>CM050172.1:110150010-110181744 GCA_027410445.1 Discoglossus pictus | reverse complement strand
TTCCCTGGCTCAGTCACTCATGCCCAGGGAATGTAACCCCAACACTGCCCTGGCTTAGTCACTCATGCCCGGGGAATGTAACGCCAACACTGCCCTGGCTTAGTCACTCATGCCCGGGGAATGTAACCCAACACTGCCCCAGCTCAGTCAATCATGCCCGGAGAATGTAACCCAACACGGCCATGGCTCAGTCACTCATGCCCAGGGAATGTAACCCCAACACTTCACTGGCTCAGTCACTCATGCCCGGGGAATGTAAGACCAACACTGCCCTGGCTCAGTCACTCATGCCCGGAGAATGTAACCCCAACACTGCCCTGGCTCAGTCACTCATGACCAGGGAATGTAATGCCAACACTTCCCTGGCTCAGTCATTCATGCCCAGGGAATGTAACCCCAACACTGCCCTGGCTCAGTCACTCATGCCCGTGGAATTTAACGCCAACACTGCCCTGGCTCAGTCACTCATGCCCGGGATTGTAACCCCACACTGGCCTGGCTCAGTCACTCATGCCCAGGGAATGTAATGCCAACATTGGCCTGGCTCAGTCACTCATGCCCAGGGAATGTAACCCCAACACTGCACTGGCTCAGTCACTCATGCCCGGGCAATGTAACCCCAACACTGCCCTGGCTCAGTCACTAATGCACAGGGAATGTAACGCCACGCTTGCCTGGTTCAGTCACTCATGCCCAGGGAATGTAACCAAAACACTGCCCTGGCTCAGTCACTCATACCCGGGGAATGTAACCCCAACACTGCTCTGGCTCAGTCACTCATGCCCGGGGAATGTAACCCCAACACTGCGCTGGCTCAGTCACTCATGCCCAGGGAATGTAACCCCAACACTGCTCTGGCTCAGTCACTCATGCCCAGGGAATGTATCCCCAACACTGCCCTGGCTCAGTCACTCATGCCCAGGGAATGTAACGCCCACGCTCCCCTGGCTCAGTCACTCATGCCCGCGGAATGTAACCCCAACACTGCTCTGGCTCAGTCACTCATGCCCGGGAAATGTAACCCCAACACTGCCCTGGCTCAGTCACTCATGACCCGGGAATGTAACTATTACGACACCCCCAAGAACGAGACCACGCTCCATGTTGAGGGTCAAAAAGTGAACTCTCTTTTATTGAAACAACACACATTTTTAAACCCTTCACATACACAATAGGGGCAGTGACAACCTTTGGTCAACCCCTGATTACCTCTGGCCCATCAGACAGAGTTAAGGCGTCTCTCTGTCTGTTAGGACCTTATTGTTCCTGGCTGCTATCACTTAAGTGTGTGTACTTAAGTGATTAGCCTTTGTGGCCAGCTGGGTGCCCTTCTCATATTGCAATATGTATGTTGCAATGGGTACAACATGACTACCCCATACTATTATATACATCCATATATATTATTCCATGGACGGAGGCAAAACAGACGAACCAGCAATATCAGTCCATATAGATGGATCTGTCACACGGCTCCCTCCATGTGGGACACTCCGGCAGACCCGGCTTGACCCTTTGGCGGGTCAACTTGGGGATGACCGGACTAGGAGGTGGTAGGGATGTCCATTTACTCCACCGCAGCAGTCTACCATTGTCGGATGCACGTTGAACAGTATGTGCAATTGCAGTTGGATAAGATCCCGAACCTTCTCTCGGATTGTGATGGAGGTTCTTGAGAGTAGTAAACAGCCCCACCACCACAGGGTTTCACATGGTCATACCTGCAACGGGTGCCATAAGCACACTGTCCTTTCTGATAAAACCGACAGATTGTTGATGGTTTACTTGTCGCCAAGAGAACATACATCTACTTCCTTCTCTGCAAACTCCATGCATAAAATACCTGCAGGTCACGTGCTTGGTGCTCATCCTGCGGTCTCGCGCTCGGTCGGCCCTTCGTGTTCTTGTTGGTATGGTCGCTCCCGCTGTATCCGCCTCTTTGGCTCCTCCCCCTCCCATCCACGAGCTACACCCTCCTCTGTCCGGTTCCCTCCCGTACCTCTCTGGGGTATCCCGGTGGGCAGCTTGGACGGGGTCTGCCACGTGCAGGACGCCCCAACATTCCTCCTCTACACAGTGGGCAGCGGGCGGAGGGTTGCGCTGGTTTCCGCTGGTGGGTCTCCTCCAAGACTGGGCCTGGTTAGCAGTATTCAGCGGGCACTCTGGTCGTTTGTGCCCCAGCTGCTTGCACCTAAAACACCGGATGGGCGTTGAGTAGTCCCGTGAATTAGGCCGGGGCGGCTGAGGGTAGTTATTAGCTGGAAGGGGTGCTGCTGGTCGGTACTCCACTCTGGCAGGAGTCTTAACAATAGCACTGTCCAGTTTACGGGCATCCGAGTACTCATCTGCCAGACGGGCTGCTTCATGCAGGGTGGAGGGTTTGCGGTCCCTTACCCACTCTCTGACGCCTGGGGATAATTTCTCAAAACAATGTTCCAGCAGGAACATCTGCAGCACCTCTTCCCCGGATACGGCTTGACACCCCGCCATCCAGTGAGCGGCTGTGCAGTGTACTTTACATGCCCATTCGACGTAGGAATCCCCAGTTAGTTTTGCAGTGTCTCTGAACCGCCTCTGGTATGCCTCCGGTGTCACGGCATACCGGGAGAGCAAAGCTTCCTTTACAGCCACATAATCCCTGATCTCCTCATCAGGAATGGCACGAAAAGCGTCACTGGCCCGGCCGGATAGCTTTCCGGACAATATAGTTACCCAGTCTTCTGCGGGTAGCTTGTGTAGCGCACATTGCCGCTCAAAATCAGCAAGGTACCCATCAATCTCCCCTTCTGTTTCAATGAAGGATTTAAAAGCTGCAAACGGTACCTTCCTTTTCTCCACCGGGGATGCTAGAACTGGAGCTGCTGTAGCACTGCTTTGGCGTCGCAGGTTGGCATCTACAGCGTCCATGACACGGCTGATGATCTCTGGAGACGGGTTGGGACCATAATGAGCCAGTCTGATTCTTACCGCCCGGTCAAAGCTTGCCTCTTCGGGGGTTCTGTCAGCTGTGCTGGGCCCATTGGTTCCTTCATCCATTTTGTTTAGCAGTACAATAATCTCTCTTTTTTGAGATTACTGGCTTGTCTGCCTCTTTCTTCCAGTAGGTCTTTAGTGTAGCTCTTTTCAGCCCTTGGTATTGTATTTCCATTAATCTTAGATATAGTTGTCTCTCTGGGCGATGAGGTTCATCCCACCACTGCCACCATGACCCGGGAATGTAACTATTACGACACCCCCAAGAACGAGACCACGCTCCATGTTGAGGGTCAAAAAGTGAACTCTCTTTTATTGAAACAACACACATTTTTAAACCCTTCACATACACAATAGGGGCAGTGACAACCTTTGGTCAACCCCTGATTACCTCTGGCCCATCAGACAGAGTTAAGGCGTCTCTCTGTCTGTTAGGACCTTATTGTTCCTGGCTGCTATCACTTAAGTGTGTGTACTTAAGTGATTAGCCTTTGTGGCCAGCTGGGTGCCCTTCTCATATTGCAATATGTATGTTGCAATGGGTACAACATGACTACCCCATACTATTATATACATCCATATATATTATTCCATGGACGGAGGCAAAACAGACGAACCAGCAATATCAGTCCATATAGATGGATCTGTCACAGTAACCCCAACACTGCCCTGGCTCAGTCACTCATGCCCGGGGAATGTAACACCAACACTGGCCTGCCTCAGTCTCTCATGCCCAGGGAATGTAACCCCACCACTGCACTGGCTCAGTCACTCATGCCCAGGCAATGTAACCCCAACACTGCCCTGCCTCAGTCACTCATGCCCGGGTAATGTAACCCCAACACTGCACTGGCTCAGTCACTCATGCCCGGGGAATGTAACCCCAACACTGCCCTGGCTCAGTCACTCATGCCCAGGAAATGTAATGCCACGCTCCCCTGGCTCAGTCACTCATGCCCAAGGAATGTAACCAGAAAACTGCCCTGGCTCAGTCACTCATTCCCGGGGAATGTAACGCCAATACTGCACTGGCTCAGTCACGCATGACCAGGGAATATAACCCCAACACTTCCCTGGCTCAGTCACTCATGCCCCGGGAATGTAACCCCAACACTGCCCTGGCTCAGTCACTCATGACCAGGGAATGTAATGCCAAGACTTCCCTGGCTCAGTCACTCATGCCCAAGGAATGTAACCAGAAAACTGCCCTGGCTCAGTCACTCATTCCCGGGGAATGTAACGCCAATACTGCACTGGCTCAGTCACGCATGACCAGGGAATATAACCCCAACACTTCCCTGGCTCAGTCACTCATGCCCAGGGAATGTAACCCCAACACTGCCCTGGCTCAGTCACTCATGCCCGGGGAATGTAACGCCAACACTGCCCTGGCTTAGTCACTCATGCCCGGGGAATGTAACCCACCACTGCCCCAGCTCAGTCAATCATGCCTGGAGAATGTAACCCAACACTGGCCTGGCTCAGTCACTCATGCCCAGGGAATGTAACCCCAACACTGCACTGGCCCAGTCACTCATGCCCGAGCAATGTAACCCCAACACTGCCCTGCCTCAGTCACTCATGCCCAGGAAATGTAATGCCAACACTTCCCTGGCTCAGTCACTCATGCCCGGGGAATGTAACCCCAACACTGCCCTGGCTCAGTCACTCATGCCTGGAGAATGTAACCCCAACACTTCCCATGCTCAGTCACTCATGCCCAGGGAATGTAATGCCAACACTTCCCTGGCTCAGTCACTCATGCCCAGGGAATGTAACCCCAACACTGCCCTGGCTCAGTCACTCATGCCCGGGGAATGTAACGCCAACACTGCCCTGGCTTAGTCACTCATGCCCCGGGAATGTAACCCAACACTGCCCCAGCTCAGTCAATCATGCCTGGAGAATGTAACCCAACACTGGCCTGGCTCAGTCACTCATGCCCAGGCAATGTAACCCCAACACTGCACTGGCCCAGTCACTCATGTCCGGGCAATGTAACCCCAACTCTGCCCTGCCTCAGTCACTCATGCCCGGGTAATGTAACCCCAACACTGCCCTGGCTCAGTCACTCATGCCCTGGGCATGTAACCCCAACACTGCCCTGGCTCAGTCACTCATGCCCAGGGAATGTAACGCCACACTCCCCTGGCTCAGTCACTCATGCCCGGGGAATGTAACGCCAATACTGCACTGGCTCAGTCACTCATGCCCAGGCAATATAACCCCAACACTTCCCTGGCTCAGTCACTCATGCCCGGGGAATGTAACCCCAACACTGCCCTGGATCAGTCACTCATGCCCAGAGAATGTAACCCCAACACTGCCCTGGCTCAGTCACTCATGCCCAGGGAATGTAATGCCAACACTTCCCTGGCTCAGTCACTCATGCCCAGGGAATGTAACCCCAACACTGCCCTGGCTCAGTCACTCATGCCCGGGGAATGTAATGCCAACACTGCCCTGGCTTAGTCACTCATGCCCAGGGAATGTAACCCAACACTGCCCCAGCTCAGTCAATCATGCCCGGAGAATGTAACCCAACACTGCCCTGGCTTAGTCACTCATGCTCAGGGAATGTAACCCCAACACTTCCCTGGCTCAGTCACTCATGCCCGAGGAATGTAACCCCAACACTGCCCTGGCTCAGTCACTCATGCCCGGAGAATGTAACACCAACACTGCCCTGGCTCAGTCACTCATGCCCAGGGAATGTAATGCCAACACTTCCCTGGCGCAGTCACTCATGCCCAGGGAATGTAACCTAAACACTGCCCTGGCTAAGTCACTCATGCCCGGGGAATGTAACGCCAACACTGCCCTGGCTTAGTCACTCATGCCCGGGGAATGTAACCCAACACTGTCCTGGCTCAGTCACTTATGCCCAGGGAATGTATCCCCAACACTGTCCTTGCTCAGTCACTCATGCCCGGGGAATGTAACCCCAACACTGCACTGGCTCAGTCACTCATGCCCAGGGAATGTAACGCCCACGCTCCCCTAGCTCAGTCACTCAAGCCCGGGAAATGTAACCCCAACACTGCCCTGGCTCAGTCACTCATGCCCCGGGGAATGTAACCCCAACACTGCCCTGGCTCAATCACTCATGCCCGGGGAATGTAACGCCAACACTGCCCTGGCTCAGTCACTCATGCCCAGGGAATGTAACCCCAACACTGCCCTGGCTCAGTCACTCATGCCCGGGCAATGTAACCCCAACACTGCCCTGGCTCAGTCACTCATGCCCGGGGCATGTAACCCCAACACTGCCCTGGCTCAGTCACTCATGCCCAGGGAATGTAACACCACGCTCCCCTGGCTCAGTCACTCATGCCCAGGGAATGTAACGCCCACGCTCCCCTGGCTCAGTCACTCATGCCCAGGGAATGTAACGCCAACACTGCCCTGGCTCAGTCACTCATGCCCAGGGAATGTAACACCAACACTGCCCTGGCTCAGTCACTCATGCCCAGGGAATGTATCGCCCACACTGCCTCTGGCTCAGTCACTCAAGCCCGGGAAATGTAACCCCAACACTGCCCTGGCTCAGTCACTCATGCCTGGGGAATGTAACACCAACACTGCCCTGGCTCAGTCACTCATGCCCAGGGAATGTAACCCCAACACTGCCCTGGCTCAGTCACTCATGCCCGGGCAATGTAACCCCAACACTGCCCTGGCTCAGTCACTCATGCCCGGGTAATGTAACCCCAACACTGCCCTGGCTCAGTCACTCATGCCCAGGGAATGTAACGCCAACACTGCCCTGGCTCAGTCACTCATGCCCAGGGAATGTAACCCCAACACTGCCCTGGCTCAGTCACTCATGCCCGGGCAATGTAACCCCAACACTGCCCTGGCTCAGTCACTCATGCCCAAGGGAATCTAACGCCACGCTCCCCTGGCTCAGTCACTCATGCCCAGGGAATGTAACCCCAACACTGCCCTGGCTCAGTCACTCATGCCCAGGGAATGTATCGTCCACGCTCCCCTGGCACAGTCACTCATGCCCGGGGAATGTAACGCCAACACTGCCCTGGATCAGTCACTCATGCCCAGGGAATGTAACACCAACACTGCCCTGGCTCAGTCACTAATGCCCAGGGAATGTAATGCCAACACTTCCCTGGCTCAGTCACTCATGCCCAGGGAATGTAACCCCAACTCTTCCCTGGCTAAGTCACTCATGCCCGGGGAATGTAACGCCAACACTGCCCTGGCTTAGTCACTCATGCCCGGGGAATGTAACCCAACACTGTCCTGGCTCAGTCACTTATGCCCAGGGAATGTATCCCCAACACTGTCCTGGCTCAGTCACTCATGCCCGGGGAATGTAACCCCAACACTGCCCTGGCTCAGTCACTCATGCCCAGGGAATGTAACGCCCACGCTCCCCTGGCTCAGTCACTCAAGCCCGGGAAATGTAACCCCAACACTTCCCTGGCACAGTCACTCATGCCCCGGGGAATGTAACCCCAACACTGCCCTGGCTCAATCACTCATGCCCGGGGAATGTAACGCCAACACTGCCCTGGCTCAGTCACTCATGCCCAGGGAATGTAACCCCAACACTGCCCTGGCTCAGTCACTCATGCCCGGGCAATGTAACCCCAACACTGCCCTGGCTCAGTCACTCATGCCCAGGTAATGTAACCCCAACACTGCCCTGGCTCAGTCACTCATGCCCGGGGCATGTAACCCCAACACTGCCCTGGCTCAGTCACTCATGCCCAGGGAATGTAACACCACGCTCCCCTGGCTCAGTCACTCATGCCCAGGGAATGTAACGCCCACGCTCCCCTGGCTCAGTCACTCATGCCCGGGGAATGTAACGCCAACACTGCCCTGGCTCAGTCACTCATGCCCAGGGAATGTAACACCAACACTGCCCTGGCTCAGTCACTCATGCCCAGGGAATGTATCGCCCACGCTCCTCTGGCTCAGTCACTCAAGCCCGGGAAATGTAACCCCAACACTGCCCTGGCTCAGTCACTCATGCCTGGGGAATGTAACGCCAACACTGCCCTGGCTCAGTCACTCATGCCCAGGGAATGTAACCCCAACACTGCCCTGGCTCAGTCACTCATGCCCGGGCAATGTAACCCCAACACTGCCCTGGCTCAGTCACTCATGCCCGGGTAATGTAACCCCAACACTGCCCTGGCTCAGTCACTCATGCCCAGGGAATGTAACGCCAACACTGCCCTGGCTCAGTCACTCATGCCCAGGGAATGTAACCCCAACACTGCCCTGGCTCAGTCACTCATGCCCGGGCAATGTAACCCCAACACTGCCCTGGCTCAGTCACTCATGCCCAAGGGAATCTAACGCCACGCTCCCCTGGCTCAGTCACTCATGCCCAGGGAATGTAACCCCAACACTGCCCTGGCTCAGTCACTCATGCCCAGGGAATGTATCGTCCACGCTTCCCTGGCACAGTCACTCATGCCCGGGGAATGTAACGCCAACACTGCCCTGGATCAGTCACTCATGCCCAGGGAATGTAACACCAACACTGCCCTGGCTCAGTCACTCATGCCCAGGGAATGTAACGCCCACGCTCCCCTGGCTCAGTCACTCAAGCCCGGGAAATATAACCCCAACACTGCCCTGGCTCAGTCACTCATGCCCGGGGAATGTAACGCCAACGCTGCCCTGGCTCAGTCACTCATGCCCTGGGAATGTAACCCCAACACTGCCCTGGCTCAGTCACTCATGCCCGGGGAATGTAACCCCAACACTGCCCTGGCTCAGTCACTCATGCCTGGGTAATGTAACCCCAACACTGCCCTGGCTCAGTCACTCATGCCCGGGGCATGTAACCCCAACACTGCCCTGGCTTAGTCACTCATGCCCGGGAAATGTAACGCCAACACTGCCCTTGCTTAGTCACTCATGCCCGGGGAATGTAACCCAACACTGTCCTGGCTCAGTCACTTATGCCCAGGGAAAATATCCCCAACACTGTCCTGGCTCAGTCACTCATGCCCGGGGAATGTAACCCCAACACTGCACTGGCTCAGTCACTCATGCCCAGGGAATGTAACGCCCACGCTCCCCTGGCTCAGTCACTCATGCCCCGGGGAATGTAACCCCAACACTGCCCTGGCTCAGTCACTCATGCCCGGGGAATGTAACGCCAACACTGCCCTGGCTCAGTCACTCATGCCCAGGGAATGTAACCCCAACACTGCCCTGGCTCAGTCACTCATGCCCGGGCAATGTAACCCCAACACTGCCCTGGCTCAGTCACTCATGCCCAGGTAATGTAACCCCAACACTGCCCTGGCTCAGTCACTCATGCCCGGGGAATGTAACCCCAACACTGCCCTGCCTCAGTCACTCATGCCCAGGGAATGTAACACCACGCTCCCCTGGCTCAGACACTCATGCCCAGGGAATGTAACCCCAACACTGCCCTGGCTAATTAACTCATACCCGGGGAATGTAACCCCAACACTGCCCTGGCTCAGTCACTCATGCCCAGGTAATGTAACCCCAACACTGCCCTGGCTCAGTCACTCATGCCCGGGGCATGTAACCCCAACACTGCCCTGCCTCAGTCACTCATGCCCAGGGAATGTAACACCACGCTCCCCTGGCTCAGACACTCATGCCCAGGGAATGTAACCCCAACACTGCCCTGGCTCATTCACTCATACCCGGGGAATGTAACCCCAACACTGCTCTGGCTCAGTCACTCATGCCCAGGGAATGTAACCCCAACACTGCCCTGGCTCAGTCACTCATGCCCAGGGAATGTAACGCCCACTCTCCCCTGGCTCAGTCACTCATGCCCGGGGAATGTAACGCCAACACTGCCCTGGCTCAGTCACTCATGCCCAGGGAATGTAACACCAACACTGCCCTGGCTCAGTCACTCATGCCCAGGGAATGTATCGCCCACGCTCCCCTGGCTCAGTCACTCAAGCCCGGGAAATGTAACCCCAACACTGCCCTGGCTCAGTCACTCATGCCCGGGGAATGTAACGCCAACACTGCCCTGGCTCAGTCACTCATGCCCAGGGAATGTAACCCCAACACTGCCATGGCTCAGTCACTCATGCCCGGGCAATGTAACCCCAACACTGCCCTGGCTCAGTCACTCATGCCCGGGTAATGTAACCCCAACACTGCCCTGGCTCAGTCACTCATGCCCAGGGAATGTAACGCCAACACTGCCCTGGCTCAGTCACTCATGCCCAGGGAATGTAACCCCAACACTGCCCTGGCTCAGTCACTCATGCCCGGGCAATGTAACCCCAACACTGCCCTGGCTCAGTCACTCATGCCCAGGGAATCTAACGCCACGCTCCCCTGGCTCAATCACTCATGCCCGGGCAATGTAACCCCAACACTGCCCTGGATAGTCACTCATGCCCAGCGAATGTAACGCCAACACTGCCCTGGCTCAGTCACTCATGCCCAGGGAATGTAACCCCAACACTGCCCTGGATAGTCACTCATGCCCGGGCAATGTAACCCCAACACTGCCCTGGCTCAGTCACTCATGCCCAGGTAATGTAACCGCAACACTGCCCTGGCTCAGTCACTCATGCCCGGGGCATGTAACCCCAACACTGCCCTGGCTCAGTCACTCATGCCCAGGGAATGTAATGCCACGCTCCCCTGGCTCAGTCACTCATGCCCGGGGAACGTAACCCCAACACTGCCCTGGCTCAGTCACTCATGCCCAGGGAATGTAACGCCACTACTGCCCTGGCTCAGTCACTCATGCCCAGGGAATGTAACACCAACACTGCTCTGGCTCAGTCACTCATGCCCGGGGAATGTAACGCCACTACTGCCCTGGCTCAGTCACTCATGCCCAGGGAATGTAACACCAACACTGCCCTGGCTCAGTCACTCATGCCCAGGGAATGTAACCCCAACACTGCCCTGGCTCAGGAATGAACATGACAGGCCTCTGATAGTAAGTACAAACCCTAATCTGCTACACATTTTAAAAATATTTTTATCTATCTGAGTTAAAAAAAATGTATAAGAGTTTTTACGAACTGTCTAAACTTACAAATGCAGCCAAAAAATATATGGTTGTGGCCCCGCAGAATTCTCTAATGGCGGTAGAGATGGGGCTGTGAGGATTTTTCAGTTAATTTATAGACCACAGCACCACATTTCTAAGAAATATGGCTGCCATTGTATGTTTTATTTATTAGACTTTATATAAGAACTAGCGAATTGCCCGTCAAAAAATGACGGCAATAGAATTGTAAGTAAAGGAATGTTGTTTGGGCTAGACATAATTTTTCTCGGCGCTCATTGCAGGCCTCTTGGTTTTATTTATTTTTTATGATAGGCTCTTTTGCTGTCATTGTAAGGTCGGCCATGATCTGTTTTTTGGGCTTATTGCAAAGCTGTCCCCTGGTGTAGTTTGTGCGCTATGAGCAGCGTTGGCGCTCGTTGTGAGGCGTGCAGTGAATGGCTTTTGCGTTTATTGCGATAGCTTTTTTTTTTTGTGTATATGTATTTTGTGCTGCTAATTAAATAAGTATTAAATTAATAAATTAATATACTTATCTATTTGTAAGTAATAGATGCAGGAATCTCTGTGCTGAAGAGCTGACAATCTGTTTTGATGTTCCTGCAGCATATAATGTAGCTTTCTAGTGTTGTGGAGCTGAGGTGTAAGTGTCAGCAATGTGTGCAGTGTGTAGTGTAAATAGGCTGCGTGCGCGAGGGGAAGGCGTTCGTGTAGCTGTGTACTTCCGCAATGTGTAAGTTAGTGTTGTAAAAAGGCGGCGAATGTGTATGTGGTAGGCGGGTTTGTATGACGAATCGTCCTTGCTAATGGTGTATGTTGTAGGTTGTACAGGTTTTTGTAAAAGCTGTATCTGCTTTGTGGTATTTTGCGTCTTTAGGGGTCGTGTAGCCTTGTTTTCGTTTTTTTCGGCAGCCATTTTTTCTCTCCCGCTTGTGTATTCATTTGTAACTGGTTGTAAGTCGCCGTAGAGCCTCCACCTCCGCAAATGCAGCGCCTTGCTTCGCGAAGTTCTGCATTTGAGGTCAGAAAGTCGTAGGGTGTCGTAGGGATGAGCGCCTATTGCGCTCATCTACACTAGCGCAAGGAGCGCCTTTGGCGCTCCTTGCCAGCAACTGCGGCCCTCGCTTCTCGAGGGCAGCATTTGCGGCGGTTTCGCTACACGAGCCCGCAAACGGTTGCAACAACCCGCTTGCTGACAATTATATATGTGATTATCTCACAACCTTCTTTTGCAGTGTCCCTTTAAATCCTATATTTTTAGCTTTTTATTACAATAACATGGCGCCGGGGTATTTTTTCAGGCTTTCTGTGGATTTGATTTATTTATTCAGTTTTCTCTCACAATCCTCTGTCAGGAAGAGGATCATATACATTTATTTATATTTAATTTCCTGCCTATTACACGTTGATCTTATTAAGATTTATATGTTTATTAAAGGATCTTATTATTGTACAGTCGGCTCTGAGGATAACTGATGTGTAAGACAGGTGAGACCTGGAAAGATCATGGGCAGCTACCGAGGAGACGACCAAGACAGTCTGGGGTTTTATCATAGGGTGCAGGTTGTGCGGTTATCCACAAAATGGAAAATATCCTGGAAAATAAGCAACATACTTTTAGAATGTAAAAAAAAAAAAAAATTGAAATAAATGAAATAATACAGTGTCTTATTTATTACCATTTTGGTTTCTGCAGATCAACTTCCTCAGATGGGATTAAACTTAGAATGCAGATGAAGTGTGCTCAGGGGGTATGTGACGGCTAAAACTACGTGTTTTGGAAGCTCATTAGTTTAAAGGGGCACACCATCCTGAGAATGTAGCAGACAGAAACAGCTCAGACAAGAAAATGGAACGACGCAGGAATGTACAAACACATGTAAATGTTAAAAATTTCAGATCTGTTTTTTTTCTTACTTTTTAAAGATATTTTTCTAATTATTATACTTCGGTATTACATGAGCTGTAAAGAAACAATCTGACCACAGCCGTCCTTTACATGGCCATACAAGATGTGCGGAAATGGATACATTGTGTTGTGTTAAAAATGAGTAAATCATTTAGAAACATTTACAATGAATAATAAAGTCCCACATAATGTACAAGAACAAATACAGCGCCTGGGGGACCTGGGGGAGTCCTGTACTTACTGGATGTTATTTCAAGGCGCCGCACTGTTTTAGAAAGTAATAACATAATACAATTATATACAGTTATAGTGAACTGACAGCTACCACAACTGTGTCTGAAGATCTTCTAGTGGTAGGATGAGATTTTGTATCCAGGTGAAGGTTTCAGGGGCAACAAATGAAAATGTGGCAGTTCAAACTGTCAGTGCTTTCAATAGTTTAGAAGGATACAACCTACCAAAATAGCAATTCATTCAAGGTAATGGTAAACTTCAGTGAATAATAATTGCATCTTGCAGTTAATACATTAAATAAATACATATTTGAATATATGCTCATTGGGAAGGTGAAATCTACAGCTGGCAGTGCATTTACTAGCTCTTGACACACCCTGTTGAGACAGAAGCTATAAGAAGCAGGTTCAGTAAAGATAATGGTAGTCTGCTGTAAAGAAGAACTATATGTAACAGCGAAACACGTAAAGGTTATTTTTACTTTCTAAGAAACCTTTATCAAGCTTTGGCATTCCAAAAAACAAATAAAATAATGGACCCCAGTGGCCCTTTAAGAAAATAGTCCTACAGAATAAGTTGAACTTTGTACAATTCTTCTAAAAGTAACAGAGTTTTGTGAAAGCTGTGAGCTCGCCCTGAACCTGGCAGGGGTGTGAGGAATGTGCCGGGGGCAGCTGCTTGTATTCTCCATGTGAGATTTCTTCCAGTCACATAGTTTCCTACCAATATCATCGCTGTCACTCAAAGGCTCCCTGAAGACGTGCAGACATTATCTGATCACACACTGAACATGCAAAGATATATTATTTAATGGCACTTGGAGGCACCAGATTTACCAGTTGGCAGAATAGACAAGTGTCATAGGCACCTCCAACCATAGAAACCAATGTTTTACACGTACAAATGTATTAAAACATACTTAGATTATACAATGCACTTTAGACACAGTTCCTTGCAGTTAGTGGGGATAATAAATCTCCTTTCTGATTAATTGTGCTACTTGTGAGGTCACTTCCTCTTGTCCTTACAAAGTATGCTGGGAGGTGTAGTCTCAGCAACACACTAAACAACAACAACCTCCACAATTCTCCCTGCATGGCTCTCAGGGCACTGTTATAGGGAGTTCAGCTGAGACTTAGAGATCTCTGCCAATGGTGAAAAGTCCCACTATGGTGTAAAATACATATTTATATTGTGTCATTTCTTTTTCCAACGTTTGTGTCCGGTTTGGTAAAGCAGAGCCATGCTGTTTTATTGTGCAACAGAAGACAACATGACTTTTTTGACTTTCATAAGTCAAATATAGCACATTTTTACAAACTAAACATTTTTAACAAAAATATCATTTTAAAAGCACTGACATGTAAATGTACAACTATATATATTATATGGCTCCTATATGGAAAATAGTAACATGACCCGGATCTTTTCATGAACTGGCAACTTGCTCCACATTGGTGTGTCCCACGCAGTGCAATCTGGGTAGTTTAGCTAATTTTACACCCACATAAATACATAAGCAAAGAAGATTTTTTTAAAAAAATATTTAAACTGTTGATATTATTTTGTAAATACTCAAAAAGAGTAACTTTAGGTCACTAGAAATGTGAATATTGTACAGAGTAACTTGTTTATTTCTCTAAAGAGGGTGTTGATATTTCCTTGAACTTTCAAAAAGAACGGTATTTATTTATTGCCAATAAATGCACATTCCCTGGAAAAACAGAGAAAAATGTACCACAAAGTGGCCTTTAACGTGTTATGAGTCAGCACAGAAATTAATCACAAATCGGAACAAATATTTTTTTTAATATGAGTCTACTTGACATGGTTAAAGGGACTCTCACCCTAACATCAAGGTATTCGTAAAGAGCACGAAAATCTGGCTACATGTTGTGTTATCCATTTAGTTCTAAAGTGAATCAATCCTGGGAAATTCCATGTGGTTCTTGTTGTATTTATATGTAAATAAGTAGCTCACAAATTAAATCGCTATTTTTATGTGCTAACTAAGATTACTTTTTGCTTGTCTGTCTCTAAAATATATACCATCCAATGTTATCTGGCAGTTAGACCCCTCTCTGACCCTCCAAAGTAACCTGAGCCGCCGCATGTTATCATACAAGAGCCGTAAAATCAATTATAAATATTTCAGCGGGCAGGCACAATTTTTCTTTGCACTTCCCAAAACCCCTCCAACATCAGCACAGTACATATATGAAATATATATATATAAAAAATATATATATATACAAATAATACATAATACAGGCTATCTGCAAATCTAAAAATTAGTTTAACGACTTATTAACTGCTCTGGACATAAATACAGTTATTGTACTGCATTCTGAGCCACAGGGCGGGGACATGCAAATGAGCACACAATATACATACTAGCGATTTGCCCGTCAAAAATGACGGCAATAAAATTTGAAGCCTGTTTGCCCCACAATGCGAGGTTTTACCCCCTCTAACTTGCGGGCCTCACGATGAGCGCCTTCGGTGCTCATTGTGAGGGCACCCCGACTTTTGAAGGCACGAGACATGCGCATAGTCATGTGCACGGCTACAAATGCGCTCACCCACAGCAGCCCGGCACCCGCTATTAGACCAGAGGAGAGAGGGTGAATACTGGGGGAGAGACAGAGTTAGTAGAGGGAGAGCAGGGGAGAGAGGGTGAGTAGTGAGGGAAGGAGGGAGAGCTGCCCCCCGGATGCCATATACCCATCCCATGCCCAGCACAGATATCCAGTGCTTTGTTCTCTCCCAGTGAGCTGACACTCACAACATGTCCTTACCCCACACTGAGCCAACACCTGCTGTCCTATGTATATATTCATCGCACCGGGGGTATAGACACCCCCCAGTATCTCATACACAGTGCTCTAGATGCTTCGGCGCTCTTTGCAGGCGTCGGCCAACCCGCAACTTTCGGTCCTCGCAGTGAGCGCTGAAACCTCTCCCCACTCTCTCCCACCCGTGTCTCTTTGCCCCCTTTCCCTCCCCTGTTTTTTTTCCCCTTATCCCTTCCCCTGTGTCTCTTTCCACCTGGTGTGAAAACATTTGCGGGCTTGGGCAATTGTTCATTTTCCCCAAGCCCGAAATGTGTTTCCGACTTACAGGCTTGAAACAAAGTTACAGCTTTAACACCATTATTTTCCTCGCTTAGCCTTCCTCGCTTAGTATTTTGGAGGTCTTCCAACGGCTTCCGAGTTTCAGGCTTGAAAAAAATGGCGGCTGTTAAATCCGTAACTTTTTTGAAGCCTGTAACTCGTCAGCCATTTTGAGCCTCTTCCCCCCTCAAGCCAGTCACGTACAGGCCTTGTGATGAGCGCATTCAGCCACAGGGCCTGCAGGGGTCACAGGGTTGCGCCTGGGGCCTGTGGGGGACCACAGTGGGCCATAAGGGGCAGCAGGGGTCCCACAGGAGGTACGCGGGGGCCACAGTGCTTGCAGGGGGCACAGGGTGTGAGCCATAAGGGGCTGCAGGGGACCTACTAGAGGTCCGCGGAGGCCACAGGGCCTACAGGGGGCAAGGGGGCAGAAGGGGGCCTGTGGGAAGCCACAGAGGGCCAAAATGGGCTGCAGGGGCTCTAGGGGCTACAGGGACCCCAGATGGCACAGAGGACCCACGGGGGCCCCAGGGGACCTGCGGGGGGGTCACAGAGGCTCCACGGGCGCCACAGGGGATATACGGGGTCCACAGGGGATCCGCAGGGACTGTCCCTATGAACTGTACGGGTCATGCCTAATCAGCTATAGTTGTGCTGCCAGTCAATGAGTTATGGTGTCACCCAATGAGCACCAATATGGATTTGGTCCAATGGCCAATGAGCTGTACCAAAGATTTATTTTCATTTGATATATTAATCATGCACTACTTAATTAACATGCTTAATTACTGGGCTATCAAATTCATGAATTACCAACTTCCATATCTCTGTAATTTCCCATTTTATTTACACCTGACACTCAATAACTTTTCAATCTGTTCAGAAAACATCAAAATAACTGACAACTAAAATGAAAAAGTGTCCTAGTGCATCATGATCATCATAAAGGTGCAGATACCTGTAAAAATCAGGTAAAAACCATCAATATACAAAAGATAACATAAAAATAAGATTTTAAGTGATCACCTGATAACATGGCAGGACGGATACAACGCGTTTCCCACTCTTAGGGCCTCATTCTATTATCGGCCGTAGGAGATGCGGGGCCGCAAGGACCGGCCGCAAGCTATTCTGCTATTCTATTCCCTTCCGGCCGGGGATTCCGGCAGGCTTGCGGCCGGCGCCTTGCTATCCCTTGCAATTTGGGCTGATGTGCAAGCTTGAGAGGGGGTTGCTATTAATCCTCATGTCCCCCATAATGATCCCTAGCATTTACAGAGCTTTACAGTGCCGTCTTGAATTTATTTTTGCATTTAAAGATTTCTGAGCTTACGGCCGGTTGCAAGATATATGGCCGGCCGTAAGGGGATATCCTTGCGGCGCTGTATAATTGAATTGCAAGGTAACGGGAGCCCCGCAAGGAATCGCAGCTTTGCGGCCGATTTACGGCCGATAATAGAATGAGGCCCTTAGTCATTAATGTGGTTTTATTTTAGTACTTTAGGATTATTTTTGTTTTCACCACAGTTAGTGTCTGGGTTTTAATGTCTTGGTAGATTTTAGTAATCACAGTAACAAATAGCCACGATAAATTCCAAGCTCGTATGTGCCACGTTAGATCCGCAATGCCTGCGAGCTTGAAATTTTGCGGATTAAATTACTATTAAATTAGAATATTCGGTGAGTTACAAGCTTGAGAGGCAAACCCGTAAACCATTTTCCGCTCCTTGAATGTGCGGCCGTGAACGTGATCAATTAGTCAAACTCGTAGTTACGGGATTAGAGGGAGCCAATGGAAACAGAGATGGTCAGAATTACGTCACTGAAAAATGGAGGTGGGATTTCAAAGTCTTACGGGGTTCAATTACGGGTTACGATTGGACCACATTTCAGTTATAATGCAATATCAATAAATCAACACATTGATTGCCTGGATCGGAAATTAAACATGAAATAACATATTTTTTGGGACGATTTGCGGGCTTGAGAATGTTGTGCTTTATTTCTAAGACCTAACATCACTTTCCCTGTCAATAACAGTACAGTAGTGTGTGTTTATGTGCATTTACAGTGCTACGGGTTAGACTTCACCCGGGTCCTCTCTAGCTCTCGTTGGTTTCTTGGCTTCATTTGCGAGTCCCGTGTTTGAACGCCAGTGAATTTGATGCAATTTAATAGCGCAATTGGAATATAGCAGTTATGGGCTTGACAGATTGCAAGTCGAATTCTCACGTCCCATTGCGTTTTCTCGCTCCTACCCCGCAAGTCGTTGGCGGGATGGTTTTAGAGGCCAATTTAAAGCCGTAAGTCTTGCGGGCTACATTATGAGCTACGGTTTTACACGTTAGGGCAATTTAATGTAGCTAATAGTCAGATAAAAGAGAGACAGAGTTTTATGCTTTGTCCAGAAAACTATTTTTGAGATGTTATTGGGACAAAGAGCACGTTTTATATATTGCAATTATTTATGAAAAATAAATGATGTTAAGAAGATTAACACTAAAGCATCACAGTAATATATTAAAAGCAATGTGTTTAATCAGCCTTAGACTGACATGCGAATCAAGAGAAATGTCAGAGGAAGAGTTATCTAGGACTCATAGTCAGTTTCGGGTATCACTTGTCTCGGGTATCACTTGTCTTGGGCATCATTTGTCTCGGGTATCACTTGTCTCGGGTATCACTTGTCTCGGGTATCACTTGTCTCGGGTATCACTTGTCTCGGGTATCACTTGTCTCGGGTATCATTTGTCTCGGGTATCACTTGTCTCGGGTATCACTTGTCTCGGGTATCACTTGTCTCTGGTATCATTTGTCTTGGGTATCACTTGTCTCGGGTATCACTTGTCTCGGGTACCACTTGTCTTAGGTATCACTTGTCTCGGGTATCACTTGTCTCAGGTATCCCTTGTCTCGGGTAACACTTGTCTCGGGTATCACTTGCCTCGGGTATTATTATTATTATTATTATCTTTTATTTGTATCGCGCCAACATATTTCGTAGTGCTGTACAGGGGATAAGAACAAGGGAAATACAAGTTTAACAAAATTCAAAGTTGAAGAGCCCTGTTTTGAGCTTAGAATCTTAGCAGAAAGTGCTTTATCCCAAAGCACCCTACAAGACTGGAAACTCGCTACTTACAATCTAAAGGGTATCACTTCTCTTGGGTATCACTTGTCTTGGGTATCACTTGTCTCGGGTATCACTTGTCTTGGATATCACTTGTCTTGGGTATCACTTGTCTCAGGTATCACTTGTCTTGGGTATCACTTGTCTCGGGTATCACTTGTCTTGGGTATCACTTGTCTCGGATATCACTTGTCTCGGGTATCACTTGTCTCGGGTATCACTTGTCTCGGGTATCACTTGTCTTGGGTATCACTTGTCTCGGGTATCATTTGTCTTGGGTATCACTTGTCTCGGGTATCACTTGTCTCGGGTATCACTGGTCTCGGGTATCACTTGTCTCGGGTATCACTTGTCTTGGGTATCACTTGTCTCAGGTATCACTTGTCTTGGGTATCACTTGTTTTGGGTATCACTTGTCTCGGGTATCACTTGTCTCGGGTATCACTTGTCTTGGGTATCACTTGTCTCGGGTATCATTTGTCTTGGGTATCACTTGTCTCGGGTATCACTTGTCTCGGGTATCACTGGTCTCGGGTATCACTTGTCTCGGGTATCACTTGTCTTGGGTATCACTTGTCTCAGGTATCACTTGTCTCGGGTATCACTTGTCTTGGGTATCACTTGTCTCAGATATCACTTGTCTCGGGTATCACTTGTCTCGGGTATCACTTGTCTCGGGTATCACTTGTGTCGGGTATCACTTGTCTTGGGTATCACTTGTCTCGGGTATCACTTGTCTCGGGTATCACTTGTCTCGGGTATCACTTGTCTTGGGTATCACTTGTCTCGGGTATCATTTGTCTTGGGTATCACTTGTCTCGGGTATCACTTGTCTCGGGTATCACTGGTCTCGGGTATCACTTGTCTCGGGTATCACTTGTCTTGGGTATCACTTGTCTCAGGTATCACTTGTCTTGGGTATCACCTGTTTTGGGTATCACTTGTCTCAGGTATCACTTGTCTTGGGTATCACTTGTTTTGGGTATCACTTGTCTCGGGTATCACTAGAATAGCTAAACACCAAAAATAATCTTTAACTCCCTGACCAATTATATTTCACTTCCTAGTTCACATAAACCTGTAACACAGTGAGAGTGTAAAACATGGTGAACACCACTGTCGTCATCATACCCTGAGTCACCCATTGGTCTGGACTTGGAAATCAGCTGCAATCAATCAGGACACGAGGTGCAAAGACCCTTCATCATCATACACAGTGTCAGGTACATGCCAGGAGACATTAGTGTACACGTCTGCTACATATACGTGGCTCATATTTTTGATATTGTATTGCTTGTTTTACATAAAAAGTATGTTAGTGGTTATAGACTTATATTGAACCGTCCCTCGAATCAAGGTTTGGTTGAAGAGTAGTCAAAATCCAAACCAAGGTTAGAGGCTGGGAGCCATTGGTTGGGTCAATGAAATGGTTTGGTCACAATATGGTTCCTTTAATGACTTCTTATAGCTGATGGCTTCTTAAAGGTGATTTTTTCTTATAGCTGTTTCACCACATAATTGATGCCAGTTGAACCAATCTTGGTCATCAACATCTAAAATGTCCAGAGACAGCAGAATCCCCACAAAGAAAATGGGGTGACATTTGTAGGCAGACAAATCCTCGTGATGATGTCTGGCTCAAGCATAAGATTATACTGAAGTTTAGTTAAGCCATGCTGTTTCTGTAGATATAATGGTCAGACTAGCGGGGACTTTTTTTGCTGTAAAATCTATAATTTAACTGTGTTTTGCATTACATAGATATAGGGACAGTGGTAACATAGACTGAATTACTTATAATGCACATAATTTCAGTGAGGAAACTAGTTTAGAAGGGAACTTTGTATCTGTTTATGTCTGTGATGTAATTACCAGCTCACCCTGTGATGGGAATAACTCCCACACCCCCAGATTGGCCAGTGAGCTATTACAGGGGGTGATTGAGATAAATGGTTAAGGGCAGGTAATATACTCATGTTTGTGGGTTAAACCAAACTTTATATTGTAAGTTTGTGAGTTTTCTTGCGTCGGTGCTTTGGGGAAAGCTCTATGGACACTGGATTCTAAGCTCAAAGACAGGGCCCTCCATCATTTACAACTTGCTAATATTGCTATTGATTTTGCCTTGATTGTAACACATGCATAGCGCTACGGAATATGTTGGCGCGTTACAAATAATGATAATAATAATTGTTTTGTCTTTCTATAAATGTTCCAACTTCTCCCAATAAAGACTCTTCTATGAAGCATAATGATGGTGTTCTCTCTTTTATTTACAGGCTATAACCTTCAACCCATTCACCCCTATTTGGCATTGTGATGGTCCGGGATTAGAAGCCCATCCACTCCATGATCCAAGGGAGGATTCCTTGAGCACAGACAGGAAGATTCTGGTTCTGTATCGGACCCCCTCCCCTGGGACATGACAATTAATATCAAGTATTATCAAGCCCAGCATTGTCTTCATCCCAATAATACTTGTTCATATCTTTTATTTCATCTCATTACGTCTCTTACAGTAGGTCACTAATATTTCATATCATGTGGAATTGTTAAATATTTCACAACAAAGTCTGATAAATTATTATAAAACTGTCAAACCTACCGGGTGAAAACATCTCCCGACTTCCTCCACCCAGTTTCATTAGGTGGTAATAATGTGTCTGTCAAAGTTCGTGTTCTACGCCCATCCTGTGTAGCGTGAAACCCAAATAATCCTAAATGTCACAACCAGTTCTCTTCATTAATAAGTCTCTACCTGTTGATGATCGATGTTTCGTTTTCATTCCTATCATTTTTAAATAGCTTTTTGGAGAGTTTGCCAAAACCAAAACCCACAGGTAGAATGACAGCTATTTCCCAAGAACATTAGAAATAAACATGTTTTTCCAAAGTGGTTTCCTATTTTTGCATTTTAGGGATATTTAAAGTATCAGGTACTAAGATAAACATAATAATACACATGGCACCATGGAATGCCACATTGGAAGCCATTTAATCCATCCCCAATGTCCAGTGGCTGGGGAAAATAGGGCTCTGGAGCTGCAACGTTTCTATACATGGTAGGTGCATCCTTGTTGTTTTTCAGTCATTCAGTCATGTCTGACTCTCCATGACCTGGAGTGGATTTCTAGTTCCTTCTCTAGTGGACCACAATTTGTCACACCTCTCTGCTATGAATTGTACATCTTGAGTGACCCTACATGGTATATCTCACAGCTTCCTTGATGTACACAAGACCCATCACCATCGCAAGGTAGTGATCCAGAAAGGGAAGTAGCTATTGCTAAAATAGCTCAGGTCAATCATTCCCCATCAGGGTCCTTTGTAGAGGATATCTAGATAGTACATTCTCCGTCCATTATCCATAAAGAATGTTCTGTCATAACTTCCTAAAGGTGGCCACCCTGTGAGGATATATGAACTAATTGACACTTGAAGATCATCACCTAATCTTCAGACTTTTAAGGGGGAATACATCCAGAATACTCTACGATGAGACTCTAAAACCAACATCAGTGGTGGAACTACTGCTGGAGGTATCTTCATGTATTAGATGAGGATGGAAGATAATTACTTTATAGAAAGGGGACCTGATCATCATAGGGTGACATGATCACCTACATGTATATTTGCCATTTTTATTGACCCAAAGGGTGAATTGAGAGATTGCAAGGGAGCCTCCAAATTACTTTGCACAGATCCCTCCATTCATTAACTCTTCCACTTGCCAACGATGGCCCAGTTGTGACTTCCCAAAGGTACATAACAGGAGATATCATCAAAACTGCTAAAATTGACAATTTATGGCTGCTCTTCAACAACTCATTCAGTTTTGGGATAGAGTCAGAAGGAGACCACAGAACAAAGTTGAGAATACAGAAATATAGAGATGATACACAATTAAAATTAGTCTTTAAAATGAGACTCTAGAATCAAAATTAGATTCAAGAAATAAGTAAAGACTCCAGAGTAGTGATGGCAACTCAGTACTACGAAGTCCACCAACAGTCAAGGATTTCAATTTCTTTCTATATTGAGGTTCTCTCTGCTTTAGCACAGCTGAGCTGGACTGTTGTTCAGTCATTCAGTCGTGTCCGACTCTCTGTGACCCTATGGACTGAAGCATGCCAGGCACATCTTGTGTCTAATTGTTCTTATCCATAAGGTTTTCTTGGCAAAGAAACTGGAATGGGTTGCCAGTTCCGTCTCCAGTGGACCTCTATTTGTCTGACCTCTCTGACCTGCCCATCTTGAGTAACCTTACATGGTATAGCTCACAGCCTCATTGAGGTGCACAAGCCCCTTCAGACTGAAGCTCTCAAACCTATTTGGTCAGAAAACTTATGAAGCTTTGGGGACACTATTAGGTCTATCTACCAATGGCTTCACTCAAGAAGCTTAACTTCTTTCAAACCAAATCTTCCTAGTAGTTAGAAATACTATTGCTAAAACGTGGAAGTCTTCCATTCCTGAATATGGGGATATCATGAAAAAAATTATATTTGTGCACTGAATGAGCGCTAAATCTGCTCAACGAGACAACTCCTATAGAAAGTGGGCTTTGTGTTGGGATGTCTGGGAACTACGAATCGGTGGAAATGTCTAAAACAAAGAGTAGCAAATCAAGCACAATACCCAGAGATGACATGACACCAAGCCCCCCCCCCCCCCCCAACTCCCCATCTTTCTTCTTTCTTTTCTCAATTTGTAATGGCATTTTATAACTAAAGTAATTTTGACATAAGAAACAAAAAACTATAAAATGGGGAAAAGGGAAATGCGCCTTTCCTGGTGCTATGTGTGTATTATTTATGCGTTTCTTGTAATGTATATTCACTGTGCCTTAGGGAGTTCAGCTGCACCTCACTGATGAGGCCCATAAAGGCCGAAACGCGTCTGGGGTTTGCTGTTTCTCCTGTTCAGGGTAGAGTTGCCCGGTATTTCGGGGCTGGGTCACTCTTCTGAGTGGGACCAGACTGATATACTACAGGATATTTCTCCCTGTGAAGGGCACAAGTGGCTAAAAGAGATTGCTCTGAGTGGCTTATCATGGCCATAGAACTAACCTAATAAGGTTGGTTTGTTCTGATGACTTAGTTGTTTTTTGTATATTCAACGCTGTCACAATTTAATAAAAACAATTTTAAAAAAAGAAGAATTTCCAAATTCTAGAGTTTTTGCACATTTATTATTAGATGAATAGACTTTTTTTCGCGTTTGCCTCATTTTTTACTGTAACTGATTTAACAAATAATTCTTAAACAAATAACGTGCTATGAGCCAGTGATGCTCTCACTCTGTTTGTGTCATTAGCCTCATGCATGTCCACATATGCGACGTGTAACTTCAGACTGAAGTAGTATTGTACGTTATATCTAATGTCTCAGCTACAGTGGGGAGCATTTCTGCAGCTGCTGGGACTCCATCTAATTCAATTATAGCCCCATCCCGAGCTGCATTTTATCTCCTCTCTTGCTGCGTTTGCCCCGTGTTTGATTGGCACTTCTCCCCATTTGGGTTTGGCCCGGGACGGATTTAATTACATGGAAATGCCATTGCTGATGGTATAATTGCGCAACATTAAATAGATTCTGTGATGTGCTGCAAACGACTTCTGCAAAAACGATCTATTTTCATATAAAGGAAATGGTTCCCTCCCAGCAAGAAACTGGCATTGATTACAGATTACGCTAGAAATCTGCCGGCAAAATAACTCAAAGCAGCTTTTTTTTTATAGAAATACATATGGAAACCCCCACTAAGTCATATTAAAATGTAAAAGGACATGGAAAGATGATTTTATTTAGGCATCTTGTGTGTTTTCTTTATTCAAATGATGTATTCTGATAACAATAAACTGATTCAATATTTAACTGCTCTGGGAAGAAGTTTGCCCTCTATATACTTATATGTGTGTGGTCCAGTCAGATTATTATGACCGCCAAATAATATCCCAAATAACCTCAGTGTGCAACACGGACAGCATCTAGACGGCTGGTAATGAGTCACTAAGATGCTGGAAGGGTATCTGGAGGGTATCTGGAGCCATGCAGACTGCAGTGTGTGGTGGAGGATCCATATGGCTGGTCCTACAGGTGCTCCATGGGGTTCGAGGCCAAGGAAGAACTTGGAAGTCTTCATCTTGCTCCTCCAACCACTCTTGGACAATTCTGGCCATATGACACATTGCATTGTCCTGCTAGAAGATGTCACCCGCTCCATGGAAGACAGTCACCATGTATGGGTGTACTTGATCTGCAAGGATGGATAGATAACCCAATCAGATGACAGCGCCTTCACGTAAAAATTGTTATAAGCTGGTTAAAAGGAGCTTCTGATCGACCCAATAACTTTACATCTTCAAAGGAATGTCATGGATGGATCTTCAGCTTGACCAGATAAGATTGGCTAAGGACCAATTAGAATAAACCATACGCATCTTTCACAATGAACAAAGTTAAACTAATCCGACTTTTCACTTTGTTTGTTTTTCTGACCCTCGGCAGTGATAATTGGTTATAATAATTGATACACTGTAAATGTGAACGGAAACAAATAAATGTATCTTAAGTACCTTTTATAATATGCCGTCTTCTGAGACGTAGCTGCTGTTGTCTGGCAGTGACTGCAGGCAGGCTCTACATTTCCTTTATGGTTTAATCAGGAACTAACAGGAAGAATGTACCTACCAGGCTGCCAGACATGGACATGCTCCTCTGCCGCCCGAGTATGCATTGTTTTCCATTGGAATATTGCAATGAGTTAATTATAAATATTGAATCTCTCTTCTGAGGTCCAGGGCAGAGATAGTGACAAGAGGGCTCTGGTGCAACATAATTTGGAGACCCCCTTGCAACTTTTCTCCAAATGGTAAGTGCCTCTTGTTGCTGTTCAGTCTGGTCTGACTCTCCTTGACCCTTAACCATAAATTTATCTTGGCAGGGATACAGGAGTGTGTTTTCAGTTCCTTCTCCAGTGGACGCAATTTGTCTGACCTCTCTAGGACCTACCCATCTTTGGTGACCCTACATGGTATAACTCACAGCTTCACTGAGGTACACTAGGCCCTTCTCCATGACAAAGAAGTGATCGAGAAAGGGAGGTGCCTCTAGAGGTTGATTAAAAAGCTAAACTTATATATTGGTTGTCAGGTCACCCCTAGGGAAATCCAATCATCTTTCTAGAAAAAACATAAAATTATCTCCCCTCTGGTGTTGTGGACCACAGTGTTTTGCACCTGCTGCACCTGCAGTAGCTCTGTCATTGCCAATGTCTGTCTTTCAGCCCGTGGGATCCTCAGTGACATTGCTGCCATATAAATGCTTGACATTGCTGCCATATAAAATGAGAAGCCATCAGTGAATGGAACCAATAAAAATGACTCAAGTGCAGTAAGAGCCATAAACAGACGTCAGAGCTTGAACTCCACATGAATAATTCAAAGAGCGAGCGAAGCAAACTCTCCATTTCTTTAAGGCTCCCAGAAGATTCCTCGGCTGCCAGCGGATTGTTGTTAAACAGATTAGATATAAAATCTATAAAACACCGGTTTTACTTTTCACTTCATAAGAATTTGTGCAGAACTTGTGCATTTCCATGAAATAAAATCAATGTCAATAACAATGTTCCAGAGATAAAATAACTCAGAGGGTTCTGTAATACTGGGGCGATAATCCAATACTATAAAAAACGGGGCTTGGAGGGAAAGATTGTGCTGTATAAAAGGGTTAATAAGAAGAGAGATAGGAAAGAAAGAGGTAGAGGGAGAGATTTATTGTGAAGAGCAATTGTGGGAATTTTCTCCATCGGCATAATAAATTATTTTGTTGTAGTTTAGTCGTTCAGTCATATCCAACTCTCTATGACCATATTGACCACAGCATGTCAGGCACATCTGTCAGCCACTGCCCCACTGAGCTCCAGCAAGCTCATGTTCATTGCTTCAGAGACCTCATCTATCCATCACCTCCTCTGTCATGTCCTTCTTTGTGTCCTTCAATCTTTCCCATCATCCAAGTACTCTCTATGGAGTCCTGTCTTCTATGTACAAAAATGTTGAGCTTCAGTCTCATGATCAAACCTTCCAGTGAACAGTGTGGCTTCATTTTCTGTAGTATGGGATTGATTGGATCTTCTTGCAGTCAGGGCCGGGTCATCCATTAGGTGAGTTAGGCTCCCGCCTACAGGTGTATCTCTGAGAGGGATGTCTCATTATCACCCCATCTTTCACCAGAGACACCATCCAAATCACCTCCTAGCATGTGCTGCTCTGTACAGTGCCTGCTTCCTCTAAATGCAGACAGTGCTGCCGGAGTTACCACTGTGCTCTAGAGAGGAAGCTCAGATTACACTGCAGGAAGCCTAAGCCTCCCCCTGAACCAGAGCACAGAGAGGAGGGAGAGGAAGCCTTTCCCTGCGCAGACATGGCTAACAGAGCACAAAGAGGAAAGAGAGATGATCAGCCTGAGAGGAAGCCTTCCCCTGCGCAGACATGGCTAACAGAGCACAAAGAGGAGAGAGAGATGATCAGCCTGAGAGGAAGCCTTCCCCTGCGCAGACCTTGCTACCAGAGCACACAGATGAGGGAGAGATGATCAGCCTGAGAGGAAGCCTTTCCCTGCACAGACATGGCTACTGAAGCACACGGAGGAGGGAGAGATGATCAGCCTGAGAGGAAGCCTTCCCCTGCACAGCCATGGCTACTGGAGCACAGAGAGGAGGGAGAGATGAGGGAGAGATGAATAGCCTGAGAGGAAGCCTTCCCCTGCGCAGACATGGCTAACAGAACACAAAGAGGAAAGAGAGATGATCAGCCTGAGAGGAAGCCTTCCCCTGCGCAGACATGGCTACCAGAGCACAAAGAGGAGAGAGAGATGATCAGCCTGAGAGGAAGCCTTCCCCTGCGCAGACATGCCTACAGAGCACAAAGAGGAGAGAGAGATGATCAGCCTGAGAGAAAGCCTTCCCCTGCGCAGACCTGGCTACCAGAGCACACAGATGAGGGAGAGATGATCAGCCTGAGAGGAAGCCTTCCCCCGCGCAGACATGGATACCGGAGCACATGGAGGAGGGAAAGATGAGGGAGAGATGATCAGCTTGAGAGGAAGCCTTCTCATGCGCAGCCATGGCTACAGGAGCACACAGAGGAGGGAGAGATGGGGGATATATGATCAGCTTGAGAGAAAGCCTTCCCCTGCGCAGACATGGCTACCAGAGCACACAGATGAGGGAGAGATGATCAGCCTGAGAGGAAGCCTTCCCCTGCGCAGCATTGGCTACCGGAGCACACAGAGGAGGGAGACATGAGGGAGAGATGATTAGCCTGAGAGGAAGCCTTCCCCTGTGCAGCCATGGCTACCGAAGCACACGGAAATGGGAGAGATGATCAGCATGAGAGGAAGCCTTCCTCTGCACAGCATTGGCTACCGGAGCACACAGATGAGGGAGAGATGATCAGCCTGAGAGGAAACCTTCCCCTGCGCAGCCATGGCTACCAGAGCACACAGATGAGGGAGAGATGATTAGCCTGAGAGGAAGCCTTCCCCTGTGCAGCCATGGCTACCGAAGCACACGGAAATGGGAGAGATGATCAGCATGAGAGGAAGCCTTCCCCTGTGCAGACATGGCTACCGAAGCACACAGATAAGGGAGAGATGATCAGCCTGAGAGGAAGCCTTCCCCTGCGCAGACATGGCTACCGAAGCACACGGAAATGGGAGAGATGATCAGCATGAGAGGAAGCCTTCCTCTGCACAGCATTGGCTACCGGAGCACAGAGATGAGGGAGACATGATCCGCCTTAGAGGAAGCCTTCCCCTGCGCAGCCATGGCTACCGCACCACACAGAGGAGGGAGACATGAGGGAGAGATGATCAGCATGAGAGGAAACCTTCCCCTGCACAGCCATGGCTACTGGAGCACAGAGAGGAGGCAGAGATGAGGGAGCGATGATCTGCCTGAGAGGAAGCCTTCCCCTGCGCAGCCATGGCTAATGGAGCACATGAAGGAGGGAGAGATGATCAGCCTGAGAGGAAGCCTTCCCCTGCGCAGCATTGGCTACCAGAGCACACAGAGGAGGGAGGGATTATTAGCCTGAGAGGAAGCCTTCCCCTGCGCAGCATTGGCTACCGCACCACACAGAGGAGGGAGACATGAGGGAGAGATGATCAGCATGAGAGGAAGCCTTCCCCTGCGCAGACATGGATACCGGAGCACACAGATGAGGGAGAGATGATCAGCCTGAGAGGAAGCCTTCCCTTGTACAGTCATGGATACCGGAGCACACAGAGGAGGGAGAGATGATCAGCCTGAGAGAGGGAGGGGGAGAGGGAGGGAGAAATAGGTAAAGAGAAAGGTGGAGAGAGAGTGAGAGAAAGGGAGGGGAGAGGGAGAGAGAAATAGGGAAAGAGAGAGGGAGAAGGGTGAGTGAGAGGGAGAGAAAGAGAGGGTAAGAGCGGGAGAAGGAGGGAGAGAGAGTGGAGGAAGGAGGGAGTGGGGGAGAGAGGGGGAGATAGAGAGTGGGGGGCAGTGAGAGAGAGAGAAAGGGAGGGAGGGAAAGAGGGGGGAGTGAGAGAGAGGGAGGGAAAGAGAAAGAGAGGGAGGGAAAGAGAAAGAGAGGGAGGGAATGAGAAAGTGAGGGGGAAGAGAGAGAAAGAGGTGGGAGAGAGAGAGATAGAAAAAGAGAGGGAAGAGGGAGAGAGAGAAATACGAAGAGAGGGAGATCAAGAGAGGGGAAGATGGAGAGAGAGTGGGAGAGATGGAGAGAAAGAGAGAGGGGGAGAGAGAGAGGTGGAGAGAGAGGGGAGAGAGGGGGAAGGGAAAAACAGAGAGGGAGACAGAGAAAAGAGAGAAATAAAGGGGGTTGAGAGAGGAGAAAGAGATGGAGTGAGAGAGGAGAAAGAGAAGGGAGGTGGAGGGAATGTGAACAAGTGATAGCTCGGCGTGTGTATGGGTAGCTATGCTGTAAAAATGGCGGCAATGTCTGTGATTTGCTCACAGAGCAAGAGAGTGATATACACGCACAAAAAATGGAAATATGGGTGCGTGCATACCTTGCGCTGCACTCACAGGGGCTCCTCGACTTTACTGGCCAGGGACTCCAAAAAGGTAGATCCGGGCATGCTTGCAGTCCAAGGGACTCTAAGTAGTCTTCTCCAACATCACAATCCAAAGGCATCAATTCTCCAGCGCTCAGACTTTATGGTCCAGCTCTTACATCCGTATGTCACTACTCGGAATACCAGAGGTTTGACTAGACGGAGCTTTGTTGATAGTGTGATATATTTTTACTTTTTAATATCTTGTCCAGACTATTCATAGCTTTCCTCACCAGATCTTTTAATTTCATGTGTGCAGTCACCATCTGCAGAGATCTTGGGCATTATACCCTTCGGGAAAATGCTCTAAGCCACTAAGAAGCTTAGTAAATTAAGGTCAGTGCCTTAATGACCTAGAATCCAGCCAACCTGGACAGAAAGCGCATTTATATCCAGTACGTGATGCAGGCTGCCATGTTTCTCATTGTGTACAATTCTAAAAGTGGCTTCTAGTCAAATGAATAGCCAATAAATATCCAAATGGGCAAATCTGATTAACTTCCTAAAGGTTGCCAACCCACGGGGTGACTTTAATGGATTTCAATGAATATTAACTAATACATGAAATTATTTGATATTTGATGTTTCTCTCCCTAAACTTCAGTTATTCCAGGTAGAATAAAACCAGAATATAACTCGAGAGCATCGATGAGCCTTTAACATCAAAAATGAAATTCTAGAACTAAGATGAGACTCTAGAACCAAGATGGCGCTACTGGACCTTCCCAACGGTATGTAATGGGATATTTGTGGTGGATCTTCAACAACTCTACAGTCATTCAAGTCGTGACAGAACCACAAGGAGACTCTAGAACATCAGATCGGTGAGCCATCCACGCGAAACTGACGGAGGGCCAAGAAATGTAAGATATCTAAAGGATTATAAAGTGTTTTTTTATTCACCAAAAAAAAAAAGGATCACTGTAGTAGTCATACAAAATGGTTTAATTTGATTAGCAATAAAATCAGTACTGGAGATCTAAAATGTAATGCAGCACTTATATCTGAACTCTAGCATTTCATACTCAAGCAGAGCTGCTTCTCTCCACCACCTATTAGGAATCTTTTGTCCTGATAGGAGTGTTTATTTGCTGTTGTAGCTGTAGACAATCTGAGAGACATTTTAGGAGAGCCTCCTGGCCAGATCTGTTCCATTCCCTAGGCGCCTAAAAAAATAAGAAAATCAAACTGCAACAGTAAAAATCAAATATAGATTGTAAAAACTGCATTGAAATATGTTTCCTCAAATACTGATTTTGTTGCATATTCAA
>CM050172.1:110112510-110145010 GCA_027410445.1 Discoglossus pictus | reverse complement strand
GAGGAAGGACGGCCCCTTCTGCTCCCTGGGGTACACACTGCCGCTGGGGGGGAAGGACGACACCTTCGGCCCCCTGGGGTACACACTGTTGCTGGGGAGGAAGGACGACACCTTCAGCTCCCTGGGGTACACACTGCCGCTGGGGAGGAAGGACGACACCTTCTGCCCCCTGGGGTACACACTGCCGCTGAGGGGGAAGGACGACACCTTCTGCCCCCTGGGGTTCACACTGCCGCTGGGGGGAAAGGACGACACCTTCTGCCCCCTGGGGTTCACACTGCTGCTGGGGAGGAAGGACGGCCCCTTCTGCTCCCTGGGGTACACACTGCCGCTGGGGGGGAAGGACGACACCTTCGGCCCCCTGGGGTACACACTGTTGCTGGGGAGGAAGGACGACACCTTCAGCTCCCTGGGGTACACACTGCCGCTGGGGAGGAAGGACGACACCTTCTGCCCTCTGGGGTACACACTGCCGCTGGGGAGGAAGGACGACACCTTCAGCTCCCTGGGGTACACACTGCCGCTGGGGAGGAAGGACGACACCTTCAGCTCCCTGGGGTACACACTGCCGCTGGGGAGGAAGGACGACAACTTCGGCTCCCTGGGGAACACACTGCCGCTGGGGGGGAAGGACGACACCTTCGGCTCCCTGGGGTACACACTGCCGCTGGGGGGGAAGGACGACACCTTCGGCCCCCTGGGGTACACACTGCTGCTGGGGAGGAAGGACGACACCTAAATCTCCCTGGGGTACACACTGTCGCTGGGGAGGAAGGACGACACCTTCAGCTCCCTGGGGTACACACTGCCGCGGGGGGGGGGGAATTAGTTGGAGTATTCCACGTGGAGCGGTTTCTGTTTCTGGGACAGTCTCTCTGCATGTGACCCTGCTGGTTACACGTGTGGCACCTGATGTACCGTGGAGGGGTTTGGTAGTTCCCACCACCCAGACGCAGTGCTGGGGGGGGGGGGTTAATGGTGGGAGGTGGGTTAGCAGCTCCCAAGATGGACCGCTCCCGTGCCCACTGCTTTTCCATTATGGATTTGTGGACATCTGTCATTAACCATTCCAAGGTTTTTATGGGAAGCGTACCTGGGAAAAAGGCCAGTCTGCTTTGGAGTTCTCTTCCAAACTCATTCTGTGGAGCAATAAGAGGTACTGTAACCATGAGTTCCTTTCTATCTGCATCCCTGTAGTCCGAGGCCGCCTCCTCCTCCTTATGATGGAACGCTGTCCGAAAACTAGCCGGTTCCATCCTGCTGTAGCCAGGGGCGCTGTACGGATACTAGCGTTGCCCTCAATTTGTACTCCACGGAATGGTGTCTCCTGTAGCTGTCCTTCTGACCATGGGAACAATTCCGCCACTTGCCACCAAATGTAACGGAGCTGGAAAACGCAGTCCAATATCTCCGCTGGTATACGGTAGAATATCCAAGAAGCACTACAGTCTCACCATTCCCGACCTCCCATATTGGACGACACACAATTTGGGAGTCAAATGAATACTGACTTTATTTACCTTTACAGAAATATTTATACATCTCTTTGGCCACAGGTAATACACATGCCCATATTTGACCACACAATAAACATAGAGAGAACAATAGGTGGGGTCACACCTCCCAGGGACTAGCCGGCTACTTTGATTCAATAACAGACATTGATAAGATAATGCTTCTCTTTGTTCCATCTTTCACAATGTGAACACTTTACACAATAGGGCTCTCCTGCCTCTAGGAGACCCTAATAGGATTATGTATTCTGCTAGGTGTCTGTAATATTCTGAGCTAATATCCTGCAGAGCATCAACCAACATACATATAATATAACAGTAGGATCATATTTTAACCAAGAATTAAATAACCATAAAACAGGGTAAAACAGTGATGGGTTCCGTTACAGATAGATAGATAGATAGATAGATAGATAGATATTGAGATAGATATTGAGATAGATAGATAGATAGATAGATAGATAGATAGATAGATAGATATGGAATCTCCACTGCTTTCAATTAGTACCCTTCCTTTAAATGCACAACTGCTGAGCCCGCAGAGCTAACAATCACTAAACAAAATCTAGTTTTTTAGTTTTTCAACATTTCACTTGTTCACTTTCCATTTTCTTTCTGTAAATGAACCCCCTTTATCTTTAATTATTTATTTTAATGACAGAATCAGCAGATTTAGCTTAAGCTGCTGTCAGAATGAAAAGTGAAATCCAACACACGTGTAACCTCAAACATGTGAAGCCAAAATGTTGCTGCCTAGGATTTTGCTGGGAACCAGAAGCTGTGCCAGTTGCCAACAATCAGTTGCTCTGTGGAGGACCCCATCCTGTAATTTAGCTGAAACTGCTTCTGCAACTGTTATTTCTGGCCAGGCCGGAGAGACATGGGGATCAGCTTGTGGAGATAACCCTCGAGGGCCGGATCCCATCCATCAGGATATTAAGCCTCAAACTGAGAAATTCACAGAAAATAGGAATTTAATTCCAGTTTATATAGAGATATTTCTGTGAATGTGGAGGTGACTTCATCTGTTTGTTAATTGGCTCTGGTGGAGGACGTATAGATCTTGGGAATTTTCCAGTAATTATATATAATTAAGCTGCATCAATTAGTCCAAAGTAAACAGGATGACTTGACCAGACTGTCATGAAAAGTACATTTTTCTCTCTATTTTTCTACATTAAAGGAACATGATACCGGCACATTTCTATCACGTAAGAGATGTCTCCAAAGCTCAAATGCTTCTCCAATAAAAATGTATCAGTGTAAATTGCAATATTCTTACTTTTCATTTATATTATATATTGTATTGATTTGATTTAGACGGGCGCCAACTTGTGTATAAACTTACTAATTAGTGATATACTCTATACTGTACTTTTGTTTTAGACGGGCGCCAACTTGTGTATAAACTTACCAATGCTCCTCTGGTGCATGAACCTAATGGGGTGCTAGAGACCTGTACACTATACTGTACTCTTGATGTAGGTGGGCTCAGCCTTGTGTATAAACTCACTAATGCTCCTCTGTTGCAGGAACTTCATGGGATAATAGAAACCTGTACTCTATACTGTACTCTTGTTTTAGACGATGTTGCTTTAGTTATATGTTGTTCTATTAAAATGCAAATGAGCATAATTAGCTGCCTTGATGTGCTAATTAGGATTGCAGTCTGCTTGTCTGTCTCTGTAGGGGCCAAAATAAAGATCCCCAATCTCAAAATCAATTGTAAATATTTCAGAAATGATTTACTGTAGAGAAAAACTGCTAGTGAAATGTATTTTTATAATGTTAGTTCACACATATAATGACTTACCATTTAGAATACTGTCATGAAAAAAAAATATCGAAAAATAGCTGTTTTAAATTAAACAAACTTTAGGTGAAGTCTGGGTACAAACACATATAAGGCTGCTTCTCCCTTTGTATAACTGTTTGGGACAAGGGGAGGGGCAAACAGTTCTCCTTGCGTCACTTTATTATTTTCTAAACTATAGATCCATCATTTTCATGCAAAAACTATCTATAAACATGCTCTTTTTAAATATATGATTTGTTTTGTCCCTTCAAACCAATTAATCCATCTAATATATATAATTGTTATTAAATAGGCAAACTGGGAAGGGACTGAGGCCCTCATTCAATTGCGATTTGGCCAATTGAATAGTGCTCTAAATAAGCACATAGCATATTTTTTTTTAAAGAAGTTTTTAGTTAGTGAAAACCTTGCTTTTGGATAGATGTTTACTAAGTAAAAACTTCTTTAAAAAAATATGTTATGTGCTTATTTAGACCCCTATTCAATTGGCCAAATTGCAATTGAATGAGGGCCTAAGTACTTTGATGAATAATAGACGTATAAATTACAGCACTGTGAGGAGTACTAAGGTCTCCCCCCCTGGACAATACTTCTCATGGATAATCAGCATAAAATGTAACAATAATAGGAATAAATAAGGAGAAAACAACAATAAATTGTAAAAGTGTATGAAATGCAAGCTCCTGGTGTGATACAATGTATTCTTTTCTTCTATCATTTTCTTTTCTATAAATAATTACAAGTAATTTTATCTAATTTAACTTTAACCAAGTTGAACAATATGGTAACACAAAACATAAACTATAAAAAAAAAACACAAAGAAAAAGTATCAAAATAAATAAGAAAACAAAGAAAAAAGGAAATAAAAAGAAACAGGTGAATAATATACAAGAGAAATATGTATTACAATTTCTTCAATATATTCCTAGTTTTTCACAAAAAATATAAAAAAATGGGCCATAAACACTTGACTTCCCTTTTAATGATTGGTTTATATAATAGTATAACTATATACATTAATAACCCTTTATATGACGTACGCCCCCAGGTGGGATGTTCTCTTACTTTATTGTATTTTCCTTATTATTATCTCAGTTGTTTCCTCTTTTCCACATTTATATATCAAGTTTTGCACAAATGAGACCTTTTTGGCTTAGTTTTGTGTCTAGTGATTTTTTTTATTTTTTATTTGGTTCATTTTTCCGAGCTCTAATTCCTTTATTCAGGGTAATATTCCCAGGACCCCACGTCCCATCTGCTATTTGACTTTGCTAAGAATTTGTGTAACTTTATAAAGCTGAAAGTTACAGAAATAGTAATAAAATTCTCAAATAAAATCAAATGTGAAACAATGGAGAGAACGATGAGGGTCACTAGAAATATATGTTATATGTAGTAGGAAAAAGCCCTTATTTTACTAGGATTCGCAGGCCATATGTACTAAAGTGTAAATAACTCCTGTAGGACCCTAAAAGGACACCTAGAGAAGAAGAAACATGCTTAGAAACCCCGGAGAACGGGTTAGTAACTTCTGGAGAACTCTCGAAGAGTATTTGAGAAAATATCCAAGAACTTTTATAGTAATCTTTTTTTATAGATCTAATAGGCCTCCTGAAGAACTGTCAGAGAACTTTCCAACACTGCTTGAAGAACTCATACTGAACTATAGAAGAAACTTTGGAGAACCGTCAGAGAATCCTTGAGGTACTCTTAGAGAGCCATTGGAGAACTATTGTTTAATCTTGGAGAATTTTTATAGTACTCCTAGGACTCTAACAGACTTCATGAAGAATTGTGAGAGAACTGGCAAAGACTGCTTGAAGAACTCATATTGAACTCCTGAAGAACTATTAGAGAACCCTTGGAATATTCTTGGAGAACCCTTGCAGAACCCTTGGCAAATATTGGAAAATTGAAGAAATCTAGGACAAATTGTGGAGAACATGTGGAGGACTCTTGGATAATCTTGGAGAACTCCTGAAGAACTTTGTAGAACTCTTGGAGAACCATTGGACAATCTTGGAGAACTGAAGAACTCTTGGCGAACTTTTGGAGAACACTTGGAGGGCTCTTGGAGAACTCCTGAAGAACCCTTTGAGAACAGAAAAAGAGAACATAAATTGCAATTTCCCTTGAAATGAAATCAGCAGCGAAATCAACATCTAATAAAACAGTGAAATATATATACAGTATATATATTTTTGCTTGGCACCTATTGCTCTGATATATACAGTAACAATATTACTAGTAATTGGATACAATGTATCTTCAGTGATCACAGATGTCCTGAAATTCCTTTGATATTAGATTAATTTCTTTAATTGGGGGGGGGGGGCGGATTTCAGACTCAATACTGTGTTTTATGTTCACAGCTAACAAAAGCTTGATTTCCTGATCACTTCTTGCTTTGTTTAATTTACACTGTTTCCACTGTACCTTTAATGTTAGTTTTCTACAGTTAAAATTGATCAATACTCTATTTTAACCCTTTCACTGGCAGAGGTGCAAGCTGGAGAACCCATACATGCCTTTGCCACTTGGTTTCAGTCTGTTAGTTCCGTCTATGGGGTTATGATCAGTGGCGTAGGTAGAGCTTTTGCTTCCCGGCTACCCCGGAATTTGAGCCCCCCCCCCCCCTTATTAAACTCCGGGGCAGCCCCGGGCGGCAAAAGCGCACACACAGGGACACACAGGAACACACTCACTCACACACACACACTTGCACACTCACAGACACGAAGACACTCGCACTTATAGATACACACTGTGGTAATGTGGCCTTTGGCTACTGGTTTCTCCTTTGAGATACATATAAATAGCAGAGATTCCAAGATTCTTTTGGACTTTTTAATAAAAAGTAAAAAAAAACAAATAGCTTATTTTCAGCATAAAATAAAATTCTGCATAAACATACTGGCTTAACATCAGGAACACCCTTACTAGCCCTGAAGCCGCTTCTCAGCCTTCAGGTAAAAACACAGTCTTTAAATAGTCCATCTTCAATGGTTTAAAGTGTCCTTTCTCCACAGACAGTTGTCTTTAGATTTCATACCATAGGGTAAGGTTCTGGCCTGCCCTACTCTCCAGATACCCCAACCTCCAGGGACCCTTAACACCCTCTTTTGGTGAAGGCTACAAATCGGTTAACTTCACAGATCTCTCTCTGTCTCCTGGGTAAATGCTCTTTGTGGCACAAATCCTCTTTCTCTGCAGCTCCTGCAATCCTAGTAGCAGACTTCTCAGTTTGCTCTCAATTTCTGCTTCCAGCAGACAAAGTCAAAACACTGCTTCACGCTAAATGGCAGATGCATACAAGCAACCTTCTTAGCTTGCTTCAGACTGAGGCCTTCACTCTCACTGGCCTCACTCTGCTAGGCCAAACAGAGCCTAATTGCAGGGGACTCCAACCATCTCTCTACTGTAGACTTAAAGGCAATCCACAGCTGGGCTTCAATTAGCCTCTGATCACTGCCTGGAGTTAACTCTTTCTTTCTTCCAAGAAATCTTCCATCCTCTTTAATTAAACCCACCTCTAGGGGCATTCTTTGCTTCACTCTTTTACAACACTCACAGACATACACGCACTCACACACACTAACTCACAGCAGACACACACACTTACAGAGACACTCACTCCCACACATACTCACAGACACTTGCACTTACAGATACACACAGACACACTCACTCACAGACACGCACACACTCACAGCAGACACACACTCATGCACACACTCACGCACACACTCACTCACAGCAGACACACACAGACACACTCACTCACATACTCACAGACACACGCACTTACAGACACTCACTCACACAAACACACTCACACAGACACTCACTCACACACTCACTCACACAGACACACTCACACAGACACTCACACAGACACTCACTCACATAGACACTCACTCACACAGACACACAGACACTCACACAGACACTCACTCACACAGACACTCACTCACACAGAGACACACTCACACAGACACACACATACAATATTTAGAAACATCTCCAGCTTCTAGATCTCTTCTAGATCCCCCGCTTTGGCCAATGTTATTTCTATGAAGCGAGAACTGAACTTTTAAACCCGACATCTGCAGCATTTCTGATCATTTGTTATGAGGACTGAGAGCATGAAATATATCATGAGATAGGAGGGGCCGCGTCCTGTGACAATCACGGGCTTGATCTCTGCAAACTGGCCCTGGAGCCAAATGGACGGAGCAATTTATACATAATGTGGATCCAAAGATAATGACTGTGTCATATCCACTGAATAAATAGTAGATATAATGGGGCATGTAAGAGAAAAGCACCAAGTATATGATAGTATAAAGGAAAAGGGAATACATGTCAGATTCTGGTCCACAATTGGTCCTTTATTTGGAGTCATTCATATGAGTTGTCTATTTTTACACCCTGTGCCAACTCCTGTGACCCGCAATGGGCACTAGCACAATGGGCACAAGCACAATGAGTTCTAGCACAATGGGCACAAGCCTTACCATAACTCAATTACCAACACTAGCCTCTATACCAATCCTAACATAGACCCTAACCCCAAAGCAACCTTACTCAGATATTCATTTTAACCAAGCGCTAGCACTAATCCCAACACCAAGTCTGTCATAAACCCTAAACCCCAATATAACCCGAGTAGAGTTGCAACACCAACCCAAAACCAATCCAAAAATAATTCCTAATCCTAACTGTAACAACACCAATCCAAATTTCAACCTTAGCCACATCCCCAATACAGATATTAGACCTAACCCAGCACTAACCCCTACACCAACCTTAACAAAAACCTTAATCCCAAAGATAACTCCAGAAGTACGGCAACATCAACCCCAATCCTAAAAAAAAATCCTTAACCCATTGATAACTCCAACATGAGTCCTAACCCCAACCTTAATCACATCCCAGAGACACTAACCATAACCCGGCACTAACCCCAAAATAACCTTCAACACCAACATTAACCCAAACAATACAGAAATTAAATGGGACACCACTCGTAAGCCAAAACCCAAACTCAAATGCTAGACCTAACACCAATACTAAAATAAAGCCTAAGTCCAACACAAACTCTAATACTGGCACCAACAAACACTAACTACAAGAACAATCCTAACCTAAAACACAGACAGTAACATTCCCTCCCACAGCGATAAAAACCCCAATCCAACACCTATCAAAGCCCCAACCATTGTCCCAACTCCAACCCAGATAATAATCCTCACCCCAACAGCTACCAAAAACCCAACACCAATTCTCAACCGATACTAACGCAAACACTTATTGTTTGCCCCTCATATGACTCCAATTCTAATCCAGCACCTTTTAAACAAGACATTAAACCTCAATCACAACACCTACCCAATCACCCAATCCATAACCTCAGACTCTGGTTCAACACCTGTTCTAACCCTACCCCAACACCCCCCACCTAATCCCAACACCTGTTCTAACCATACCCCAACACACCCCCTAATAACAAACACCTGTTCTAACCCTACCCCAATACACCCGCTAATCCGAACACCTTTTCTAACCCTACCCCAACACACACCCTAATCCCAACATCTGTTCTAACCCTACCCCAAAACCCCCCCTAATCCCAACACCTGTTCTAACCTTACCCCAAAACACCCCCTAATCCCAACATCTGTTCTAACCCTACCCTAACACACACCCTAATCCCAACACCTGTTCTAACCCTACCCCAACACACCCCCTAATAACAAACACCTGTTCTAACAGTACCCCAACAAACCCCCTAATCCCAATACCTTTTCTAACCCTACCCCAACACCCCCCTAATCCCAACACCTGATCTAACCCTACCCCAAGACACCCCCAAATAACAAACACCTGTTCTAACCCTACCCCAACACACACCCTAATCCCAAAACCCATTCTAACCCTACCCCAACACACACCCTAATCCCAAAACCCGTTCTAACCCTACCCCAACACACACCCTAATCCCAAAACCCGTTCTAACCCTACCCCAACACACACCCTGATCCCAACATCTGTTCTAACCCTACCCCAACACACCCCCTAATCCCAACACCTGTTCTAACCCTACCCCAACACACCCCATAATCCAAACATCTGTTCTAACCCTACCCCAACACCCCCCCAATCCCAACATCTGTTCTAACCCTACCCCAACACACTCCCTAAGCCTAACACCTGTTATGACCCTATCCCAACACACCCCCTAAACCCAACACCTGTTCTAACCTCACCCCAACACACCCCCTAAACCCAACACCTTTTCTAACCCTACCCCAACACACACCCTTATCACAACATTTGTTCTAACCCTACCCCAACACACCCCCTAATCCCAACACCTATTCTAACCCTACCCCAAAACACCCCCTAATCCCAACACCTGTTCTAATCCTACCCCAACATACCCCCTAATCCCAACACCTGTTCTAATCCTACCCCAACATACCCCCTAATCCCAACACCTGTTCTAACCCTACCCCAAAACACCCCCTAATCCCAACACCTGTTCTAACCCTACCCCAACATACCCCCTAATCCCAACACCTGTTCTAACCCTACCCCAAAACACACCCTAATCCCAACACCTGTTCTAACCCTACCCCAAAACACCCCCTAATCCCAACACCTGTTCTAACCCTACCCCAGCATACCCCCTAATCCCAACACCTGTTCTAACCCTACCCCAAAACACACCCTAATCCCAACACCTGTTCTAACCCTACCCCAAAACACCCCCTAATCCCAACACCTGTTCTAACCCTACCCCAACATACTCCCTAACCCCAACACCTGTTCTAACCCTACCCCAAAACACACCCTAATACCAACACCTGTTCTAACCCTACCCCAAAACACACCCTAATCCCAACACCTGTTCTAACTCTACCCCAAAACACCCCCTAATCCCAACACCTGTTCTAACCCTACCCCAAAACACCCCCTAATCCCAACATCTGTTCTAACCCTATCCCAAAACACCCCCTAATCCCAACACCTGTTCTAACCCTACCCCAAAACACCCCCTAATCCCAACATCTGTTCTAACCCTATCCCAAAACACCCCCTAATCCCAACACCTGTTCTAACCCTACCCCAAAATACCCCCTAATCCCAACACAAGTGTGAACCTCGGAACTCACTTATTTACATGATATAAGAGCTGCCATTGGTGATTAGTAAAAGTTTTTAAAATTGCAAGAATTGTTCAGCAAAGGTTAAACACCTGCTGTAGTAAACATTGGAAATGCAGCTTTGCAGCACTGTCAGGGTCTCTATCTGCATATTCTGATATGTAGTATTAACTACAGAAAATTGGGTTTTCAGCAGACATGTTAAAGTGGGGATTGTAGGCTGCTAGTTCTGTTAAATATATCCCCTAAACTTCATTTCCCTTTTAATCAGTCTGGCTAAGACGGACCCCCCACCCATTTCCCCCATACCTGAATGCCAAGCTGTGCCTCTGAGCCCCCCCACCCATTTCCCCCATACCTGAATACCAAGCTGTGCCTCTGAGCCCCCCACCCATTTCCCCCATACCTTAATACCAAGCTGCGCCTCTGAGCCCCCACCCATTTCCCCCATACCTGAATACCAAGCTGTGCTTCTGAGCCCCCCACCCATTTCCCCCATACCTGAATACCAAGCTGTGCCTCTGAGCCCCCCACCCATTTCCCCATCCCTGAATACCAAGCTGTGCCTCTGAGCCCCCCCCACCCATTTCCCCTATACCTGAATACCAAGCTGCGCCTCTGAGCCCTGCACCCATCCCTTATACCTGAATACCAAACTGTGCCTCTGAGCTCCCACCCATTTCCCCCATAGCTGAATACCAAGCCGTGCATCTGAGCCCCCCACCCATTTCCCTTATACCTGAATACCAAGCTGTGCATCTGAGCCCCCCACCCATTTCCCCCATAGCTGAATACCAAGCTGTACCTCTGAGCCCCCCACCCATTTCCCTTATACCTGAATACCAAGCTGTGCCTCTGAGCCCTGCACCCATCCCTTATACCTGAATACCAAACTGTGCCTCGGAGCTCCCACCCATTTCCCCCATAGCTGAATACCAAGCTGTGCATCTGAGCCCCCCACCCATTTCCCTTATACCTGAATACCAAGCTGTGCATCTGAGCCCCCCACCCATTTCCCCCATAGCTGAATACCAAGCTGTGCCTCTGAGCCCCCCACCCATTTCCCTTATACCTGAATACCAAGCTGCGCCTCTGAGCCCTGCACCCATCCCTTATACCTGAATACCAAACTGTGCCTCTGAGCTCCCACCCATTTCCCCCATAGCTGAATACCAAGCTGTGCATCTGAGCCCCCCACCCATTTCCCTTATACCTGAATACCAAGCTGTGCATCTGAGCCCCCCACCCATTTCCCCCATAGCTGAATACCAAGCTGTGCCTCTGAGCCCCCCACCCATTTCCCTTATACCTGAATACCAAGCTGTGCCTCTGAGCCCCCCACCCATTTCCCCCCTACCTGAATACCAAGCTGCGCCTCTGAGCCCCCACCCATTTCCCCCCTACCTGAATACCATGCTGTGCCTCTGAGCCCCCCATCCATTTCCCCCATACCTGAATACCAAGCTGTGCCTCTAAGCCCCCTACCCATTTCCCCCATACCTGAATACCAAGCTGTGCCTCTAAGCCCCATTCCTCTTTCCACCCCTCCCCCAATATCTAAATGTTCTTCAGAACCTGCACCCATCTGTCTCCCCTACATAAATATCAGACTGCACCTCTAAAGTAGTCTGTTGATTTTATTCGCTGACATAGGACAAGCCCCTGGAGCAGTTAAAAATCTAAATAAGTTTTTGTGCTCTGAGACCTTCATTTGAAAAAAACACAACGTGATACGTTATCAATTAAACTCTTTCCGATGCAACAAGTAAAACATTTTTTCCACGTCCCAATTATGCTTTATAATCTTTGTCGTATAAATTTTTCGAGTCTGCAGAGAGGTTAAAAGTTACATTTTATGACATTTGCAGTATTTATTTTTCATGCAAAAATAATTTATTAATGATTAAAACCGGCTCTAATTGCAGATATTTAATATTCAAGGTTTGCTTCATAACCTTGAATTTTTCAAAGACATTTTGGGCTTAATTGCAGTGTTTTTCAGGCAGATTTCTGTCTCCTTTATGTTTATTTTCCATCCAGTGACTCAGAAACACCATTTATTTCCCATAATGTATAATTCACAGCGTTTATTTGTAGTTGGATGCAGTGAAATGATTGTTGTTTACTGGTAAATAACAGCCAGGGAAACAGTAAATAACATTAAATGAAACATTTGCTGTTATTTCTGTAACATTTTCCTCTGCAGTTCTTTAAAGTTGAAACATTTACAAAAACAGGTTTTATTTATGTGATACAATAAAGTTTTGTTACAGTTTGGTATCTGCTCATCTATCTAGAATAAAGCACCAAAAGGGTTAAAAACTGGAATAATGTCATTAAAGCCCCATTACAATACTTAAAGGGACATGGTCGGTGTTACTAGATATATACAGCCTTATTAAATTGCGATTCAGTAAATTTAAAAGGGCTTTATTTAAGCACACAGCATATTTTATTTACACAAGTTTTTAGTTAGTGAAGACCTTGCTTTTGGATAGAAGATCACTAACTAAAAACTTCTGTAAAAAACATATGCTGTGTGCTTAAATAAAGCCCTTTTAAATTTACCGAATCGCAATTTAATAAGGCTGATAATATCTCTGGGTATCTATTTACTGACATATACTTTATTTTATGAAGAAGTGCTTATAAGCTCTGCATTTACTGCCTAAAATCAAACAAATAGTCCCTGTATGGGTCTGCCCACTGCAGCTCATGAAGACACACACTCTGTAGTGTTGTGTCTTATACTAACTGTAACGGAGTTGGAACACGAATCCAATATCTCCGCTGGTATACAGTAAAATACCCAAGAGGCACTACAGTCTCACCATTCCCAACCTCCCATATTGGACGACACACAATTTGGGAGTCAAATGAATACTGACTTTATTTTGTTCTGTGCAGAAATATTTATACACATCTCTTCCCACAGGCAATCCACATCCCCCATAGTTGGCCGCACAATACACATAGAGGGACAATAGGTGGGACACACCTCCCTGAGGCTACCTGGCAACTTTGATACAATCAGACATGGATTAGATCATCCTTCTTTGTTCTTATGTCTGAGAATAAAAACACTTTATACAATAGACTTCCTTATCTTATGAGGAGTCACTGTAATAGGATTATCTCTTATGCCATGGTCTGCAATGGTCTGGGCTAATATTCTGCAGAGCATAAACCAACATACATACAGTATAACAGTAGGATCATATTTTAACCAAGAATGAAATAACCATAAAACAGGGTAAAACAGTGATGGGTTTTGTTACACACCTCCCCCGTGACCATAAGCCGGCATACACGGTCTGATCCCAACGGATCGGCCTGGGGATGTCCGGACAAAAGTATTTGTTGGTCAATTCTCTAGTTTGACAACCCATCAGCATTACTGCAATTCACATTTACTCACATTTCACATATCCCCAGATAGCTGGGATCTGACCGCACAAAACTACCGAATAGCGCTCAGATCCTATTCACACAGTTTAATTGCCATGTAACTAAAGTCTTTCCCATAGTCTTTCATTATATGAATGGGCTCCATGGCATAGCTATCTGGGGTATCACCGCTCCCACCGGGCAAGTACCGAATGACCCCCCTGTATGTGAAGGGCCAGAATGAGTGACATACACTCTGGTATGGCCGAATACTGTGTTTAAATTCCAATATGTCCCAGGGCCATAATCGCAGGGCAGGAGGATGGCAAACAGTCCTCTCCAAGACAAAGTGGCGATGGGCACTTCGTCACCCATCTCCCCTTTGGGGGGAAGTCTAACCAGACACCTGGATATTTCGCTGTGGTGATGGGGCAACACGCTGAGGGGACTTGAGGGGCAGAGGCCAGCGGCACTCTGCCCTGATGCCAGCTCTTCTGCTGGTATAACCTGCAGTACATCCTGCTCTGTATAAGGGACAAAGGGAGGGCAGAGGCCGACTGCACTCTGCCCCACTGTCAGCTCTTCTGCTGGGGTACTTGGGACATATTCCGGCTCAGTAGCCAGGGAAAGGTGGGGGTCAGTGGGGGTTAACATTTACTCTGTTAACCCTGGAGCCACATTAGGAGTTAGCTGGGGAGGGGAATTTGTACTTACCCCCTCCTCCGGTTGTCCCAGTGAGAGTAGTTGGGGATCTGGACAGGCTGTCCAGCATCCCGGTAGGTCAGGCACAGAGACCACGGTCCAATCTGCGCCGTCTGGGAGATTGGTGTCTCCCCTTGTTAGGGTAAGCTGTCGCTGGGGGGAGAGGGCAACACCTTCAGCTCCCTGGGGTTCACACTGCCGCTGGGGGGGAAGGACGACACCTTCGGCCCCCTGGGGTACACACTGCCGCTGGGGAGGAAGGACGACACCTTCAGCTCCCTGGGATACACACTGCCGCTGGGGGGGAAGGACGACACCTTCAGCCCCCTGAGGTACACACTGCCGCTGGGGAGGAAGGACGACACCTTCAGCTCCCTGGGATACACACTGCCGCTGGGGGGGAAGGACGACACCTTCGGCCCCCTGGGGTACACACTGCCGCTGAGGAGGAAGGACGACACCTTCTGCTCCCTGGGGTACACACTGCCGCTGGGGAGGAAGGATGACACTTTCTGCTCCCTGGGATATACACTGCCGCTGGGGGGGAAGGACGACACCTTCTGCCCCCTGGGGTTCACACTGCCGCTGGGGGGGAAGGATGACACCTTCTGCCCCCTGGGGTTCACACTGCCGCTGGGGGGGAAGGACGACACCTTCTGCCCCCTGTGGTTCACACTGCCGCTGGGGGGGAAGGACGGCATCTTCTGCCCCCTGGGGTTCACACTGCCGCTGGGGAGGAAGGACGACACCTTCTGCCCCCTGGGGTTCACACTGCCGCTGGGGGGGAAGGACAACACCTTCTGCCCCCTGGGGTTCACACTGACGCTGGGGGGGAAGGACGACACCTTCTGCCCCCTGGGGTTCACACTGCTGCTGGGGGGGATGGACGACACCTTCTGCCCCCTGGGGTTCACACTGCTGCTGGGGGGGAAGGACGACACCTTCTGCCCCCTGTAGGGCCGGTAGAGAGACCTCGGTCCCATCTCTACCTGCTATCTGGAGGTCATCCCAGGACCAGTCAATGAGGTCTGGTTCTGCTTGTCGAGTAGGTTGGGGCTGCACGAAACTGAGCAGGTGTTGGTAGTCCTGCTCCAGCTCCCACTCTCTTGTTACCAGGTGGGTCATGTCTTTGCTCACCTCGGCTTCGTCAACCCAGACATACATGCCCATCCGGTAGTCGTAGATGTCCCAAAACCTAGACCCCTCCGTGCTGCCAAGATCAATGTCGTCCTCCAAGGCATCCCATAATAATCCCGGGCCATCATAATCATCCCCCCTTCGGTAAGTTGTGTTCAGCCGTCCAGGGGGTAAGTCGAACGGTATGCCACCAGAGGGCCTGGTATGCGTTGTCTAGCCAGATCTCTCGCCATACCAGGGTCTCTAGTCTTGTCACCCACTCATCCAGGGGCTGCTCTCCCAATAGATACATCCGCATCGCCACACGCTTCTGTAGCCGCTGCTCATCACTGGGGAGACTGTCACCTCGCCGCCATTGGGCATCTTCCAGGGCATCATACCAGAGTTCCTTTCTGTCTGCATCCCTGTAGTCCGCGGCCGCCTCCTCCTCCTCATCATGGAACGTTGTCCGAAAACTAGCCGGTTCCATCCTGCTGTAGCCAGGGGCGCTGTACGGATACTAGCGTTGCCCTCAATTTGTAACTCCACGGAATGGTGTCTCCTGTAGCTGTCCTTCTGACCGTGGGAACAATTCCGCCACTTGCCACCAAATGTAACGGAGTTGGAACACGAATCCAATATCTCCGCTGGTATACGGTAAAATACCCAAGAGGCACTACAGTTTCACCATTCCCAACCTCCCATATTGGACGACACACAATTTGGGAGTCAAATGAATACTGACTTTATTTTGTTATGTGCAGAAATATTTATACACATCTCTTCCCACAGGCAATACACATCCCTCATAGTTGGCCACACAATACACATAGAGGGACAATAGGTGGGTCACACCTCCCTGAGGCTACCTGGCAACTTTGATACAATCAGACATGGATTAGATCATCCTTCTTTGTTCTTATGGCTGAGAATGAAAACACTTTATACAATAGACTTCCTTATCTTATGAGGAGTCTGTAATAGGATTATCTCTTATGCCAAGGTCTGCAATGGTCTGGGCTAATATTCTGCAGAGCATAAACCAGCATACATACAGTATAACAGTAGGATCATATTTTAACCAAGAATTAAATAACCATAAAACAGGGTAAAACAGTGATGGGTTCCGTTAGACTAACCAATCAGTGACCATATCACAGCAACATTCTACTGAGACATTGCCCCTGATAGGCTAGGACACTACACTGCATATCCAGCCCTACAGAGTCTGCATACGCTGCAGAGGGCAGACCCATACAGGAACTATTTGATTTTAGACCGTAAATACCGAGCTTATAAGCACATCTTAATAAAATAAAGTACATGCAAGTAACTAGATACCAAGATATATTATATATTTAGTAACACCCAAGGGCGGTCCTTATCTCTTTATAGGATCACTGTAACCCTATAGTAGAATGTACTATATATATATATATATATATATATATATATATATATATATATATGTAAAACAAGGTCCCAACCTGGCATTATTTATTTTGTCTGTACATCTCTGCCGCACTTGGGACCATTTTCATGCTTGTTTGTTTGTTTGTTTGGAATCTGAAAAAGTAAACAAGCTGTTTGCAAATCCTAAAGTGGCATCTGGTGGGGCAGCGCCGGTATAATTAATAATGTGTGACCAGATCTGGCTCTGACATTCACTGACTACAAGAAACTGAATCCACGTCCTGCGCCGTGAGATGTCGCGTGATGGATGTGCGCAGATCTCTTGTCAGGTGATAGTTAAAGGGCCACCCTGGGTAATCTGCAATATTGTTTTTTAGCAAAAAATTGGAAATGATAGTAAAAAAGCATCACAGGATATGTCCTGGGATTAGCTGAGACCAGCGTCTATATCACGAAATCTATAATATATCAATATATTTTTATATATATATATTATGCTGATAATTTCACCTTGTGTCAGACTGGCACATAATATACCCGATGGTGAGACTGGTGTGAGAGCGGCACACAGACACTAGGAGCCTAGCAGGGTCAAAATTATATCCACCCCCGGCTTGCAATATCTCTATTGACTATAAGGATCAATAAAAAAGCCAAAATATGGATAGGAGTCGGGGCCACACTACGGTGACTAGGTCCCTGTTCTATAAAAATAATTGGTGTCCCCTCTCTACTAATGAATAAAGAATCCGTCATCACAGTGGGCCCCTGCCTGGTTGTGGGCCCCAGTGCTTTGCACCTGCTGCACCGGCAGTGGCTCCACCACAGATGCAGATTCAATATTCCTGTTGAAAGACTCCAACTGTAGCTGTCATATTCCCATTATGCTGATAGAAACTTCCCATGCATTCAAAGTCTCCCCCCACATGAGGAAGTTTATTGGCAGGAAACATAATGGTAGCCCCACAGCAGCATAATTGGACGCTGTATAATTGTATTTATTACTATACTACAAACATCTTCACTATTTTGAGGTGTAGTTCTTCAGAAGAGTGCGTTTTAATATAGGTCTGCAGTGGCCCTTTAAATGTTTGTTGCGTTTCAGAGTTATGTATCTGCAGAATAAGACGTAACGGCGCAGTCAGACCGCACGAGGGGCGATGATTATTATGGCCTGTGAGATTTTCCACTTACAGAGTGTTCCTGATGTAAATGAGAGACTGGAGGTTCTGTACATTTAAAGGGACAGTACAAGAGTAATTTATGGCGTTTAAAGGGATAGGAAGGTGCCCTGTTTTTAATATTATAAGAATTAACAGGGATACTACAAAGCATATAGTACCAATAGAAACACTGTGTGTATGAACTCCTAGGGTGGAGCTTTGCAGGGACTATTTGGAAGATTCATATCAATGTTTGGAATCAATCTGAGCATGTGCAAACGGTGATGTATTCAGGATAGTAAGTGGAATGGAACGGCTCTGTAGAAATATCTCACATCTGAATAAATCTTACCTTCGATTCCTACCCAGAACACCCTCCTGCTCGGCCCATGATTCATCTTTATTACCACAAACATGTAACTGTTGCTAGTAATTAACGGTTTTCTCTTGACAGATACAAGTCACATGTCATCTGCTGTAGGGCGGTTTTACTTATAGGGAAAAAAGTATTTGCTTTGGGATAAAACCATAAATATTTATAATGTTTTAGTAATAATAATAACAACAATAATAATAATAATAATAATAATAATAATAAGCGTAACAAATGTACATAATCCAGCAAATCCATACAAATAACAAGAAATAATAATCCAATACAATACACTGGAATCTTAAATGTTACCATTTTATTGGCCCAGGTTAACTAAATGCTAACAATTGGTAATTATAATAATAACACACAATGGCCCTCATTCAATTGCAATTTGGCCAATTAAATAGGACTCTAAATAAACACATAACATATTTTTTTTAAAGAAGTTTTTAGTTAGTAAACATCTATCCAAGAGCAAGGTTGCTAACTAAAAACTTCTTTAAAAAAAATATGCTATGTGCTTATTTAGAGGCCTATTCAATTGGCCAAATCGCAATTGAATGAGGCCCAATGGGTATAAGACAGATCACCACGCCTTATACAGTAATACACATTGTAACGGATCTCCTGGCACCCCGACCGGGTACCTCCGTTGATAGACGCGTCCTAGTTTGCGCCGAGGCCTACAAGCACCGCACCGGACACCACAACCACCACAGACTCCACAACCGCCGTAGTTTAGCTGGAGCCGCGCCGTCTTCCTTCCACCCTGTATGAATCTCCAGCATCCAGGACCGTGTGGGGAAGACCTCTCCTCCAAGGAGGACACATCAGGAACAAGCGTTCAGTAGTTACAGCTCAAGGGAGTATGCAAAAGCATAGCAATCCCCAGTAGGATATAGCGATCCCCTCTAAGAACGAGATGAGACTACGTTTTGAAGGGTCAAGTAGAACTAAAACTTTAATGACAGGGGATCTCCTTTTATGCAATGGTGCCCTCTGAAGGGCTACACCCACATAATTATCACAGCCAATTAGATACATGGTTCAACCCCCACGTCTCCTCCCCTCAGATAACAGGTAACACAATTAAAACAGACACAATTTTAACCACATTCTGGATGTACCCCAAAAACAGGGGGTACACCTTTAAGTCCAGCACCGTTCAATATCTCTCACCCAGGGGAACAATATATAAAAAAAATGGCATGAATCAGACCAGGGGTTCAAAAGTTAGTAAAAGTATGTTTTTTACATAACACACAGACATGTCACATATCCCCCACACAATACACATATAGGACAATAGGTGTGGTCACCCCTCCCTAAGGCAACTTGATATAATCAGACAATGATTAAATCAGCCTTCTTTGTTCTTATCTGAGAATGAAAACAGTTTATACAATCGACTTTTCTTATCTGTAACAGGATTATCTATTAGCCTAGTAGCTTTGATATTCTGAGCCAATATATTCTGTAGAACATAAAACAACATATCTACAGTACAGCAATGTGATCATATTTTAACCAAGAATTAAATAATCATAAAACAGGGTAAAACAGTGATGGGTTCCGTTACAGCTGGGGTCTGAGCGCACAAAACTACCGAATAGCGTTCAGATCCTCTTCACACAGTTCAATTGCCATGTAGCTAAAGTCTGTCCCACAGTCTTTCATTATATGAATGGGCTCCATGGCATATCTATCTGTGGTATCATGGTTCACACAGGGCAAGTACCGAATGACCCCCCTGTATGTAAAGGGCCAGAATGAGTGACATACACTCTGGTATGGCCGAATACTGTGTTTAAAGGGCAATATGTCCCCGGGCCATAGTCGTAGGGCAGGAGGCTGGCAAACAGTCCTCTCCAAGACAAAGTGGCGAAGGCCACTTCGTCACACATCTCCCCTTTGGGGGGAAGTCTAACCAGGCACCTGACCTTCTGCCGGTCAGTGCCTCCGTTAGACGATCCACCAACCCACAATAAACCAGTGCTAGAGCAGCCCCCCCACAACAACAAAGTGCAAGAGCAGCCGACCCACAACAAACCGTTACGGCACCTGGATATTTCGCTGTGATGATGGGGCAACACGCTGAGGGGACTTGAGGGGCAGAGGCCAGCGGCACTCTGCTCTGATGCCAGCTCTTCTGCTGGTATAACCTGCAGGACATCCTGCTCTGTACAAGGGACAAAGGGAGGGCAGAGGCCGACTGCACTCTGCCCCGCTGTCAGCTTTTCTGCTGGGGTACTTGGGACATATTCCGGCTCAGTAGTCAGGGAAATGTGGGAGTCAGTGGGGGTTAACATTTCCTCTGTTAACCCTGGGGCCACATTAGGAGTTAGCTGGGGAGGGGAATTTGTACTTACCCCCTCCTCCGGTTGTCCCAGTGAGGGTAGTTGGGGGTCTGGACAAGCTGTGGGCGCAGAGACCACGGTCCCATCTGCGCCGTCTGGGAGATTGGTGTCTCCTCTGGTTAGGGTAAACTGTCGCTGGGGGGAAAGGACGACACCTTCTGCCCCCTGGGGTTCACACTGCCGCTGGGGGGGGAAGGACAACACCTTCTGCCCCCTGGGGTTCACACTGCCGCTGGCGGGAAAGGATGACACCTTCTGCCCCCTGGGGTTCACACTGCTGCTGGGGGGGAAGGATGACACCTTCTGCCCCCTGGGGTTCACACTGCTGCTGGGGGGGGAGGACGACACCTTCTGCCCCCTGGGGTTCACACTGCCGCTGGGGGGGAAGGACGACACCTTCTGCCCCACGGGGTTCACATGGCCGCTGGGGGGGAAGGACGACACCTTCAGCCCCCTGGGGTTCACCCTGCCGCTGGGGGGGAAGGACGACACCTTCTGCCCCCTGGGGTCCACACTGCTGCTGGGGGGGAAGGACGACACCTTCTGCCCCCTGGGGTTCACACTGCCGCTGGGGGGGAAGGACGACACCTTCTGCCCCCTGGGGTTCACACTGCCGCTGGGGGGGATGGACGACACCTTCTGCCCCCTGGGGTTCACACTGCCGCTGGGGGGGAAGGACGACACCTTCGGCCCCCTGTAGGGCCGGTAGAGAGACCTCGGTCCCATCTCTACCTGCCATCTGGAGGTCATCCCAGGACCAGTCAATGAAGTCTGGTTCTGCTTGTCGAGTAGGTTGGGGCTGCACGAAGCTGAGCAGGTGTTGGTAGTCCTGCTCCAGCTCCCACTCTCTCGTTACCAGGTGGGTCATTTCTTTGCTCACCTCGCCTTCGTCATCCCAGACATACATGCCCATCCGGTAGTCGGAGATGTCCCAAAACCTAGACTCCTCCGTGCTGCCAAGATCAATGTCGTCCTCCAAGGCATCCCATAATAAACCTGGGCCATCATAATCATCCCCCTCTGGTAAGTCGTGTTCAGCCGTCCAGGGGGTAAGTCGAACGGTATGCCACCAGAGGGCCTGGTATGCGTTGTCTAGCCAGATCTCTCGCCGTACCAGGATCTCTAGTCTTGTCACCCACTCATCCAGGGGCTGCTCTCCCAATAGATACATCCGCATCGCCACACGCTTCTGTAGCCGCTGCTCATCACTGGGGAGACTCTCACCTCGCCGCCATTGGGCATCTTCCAGGGCATCATACCAGAGTTCCTTTCTGTCTGCATCCCTGTAGTCCGCGGCCTCCTCCTCATCCTCATCATGGAACGCTGTCCGAAAACTAGCCGGTTCCATCCTGCTGTAGCCAGGGGCGCTGTACGGATACTAGCGTTGCCCTCAATTTGTAACTCCAAACGTTACCAGTGTCTCCGTGCTGCTGTTCCTCTTACTAGGACGCCATCCCACCACTGCCACCAATGTAACGGATCTCCTGGCACCCCGACCGGGTACCTCCGTTGATAGACGCGTCCTAGTTTGCGCCGAGGCCTACAAACACCGCACCAGACACCACAACCACCACAGACTCCACAACCGCCGTAGTTTAGCTGGAGCCGCGCCGTCTTCCTTCCACCCTGTATGAATCTCCAGCATCCAGGACCGTGTGGGGAAGACCTCTCCTCCAAGGAGGACACATCAGGAACAAGCGTTCAGTAGTTACAGCTCAAGGGAGTATGCAAAAGCATAGCAATCCCCAGTAGGATATAGCGATCCCCTCTAAGAACGAGATGAGACTACGTTTTGAAGGGTCAAGTAGAACTAAAACTTTAATGACAGGGGATCTCCTTTTATGCAATGGTGCCCTCTGAAGGGCTACACCCACATAATTATCACAGCCAATTAGATACATGGTTCAACCCCCACGTCTCCTCCCCTCAGATAACAGGTAACACAATTAAAACAGACACAATTTTAACCACATTCTGGATGTACCCCAAAAACAGGGGGTACACCTTTAAGTCCAGCACCGTTCAATATCTCTCACCCAGGGGAACAACATATAAAAAAAATGGCATGAATCAGACCAGGGGTTCAAAAGTTAGTAAAAGTATGTTTTTTACATAACACACAGACATGTCACATATCCCCCACACAATACACATATAGGACAATAGGTGTGGTCACCCCTCCCTAAGGCAACTTGATATAATCAGACAATGATTAAATCAGCCTTCTTTGTTCTTATCTGAGAATGAAAACAGTTTATACAATCGACTTTTCTTATCTGTAACAGGATTATCTATTAGCCTAGTAGCTTTGATATTCTGAGCCAATACATTCTGTAGAACATAAAACAACATATCTACAGTACAGCAATGTGATCATATTTTAACCAAGAATTAAATAATCATAAAACAGGGTAAAACAGTGATGGGTTCCATTACAGCTGGGGTCTGAGCGCACAAAACTACCGAATAGCGCTCAGATCCTCTTCACACAGTTCAATTGCCATGTAGCTAAAGTCTTTCCCATAGTCTTTCATTATATGAATGGGCTCCATGGCATATCTATCTGTGGTATCATGGTTCACACAGGGCAAGTACCGAATGACCCCCCTGTATGTAAAGGGCCAGAATGAGTGACATACACTCTGGTATGGCCGAATACTGTGTTTAAAGGGCCATAGTCGCAGGGCAGGAGGCTGGCAAACAGTCCTCTCCAAGACAAAGTGGCCAAGGCCACTTCGTCACACACATCACAAATTTAATTTACTAGGTTAATACCCTTTATATTCCTTAAAATAAAAAGCAAGTTGTATTATAATGGATCGTTTATTTGATATATTTATTCACTTATACAATTTTTTTTAAGTTAACTCACCAGATTTTTATAATAAAAATCATTGCACTAATTATGTATTAACTTAGGATTTCCCTTACAATTACATGACATTTCAATGGAGTTTTTAAGATTTAAGATTTTTAAAAGTTGTCTTTCCTGGGGGATTATGGCTAAAATGTTTTTATTATAATCCTAGTGCAAAGGCAGATTTAGCAAATGTCAAAATCTCTGTCTTGCAAATGCAGATTTCGGCGTGTCTGGTGCAGCCAATCACTTTAGACGGATTTTCCCATAGAGTTTCATAACTCAGTTGGTGCAGTGTCCAAATGCCATAAATAATAGTTTAGTTTTCCATTCTTTCTCTGACTGATTCTGACTGCTATTTTCTCAGGAGGGCGTGTCCTTGTAAATGAATAAGATTTCCATTTGCTTTGTTGAACACACTGGCAGTTTGGTGTGCAACATTCCCACTATGCACAGAGAAGCATCAACAACATTGAAAGTCTCCACTCAGGAATTTATTGTAGAAACCAGATTATCAGACCCCACAGCAGCAACAATGTATCAAAAAGGTAATAAAATAAAAGTGCAGATTTTTTACATTCTAAAAAGTGTAGATTTTAACATTTCTTTAGAAGAGCTTATTATGTTTTCACTTTAAAAATAAGAAGGAAGAGAGACTTTATATTAAAGGACCACTGTAGAGGAGGAGAAAAACAGCTCTGCTTGAGGATAAAACAGACAGTTTAATAGTAAGACACAATATGAACTTTTATTTATTTTAAACTGCATATTGTTTTTATTAGTCTATGTACAACAAACAAACATATGAGGGTTATTGGTAATTGCACTAGAGTGGTCCTGTAAGTGTTAATCCGTAACAATCCCCATTTGTGACTTTGTATCAGCAGCTCTTGGTTTATTTCCTGGAGTTGTGTTCTCCTCAGGTCTGCAATTCACCTGTTAACGCTGCGCCCGGCACCTCGGGCAGGAACACGGGTATTGTACATTACTGATAATGAGAGGAAAAAATAGAGTTTTCCAGAAACCAGAAAAAAAAAAAAAAAATATATATATATATATATATATATATACTAGCACCTAATTTGACTTTTAACCGTGAAGTTAATTAGCTGCACCTGTGTAACCCTAATTTAAGCCAGCTCCTGGAGTAAGGGAGGGGGCTGCTTATGGACTGATTGTTTGCAGTTTTACTCTGACTTGGAGAAAGATGCACACAGTGAGACAGCAGCCTGGAGCTCGTGACCGTTTGGAGCAGAGTGGAGACCTGGAAATATGAAGAATACAGGACAGCGATTGTACAGACTATTGGACTGTATGCTTTGCCCCACCCAGGTTCTGCACAAAGAGGTCAAAGCTCAGGTTAAAGGTTCCGGAAAACTGAAGGTGGTTTTATTCAGTTAATTAGAAACACAAACAAAAAGAAAACAGTGACTATGTGATTGTGTGACTGTGCTACTGTGTGACTGTGTGACTGTGACTATGTAACTGTGCTACTGTGTGACTGTGTGACTATGTGATTGTGTGACTACGTAACTGTGCTACTGTCTGATTGTGTGACTATGTGATTGTGTGACTGTGCTACTGTGTGACTGTGTGACTATGGAACTGTGCTACTGTGTGATTGTGTGACTGTGTGATTGTGGGACTATGTAACTGTGCTACTGTGTGATTGTGTGACTATGTAACTGTGCTACTGTGTGACTATGTAACTGTGCTACTGTGTAATTGTGTGTCTGTGACTATGTAACTGTGCTACTGTGTGATTGTGTGACTATGTAACTGTGTGACTATGTAACTGTGCTACTGTGTGACTGTGTGACTATGTAACTGTGACTATGTTATTGTGTGACTATGCAACTCTGTAAATGTCTGACTATGGAACTGTGTGACTGTAACTCTTTAACTATGTAACTGTTTGACTATACAACTCTGTAAATGTCTGACTGTGTGACTGTGACTATGTGATTGCGTGACTATGTAACTGTGCTACTGTTTAACTATGTGACTGTGACTGTAACTTTGTAACTATGTGACTGTGTGACTATGTGACTGTGACTGTGTGATTGTGTAACTGGGGATGTTGCTGTGTTCAGAATTAAGCAATCAAATCATCTTAAATAGGTGTCAGCATACACCTGCCATCATTTAAAGTGCCTCTGATTATCCCCAAATAAAGTTCAGCTGCTCTAGTTGGTCTTTCCTGCAATTTTCTTAGTCGCATCCCACAGCAAAAGCCATGGTCCACAGAGAGCTTCCAAAGCATCAGAGGGATCTCATTGTTAAAAGGTATCAGTCAGGAGAAGGGTACAAAAGAATTTCCAAGGCATTAGATATACCATGGAACACGGTGAAGACAGTCATCATCAAGTGGAGAAAATATGGCACAACAGTGACATTACCAAGAACTGGAGCTCCCTCCAAAATTGATGAAAAGACGAGAAGAAAACTGGTCTGGGAGGCCACCAAGAGGCCTACAGCAACATTAAAGGAGCTGCAGAAATATCTGGTAAGTACTGGCTGTGTGGTACATGTGACCACAATCTCCCGTATTCTTCATATGTCTGGGCTATGGGGTAGAGTGGCAAGACGAAAGCCTTTTCTTATGATGAAAAACATCCAAGCCAGGCTTCATTTTGCAAAAACACATCTGAAGTCTCCCAAAAGCATGTGGGAAAAGGTGTTATGGTCTGATGAAACCAAGGTTGAACTTTTTGGCCATAATTACAAAAGATATGTTTGGCGCTAAAACAACACTGCACATCACCAAAAGAACACCATACCCACAGTGACGCATGGTGGTGGCAGCATCATGCTTTGGGGCTGTTTTTCTTCAGCTGGAACTGGGGCCTTAGTTAAGATAGAGGGAATTATGAACATTTCCAAATACCAGTCAATATTGGCACAAAACCTTCAGGCTTCTGCTAGAAAGCTGAACATGAAGAGGAACTTCATCTTTCAGCATGACAACGACCCAAAGCATACATCCAAATCAACAAAGGAATGGCTTCACCAGAAGAAGATTAAAGTTTTGGAATGGCCCAGCCAGAGCCCAGACCTAAATCCGATTGTGATCTGAAGAGGGCTGTGCCCAGGAGATGCCCTTGCAATCTGACAGAGCAAAGAAGAGTGGGCAAATCTTGCCAAGTCACAATGTGCCATGCTGATAGACTCATACCCAAAAAGACTGATTGCTGTAATAAAATCACAAGGGGCTCCAACAAAGTATTAGTGTAAGGGTGTGCAGACTTATGCAACCATATTTTATTTTTATATTTTTTCTTCCCTCTACCTAAAAGATTTCAGTTTGTTTTTCAATTGAGTTGTACAGTTTATAGGTCACATTAAAGGTGGAAAAAGTTCTGAAATTATTTATCTTTGTCTAATTTTTTTACAGCACAGAAACCTGACATTTTAACAGGGGTGTGTAGACTTTTTATATCCACTGTACGATCAGACTCGCAATCTGGCAATGTACACAATAATAAAAATGACTGGTGATAATGTTCTAGTCCTTGTGGGTGGCCTGATATGTATTAACTCCTTCATTACCAAGATTGATATGACACAGAAATGACACATTAAAAAAAAAGCTAATTTTCTATAGCAGATTTGCGGGCTTGAGACTGTTGTGCAATTAATTCTCATGTCAGTCATCACTTTACCCATTATTTACAGCGCAGTAGTGATTATTTATTTGCATTTACAGTGCTACGGTCAGGTGTTTAACCCCCTAGCGGGTCCTATCTGGTACTCGTAGGGTTTTCTTCTACATTTGCCATTTACGGGTGTGAGAAAATTTGCGGGCTTGAGGAATTGTAGCAATTGAATAGTGATTTGTGATTGTAACATTTTAGGGTTTGAAAGATCAAAGGCTTAGCTAGGGTGTAAGTTACGATCTTGATAACTGCAGGGATTTTCAGCCTGTAACCCGTAGATCGCTTGCGGCTCGCTAAAAGACGCAAATTGAAAAGCAAATTATTTTACAGGCTCCAGTAACTAGAATTTGCTAAATTGAATCAAGGCCTTAGCCTGGTATCTAAGGTAAAAACAGGAAGGGGGGGCTCTTTGTGAACGTTTGCAGGTTTTAGTACCCGGACCTTGTGCCAGTTGGCATCTCATTCCTAAGTTAGTCATATGCTTGGATACTTGCCCAAGTTGTGCTTGTTCATTGCTGAATATTATCTGTTTTTTGGCCTCTGCAAAAGACCCAATCGGATGGATTCTCGCTCTTTTTACCCTTTATTCTCATATAATTAGAAATATCCACAGATTAAAGGAAACGCACATAAAACACAGAGCAATAAATTAAAATATATAAAAAAGCTTTATTGTGATATTCAGATCTTCGGTTACTTTTGTTGAAACTAATTATTTATCCTTTTTAATTCGCCATAATAAGCCGCGTGTGAAATCTGGAGAGTCGCTGCCATCCAAACTAACAACGTGAGAGAGATGGACCCTCGTAACGCCACAGATGGGGAGGTCTCGGAGGCTTTAGCCTGACTGTAATTGGAGAACAAAATAATAATTTGATTCTGCAGTGGGATAAACAACTTTGCAAAATACTTAAAAAAAAAAAAAAAAAAAAGGTGTTTCTTGTGCTCTCTGATTAAGGGGAGTGTTCTGCTTCTCTGTGAGTGCTCTTAAGGCAGGTCATTGCTACTAGTTTGAATAATGACTTCAGCAGACGTGTGTCACAATCAGGCCTCTTTCCAGTAATATTCTATGTAATATGTCCATTGGACCCAGGTATAGCTCATCTGGGTGCCTGGAAGGGACAACAGACGCCTAGAACTCCCCTGGGTCCTTAAAGTGGGCAAAGGGGACCCTTGGGCCCATGCATAGACTTATAGGCTCCTTTGTATCATGTATAGGTTATCATGGCCCCTAAAAGGGAACCTGTCTCCTAGAACCCATGTTCAGGGTGCCTAGGACCCCTAAAGTAGACCATTGGGGGCCCTTTTCTCCATGTATAGCCCCCCCAAGTGAAACAGGTGGGATTATCTTCTCCTCTTCTTGTACCGACATATAATATTATATACAGGTGCAGGGAGCCTTGGGATTTTATTCCAATTATTTTGAATATTACACTAGCTAAGCAAACACAAATAGCGACTTATTAGAAACCCTGGATTACCCATCTCACGTTTATTTCAGTTAATGTGTATTAAAAAAAAACGTGCATTTTCAGAAACTCCTCTTTTTTGTTGTTAAATCCCCTTAATCTTAGAAAACAAAACCAGACACAGACTCTGGATGTGCAGTGTAGTGTCCTAGCCTATCAGGGACCATGTAGAACATTGCTGAGAGATGGATACTGATTGGTTAGTATGAGACACTGCACATTCAGCCATACAGAGTCTGTGTCTGCATACGCTGCAGTGGGCAGACCCATACAGAGACTATTTGTTTGATTTTAGGCTGCAAATACAGATCTTATAAGCACTTCTTCATAAGATAAAATACATGCCAGTAAATATATACACAGGGAAATTATATATCTACTAACACCCAGGGACCTTCCATATCCCTTTAATAGAAATGTATTATTAATGCAAAAATAATGTTTTCTAATGTAAAAAAGTAGACTCTGAAATGCACAGTAGAGCGTTCGCCTTTTTGTTCCCAGAGCCCGCGCTTCCCTGGCTCGTGCTGTTTACCTGCGCAGCGCTCATTGTATGAGAATTGCTGCGTGCAGCCCCTGTAAACACGTATCGCGCTGCGCGTCTCCCACAAGTCAAGGCAAACACTTGTCGGATTTCCATTATTAATGATCCCTCAGATCCAGCCGCTGGTGAGTCACGATGCCCTTGAAGAGTTTGAACACGAAATATGGAAATTTGATGCCACAACTGTGAGATTTCTCATCAGTTGCAGAGCGTCCCAACAAAGGGAGGAGGCAACAACAAGAGGAAGCGACTCACAGCCTGAGCCTTTTATGTTCAATGAATGAGAATCTCATAGGTTTGATGCAGGGGGCTGCGCATGAACGCACCTAATATGAACGCACATATTACAAATATCAGAGGAGATCGAAAATATGTTTTTTATTTAGTTCTTCAAAATACATGAAACATAATATGGTCAAAGTGGTGGATTAGGGAGATAATGAAATGATTTATTTGCAAGATGTACCTGGGCATGAAGAACTAGAATGGATCATTGTCTTCATCATAGCGAATCTTGACCATTGTACACACTGAATTGCTTAGTGAGCCTTAGAAAGTCAGTGGCTCATGCTAATGGTATTTCTGCAAATTAAACTAGTTTCCTAAGTTCATACTGGATGTGATTTGTATTCAAATTGAGTCTCTGAGTTAACTTGGATCTTGTGTTTTTTTACTCCTGACTAATATAACACCTAATACTGAGGAAAATATGTCAATGTTTTGGATATTCTATAATACAAATCACAGACCAATTAGGGTATGAACTTAGAAAATAGGCAGATTAGACTGTGATCGGCATTATAATGCTATGTGTAGATGGCTCCTCTGCTGGAGTGGAATTATTTAGGGCTAAATTGAATTTACAACTAGGAAACAAACCCCTCTACGTGTTATACTTCATGGCTTGAGCGCATAGTGCGCTGTATATATAGATATCCTCGTAGGGAATCATTACATTTAGTGATACTCCACACTCTGATCTGAGTCTGATCTCATTAAACAGAGAAGGAGCTGGAGGCACTTACAGGGTTAAGCCCAACAACTTGTTAGATGTTTAGATAGGAGATAAGGAGCCACAACCACAAGACCCAGAGCAGCCTCAGCACATACACCCGGGGCCAACGTCCAATTACAGCGGAAGATAATGAAAATGATTAGCACATTAATGTTTGCATTTGAATGTCTAATAAGAGCTAATAACTTATTTTTTTTTTTTTTTATATATATATATATAGTATATGTCCTCCATTTTTTGCAGTTTGTTAAAATTATATTTTTCCTTGTTCTTTTCATCTGTATAGCGCTACGGAATATGTTGGCGCATTACAAATAAAAGTAATAATAATAATAATAATAATAATATGTCTGCGGGTGTATGTTTGGATATACTCAGTCCAGTCACATTATTATGACTAATATATATAAGCTAATATTCTGAATAACCGCCGTGTGCAACACAGACAGCAGCTATACGGAATGGTAGCGAGTAAATGAGACGCTGGGAGGTTGGCAAGGGTATCTGGAGCCCTGCAGACTGCAGTGCATCCTACAGCTGCTGAGGAACACGCGGTGGAGGATCCATACGGTGAACATGGCAATTGAGTTGGTCCCAGAGGTGCTCAGTGGGGTTCAAGTCTGGAGAATTTGGAGGCCAGGGCAGAATTTGGAAGTCTTCGTCCTGCTCCTCCAACCACCCCGGACAATTCTGGCCATATGACCAGTTGCATTGTCCTGCTAGAAGATCCCGTCCGCTCCAGGGAAGACAGTCACATATATAGGTATACTTTATCGGCAAGGATGTATACATAACACAAGTGCCTTCCAGAGGTATGAGTGGACCCAGACAATGCCAAGAAAACATTCCCCCGACCATAACGCTGCCGCCACCAGCTTGTGTTCTTCTAACAATGGTTGCAGAGTGTTTGTTCTCTGAGGTTTCGCGCCTGACACGCCAACGTCCTGTGCTGTCAATGGAGCAGAAAACATCACAGAAGATAACCCTTTGCCCATCAGAAGAGGTACAATTTACCGTTGTGCAAGTTGAAGCGGTTTCTGATGATGATCCCTCTTCACATGGGTGCAGTGTCCAGGGGCTTGCTTCCTAGCCCCATACATAAAAGGGATCACTGTACTGTCATTTTAAACACACGTCTGGTAGCCCCATGGTCTGTTTGGATGGTGAGTTGCTCACCTGTAGCATGTCGGTTGGCCCTCACACGCTATCACAGACGCCATTCACCTCTGACATCAATACCACTCTGTTTATTCACAATGGTGCCGTTTGTCCAGTCATGGTGTACTTTAACCACAGCAGCACGCTAACAGGTCACAAACTGCACTGTGTGAGAAATACTGCGACCCTTGGCCAGAAAGCAATGACCATCCCCTTTTCAAAACAGATAAATCTCACGTTTTACCCATGACAGCGATGGTTGGATTGTTTATAGAATGCCTACATGTCACCTTCTATACCCACCAAGCCAGCTCATGACATGTGCCGTATTTCATTGGCTACACACTGCTGACATCAAAAGTAAGGCCATAATAATGTGACCCTGTATGAGTGTAGGTATATATATATATATATATATATATATTATTATTATTATTTTTTTCTAACCAGCTGTATGGTATAATGTTCATTAATGGGCTCTGCTGCATTTTGTATAAATTACTGCCCCCCAATATGATGTAATAAAACGTAACATCAGCGCAGCGCAGAATATTTATAGCAATATCATTACATCACTTCCTGCATCGATTCGTAACTTTGTAACATTCCGACAAATATAAATTGTCAGGTTAAAGAGACAGAACCAGCAGGATCGCTCATTGTCGTGGTGAAGGGGCATGTTAATCTTAATGAAGCTGAGAGCTATCCCATGTGCGGCCACTCAAGATGGGCAGGTCATAGCAGAGAGGTCAGACAAATCGATGTCCAGTGGAGAAGGAACTGGCAA
>CM050172.1:110022510-110107510 GCA_027410445.1 Discoglossus pictus | reverse complement strand
TTAGATAAAGGTCAGTACTAATGTCCCTTTATAGAAATCCAGTCACATAAAGGTCAGTACTAATGTCCCTCTATAGACCTCCAGTTAGATAAAGGTCACCATTTGGTGAGTAACAAACATATGTACTTGAATGCTGTGTTTCTATTGGCTAGGACGAGTTGCTGATGCAGCCAGCTCTGGGGGTGTGGAAATCCGGATTTCAGTTTTCTGCAAATAAATCTGTGAGTTTATTGCACTTTTTTCGATCTAATACCTATGTTTCTGTTAATTATTCAAACTTGGAAAACTTCCCTATAACTTTATTGTTCTAATATGCATTACATGACTGATCTATAGTGTAGAAAACTTACATTACAGAGGTACGGGGGCAGGGTGGTTTCCTCCTCCGCTTGTCTTGATCTCATCATGTAGAGGTGCAGGGACCTTGGAGATATTAGGACAAATTCGAAAATTCACAAGCTTGTGATTTTATTATCAGACTCTCAGCTAAACAACCACAGATAAGAGACCTCCTGGGAGCTATAGATAACAGTGCTCCTCCTCCTCCTCCTACTCTCCCTCCTCCTCCTCCTCCTCCTCTCCCTCAGTGTACTTTAGTTCATGGACTTTTTTTTCATCATTTCTGGATGTTTTTTTGGTAATTTCTAAATTTAACATAATTTATTGTACATAAAAAAAAATACAGAATATTTGTCCCAAAATCACTTTAAATTATGGAATAAATAGCTCTGAAAATCATGACAATAAAAGCATTTCAGAAAATTATTATTATTATTATTAATAATAATAGTTATAAGTAACTCTTTATGTTCTGGGGCTTCCATCTTGGACTAACAATTTAACCCTATAGTGGAGTGCAGTAGCGGAGCTAGAGAATGGATGGCCCTGTTGTAAAAAAAGTTTTGCGTTGGCCCCCACTGGAACAAATCACTCAGTGCTCCTCCCCCAGACCCATTCCCACAACTACCCCCCTCCCGAAGATCCCTTCCCATAAAAGTAAGCCTTCCAAAGATCCTTCATTGCTGCTCCACCCAAGACCCCTTTCCCATATATATATAGCAGCCAGCCCTATCTCCTTTCTTCCTCCCTCAAGAACCCATCCCCCTGTACTTTGCTGCCACTTTGCAGCTCTTGATCCCTTACCTTCTTCCCTGTTAAACATCCCCAGTGTGCTGAACTGCTCCACACTGCCACCTGTTGGTGCTTCAGTAGAAATGTTCTTATTTAAACAGGCACACACCAATTTCAGACTGGGGCAGGGTGCACCCAAGAAGAATTAGGGGGCCCATGGGGAGCCTGGGGGGGCTTTGCTGGTCTGGACTGGAGTGGAAAAGACCAAAAAATACACAGCACTGCCACCCACCCCCCAGAGGAGGGTCCTGGTGCACTGCACCACCTGCACCACTGGTAGATCAGCCTCTGGTAATAGTTGCAATCTTTCAGCGGAACTGAATAGAGAAGATACATGCTTCCAAGCTTTCTACCATGTGTCTAATCCTAATAGGAACATCACCAAATGTCTGTGGCCACTAAACTAAAGTTGAATATAATACTAACAAATTAAAAGCTGTAATTCAAAGCTTTTTGATACATTTTGCAAATTATCTAACGCCCTCCCCCCCCCCCCCCCCCCCACACACACACACACACTGTTCTGTTCCCCCGATCTCTATAACATGAGTAAAATCTCAATTCTTTACCTCTGAATAACGCGGATTATCCAACGCATAACGACAGATCCGGGGGAAGCAGCTGCAACATAAGAAGATCCGACTCATTTCCTACATTTAATGGTGTTTTGCAGCAAGGACATTGCAGGGACGTATGGATTATATAGGGCAGCTCACAATATAGAAATATACAGGACCCAGTATAGGGATGTATGTGGAGCCGGCACACTCTTCTTCCCTCGTCTTTCATGGTTATAATGCTGAAGACTTCAATAAAACATCTCTGTGACTATTATCACTTATTTAACAATCACTTTTCTTCTATTTGACTCTACCTCCATTCTCTTCAGTTGATAATATTGTATTTTCCCCTGTACAGCGCTACGGAATATGTCGGCGCGCTACAAATGAAAGTTAATAAAAATACTATGATTTATTTAATTACCCTAGATAAAGGCAGATAGAGTACCGAGACGCACCTCCCTCATTCCCATCTAATTTTTTGACTCGGGTGAAGAGCAAGTATTTTCTAAAATCCTAAAAATAAAGAATTTAATTAACACTTCACTGGCAGAGGGGTCAGAAATGCATTGCAAGTGAAAGGGTTAACAGTAATTGTAACCAGTAGATAATGCCGGGTAATTGTTTTAATCTAATTAACATTTGTATGAATCTATTTATAAGACACTACTGTGGTGGTGGGGGGGGGGGGGGGTCTGGACCTGTGCCCCTCGCTGTTGTTGTTGGCATCCATAGATGGGCTACTTAGCATGGTGAGAGGATAATGAGACAAGGAGATGCCTGGCATTGTTTGGGCACTGGGCACTCTGACCACTAATTACAGGCAATCAGGAACTGGCTTCAGATTAGGGACACTGAGAAGACAGAGCTTTCACATCTTAAAGGAACACGGAAAAGGTCCCACTTATAGCTGAAATAGATGTAATTACAATTGGCTGTCACTAAAAATTATAGTGGAAGTGTTAGGTAATTATGAATGACTAGCGACTTGCCCGTCAAGAAATGACGGCAATAAGATTATAAGGCAGGTAATGATGTTTGGTTGCGACATTAATTTTGTTGGTGTCCCGAGATCCTTTGGCGCTCATTGCGAGCCTTGCATCTCGTGGCTCGCAATACTGCGAGGCTGTTGGTTGTTTGCGTGCTATGAGCAGCGTTGGAAATAATTAATAAATGAATATACTTTATCTATTTTGAAGTAATATATGCAGGAAGCATTGTGCTGAAGAGCTGACAATCTGTTGTGATGTTCCTGCAGCATACAATGTTGGTTTGCAGTGTTGTGGAGCTGATGTGCAAGTGTAAATGTGCGCAGCGTGTAGTGTAAATAGTGTGCGTGCGCGAGGGGAAGCCGTTAGGGGAGCTGTGTACTTCCGCATTGTGTAAGTTAGTGTTGTAAAATGGCGCCTAATGTGTGTGGTACACGGCTGTGGATGATTTTGCGTCCTTGTTCTTCAATCTCATACAGCTTTTAAAAAAAAATCCGTAGCTGTTTGGTGGTGTTTTGCGTGTTTAGGGTCCTGTAGTGTTTTTTTCGTTTTGTTCGGCGGCCATTCTCTTTTTTCGAGGTAGGAGCCTCCACCTCCGCAAATGTGGCCCCTCACGCTCCTTGCCAGCAGATGCGGCCATCGCTTCGCGAGAGCCGCAGTATTAGCAACAACTTTTGCCAACCCACACTGCTGACAACTATATATGTGATGTGAATTTTAAGTATAAATTATCTATACGTTATCTTCATCTCTTTACCTCTCCTTATCAAGGGCATTTAGTGGACTCTCATCGAGGGGTGATATGTCAGGAGAGGATGCCCAGTTGGATATATGATAATAATCACAGATACTTGTATTTGTTAAAAGGACATGGAAAGATTTGTTTGGGTTATTATATATATTAGGCCCAACTGGGCATGCTTTTCTTCATTACCAAACCCCACTGTAGATTTAACGTTTGCCTCTAGATAATGAGAGTTGGAGAGAGAAGTGCTGTATATGTAATTTACCCTTAAAATAATCAAAATTGGTAATTCAATGTATTTATGTGAGTACTTTTCTGTGTCATTTTAAGATGGTGGGCAAAGGAATGGCAACTTGTGGGCATCATCCTGACATCAGTTTCCACCAATGTTAAATATGTGTCATTGTATGGGTTGAAATGATTAATAATTAAGATTTACTAATCAATAGCATTGGACTTAAAGCCATTAAAAGGACAGAGCGGAGGTCCCAAATATTGTATTGCTATGGTAATTATAACCTGGAGTCCGAGCATGCTCACTCTTGTAATTTTCATGTGGCTTTACACTGGAATCAAAACAATTCAGACCCAATTAGATGATTCACAATTATTGGTAATATAAATTCTCATTAGCAAAATATATCTAAAAATATGCTTTATTTCTGCAAAAAGTTAGCAAAAACACTTAAAAATAGAGGAAGAAGTGTACTAAAGCAAAAGCTTTGAGGTTCACCTTAAACTCGCCCCACAAGGATTCCAATTCTATTTAAGTTATATTTATCTGTCATGGTGGATTACATCTTAGGCAAAGAGTCTGTAGCTTCATGGGGAGGGTTATCCTGTGAGGGCTTAGTCCTCTGTTGAGTATTGGTGACTGTGCAATTTGGAGAGATTGTTTTCAACAAAAGTGAATAAAGATCTTATCTGAATGCTCACTTCTTCCCATTCCTCCCAGATACAAGGGGGGGGGTCCCTGGGTCTGATTACGCCTCAGAATAGGCCTTTTTGATTTACTTTCTGCTAATAATGCGAATTACATTACTTTTCTTCAACCTTTTAACTAATAAACTGTTACAAATAAAGGACAATAATGTTAATTATTATTAGTATTTGTTGTTACTGGAGACTTTCTTAATAAAACATATTTAATAATAATATTTTTATGTTGCAGTTTGATTCTGACAACAGAGCCGTTTCTCCATAATAATCAGATCCTCGTGGCGCGCACCCAGCGCATCGCGGCCGAGGCTGATGCCAAGTCAGAGCTGCTGGTTCATTATCTACGGAAACCTTCAACTTGTCAGCAAATTATCTCATCTCAGGCCGGCTTTTATTTTCCTAACACAGACGCCGCCGGCTCGCGTTTCTGGACAGGACCGCTCCTCTCGTTAGCAGACGTGCCAGCGCCCCCCCCCCCCCAACCCCCCATAATCCTATTACTTCTAAAGTGAACAGAATTGGTAAAGAAAGGAATCCTGGAGCTAAACCAAGCTTTACCGGGTGACTTGTCCTGTGTGTATAATCATATAAGATCTGCCATTACCCCAATACAGGCAGTGTGGCCCCCAGTACAGCCAGTGTGGCCCCCGCTACAGCCAGTGTGGCCACCAATACAGCCAGTGTGGCCCCCGCTACAGCCAGTGTGGCCACCAGTACAGGCAGTGTGGCCACCAATACAGCCAGTGTGGCCCCCGCTACAGCCAGTGTGGCCACCAATACAGCCAGTGTGGCCACCAATACAGCCAGTGTGCCCCCCGCTACAGCCAGTGTGGCCACCAATACAGCCAGTGTGCCCCCGATACAGCCAGAGTGCCCCCAATACAGCCAGTGTGGTCCCCAGTACAGACAGTGTGGCTCCCAGTACAGACAGTGTGGCCATCAATACAGCCAGTGTGGCCCCCGATACAGCCAGTGTGGCCCCCAATACAGTCAGTGTGGTCCCCAGTACAGACAGTGTGGCCCCCAATACAGCCAGTGTGCCCTCGATACAGCCAGTGTGCCCCCAATACAGGCAGTGTGGCCCCCAGTACAGCCAGTGTGGCCCCCGCTACAGCCAGTGTGGCCACCAATACAGCCAGTGTGGCCCCCGCTACAGCCAGTGTGGCCACCAGTACAGGCAGTGTGGCCACCAATACAGCCAGTGTGGCCCCCGCTACAGCCAGTGTGGCCACCAATACAGCCAGTGTGGCCACCAATACAGCCAGTGTGCCCCCCGCTACAGCCAGTGTGGCCACCAATACAGCCAGTGTGCCCCCGATACAGCCAGAGTGCCCCCAATACAGCCAGTGTGGTCCCCAGTACAGACAGTGTGGCTCCCAGTACAGACAGTGTGGCCATCAATACAGCCAGTGTGGCCCCCGATACAGCCAGTGTGGCCCCCAATACAGTCAGTGTGGTCCCCAGTACAGACAGTGTGGCCCCCAATACAGCCAGTGTGCCCTCGATACAGCCAGTGTGCCCTCGATACAGCCAGTGTGGCCCCATATACAGCCAGTGTGGCCCCCGATACAGTCAGTGTGGCCCCCCTACAGCCAGTGTGGCCACCAATACAGCCAGTGTGGCCCCCTCTACAGCCAGTGTGGCCACCAATACAGCCAGTGTGTCCCCCAATACAGCCAGGGTGGCCCCCAATACAGCCAGTGTGGTCCCCAGTACAGGCAGTGTGGCCCCCAATACAGCCAGTGTGCCCTCGATACAGCCAGTGTGGCCCCCAATAAAGAAAGTGTGGCCCCAAATACAAGCAGTGTGGACCCCAATACAAGCAGTGTGGACCCCAATACAGCCAGTGTGGCCCCCCAATACAACCAGTGTGGCCCATAATACAGCCAGTGTGGCCCCCAATACTCCCAGAGTGGCCCCCAATAGGGAGTTCTTATGTTGTATGATAATACAACAAAACTGCAGGAACAGCCAGTGGGACACATACATATTATAAGAGTTACTAATGCCCCTCTATAGACCCCCCAGTCACATAAAGGTCAGTACTAATGTCCCTCTATAGGCCCCCAGTCAGATAAATGTCAGTACTAATGTCCCTCTATAGACCTCCAGTCAGATAAAGGTCAGTACTAATGTCCCTCTATAGCCCCCCAGTCAGATAAAGGTCAGTACTAATGTCCCTCTATAGACCTCCAGTCAGATAAAGGTCAGTACTAATGTCCCTCTATAGACCCCTAGTCAGATAAAGGTCAGCACTATTGTCCCTCTATAGACCCCCAGTCAGATAAAGGTCAGTACTAATGTCCCTCTATAGCCCCCCAGTCAGATAAAGGTCAGTACTAATGTCCCTCTATAGCCCCCCAGTTAGATAAAGATCAGTACTAATGTCCCTCTATAGACCCCCAGTCAGATAAAGGTCAGTACTAATGTCCCTCTATAGACCCCAGTCAGATAAAGGTCAGTACTAATGTCCCTCTATAGACGCCCAGTCACATAAAGGTCAGTAGTAATGTCCCTTTATAGCCCCCCAGTCAAATAAAGGTCAGTACTAATGTCCCTCTATAGCTCCCCAGCCAGATAAAGGTCATTACTAATGTCCCTCTATAGACCCAGAGTATGATAAAGGTCAGTACTAATGTCCCTCTATAGACCCCAGTCAGATAAACGTCAGTACTAATGTCCCTCAATAGACCCCCAGTCAGATAAAGGTCAGTACTAATGTCCCTCTATAGACCCCAGTCACATAAAGGTCAGTACTAATGTCCCTCTATAGCCCCCCAGTTAGATAAAGGTCAGTACTAATGTCCCTCTATAGACCCCCAGTCAGATAAAGGTCAGTACTAATGTCCCTCTATAGACCCCAGTCAGATAAAGGTCAGTACTAATGTCCCTCTATAGACCCCAGTCAGATAAAGGTCAGTACTAATGACCCTCTACAGACCCCCAGTCAGATAAAGGTCAGTACTATTGTCCCTCCATAGACCCCCAGTCAGATAAAGGTCAGTACAAATGTCCCTCTATAGACCCCCAGTCAGATAAAGGTCAGTACTAATGTCCCTCTATAGCCCCCCAGTCAGATAAAGGTCAGTACTAATGTCCCTCTATAGCCCCCCAGTTAGATAAAGATCAGTACTAATGTCCCTATATAGACCCCCAGTCAGATAAAGGTCAGTACAAATGTCCCTCTATAGACCCCCAGTCAGATAAAGGTCAGTACTAATGTCCCTCTATAGTCCCCAGTCAGATAAAGGTCAGTACTAATGTCCCTCTATAGACGCCCAGTCACATAAAGGTCAGTAGTAATGTCCCTCTATAGCCCCCAGTCAAATAAAGGTCAGTACTAATGTCCCTCTTTAGCCCCCCAGCCAGATAAAGGTCAGTACTAATGTCCCTCTATAGACCCCAGTCAGATAAAGGTCAGTACTAATGTCCCTCAATAGACCCCCAGTCACATAAAGGTCAGTACTAATGTCCCTCTATAGACCCCAGTCAGATAAAGGTCAGTACTAATGTCCCTCTATAGCCCCCCAGTTAGATAAAGGTCAGTACTAATGTCCCTCTATAGACCCCCAGTCAGATAAAGGTCAGTACTAATGTCCCTCTATAGACCCCAGTCAGATAAAGGTCAGTACTAATGTCCCTCTATAGACCCCAGTCAGATAAAGGTCAGTACTAATGTCCCTCTATAGACGCCCAGTCACATAAAGGTCAGTACTAATGTCCCTCTATAGACACCCAGTCAAATAAAGGTCAGTACTAATGTCCCTCTATAGCCCCCAGTGACATAAAGGTCAGTACTAATGTCCCTCTATAGCCCCCCAGCCAGATAAAGGTCAGTACTAATGTCCCTCTATAGACCCAGAGTATGATAAAGGTCAGAACTAATGTCCCTCAATAGACCCCCAGTCACATAAAGGTCAGTACTAATGTCCCTCTATAGAACCCCAGTCAGATAAAGGTCAGTACTAATATCCCTCTATAGACCCCCAGTCAGATAGAGGTCAGTACTAATGTCCCTCTATAGACCCCAAGTCAGATAAAGGTCAGTACTAATGTCCCTCTATAGACCCAGAGTATGATAAAGGTCAGTACTAATGTCCCTCTATAGACCCCCAGTCAGATAAAGGTCAGTACTAATGTCCCTCTATAGACCCCCAGTCAGATAAAGGTCAGTACTAATGTCCCTCTATAGACCCCCAGTCAGATAAAGGTCAGTACTAAAGTCCCTCTGATGACCCCCAGTCAGATAAAGGTCAGTACTAATGTCACCTATAGACCCCCAGTCAGATAAAGGTCAGTACTAATGTCCCTCTATAGAACCCCAGTCAGATAAAGGTCAGTACTAATGTCCCTCTATAGACCCCAGTCAGATAAAGGTGAGTACTAATGTCACTCTATAGACCCCCAGTCATATAAAGGTCAGTACTAATGTCCCTCTATAGACCACCAGTCAGATAAAGGTCAGTACTAATGTCCCTCTATAGACCCGAGTCAGATAAAGGTCAGTACTAATGTCCCTCTATAGACCCCCAGTCATATAAAGGTCAGTACTAATGTCCCTCTATAGACCACCAGTCAGATAAAGGTCAGTACTAATGTCACTCTATAGACCCCCAGTCACATAAAGGTCAGTACTAATGTCCCTCTATAGACCCCCAGTCAGATAAAGGTCAGTACTAATGTCCCTCTATAGGCCCCAGTCAGATAAAGGTCAGTACTAATGTCCCTCTATACAGGGAGTGCAGAATTATTAGGCAAGTTGTATTTTTGAGGATTAATTTTATTATTGAACAACAACCATGTTCTCAATGAACCCAAAAAACTCATTAATATCAAAGCTGAATATTTTTTGAAGTAGTTTTTAGTTTGTTTTTAGTTTTAGCTATTTTAGGGGGATATCTGTGTGTGCAGGTGACTATTACTGTGCATAATTATTAGGCAACTTAACAAAAAACAAATATATACCCATTTCAATTATTTATTTTTACCAGTGAAACCAATATAACATCTCAACATTCACAAATATACATTTATGACATTCAAAAACGAAACAAAAACAAATCAGTGACCAATATAGCCACCTTTCTTTGCAAGGACACTCAAAAGCCTGCCATCCATGGATTCTGTCAGTGTTTTGATCTGTTCACCATCAACATTGCGTGCAGCAGCAACCACAGCCTCCCAGACACTGTTCAGAGAGGTGTACTGTTTTCCCTCCTTGTAAATCTCACATTTGATGATGGACCACAGGTTCTCAATGGGGTTCAGATCAGGTGAACAAGGAGGCCATGTCATTAGATTTTCTTCTTTAATACCCTTTCTTGCCAGCCACGCTGTGGAGTACTTGGACGCGTGTGATGGAGCATTGTCCTGCATGAAAATCATGTTTTTCTTGAAGGATGCAGACTTCTTCCTGTACCACTGCTTGAAGAAGGTGTCTTCCAGCAACTGGCAGTAGGACTGGGAGTTGAGCTTGACTCCATCCTCAACCCGAAAAGGCCCCACAAGCTCATCTTTGATGATACCAGCCCAAACCAGTACTCCACCTCCACCTTGCTGGCGTCTGAGTCGGACTGGAGCTCTCTGCCCTTTACCAATCCAGCCACGGGCCCATCCATCTGGCCCATCAAGACTCACTCTCATTTCATCAGTCCATAAAACCTTAGAAAAATCAGTCTTGAGATATTTCTTGGCCCAGTCTTGACATTTTAGCTTGTGTGTTTTGTTCAGTGGTGGTCGTCTTTCAGCCTTTCTTACCTTGGCCATGTCTCTGAGTATTGCACACCTTGTGCTTTTGGGCACTCCAGTGATGTTGCAGCTCTGAAATATGGCCAAACTGGTGGCAAGTGGCATCGTGGCAGCTGCACGCTTGACTTTTCTCAGTTCATGGGCAGTTATTTTGCACCTTGGTTTTTCCACACGCTTCTTGCGACCCTGTTGACTATTTTGAATGAAACGCTTGATTGTTCAATGATCACGCTTCAGAAGCTTTGCAATTTTAAGAGTGCTGCATCCCTCTGCAAGATATCTCACTATTTTTGACTTTTCTGAGCCTGTCAAGTCCTTCTTTTGACCCATTTTGCTAAAGGAAAGGAAGTTGCCTAATAATTATGCACACCTGATATAGGGTGTTGATGTCATTAGACCACACCCCTTCTCATTACAGAGATGCACATCACCTAATATGCTTAATTGGTAGTAGGCTTTCGAGCCTATACAGCTTGGAGTAAGACAACATGCATAAAGAGGATGATGTGGTCAAAATACTCATTTGCCTAATAATTCTGCACTCCGTGTAGACCCCAGTCAGATAAAGGTCAGTACTAATGTCCCTCTATAGATCCCCAGTCAGATAAAGGTCAGTACTAATGTCCCTCTATAGACCCCAGTCAGATAAAGGTGAGTACTAATGTCACTCTATAGACCCCCAGTCATATAAAGGTCAGTACTAATGTCCCTCTATAGACCACCAGTCAGATAAAGGTCAGTACTAATGTCCCTCTATAGACCCCAGTCAGATAAAGGTCAGTACTAATGTCCCTCTATAGACCCCCAGTCAGATAAAGGTCAGTACTATTGTCCCTCTATAGACCCCAGTCAGATAAAGGTCAGTACTAATGTCCCTCTATAGACGCCCAGTCACATAAAGGTCAGTAGTAATGTGCCTCTATAGCCCCCCAGTCAAATAAAGGTCAGTACTTATGTCCCTCTATAGCTCCCCAGCCAGATAAAGGTCAGTACTAATGTCCCTCTATAGACCCCAGTCAGATAAAGGTGAGTACTAATGTCACTCTATAGACCCCCAGTCATATAAAGGTCAGTACTAATGTCCCTCTATAGACCACCAGTCAGATAAAGGTCAGTACTAATGTCCCTCTATAGACCCCAGTCAGATAAAGGTCAGTACTAATGTCCCTCTATAGACCCCAGTCAGATAAAGGTCAGTACTAATGTCACTCTATAGACCCCCAGTCATATAAAGGTCAGTACTAATGTCCCTCTATAGACCACCAGTCAGATAAAGGTCAGTACTAATGTCACTCTATAGACCCCCAGTCATATAAAGGTCAGTACTAATGTCCCTCTATAGACCCCCAGTCAGATAAAGGTCAGTACTAATGTCCCTCTATAGCCCCCCAGTCAGATAAAGGTCAGTACTAATGTCCCTCTGTAGCCCCCCAGTTAGATAAAGATCAGTACTAATGTCCCTCTATAGACCCCCAGTCAGATAAAGGTCAGTACAAATGTCCCTCTATAGACCCCCAGTCAGATAAAGGTCAGTACTAATGTCCCTCTATAGACCCCAGTCAGATAAAGGTCAGTACTAATGTCCCTCTATAGACGCCCAGTCACATAAAGGTCAGTAGTAATGTCCCTCTATAGCCCCCCAGTCAAATAAAGGTCAGTACTAATGTCCCTCTATAGCTCCCCAGCCAGATAAAGGTCAGTACTAATGTCCCTTTATAGACCCAGAGTATGATAAAGGTCAGTACTAATGTCCCTCTATAGACCCCCAGTCAGATAAAGGTCAGTACTATTGTCCCTCAATAGACACCCAGTCACATAAAGGTCAGTACTAATGTCCCTCTATAGACCCCCAGTCAGATAAAGGTCAGTACTAATGTCCCTCTATAGACCCCAGTCAGATAAAGGTCAGTACTAATGTCCCTCTATAGCCCCCCAGTTAGATAAAGGTCAGTACTAATGTCTCTCTATAGACCCCCAGTCAGATAAAGGTCAGTACTAATGTCCCTCTATAGACCCCAGTCAGATAAAGGTCAGTACTAATGTCCCTCTATAGACCCCAGTCAGATAAAGGTCAGTACTAATGTCCCTCTATAGACGCCCAGTCACATAAAGGTCAGTACTAATGTCCCTCTATAGACCCCAGTCACATAAAGGTCAGTACTAATGTCCCTCTATAGACCCCAGTCAGATAAAGGTCAGCACTAATGTCCCTCTATAGACCCCCAGTCAGAAAAAGGTCAGTACTATTGTCCCTCTATAGACCCCCAGTCAGATAAAGGTCAGTACAAATGTCGCTCTATAGACCCCCAGTCAGATAAAGGTCAGTACTAATGTCCCTCTATAGCCCCCCAGTCAAATAAAGGTCAGTACTAATGTCCCTCTATAGCCCCCCAGTTAGATAAAGTGCAGTACTAATGTCCCTATATAGACCCCCAGTCAGATAAAGGTCAGTACTAATGTCCCTCTATAGCCCCCCAGTCAGATAAAGGTCAGTACTAATGTCCCTCTATAGCCCCCCAGTTAGATAAAGATCAGTACTAATGTCCCTCTATAGACCCCCAGTCAGATAAAGGTCAGTACTATTGTCCCTCTATAGACCCCAGTCAGATAAAGGTCAGTACTAATGTCCCTCTATAGACGCCCAGTCACATAAAGGTCAGTAGTAATGTGCCTCTATAGCCCCCCAGTCAAATAAAGGTCAGTACTAATGTCCCTCTATAGCTCCCCAGCCAGATAAAGGTCAGTACTAATGTCCCTCTATAGACCCAGAGTATGATAAAGGTCAGTACTAATGTCCCTCTATAGACCCCAGTCAGATAAAGGTGAGTACTAATGTCACTCTATAGACCCCCAGTCATATAAAGGTCAGTACTAATGTCCCTCTATAGACCACCAATCAGATAAAGGTCAGTACTAATGTCCCTCTATAGACCCCAGTCAGATAAAGGTCAGTACTAATGTCCCTCTATAGACCACAGTCAGATAAAGGTCAGTACTAATGTCACTCTATAGACCCCCAGTCATATAAAGGTCAGTACTAATGTCCCTCTATAGACCACCAGTCAGATAAAGGTCAGTACTAATGTCCCTCTATAGACCCCCAGTTAGATAAAGGTCAGCACTATTATCCCTCTATAGACCCCCAGTCAGATAAAGGTCAGTACTAATGTCCCTCTATAGCCCCCCAGTCAGATAAAGGTCAGTACTAATGTCCCTCTATAGCCCCCCAGTTAGATAAAGATCAGTACTAATGTCCCTCTATAGACCCCCAGTCAGATAAAGGTCAGTACAAATGTCCCTCTATAGCCCCCCAGTCAGATAAAGGTCAGTACTAATGTCCCTCTATAGACCCCAGTCAGATAAAGGTCAGTACTAATGTCCCTCTATAGGCGCCCAGTCACATAAAGGTCAGTAGTAATGTCCCTCTATAGCCCCCCAGTCAAATAAAGGTCAGTACTAATGTCCCTCTATAGACCCAGAGTATAATAAAGGTCAGTACTAATGTCCCTCTATAGACCCCCAGTCAGATAAAGGTCAGTACTAATGTCCCTCAATAGACCCCCAGTCAGATAAAGGTCAGTACTAATGTCCCTCTATTATTATTATTATTATCGTTTATTTATAACGCGCCAACATATTCCGTAGCGCTGTACATAAGATAAGTTCAAGACAAAGATACATACAAGTTAACACATAGTAAAACAAGGAGGGCCCTGTCTTTGAGTTTGGAATCCAGTGTCCATGGTGCTTTTCCTAAAACATCTTGTGGGATTGAAACTCGCAGACTTACATCTTAAAGGTATTGTGTGAGGGAAAGGAGGGAGAGAGATTTGAGAGTGTGTTAGGGTGAGAGGTGATACGCTTCTTTAAAGAGATGTGTTTTTAGAGAGGATTTGAATGATTTGAGGTTGGAGGATAGTATGGTGGAGCGAGGCAAGGAGTTCCAGAGAATAGGGGCAGCACGAGAAAAGTCCTGAAGGCGAGAATGAGAAGAGGTGACAAGAGTTGTGGAAAGAAGAAGGTCATTAGCAGAGCGAAGAGGGCGTGTGGGGGAGTATTTGGAGATGAGACCAGAAAGGTATGGGGGAGTGCACTTGTTGAGGGCTTTGAAAGTTAGGGTCAGGATTTTAAATTTTATTCTGGAGGCTATGGGAAGCCAGTGGAGAGATTGACAGAGAGGTGATGCCGACACTGAACGTTGTGTACGGAAGACGAGTCTAGCAGAGGCATTCATAATGGATTGAAGTGGAGATAGTCGGGTGGTGGGGAGGCCAGCAAGAAGCGAGTTGCAGTAGTCCAGTCGAGAGATGATGAGAGAGTGTATAAGGATTTTAGTTGTGTCCTGTGTAAGAAAGTGGCGAATTCTGGAGATGTTTTTTAGATGGAGAAGACAAGATTTAGTTAGTGATTGTATGTGAGGGATGAAGGACAGGGCGGGGTCCAAAAGAACCCCAAGACAACGGGCATGGGAGGAGGGGGTGATGATGTCATTGTTGACAGTAAGAGAGATGTGAGGAATTGAAGCTGTGGGAGAGGGAGGGAAGATTAGGAGTTCAGTTTTAGACATGTTGAGTTTGAGATGGTGGGTGGACATCCAAGAGGATATACTAGAGAGGCAGTTGGAGATGTGTGTTAGAAGAGAGGGGGATAGATCTGGTGCTGAGAGGTAGATTTGGGTGTCATCTGCGTAGAGATGATATTGCAGCCCAATAGAGTTTATAAGGGTACCAAGTGAGGAAGTGTAGATGGAGAAGAGGAGCGGGCCTAGTACAGATCCTTGTGGTACGCCAACAGACAGGGAGTAGGTAGAAGAAGAGGTGTCAGAGAAGGAGATACTGAATGATCGATTTTGTAGGTATGATGAGAACCACGAGAGAGCAGTGTCTCGAATACCGAGGGAGGAGAGGATATGGAGTAGAAGTGGATGGTCAACAGTGTCAAAGGCAGCAGAGAGATCTAGAAGAAGGAGAATAGAAAAGTGACCTTTTGACTTGGCAGTAAGCAGGTCATTGGTGACTTTAGTGAGAGCTGTCTCAGTGGAATGTTGGGGCCGAAAGCCGATTGGAAGGTGTCAAGAAAGGAGTTAGAGGAGATAAAGCTGGTAAGGCGGGTATAGACGAGCCGCTCGAGCAGTTTGGAAGCCAAAGGAAGTAGAGAAATAGGGCGGTAGTTAGAAGCAATGTCAGAGTCAGATGAGAACTTTTTGAGGATGGGTGTAATTGTGGCGTGTTTTAGACAAGATGGAAACTTGCCGGTAGTTAGGGAAAGGTTGAAAATGTGTGTGAGAGCTGGGATTATTGTGGTAGAGAGGGGAGGGATGAGCTGAGATGGAATAGGGTCCTGGGGACATGTAGTGAGGCGAGTAGATGATAGCAGGCTAGCGACTTCATCCTCTGTAGCTGGGGCAAAGCAGTTCAAAGTGGCTGTTGGATTGGGGGAGGGAGAAGAGTGGGTTAGGTTGGATATTTGAGACGGTAGAGTGAGTGAGCCACTGTGAGATGAGAGTTCATTGCGGATATTTTCGATTTTATGAATAAAATGGTTGGCAAAGTCTTCAGCTGTGAGAGAGAAAGGGATGGGAGGAGGTGGTGGGTGGAGGAGAGTTTTGAACGTTGCGAACAGACGCTTTGGGTTAGAGGATAGGCCCCAGTCAGATAAAGGTCAGTACTAATGTCCCTCTATAGCCCCTCAGTTAGAAAAAGGTCAGTACTAATGTCCCTCTATAGACCCCCAGTCAGATAAAGGTCAGTACTAATGTCCCTCTATAGACCCCTAGTCACATAAAGGTCAGTACTAATGTCCCTCTATAGACCCCAGTCAGATAAAGGTCAGTACTGATGTCCCTCTATAGACGCCCAGTCACATAAAGGTCAAAACTAATGTCCCTCTATAGACCCCCAGTCAGATAAAGGTCAGTACTAATGTCCCTCTATAGACCCCCAGTCAGATAAAGGTCAGTACAAATGTCCCTCTATAGACCCCCAGTCAGATAAAGGTCAGTACTAATGTCCCTCTATAGCCCCCCAGTCAGATAAAGGTCAGTACTAATGTCCCTCTATAGACCCCAGTCAGATAAAGGTCAGTACTAATGTCCCTCTATAGCCCCCCAGTTAGATAAAGGTCAGTACTAATGTCCCTCTATAGACCCCCAGTCAGATAAAGGTCAGTACTAATGTCCCTCTATAGACCCCAGTCAGATAAAGGTCAGTACTAATGTCCCTCTATAGACCCCAGTCAGATAAAGGTCAGTACTAATGTCCCTCTATAGACGCCCAGTCACATAAAGGTCAGTACTAATGTCCCTCTATAGACCCCCAGTCAGATAAAGGTCAGTACTATTGTCCCGCTATAGACCCCCAGTCAGATAAAGGTCAGTACTAATGTCCCTCTATAGACCCCAGTCAGATAAAGGTCAGTATAAATGTCCCTCTATAGACCCCCAGTCAGATAAAGGTCAGTACTAATGTCCCTCTATTATTATTATTATTATCGTTTATTTATAACGCGCCAACATATTCCGTAGCGCTGTACATAAGATAAGTTCAAGACAAAGAAACATACAAGTTAACACATAGTAAAACAAGGAGGGCCCTGTCTTTGAGTTTGGAATCCAGTGTCCATGGTGCTTTTCCTAAAACACCTTGTGGGATTGAAACTCGCAGACTTACATCTTAAAGGTATTGTGTGAGGGAAAGGAGGGAGAGAGATTTGAGAGTGTGTTAGGGTGAGAGGTGATACGCTTCTTTAAAGAGATGTGTTTTTAGAGAGGATTTGAATGATTTGAGGTTGGAGGATAGTATGGTGGAGCGAGGCAAGGAGTTCCAGAGAATAGGGGCAGCACGAGAAAAGTCCTGAAGGCGAGAATGAGAAGAGGTGACAAGAGTTGTGGAAAGAAGAAGGTCATTAGCAGAGCGAAGAGGGCGTGTGGGGGAGTATTTGGAGATGAGACCAGAAAGGTATGGGGGAGTGCACTTGTTGAGGGCTTTGAAAGTAAGGGTCAGGATTTTAAATTTTATTCTGGAGGCTATGGGAAGCCAGTGGAGAGATTGACAGAGAGGTGATGCCGACACTGAACGTTGTGTACGGAAGACGAGTCTAGCAGAGGCATTCATAATGGATTGAAGTGGAGATAGTCGGGTGGTGGGGAGGCCAGCAAGAAGCGAGTTGCAGTAGTCCAGTCGAGAGATGATGAGAGAGTGTATAAGGATTTTAGTTGTGTCCTGTGTAAGAAAGTGGCGAATTCTGGAGATATTTTTTAGATGGAGAAGACAAGATTTAGTTAGTGATTGTATGTGAGGGATGAAGGACAGGGCGGGGTCCAAAAGAACCCCAAGACAACGGGCATGGGAGGAGGGGGTGATGATGTCATTGTTGACAGTAAGAGAGATGTGAGGAATTGAAGCTGTGGGAGAGGGAGGGAAGATTAGGAGTTCAGTTTTAGACATGTTGAGTTTGAGATGGTGGGTGGACATCCAAGAGGATATACTAGAGAGGCAGTTGGAGATGTGTGTTAGAAGAGAGGGGGATAGATCTGGTGCTGAGAGGTAGATTTGGGTGTCATCTGCGTAGAGATGATATTGCAGCCCAAAAGAGTTTATAAGGGTACCAAGTGAGGAAGTGTAGATGGAGAAGAGGAGCGGGCCTAGTACAGATCCTTGTGGTATGCCAACAGACAGGGAGTAGGTAGAAGAAGAGGTGTCAGAGAAGGAGATACTGAATGATCGATTTTGTAGGTATGATGAGAACCACGAGAGAGCAGTGTCTCGAATACCGAGGGAGGAGAGGATATGGAGTAGAAGTGGATGGTCAACAGTGTCAAAGGCAGCAGAGAGATCTAGAAGAAGGAGAATAGAAAAGTGACCTTTTGACTTGGCAGTAAGCAGGTCATTGATGACTTTAGTGAGAGCTGTCTCAGTGGAATGTTGGGGCCGAAAGCCGATTGGAAGGTGTCAAGAAGGGAGTTAGAGGAGATAAAGCTGGTAAGGCGGGTATAGACGAGCCGCTCGAGCAGTTTGGAAGCCAAAGGAAGTAGAGAAATAGGGCGGTAGTTAGAAGCAATGTCAGAGTCAGATGAGAACTTTTTGAGGATGGGTGTAATTGTGGCATGTTTTAGACAAGATGGAAACTTGCCGGTAGTTAGGGAAAGGTTGAAAATGTGTGTGAGAGCTGGGATTATTGTGGTAGAGAGGGGAGTGATGAGCTGAGATGGAATAGGGTCCTGGGGACATGTAGTGAGGCGAGTAGATGATAGCAGGCTAGCGACTTCATCCTCTGTAGCTGGGGCAAAACAGTTCAAAGTGGCTGTTGGATTGGGGGAGGGAGAAGAGTGGGTAAGGTTGGATAGTTGAGACGGTAGAGTGAGTGAGCCACTGTGAGATGAAAGTTCATTGCGGATATTTTCGATTTTATGAATAAAATGGTTGGCAAAGTCTTCAGCTGTGAGAGAGAAAGGGATGGGAGGAGGTGGTGGGTGGAGGAGAGTTTTGAACGTTGCGAACAGACGCTTTGGGTTAGAGGATAGGCCCCAGTCAGATAAAGGTCAGTACTAATGTCCCTCTATAGCCCCTCAGTTAGAAAAAGGTCAGTACTAATGTCCCTCTATAGACCCCCAGTCAGATAAAGGTCAGTACTAATGTCCCTCTATAGACCCCAGTCACATAAAGGTCAGTACTAATGTCCCTCTATAGACCCCCAGTCAGATAAAGGTCAGTACTAATGTCCCTCTATAGACCCCAGTCAGATAAAGGTCAGTACTAATGTCCCTCTATAGACCCCAGTCAGATAAAGGTCAGTACTAATGTCCCTCTATAGACGCCCAGTCACATAAAGGTCAAAACTAATGTCCCTCTATAGACCCCCAGTCAGATAAAGGTCAGTACTAATGTCCCTCTATAGACCCCCAGTCAGATAAAGGTCAGTACAAATGTCCCTCTATAGACCCCCAGTCAGATAAAGCTCAGTACTAATGTCCCTCTATAGCCCCCCAGTCAGATAAAGGTCAGTACTAATGTCCCTCTATAGCCCCCAGTCAGATAAAGGTCAGTACTAATGTCCCTCTATAGCCCCCCAGTTAGATAAAGGTCAGTACTAATGTCCCTCTATAGACCCCCAGTCAGATAAAGGTCAGTACTAATGTCCCTCTATAGACCCCAGTCAGATAAAGGTCAGTACTAATGTCCCTCTATAGACCCCAGTCAGATAAAGGTCAGTACTAATGTCCCTCTATAGACGCCCAGTCACATAAAGGTCAGTACTAATGTCCCTCTATAGACCCCCAGTCAGATAAAGGTCAGTACTATTGTCCCGCTATAGACCCCCAGTCAGATAAAGGTCAGTACTAATGTCCCTCTATAGACCCCAGTCAGATAAAGGTCAGTACAAATGTCCCTCTATAGACCCCCAGTCAGATAAAGGTCAGTACTAATGTCCCTCTATAGACCCCAGTCAGATAAAGGTCAGTGCTAATGTCCATCTATAGACGCCCAGTAACATAAAGGTCAGTAGTAATGTCCCTCTATAGCCCCCAGTGACATAAAGGTCAGTACTAATGTCCCTCTATAGCCCCCCAGCCAGATAAAAGTCAGTACTAATGTCCCTCTATAGACCCAGAGTATGATAAAGGTCAGTACTAATGTCCCTCTATAGACCCCAGTCAGATAAAGGTCAGTACTAATGTCCCTCTATAGACCCCAGTCAGATAAAGGTCAGTACTAATGTCCCTCAATAGACCCCCAGTCACATAAAGGTCAGTACTAATGTCCCTCTATAGAACCCCAGTCAGATAAAGGTCAGTACTAATATCCCTCTATAGACCCCCAGTCAGATAGAGGTCAGTACTAATGTCCCTCTATAGACCCCCAGTCAGATAAAAGTCAGTACTAATGTCCCTCTATAGACCCAGAGTATGATAAAGGTCAGTACTAATGTCCCTCTATAGACCCCCAGTCAGATAAAGGTCAGTACTAATGTCCCTCTATAGACCCCCAGTCAGATAAAGGTCAGTACTAATGTCCCTCTATAGACCCCCAGTCAGATAAAGGTCAGTACTAAAGTCCCTCTGATGACCCCAGTCAGATAAAGGTCAGTACTAATGTCCCTCTATAGACCCCAGTCAGATAAAGGTCAGTACTAATGTCCCTCTACAGTCCTCAGTCAGATAAAGGTCAGTACTAATGTCCCTCTATAGACCCCAGTCAGATAAAGGTCAGTACTAATGTCCCTCTATAGTCCTCAGTCAGATAAAGGTCAGTACTAATGTCCCTCTATAGACGCCCAGTCACATAAAGGTCAGTACTAATGTCCCTCTATAGACCCCCAGTCAGATAAAGGTCAGTACTAATGTCCCTCTATAGACCCCCAGTCAGATAAAGGTCAGTACTAAAGTCCCTCTGATGACCCCAGTCAGATAAAGGTCAGTACTAATGTCCCTCTATAGACCCCAGTCAGATAAAGGTCAGTACTAATGTCCCTCTACAGTCCTCAGTCAGATAAAGGTCAGTACTAATGTCCCTCTATAGACCCCAGTCAGATAAAGGTCAGTACTAATGTCCCTCTATAGTCCTCAGTCAGATAAAGGTCAGTACTAATGTCCCTCTTTAGACCCCCAGTCAGATAAAGATTAGTACTAATGTCCCTCTATAGACCCCCAGTCAGATAAAGGTCAGTACTAATGTCCCTCTATAGCCCCCCAGTCAAATAAAGGTCAGTACAAATGTCCCTCTATAGCCCCCCAGCCAGATAAAGGTCAGTACTAATGTCCCTCTATAGACCCAGAGTATGATAAAGGTCAGTACTAATGTCCCTCTATAGACCCCCAGTCAGATAAAGGTCAGTACTAATGTCCCTCAATAGACCACCAGTCACATAAAGGTCAGTACTAATGTTCCTCTATAGACCCCCAGTCAGATAAAGGTCAGTACTAATGTACCTCTATAGACCCCAGTCAGATAAAGGTCAGTACTAATGTCCCTCTATAGCCCCCCAGTTAGATAAAGGTCAGTACTAATGTCCCTCTATAGACCCCCAGTCATATAAAGGTCAGTACTAATGTCTCTCTATAGACCCCAGTCAGATAAATATCAGTACTAATGTCCCTCTATAAACCCAGTCAGATAAAGGTCAGTACTAATGTCCCTCTATAGACCCCAGTCAGTTAAAGGTCAGTACTAATGTCTCTCTATAGACGCTAAGTCACATAAAGGTCAGTACTAATGTCCCTCTATAGACCCCAGTCACATAAAGGTCAGTACTAATGTCCCTCTATAGACTCCCAGTCAGATAAAGGTCAGTACTAATGTCCCTCTACAGCACCCCAGTCAGATAAAGGTCAGTACTAATATCCCTCTATAGACCCCCAGTCAGAAAGAGGTCAGTACTAATGTCCCTCTATAGACCCCCAGTCAGATAAAGGTCAGTACTAATGTCCCTCTATAGACCCCCAGTCAGATAAAGGTCAGTACTAATGTCCCTCTATTAACCCCCAGTCAGATAAAGGTCAGTACTAAAGTCCCTCTGATGACCCCCCAGTCAGATAAAGGTCAGTACTAATGTCCCTCTATAGACCCCCAGTCAGATAAAGGTCAGTACTAATGTCCCTCTATAGACCCCCAGTCACATAAAGGTCAGTACTAATGTCCCTCTATAGAACCCAAGTCAGATAAAGGTCAGTACTAATGTCCCTCTATAGACCCCAGTCAGATAAAGGTGAGTACTAATGTCACTCTATAGACCCCCAGCCATATAAAGGTCAGTACTATTGTCCCTCTATAGACGCCCAGTCAGATAAAGGTCAGTACTAATGTCCCTCTATAGACCCCAGTCAGATAAAGGTCAGTACTAATGTCCCTCTATAGACGCCCAGTCACATAAGGGTCAGTAGTAATGTCCCTCTATAGCCCCCAGTGACATAAAGGTCAGTACTAATGTCCCTCTATAGCCCCCAGTCAAATAAAGGTCAGTACTAATGTCTCTCTATAGACCCCCAGTCACATAAAGGTCAGTACTAATGTCCCTCTATAGACCCCAGTCAGATAAAGGTCAGTACTAATGTCACTCTATAGACCCCCAGTCATATAAAGGTCAGTACTAATGTCCCTCTATAGACCCCAGTCAGACCACCTATATATTAGAGGATTTCATAAAGTAGAAAAAGGAAGTATTTTCTACACAGAGTAGTGTAAGAACAAGAGGCCGTGATATGAAATTGGAATGTGGATGATACTATTTCACAGAAAGGGGGATAGTACATAAGTGGAATATGGAGTTAGAGAGTTTCATCGTGTACGGGATAAGCAAAAGGCCATTATGAGACAGCGATTTATTACAGGGGTCAATTTGCTTTTTATCTTTAGTCAAATATGTACCTAATACAGAAACATAAAGATAGTAAGTATTATTATTATTATTATTATTATTATCATTATTGCTACTTACTTATAAAGTACCAACATTTTCCATAGTGAAGAGGAAAAAAAATACAAATACGCAAGAAAAACTAAATTATGGGGCTAAACAATAACCATCCAATGTAATAAAACAGACACAATGTTGCCAGGTTTCTGCTGATGAACACAAATATCCCAGATTTATAGTATGCTCTTTTTAAGAACCAGACCTAGTTCAGATCAATACGTAGGTTTCATGGAGCTTTAAATTAATGGAAGCTCTTGTGATGTTTTTGTGGTGGGATTGTGGTGGGATTGTGGTCTGTTTGTGGTGTGTTTGTGGTGGGATTGTCGTGTGTTTGTGGTGGGATTGTGGTGGGATTATGGTGTGTTTGTGGTGGGATTGTGGTGTGTTTGTGGTGTGTTTGTGGTGGGATTGTGGTGGTATTGTGGTGTGTTTGTGGTGTGTTTGTGGTGTGATTGTGGTGTGTTTGTGGTGGGATTGTGGTGCGTTTGTGGTGGGATTATGGTGGGATTAAGGTGTGTTTGTGGTGGGAATGTGGTGGGAATGTGGTGGGATTGTGGTGTGTTTGTGGTGGTATTGTGGTGTGATTGTGGTGTGTTTGTGGTGGTATTGTGGTGTGATTGTGGTGGTATTGTGGTGTGTTTGTGGTGGCATTGGGGTGGGATTGTGGTGTGTTTGTGGTGGGATTGTGGTGGGATTGTGGTGTGTTTGTGGTGGGATTGTGGTGGGATTATGGTGTGTTTGTGGTGTGTTTGTGGTGTGTTTGTGGTGGGATTGTGGTGGTATTGTGGTGTGTTTGTGGTGTGTTTGTGGTGTGATTCTGGTGTGTTTGTGGTGGGATTGTGGTGCGTTTGTGGTGGGATTATGGTGGGATTAAGGTGTGTTTGTGGTGGGAATGTGGTGGGAATGTGGTGGGATTGTGGTGTGTTTGTGGTGGTATTGTGGTGTGATTGTGGTGTGTTTGTGGTGGTATTGTGGTGTGATTGTGGTGGTATTGTGGTGTGTTTGTGGTGGCATTGGGGTGGGATTGTGGTGTGTTTGTGGTGGGATTGTGGTGGGATTGTGGTGTGTTTGTGGTGGGATTGTGGTGTGATTGTGGTGTGATTGTGGTGGGATTGTGGTGTGTTTGTGGTGGGATTGTGGTGGGATTGTGGTGGGATTATGGTGTGTTTGTGGTGGGATTGTGGTGTGTTTGTGGTGGGATTGTGGTGTGATTGTGGTGTGATTGTGGTGGGATTGTGGTGTGTTTGTGGTGTGATTGTGGTGGGATTGTGGTGTGTTTGTGGTGGGATTGTGGTGTGTTTGTGGTGGGATTGTGGTGTGTTTGTGGTGTGTTTGTGGTGGGATTGTGGTGTGTTTGTGGTGGGATTGTGGTGTGTTTGTGGTGGGATTGTGGTGGGATTATGGTGTGTTTGTGGTGGGATTGTGGTGGGATTGTGGTGTGTTTGTGGTGTGATTGTGGTGGGATTGTGGTGTGTTTGTGGTGGGATTGTGGTGTGTTTGTGGTGTGTTTGTGGTGGGATTGTGGTGTGTTTGTGGTGTGTTTGTGGTGGGATTGTGGTGTGTTTGTGGTGGGATTGTGGTGTGATTGTGGTGTGATTGTGGTGGGATTGTGGTGGGATTGTGGTGTGTTTGTGGTGGGATTGTGGTGTGTTTGTGGTGGGATTGTGGTGTGATTGTGGTGTGATTGTGGTGGGATTGTGGTGTGTTTGTGGTGTGATTGTGGTGGGATTGTGGTGTGTTTGTGGTGGGATTGTGGTGTGTTTGTGGTGTGTTTGTGGTGGGATTGTGGTGTGTTTGTGGTGTGTTTGTGGTGGGATTGTGGTGTGTTTGTGGTGGGATTGTGGTGGGATTGTGGTGTGTTTGTGGTGGGATTGTGGTGGGATTATGGTGTGTTTGTGGTGTGTTTGTGGTGGGATTGTGGTGTGTTTGTGGTGGGATTGTGGTGTGATTGTGGTGGGATTATGATGTGTTTGTGGTGGGATTGTGGTGTGTTTGTGGTGGGATTGTGGTGTGATTGTGGTGTGATTGTGGTGGGATTGTGGTGTGTTTGTGGTGTGTTTGTGGTGGGATTGTGGTGTGTTTGTGGTGGGATTGTGGTGGTATTGTGGTGTGTTTGTGGTGGGATTGTGGTGGGATTGTGGTGTGTTTGTGGTGGGATTGTGGTGGGATTGTGGTGTGTTTGTGGTGGGATTGTGGTGTGTTTGTGGTGGGATTATGGTGTGTTTGTGGTGTGTTTGTGGTGGGATTGTGGTGTGTTTGTGGTGGGATTGTGGTGTGATTGTGGTGTGATTGTGGTGGGATTATGATGTGTTTGTGGTGGGATTGTGGTGTGTTTGTGGTGGGATTGTGGTGTGATTGTGGTGTGATTGTGGTGGTATTGTGGTGTGTTTGTGGTGGGATTATGATGTGTTTGTGGTGGGATTGTGGTGTGTTTGTGGTGGGATTGTGGTGGTATTGTGGTGTGTTTGTGGTGGTATTGTGGTGTGTTTGTGGTGGGATTGGGGTGGGATTGTGGTGTGTTTGTGGTGGGATTGTGGTGTGTTTGTGGTGGGATTGGGGTGGGATTGTGGTGTGTTTGTGGTGGGATTGTGGTGTGTTTGTGGTGGGATTATTGAGACTGTCTAGTGGTGAGTATCAATCAGGGTAATACCAGTATCATTATTAGTGTAATTTGTATCAATCTTTATTAGAAATGGTATCTCTGTGTACACGGGTAAATACAGTACAATAACACGCACAAAGGGCGGACGTCCCTGCTCCAGAGAGCTTACAATCTAGACAATTTTAATAACCTTGTTACAAGGCTGCATAATCCCTTTAAGAGTCATTTAGGAATCTTATTTTTACTTCTTTCATAAAAAAAGAACTGGAATGTACAGAGTGGTCACGTGATACATTAGGGCACCGCCCCCTGGATACCAGCATTCAAATCCATGGGGGGTGTGCTCTACCATGAAGATCAGACCCACAGACACATCATCAGGACATGGACACCTCTCACTGGTAGTGGACACTTGACCACCCAGGTCCACTACTTTATATAATGAGAACAAACAAAGCCAGGACTGGACTGGAAGGGATCTGCAGATGGGGGCAGTTCATTTCATCCTAAAATAACAGTAAATATGACTACAGTGGCCCTTTAAATGTTGTGTTTAGTCCTTTGGATTTTGCCCGTGATCAAGTGGACTTCAATACCTTTAACGATCTGTGTCCATCTGAAAGTGAATGGGTTAATTTAGATCTGCCCTCAAACCCCTGGCACAAAGCATTTGTCTACATTGGCACATGTCGCCCTCTATATTTTAAGCACAACCAAAAATACAGAGAGGAAGCGAATGTGGCGGTTTCCAAAATATTCCGGATGTGTCTTCACGTGATGCGCGTGGGGGATCAGAAGAAAACTGCAAGAGCAATAAGGATTTTTAGGGGCATTATGGTTGTGTAAAGGAAACACATCTGCCCCCAAAAGTCCCTTATTTTTCATGCGGTATCAGGCGGGGCGCCATGTGGTGGGCCGCAGAGGGTCAGGGGTCAGCTACAAAGAAAAAGGGGACAGTTAGTACAGAGCATTGCACAAGACACAAGTCGTTACCTTCTAATCTAATATTTATTTTAAACCAAAACTACTTTTCTCGGGTTTCAGTATTTATAAATATATCTGTTATTGGTGTATTTATAAAACTTTGCAAGATACTGTTTTTACACTTTATGAGTTTGTTTACACTTTATCAGTTTGTTTAGCTTGGCCGCTCTCATGGAATAAACCACGGCTCTTATATATCTATAAAAGCTGCAGCATATATATTGGTGCTTCGAAGACGGTACAAGGCCGGCAACGCTTGGGGTCAGCTGACCATCGCAGGTCTGCGGCTTTTTATTATATAAATCTATACATATCCCACTTACCGTGAATAATCAGAAACACAGAAATAAATGGTGTTTGTACCTGAATGTGAAAGTATTCTAGGTTTTATATCATTAAAAATAATGAGGCACCAAATTATAAATCCAAATTATACTGAATGAGCAGATACATATTGTAGTGAAAATAGACATATTTGTGCATATACAGGCACATACATGTATACATATATATATATATATATATATATATATATACATACATAATCCATCCAATGGTATGCTTTAGAACTGTGTAATACAGCAAGCATCTGTCTAAAAGGAGCCATGTATAAAGTGGTATTAGATTAAAGAGTGAAAATGCATGTTGGACTCATTTGCATGTCCCTGCCCAGTATCCCAGAGTGCAATCCAATAACTGTATTTCTGTATTTCTTGGAAGTCTGAGCAGAATATAATTTTTTTTTTTTTTTTAATAGACATTCAACTGTGAATACAAATGTGCTGTTTATTTACTATAAATATCTACAGCAATACCCGTTTAGCGCTTCACGTGCGTCGCTGCAGAGCTAAACGGAGAGCGCTGAGCGAGGATTTAAATGGTTAAAAGGGGTGTGACGCTCACAAGCTGCTCTATCGCGAGGTTTAGCACTAAAAGAGCACTATAGCGAATCAGCTCTCAAAGGGGTAGTGTTAAGCGGGCTATACTTGTATATGTGTGTGTGTGTGCTTGAATGTGCGTGTATGTGTGTGAATGTGTGTATGTGTGTATGTGTGTGTAGGTGTGTGTGTATATGTGTGGGTGTATATATGTGTGTGTGTGTGCGTGAATGTGTGTGAATGTGTGTGGGTGTATATATATATGTGTGTATGTGTGTGTAGGTGTGTGTGTGTGTATATGTGTGTGTGTGTGTGTGTGTGTATATATACAGGGAGTGCAGAATTATTAGGCAAGTTGTATTTTTGAGGATTAATTTTATTATTGAACAACAACCATGTTCTCAATTAACCCAAAAAACTCATTAATATCAAAGCTGAATATTTTTGGAAGTAGTTTTTAGTTTGTTTTTAGTTTTAGCTATTTTAGGGGGATATCTGTGTGTGCAGGTGACTATTACTGTGCATAATTATTAGGCAACTTAACAAAAAACAAATATATACCCATTTCAATTATTTATTTTTACCAGTGAAACCAATATAACATCTCAACATTCACAAATATACATTTCTGACATTCAAAAACAAAAACAAATCAGTGACCAATAAAGCCACCTTTCTTTGCAAGGACACTCAAAAGCCTGCCATCCATGGATTCTGTCAGTGTTTTGATCTGTTCACCATCAACATTGCGTGCAGCAGCAACCACAGCCTCCCAGACACTGTTCAGAGAGGTGTACTGTTTTCCCTCCTTGTAAATCTCACATTTGATGATGGACCACAGGTTCTCAATGGGGTTCAGATTAGGTGAACAAGGAGGCCATGTCATTAGATTTTCTTCTTTTATACTCTTTCTTGCCAGCCACGCTGTGGAGTACTTAGACGAGTGTGATGGAGCATTGTCCTGCATGAAAATCATGTTTTTCTTGAAGGATGCAGACTTCTTCCTGTACCATTGCTTGAAGAAGGTGTCTTCCAGGAACTGGCAGTAGGACTGGGAGTTGAGCTTGACTCCATCCTCAACCCGAAAAGGCCCCACAAGCTCATCTTTGATGATACCAGCCCAAACCAGTACTCCACCTCCACCTTGCTGGCGTCTGAGTCGGACTGGAGCTCTCTGCCCTTTACCAATCCAGCCACGGGCCCATCCATCTGGCCCATCAAGACTCACTCTCATTTCATCAGTCCATAAAACCTTAGAAAAATCAGTCTTCAGATATTTCTTGGCCCAGTCTTGACGTTTCAGCTTGTGTGTCTTGTTCAGTGGTGGTCGTCTTTCAGCCTTTCTTACCTTGGCCATGTCTCTGAGTATTGCACACCTTGTGCTTTTGGGCACTCCAGTGATGTTGCAGCTCTGAAATATGGCCAAACTGGTGGCAAGTGGCATCGTGGCAGCTGCACGCTTGACTTTTCTCAGTTCATGGGCAGTTATTTTGCGCCTTGGTTTTTCCACACGCTTCTTGCGACCCTGTTGACTATTTTGAATGAAACGCTTGATTGTTCGATGATCACGCTTCAGAAGCTTTGCAATTTTAAGAGTGCTGCATCCCTCTGCAAGATATCTCACTATTTTTGACTTTTCTGAGCCTGTCAAGTCCTTCTTTTGACCCATTTTGCCAAAGGAAAGGAAGTTGCCTAATAATTATGCACACCTGATATAGGGTGTTGATGTCATTAGACCACACCCCTTCTCATTACAGAGATGCACATCACCTAATATGCTTAATTGGTAGTAGGCTTTCGAGCCTATACAGCTTGGAGTAAGACAACATGCATAAAGAGGATGATGTGGTCAAAATACTCATTTGCCTAATAATTCTGCACTCCCTGTATATATGTATGTGTGTATGTATGTGTGTGTATGTGTGTGTAGGTGTGTGTGTATATGTGTGTGTGAATATATTTGTGTGTGTGTATGTGTATATGTGAATGTATGTGTGTGTATATGTGTGTATATGTGTGTGTATAAGTATGTGTGTATATTTGTGTGTGTGCATACTGAGTGTTACACTTCTATATATATACACACTCTATTTCTTGTCATTCAGTCCTTGAACAAATGGCCTGGGATTTAATGGCCAACATCAGTGCACACACTCATAATCATACTCATACTCATAATCATACTCATACTCATAATCATACTCATACTCATAATCATACTCATACTCATAATCATACTCATACTCATACAAGTAAGTGCTCACATACAGACCACTAATAAGCCCCATTACCCTACTCGGGGAGCTGTAAGATCACAGGGGGATCAAGGAATGAAATAAAAAGCATTCATGGGCAATGAGTTATGTGGCTGTACAGAAAGTGGCACAATCAGCCATGTTGCCCCCCCGCAAATATCAATATCAATATAAAGCTTCTCAAATATGTGATATCACATTTATAGTTGTCCTACTGCGAGTTGTCATGCTTTGCGGGCCTCGGACACAGGGGAGGGAGGGGGGGTATGAGACACAGGGGAGGGCGAGACGGTGTATGAGACACAGGGGAGGCCGAGGAGGTGTAAGAGACACAGGGGAGGGGGTTTAAGACATAGGGGAGGGAGAGAGGGGGGACTAGACACAGAGGAGGGGGGTATGAGACACAAGGGAGGGCGAGACGGTGTATGAGACACAGGGGAGGGATAGAGGAGGGACGAGACACAAGGGAGAGGTGAAGTGACACAGGGGAGGGGGAGGGTGGTTATGAGACACAGGGGAGGGCGAGACAGTGTATGAGACACAGGGGAGGGCGAGGAGGTGTATGAGACACAGGGAAGGGAGGGGGGTATGAGCCATAGTAGAGGGCGAGTAGGTGTATGAGACACAGGGGAGGGAGAGAGGGGGATGAGACACAAGGGAGGGGGGAGAGACACAGGCAAGGGGGAGGGAGGAATAAGACACAGGGGATGGTTGAGGAGGTGTATGAGACACAGGAGAGGATGACGGGGGTATGAGACAAGGGGAGGGGGGGTATAAGACACAGGAAAGGGGGGTGAGACACAAGGGAGGGGGAAAAGACACATGTGGAGACACTGGGGAGGGAGAGGGGGAAGAGACACAGGGAATGGAGAGGGGGAAAAGAGACATCAGGGAAGGGGGGGGGAGCAACAGGGAAATGGGAAAGGAGACACTGGGGGGGGGAAGAAACAGCGGAGGGGGGAGGAGCTCCATGACAGTAATATGTATAGATTAGAGGAGACTCCATGACAGTAATATGTATAGATTAGAGGGGACTCAATCACAGTAATATGTATAGATTAGAGGAGACTTCATGACATTAATATGTATAGATTAGAGGAGACTCCATGACAGTAATATGTATAGATTAGAGAGGACTCCATGACAGTAATATGTATAGATTAGAGGGGACTCCATTACATTAATATGTATAGATTAGAGGAGACTCCATGACATTAATATGTATAGATAAAAGGAGACTCCATGACAGTAATATGTATAGATTAGAGGGGACTCCATGACATTAATATGTATAGATTAGAGGAGACTCCATGACATTAATATGTATAGAATAGAAAGGACTCCATGGCATTAATATGTATAGATTAAAGGAGACTCCATGACAGTAATATGTATAGATTAAAAGAGACTCCATGACAGTAATATGTATAGATTAGAGGAGACTCCATGACATTAATATGTATAGATTAGAGGGGACTCCATGACATTAATATGTATAGATTAGAAGAGACTCCATGACAGTAATATGAATAGATTAGAGGAGACTCCATGACATTAATATGTATAGATTAGAGGGGACTCCATGACATTAATATGTATAGATTAGAGGAGACTCCATGACAGTAATATGTATAGATTAGAGGAGACTCCATGACATTAATATGTATAGATTAGAGGGGACTCCATGACATTAATATGTATAGATTAGAAGAGACTCCATGACAGTAATATGTACAGATTAGAGGAGACTCCATGACAGTAATATGTATAGATTAGAGAGGACTCCATGACAGTAATATGTATAGATTAGAGGGGACACCATGACAGTAATATGTATAGATTAGAGGGGACTCCATGACCGTAATATGTATAGATTAGAGGAGACTTCATGACAGTAATATGTATAGATTAGAGAGGACTCCATGACAGTAATATGTATAGATTAGAGGAGACTCCATGACAGTAATATGTATAGATTTGAGAGGACTCCATGACATTAATATGTATAGATTAGAGGGGAATCCATGACATTAATATGTATAGATTAGAGGAGACTCCATGACATTAATATGTATAGATTAGAGGGGACTCCATGACAGTAATATGTATAGATTAGAGGGGACTCCATGACATTAATATGTATAGATTAGAAGAGACTCCATGACAGTAATATGAATAGATTAGAGGAGACTCCATGACATTAATATGTATAGATTAGAGGGGACTCCATGACATTAATATGTATAGATTAGAGGAGACTCCATGACAGTAATATGTATAGATTAGAGGAGACTCCATGACATTAATATGTATAGATTAGAGGGGACTCCATGACAGTAATATGTATAGATTAGAGGGGACACCATGACAGTAATATGTATAGATTAGAGGGGACTCCATGACCGTAATATGTATAGATTAGAGGAGACTCCATGACAGTAATATGTATAGATTAGAGAGGACTCCATGACAGTAATATGTATAGATTAGAGGAGACTCCATGACAGTAATATGTATAGATTAGAGAGGACTCCATGACATTAATATGAATAGATTAGAGGAGACTTCATGACAGTAATATGTATAGATTAGAGAGGACTCCATGACATTAATATGTGTAGATTAGAGGGGATTCCATGACAGTAATATGTATAGATTTGAGGGGACTCCATGACATTAATATGAATAGATTAGAGGAGACTCCGTGATATTAAAATGTATAGATTAGAGAGGACTCCATGACATTAATATGTATAGATTAGAGAGGACTCCATGACAGTAATATGTATAGATTTGAGGGCACTCCATGACATTAATATGAATAGATTAGAGGAGACTCTGTGATATTAATATGTATAGATTAGAGAGGACTCCATGACATTAATATGTATAGATTAGAGGAGACTCCATGACATTAATATGTATAGATTAGAGGGGACTCCATGACATTAATATGTATAGATTAGAGGGGAATCCATGACAGTAATATGTATAGATTAGAGGAGACTCCATGACATTAATATGAATAGATTAGAGGAGACTCCATGACATTAATATGTATAGATTAGAGGGGACTCCATGACATAAATATGTATAGATTAGAGGGGACTCCATGACAGTAATATGTAGAGATTAGAGGGACTCCATGACATTAATATGTAGAGATTAGAGGGACTCCATGACACTAATCTGTAGAGATTAGAGGGGACTCCATGACAGTAATATGTATAGATTAGAGGGGACTCCATGACAGTAATATGTATAGATTAGAGGGGACTCCATGACAGTAATATGTATAGATTAGAGGGGACTCCATGACACTAATATGTAGAGATTAAAGGGACTTCATGACAGTAATATGTATAGATTAGAGGAGTCTCCATGACATTAATATGTAGAGATTAGAGGGGATTTAATGAAAGTAACATGTAGAGATTAGAGGGGACTCCATGACACTAATATGTAGAGATTAGAGGAGACTCCATGATAGTAATATGTATAGATTAGAGGGGACTGTATGACAGTAATATGTATAGATTAGAGGGGACTCCATGACATTAATATGTATAGATTAGAGGAGACTCCATGACACTAATATGTATAGATTAGAGGAGACTCCATGACAGTAATATGTATAGATTAGAGGGGACTGTATGACAGTAATATGTATAGATTAGAGGAGACTCCATCACAGTAATATGTATAGATTAGAGGAGACTCCATGACAGTAATATGTATAGATTAGAGAGGACACCACAACAGTAATATGTATAGATTAGAGGGGACTCCATGACATTAATATGTATAGATTAGAGGAGACTACATGACAGTAATATGTATAGATTAGAGGAGACTACATGACAGTAATATGTATAGATTAGAGAGGACTCCATGACAGTAATATGTATAGATTAGAGAGCACTCCATGACAGTAATATGTATAGATTAGAGGGGATTCCATGACATTATTATGTATAGATTAGAGAGTACTCCATGACATTAATATGTATAGATAAGAGGGGACTCCATGACAGTAATATGTATAGATTAGAGGGGACTCCATGACAGTAATATGCATAGATTAGAGGGGACTCCATGACAGTAATATGTATAGATTAGAGAGGACTCCATGACAGCAATATGTATAGATTAGAGGGGACTCCATGACAGTAATATGTATAGATTAGAGGGGACTCAATCACAGTAATATGTATAGATTAGAGGAGACTTCATGACATTAATATGTATAGATTAGAGGAGACTACATGACAGTAATATGTATAGATTAGAGAGGACTCCATGACAGTAATATGTATAGATTAGAGGGGACTCCATGACATTAATATGTATAGATTAGAGGAGACTCCATGACATTAATATGTATAGAATAGAAAGGACTCCATGGCATTAATATGTATAGATAAAAGGAGACTCCATGACAGTAATATGTATAGATTAGAGGAGACTCCATGACATTAATATGTATAGAATAGAAAGGACTCCATGGCATTAATATGTATAGATTAAAGGAGACTCCATGACAGTAATATGTATAGATTAGAGGAGACTCCATGACATTAATATGTATAGAATAGAAAGGACTCCATGGCATTAATATGTATAGATTAAAGGAAACTCCATGACAGTAATATGTATAGATTAAAAGAGACTCCATGACAGTAATATGTATAGATTAGAGGGAACTCCATGACCGTAATATGTATAGATTAGAGGAGACTCCATGACAGTAATATGTATAGATTAGAGAGGACTCCACGACAGTAATATGTATAGATTAGAGGAGACTCCATGACAGTAATATGTATAGATTTGAGAGGACTCCATGACATTAATATGAATAGATTAGAGGAGACTTCATGACAGTAATATGTATAGATTAGAGAGGACTCCATGACATTAATATGTGTAGATTAGAGGGGATTCCATGACAGTAATATGTATAGATTTGAGGGGACTCCATGACATTAATATGAATAGATTAGAGGAGACTCCGTGATATTAAAATGTATAGATTAGAGAGGACTCCATGACATTAATATGTATAGATTAGAGAGGACTCCATGACAGTAATATGTATAGATTAAAAGAGACTCCATGACAGTAATATGTATAGATTAGAGGAGACTCCATGACATTAATATGTATAGATTAGAGGGGACTCCATGACATTAATATGTATAGATTAGAAGAGACTCCATGACAGTAATATGAATAGATTAGAGGAGACTCCATGACATTAATATGTATAGATTAGAGGGGACTCCATGACATTAATATGTATAGATTAGAGGAGACTCCATGACAGTAATATGTATAGATTAGAGGAGACTCCATGACATTAATATGTATAGATTAGAGGGGACTCCATGACATTAATATGTATAGATTAGAAGAGACTCCATGACAGTAATATGTACAGATTAGAGGAGACTCCATGACAGTAATATGTATAGATTAGAGAGGACTCCATGACAGTAATATGTATAGATTAGAGGGGACACCATGACAGTAATATGTGTAGATTAGAGGGGACTCCATGACCGTAATATGTATAGATTAGAGGAGACTTCATGACAGTAATATGTATAGATTAGAGAGGACTCCATGACAGTAATATGTATAGATTAGAGGAGACTCCATGACAGTAATATGTATAGATTTGAGAGGACTCCATGACATTAATATGTATAGATTAGAGGGGAATCCATGACATTAATATGTATAGATTAGAGGAGACTCCATGACATTAATATGTATAGATTAGAGGGGACTCCATGACAGTAATATGTATAGATTAGAGGGGACTCCATGACATTAATATGTATAGATTAGAAGAGACTCCATGACAGTAATATGAATAGATTAGAGGAGACTCCATGACATTAATATGTATAGATTAGAGGGGACTCCATGACATTAATATGTATAGATTAGAGGAGACTCCATGACAGTAATATGTATAGATTAGAGGAGACTCCATGACATTAATATGTATAGATTAGAGGGGACTCCATGACAGTAATATGTATAGATTAGAGGGGACACCATGACAGTAATATGTATAGATTAGAGGGGACTCCATGACCGTAATATGTATAGATTAGAGGAGACTCCATGACAGTAATATGTATAGATTAGAGAGGACTCCATGACAGTAATATGTATAGATTAGAGGAGACTCCATGACAGTAATATGTATAGATTTGAGAGGACTCCATGACATTAATATGAATAGATTAGAGGAGACTTCATGACAGTAATATGTATAGATTAGAGAGGACTCCATGACATTAATATGTGTAGATTAGAGGGGATTCCATGACAGTAATATGTATAGATTTGAGGGGACTCCATGACATTAATATGAATAGATTAGAGGAGACTCCGTGATATTAAAATGTATAGATTAGAGAGGACTCCATGACATTAATATGTATAGATTAGAGAGGACTCCATGACAGTAATATGTATAGATTTGAGGGCACTCCATGACATTAATATGAATAGATTAGAGGAGACTCTGTGATATTAATATGTATTGATTAGAGAGGACTCCATGACATTAATATGTATAGATTAGAGGAGACTCCATGACATTAATATGTGTAGATTAGAGGGGACTCCATGACATTAATATGTATAGATTTGAGGGGATTCCATGACAGTAATATGTATAGATTAGAGGAGACTCCATGACATTAATATGAATAGATTAGAGGAGACTCCATGACATTAATATGTATAGATTAGAGGGGACTCCATGACATAAATATGTATAGATTAGAGGGGACTCCATGACAGTAATATGTATAGATTAGAGGGACTCCATGACATTAATATGTAGAGATTAGAGGGACTCCATGACACTAATCTGTAGAGATTAGAGGGGACTCCATGACAGTAATATGTATAGATTAGAGGGGACTCCATGACAGTAATATGTATAGATTAGAGGGGACTCCATGACAGTAATATGTATAGATTAGAGGGGACTCCATGACACTAATATGTAGAGATTAAAGGGACTTCATGACAGTAATATGTATAGATTAGAGGAGTCTCCATGACATTAATATGTAGAGATTAGAGGGGATTTAATGAAAGTAACATGTAGAGATTAGAGGGGACTCCATGACACTAATATGTAGAGATTAGAGGAGACTCCATGATAGTAATATGTATAGATTAGAGGGGACTGTATGACAGTAATATGTATAGATTAGAGGGGACTCCATGACATTAATATGTATAGATTAGAGGAGACTCCATGACACTAATATGTATAGATTAGAGGAGACTCCATGACAGTAATATGTATAGATTAGAGGAGACTCCATGACAGTAATATGTATAGATTAGAGGGGACTGTATGACAGTAATATGTATAGATTAGAGGAGACTCCATGACAGTAATATGTATAGATTAGAGGAGACTCCATGACAGTAATATGTATAGATTAGAGAGGACACCACAACAGTAATATGTATAGATTAGAGGGGACTCCATGACATTAATATGTATAGATTAGAGGAGACTACATGACAGTAATATGTATAGATTAGAGGAGACTACATGACAGTAATATGTATAGATTAGAGAGGACTCCATGACAGTAATATGTATAGATTAGAGAGCACTCCATGACAGTAATATGTATAGATTAGAGGGGATTCCATGACATTATTATGTATAGATTAGAGAGTACTCCATGACATTAATATGTATAGATAAGAGGGGACTCCATGACAGTAATATGTATAGATTAGAGGGGACTCCATGACAGTAATATGCATAGATTAGAGGGGACTCCATGACAGTAATATGTATAGATTAGAGAGGACTCCATGACAGTAATATGTATAGATTAGAGGGGACTCCATGACAGTAATATGTATAGATTAGAGGGGACTTCATGACATTAATATGTATAGATTAGAGGAGACTACATGACAGTAATATGTATAGATTAGAGGAGACTACATGACAGTAATATGTATAGATTAGAGGAGACTCCATGACAGTAATATGTATAGATTAGAGGGGACTCCATGACATTAATATGTATAGATTAGAGGAGACTCCATGACATTAATATGTATAGAATAGAAAGGACTCCATGGCATTAATATGTATAGATAAAAGGAGACTCCATGACAGTAATATGTATAGATTAGAGGAGACTCCATGACATTAATATGTATAGAATAGAAAGGACTCCATGGCATTAATATGTATAGATTAAAGGAGACTCCATGACAGTAATATGTATAGATTAGAGGAGACTCCATGACATTAATATGTATAGAATAGAAAGGACTCCATGGCATTAATATGTATAGATTAAAGGAGACTCCATGACAGTAATATGTATAGATTAAAAGAGACTCCATGACAGTAATATGTATAGATTAGAGGGGACTCCATGACCGTAATATGTATAGATTAGAGGAGACTCCATGACAGTAATATGTATAGATTAGAGAGGACTCCATGACAGTAATATGTATAGATTAGAGGAGACTCCATGACAGTAATATGTATAGATTTGAGAGGACTCCATGACATTAATATGAATAGATTAGAGGAGACTTCATGACAGTAATATGTATAGATTAGAGAGGACTCCATGACATTAATATGTGTAGATTAGAGGGGATTCCATGACAGTAATATGTATAGATTTGAGGGGACTCCATGACATTAATATGAATAGATTAGAGGAGACTCCGTGATATTAAAATGTATAGATTAGAGAGGACTCCATGACATTAATATGTATAGATTAGAGAGGACTCCATGACAGTAATATGTATAGATTTGAGGGCACTCCATGACATTAATATGAATAGATTAGAGGAGACTCTGTGATATTAATATGTATTGATTAGAGAGGACTCCATGACATTAATATGTATAGATTAGAGGAGACTCCATGACATTAATATGTGTAGATTAGAGGGGACTCCATGACATTAATATGTATAGATTTGAGGGGATTCCATGACAGTAATATGTATAGATTAGAGGAGACTCCATGACATTAATATGTATAGATTAGAGGAGACTCCATGACATTAATATGTATAGATTAGAGGGGACTCCATGACATAAATATGTATAGATTAGAGGGGACTCCATGACAGTAATATGTAGAGATTAGAGGGACTCCATGACATTAATATGTAGAGATTAGAGGGACTCCATGACACTAATCTGTAGAGATTAGAGGGGACTCCATGACAGTAATATGTATAGATTAGAGGGGACTCCATGACAGTAATATGTATAGATTAGAGGGGACTCCATGACAGTAATATGTATAGATTAGAGGGGACTCCATGACACTAATATGTAGAGATTAAAGGGACTTCATGACAGTAATATGTATAGATTAGAGGAGTCTCCATGACATTAATATGTAGAGATTAGAGGGGATTTAATGAAAGTAACATGTAGAGATTAGAGGGGACTCCATGACACTAATATGTATAGATTAGAGGAGACTCCATGACAGTAATATGTATAGATTAGAGGGGACTGTATGACAGTAATATGTATAGATTAGAGGAGACTCCATGACAGTAATATGTATAGATTAGAGGAGACTCCATGACAGTAATATGTATAGATTAGAGGAGACTCCATGACAGTAATATGTATAGATTAGAGAGGACACCACAACAGTAATATGTATAGATTAGAGGGGACTCCATGACAGTAATATGTATAGATTAGAGGGGACTCCATGACAGTAATATGTATAGATTAGAGGAGACTCCATGACACTAATATGTATAGATTAGAGGAGACTCCATGACAGTAATATGTATAGATTAGAGGGGACTGTATGACAGTAATATGTATAGATTAGAGGAGACTCCATGACAGTAATATGTATAGATTAGAGGAGACTCCATGACAGTAATATGTATAGATTAGAGGAGACTCCATGACAGTAATATGTATAGATTAGAGAGGACACCACAACAGTAATATGTATAGATTAGAGGGGACTCCATGACAGTAATATGTATAGATTAGAGGGGACTCCATGACAGTAATATGTATAGATTAGAGGGGACTCCATTACACTAATATGTAGAGATTAGAGGGGGCTCCATGACATTAATATGTAGAGATAAGGCGGGACTCCATGACAGTAATATGTATAGATTAGAGGGGACTCCATGACAGTAATATGTATAGATTAGAGGGGACTCCATGATAGTAATATGTAGAGATTAGAGGGGACTCCATGACATTAATATGTATAGATGAGAGGGGACTCCATAATAGTAATATGTGTAGATTAGAGAGGACTCCATGACAGTAATATGTAAAGATTAGAGGGACTCCATGACATTAATATGTATAGATTAGAGGGGACTCCATGACAGTAATATGTATAGATTAGAGAGGACTCCATGACAGTAATATGTTTAGATTAGAGGAGACTCCATGACATTAATATGTATAGATTAGAGGAGACTCCATGACATTAATATGTATAGATTAGAGGGGACTCCATGACAGTAATATGTATAGATTAGAGAGGACTCCATGACATTAATATGTATAGATTAGAGGGGACTCCATGACAGTAATATGTATAGATTAGAGAGGACACCATGACATTAATATGTATAGATTAGAGGAGACTCCATGACAGTAATATGTATAGATTAGGGGGGACTCCATGACAGTAATATGTATAGATTAGAGAGGACTCCATGACAGTAATATGTATAGATTAGAGGAGACTCCATGACAGTAATATGTGTAGATTAGAGGGGGCTCCATGACAGTAATATGTATAGATTAGAGAGGACTCCATGACAGTAATATGTATAGATTAGAGGGGACTCCATGACATTAATATGTATAGATTAGAGGGGACTCCATGATAGTAATATGTTTAGATTAGAGGGGACTCCATGACAGTAATATGTATAGATTAGAGGAGACTCCATGACAGTAATATGTATAGATTAGAGGGGACTCCATGACAGTAATATGTATAGATTAGAGAGGACTCCATGACATTGATATGTATAGATTAGAGGGGACTCCATGACAGTAATATATATAGATTAGAGGGGACTCCATGATAGTAATATGTATAGATTAGAGGGGACTCCATGACAGTAATATGCATAGATTAGAGGGGACTCCATGACAGTAATATGTATAGATTAGAGAGGACTCCATGACAGTAATATGTATAGTTTAGAGGGGACTCTGTGACAGTAATATGTATAGATTAAAGGAGACTCCATGACATTAATATGTATAGATTAGAGAGCACTCCATGACATTAATATGTATAGATTAGAGAGGACTCCATGACATTAATATGTATAGATTAGAGAGGACTCCATGACAGTAATATGTATAGATTAGAGGGGACTCTGTGACAGTAATATGTATAGATTAAAGGAGACTCCATGACATTAATATGTATAGATTAGAGGGGACTCCATTACAGTAATATGTATAGATTAGAGGGGACTCCATGACATTAATATGTATAGATTAGAGGGGACTCCATGACAGTAATATGTATAGATTAGAGGGGACTCCATGACAGTAATATATATAGATTAGAGGGGACTCCATGACATTAATATGTATAGATTAGAGGGAACTCCATGACAGTAATATGTTTAGATTAGAGAGGACTCCATGATAGTAATATGTATAGATTAGAGGGGACTCCATGACATTAATATGTATAGATTAGAGGAGACTCCATGACAGTAATTCGTATAGATTAGAGGGCACTCCATGACAGTAATATGTATAGATTAGAGGGGAGTCCATGACAGTAATATGTATAGATTAGAGGGGACTTCATGACAGTAATATGTATAGATTAGAGAGGACTCCATGACAGTAATATGTATAGATTAGAGAGCACTCCATGACAGTAATATGTATAGATTAGAGGGGATTCCATGACATTATTATGTATAGATTAGAGAGTACTCCATGACATTAATATGTATAGATAAGAGGGGACTCCATGACAGTAATATGTATAGATTAGAGGGGACTCCATGACAGTAATATGCATAGATTAGAGGGGACTCCATGACAGTAATATGTATAGATTAGAGAGGACTCCATGACAGTAATATGTATAGTTTAGAGGGGACTCTGTGACAGTAATATGTATAGATTAAAGGAGACTCCATGACATTAATATGTATAGATTAGAGAGGACTCCATGACATTAATATGTATAGATTAGAGAGGACTCCATGACATTAATATGTATAGATTAGAGAGGACTCCATGACAGTAATATGTATAGATTAGAGGGGACTCCGTGACAGTAATATGTATAGATTAGAGGGGACTCCATGACAGTAATATGTATAGATTAGAGGGGACTCCGTGACAGTAATATGTATAGATTAGAGGAGACTCCATGACAGTAATATGTATAGATTAGAGGGGACTCCATGACAGTAATATGTATAGATTAGAGAGGACTCCATGACATTGATATGTATAGATTAGAGGGGACTCCATGACAGTAATATATATAGATTAGAGGGGACTCCATGACATTAATATGTATAGATTAGAGGGAACTCCATGACATTAATATGTATAGATGAGAGTGGACTCCATGACATTAATATGTATAGATTAGAGAGGACTCCATGACATTAATATGTATAGATTAGAGAGGACTCCATGACATTAATATGTATAGATTAGAGAGGACTCCATGACAGTAATATGTATAGATTAGAGGGGACTCCATGACATTAATATGTATAGATTAGAGGAGACTCCATGACAGTAATATGTATAGATTAGAGGAGAGTTCATGACATTAATATGTATAGATTAGAGGGGACTCCATGACATTAATATGTATAGATTAGAGGGCACTCCATGACAGTAATATGTATAGATTAGAGGGGAGTCCATGACAGTAATATGTATAGATTAGAGGGGACTTCATGACAGTAATATGTATAGATTAGAGAGGACTCCATGACAGTAATATGTATAGATTAGAGAGCACTCCATGACAGTAATATGTATAGATTAGAGGAGACTCCATGACAGTAATTCGTATAGATTAGAGGGGATTCCATGACATTATTATGTATAGATTAGAGAGTACTCCATGACATTAATATGTATAGATAAGAGGGGACTCCATGACAGTAATATGTATAGATTAGAGGGGACTCCATGACAGTAATATGTATAGATTAGAGGAGACTCCATGACATTAATTTGCATAGATTAGAGGAGACTCTATGACAGTAATATGTATAGATTAGAGGGGACCCCATGACATTAATATGTATAGATTAGAGGGGACCCCATGACATTAATATGTATAGATTAGAGGGGGCTCCATGACAGTAATATGTATAGATTAGAGGGGGCTCCATGACAGTAATATGTATAGATTAGAGGATACTCCATGACAGTAATATGTATAGATTAGAGTGGACTCCATGACATTAATATGTATAGATTAGAGGAGACTCCATGACAGTAATATGTATAGACTAAAGGCAACTCCATGACATTAATATGTATAGATTAGAGGGTACTCCATGACATTAATATGTATAGATTAGAGAGGACTCCATGACAGTAATATCTATAGATTAGAGGGCACTCCATGACAGTAATATGTATAGATTAGAGGGGACTCCATGACTTTAATATGTATAGATTAGAGAGGACTCCATGACAGTAATATCTATAGATTAGAGGGCACTCCATGACAGTAATATGTATAGATTAGAGGGTACTCCATGACATTAATATGTATAGATTAGAGAGGACTCCATGACAGTAATATCTATAGATTAGAGGGCACTCCATGACAGTAATATGTATAGATTAGAGGGGACTCCATGACTTTAATATGTATAGATTAGAGAGGACTCCATGACAGTAATATGTATAGATTAGAGGGGACTCCATGACAGTAATATGTATAGATTAGAGGAGACTCCATGACAGTAATATGTATAGATTAGAGAGGACTCCATGACATTAATATGTATAGATTAGAGGGCACTCCATGACAGTAATATGTATAGATTAGAGGAGACTCCATGACATTAATATGTATAGATTAGAGAGGACTCCATGACAGTAATATGTATAGATTAGAGGGGATTCCATGACATTAATATGTATAGATTAGAGAGTACTCCATGACATTAATATGTATAGATTAGAGAGGACTCCATGACAGTAATATGTATAGATTAGAGGGGATTCCATGACATTAATATGTATAGATTAGAGAATACTCCATGACATTAATATGTATAGATTAGAGGGGACTCCATGACAGTAATATGTATAGATTAGAGGAGACTCCATGACATTAATATGTATAGATTAGAGAGGACTCCATGACAGTAATATGTATAGATTAGAGGGGACTCCATGACATTAATATGTACAGATTAGAGAGGACTACATGATATTAATATGTATAGATTAGAGGAGACTCTATGACATTAATATGTATAGATTAGAGGGGACTCCATGACATTAATATGTATAGATTAGAGGGGGCTCCATGACATTAATATGTATAGATTAGAGGGGGCTCCATGACATTAATATGTATAGATTAGAGGAGACTCCATGACAGTAAAATGTATAGATTAGAGGAGACTACATGACATTAATATGTATAGATTAGATGGGACTCCATGACATTAATATGTATAGATTAGAGGGGACTTCATGACAGTAATATGTATAGATTAGAGAGGACTCCATGACAGTAATATGTATAGATTAGAGGAGACTACATGACAGTAATATGTATAGATTAGAGGGGACTCCATGACATTAATATGTATAGATGAGAGTGGACTCCATGACATTAATATGTATAGATTAGAGTGGACTCCATGACATTAATATGTATAGATTAGAGGAGACTCCATGACAGTAAAATGTATAGATTAGAGGATACTCCATGACATTAATATGTATAGATTAGAGGATACTCCATGACATTAATATGTATAGATTAGAGGGGACTCCATGACATTAATGTGTATAGATTAGAGTGGACTCCATGACATTAATATGTATAGATTAGAGGAGACTCCATGACAGTAAAATGTATAGATTAGAGGAGACTCCATGATATTAATATGTATAGATTAGAGGAGACTCCATGACATTAATATGTATAGATTAGAGGAGACTCCATGACAGTAATATGTATGGATTAGAGGGGACTCCATGACAGTAATATGTATAGATTAGAGGATACTCCATGACATTAATATGTATAGATTAGAGGGGACTCCATGACATTAATGTGTATAGATTAGAGTGGACTCCATGACATTAATATGTATAGATTAGAGGAGACTCCATGACAGTAAAATGTATAGATTAGAGGAGACTACATGACAGTAATATGTATAGATTAGAGGGGACTCCATGACATTAATATGTATAGATTAGAGTGGACTCCATGACATTAATATGTATAGATTAGAGGAGACTCCATGACAGTAAAATGTATAGATTAGAGGAGACTACATGACAGTAATATGTATAGATTAGAGGGGACTCCATGACAGTAATATGTATAGATTAGAGGAGACTCCATGACATTAATATGTATAGATTAGAGGAGGCTCCATGACAGTAATATGTATGGATTAGAGGGGACTCCATGACAGTAATATGTATGGATTAGAGGGGACTCCATGACAGTAATATGTATAGATTAGAGGGGACTCCATGACAGTAATATGTATAGATTAGAGGAGACTCCATGACAGTAATATGTATAGATTAGAGGGGACTCCATGACAGTAATATGTATAGATTAGAGGAGGCTCCATGACAGTAATATGTATGGATTAGAGGGGACTCCATGACAGTAATATGTATGGATTAGAGGGGACTCCATGACAGTAATATGTATAGATTAGAGGGGACTCCATGACAGTAATATGTATGGATTAGAGGGGACTCCATGACAGTAATATGTATGGATTAGAGGGGACTCCATGACAGTAATATGTATAGATTAGAGGGGACTCCATGACAGTAATATGAATAGATTAGAGGGGACTCCATGACAGTAATATGTATAGATTAGAGGGGACTCCATGATATTAATATGTATAGATTAGAGGGGGCTCCATGACATTAATATGTATAGATTAGAGGGGACTCCATGACATTAATATGTATAGATTAGAGGTGACTCCATGACAGTAATATGTATAGATTAGAGGGGACTCCATGACATTAATATGTATAGATTAGAGGGGACTCCATGACAGTAATATGTATAGATTAGAGGGGACTCCATGACATTATTATGTATAGATTAGAGGGGACTCCATGATAATAATATGTATAGATTAGAGGGACTCCATGACACTAATATGTATAGATTAGATGGGACTCCATGACATTTATATGTATAGATTAGAGGGGACTCCATGACAGTAATATGTATAGATTAGAGGGGACTCCATGACAGTAATATATATAGATTAGAGGGGACTCCATGACAGTAATATGTATAGATTAGATGGACTCCATGACAGTAATATGTATAGATTAGATGGACTCCATGACAATAATATGTATAGATTAGAGGAGACTCCAGGACATTAATATGTATAGATTAGAGGAGACTCCATGACAATAATAAGAATAGATTAGAGGGGCTCCATGACAGTAATATGTATAGATTAGAGGGGCTCCATGACAGTAATATGTATAGATTAGAGGGGACTCCATGACAGTAATATGTATAGATTAGAGGGGACTCCATGACATTAATATGTATAGATTAGAGGAGACTCCATGACATTAATATGTATAGATTAGAGGGGACTCCATGACAGTAATATGTATAGATTAGAGGGGACTCCATGACATTAATATGTATAGATTAGAGGAGACTCCATGACAGTAATATGTATTGATTGGAGGGGACTCCATGACAGTAATATGTATAGATTAGAGGAGACTCCATGACAGTAATATGTATAGATTAGAGGAGACTCCATGGCAGTAATATGTATAGATTAGAGGGGACTCCATGACAGTAATATGTATAGATTAGAGAGGACTCCATGACAGTAATATGTATAGATTAGAGGGGACTCCATGACAGTAATATGTATAGATTAGAGAGGACTCCATGACATTAATATGTATAGATTAGAGGAGACTCCATGACAGTAATATGTATAGATTAGAGGACTCCATGACATTAATATGTATAGATTAGAGGGGACTCCATGATAGTAATATGTATAGATTAGCGGAGACTCCATGACAGTAATATGTATAGATTAGAGGGGACTCCATGACAGTAATATGTATAGATTAGAGGGGACTCCATGACAGTAATATGTATAGATTAGAGGGGACTCCATGACAGTAATATGTATAGATTAGAGGGGACTCCATGACATTAATATGTATAGATTTGAGGAGACACCATGACAGTAATATGTATAGATTAGAGGGGACTCCATGACAGTAATATGTATAGATTAGAGGGGACTCCATGACAGTAATATGTATAGATTAGAGGGGACTCCATGACAGTAATATGTATAGATTAGAGGAGACTCCATGATATTAATATGTATAGATTAGAGAGGACTCCATGACAGTAATATGTATAGATTAGAGGAGACTCCATGAGAGTAATATGTATAGATTAGAGGGGACTCCATGACAGTAATATGTATAGATTAGAGAGGACTCCATGACAGTACTATGTATAGATTAGAGGGGACTCCATGACAGTAATATGTATAGATTAGAGAGGACTCCATGACAGTAATATGTATAGATTAGAGGGGACTCCATGACAGTAATATGTATAGATTAGAGAGGACTCCATGACAGTAATATGTATAGATTAGAGAGGACTCCATGACATTAATATGTATAGATTAGAGGGGACTCCATGATATTAATATGTATAGATTAGAGGAGACTCCATGACATTAATATGTATAGATTAGAGAGGACTCCATGACATTAATATGTATAGATTAGAGGAGACTCCATGACATTAATATGTATAGATTAGAGAGGACTCCATGACAGTAATATGTATAGATTAGAGGGGACTCCATGACACTAATATGTATAGATTAGAGGGGACTCCATGACATGAATATGTATAGATTAGAGGAGACTCCATGACATTAATATGTATAGATTAGAGGGGACTCCATGACATGAATATGTATAGATTAGAGGAGACTCCATGACATTAATATGTATAGATTAGAGAGGACTCCATGACAGTAATATGTATAGATTAGAGAGGACTCCATGACAGTAATATGTATAGATTAGAGAGGACTCCATGACAGTAATATGTATAGATTAGAGGGGACTCCATGACATTAATATGTATAGATTAGAGGGGACTCCGTGATATTAATATGTATAGATTAGAGAGGACTCCATGACAGTAATATGTATAGATTAGAGAGGACTCCATGACAGTAATATGTATAGATTAGAGGGGACTCCATGAGAGTTATATGTATAGATTAGAGGGGACTCCATGACAGTAATATCTATAGATTAGACGGCACTCCATGACAGTAATATGTATAGATTAGAGGGGACTCCATGACAGTAATATGTATAGATTAGACGGCACTCCATGACAGTAATATGTATAGATTAGAGGGGACTCCATGACAGTAATATGTAAAGATTAGACTGGACTCCATGACAGTAATATGTGTAGATTAGATGGGACTCCATGACAGTAATATGTATAGATTAGAGGGGTCTCCATGACAGTAATATGTATAGATTAGAGGGGACTCCATGACAGTAATATGTATAGATTAGAGGGGACTCCATGACAGTAATATGTATAGATTAGAGGGGACTCCATGACAGTAATATGTATAGATTAGAGGAGACTCCATGAGAGTTATATGTATAGATTAGAGGGGACTCCATGACAGTAATATCTATAGATTAGACGGCACTCCATGACAGTAATATGTATAGATTAGAGGGGACTCCATGACAGTAATATGTATAGATTAGAGGGGACTCCATGACAGTAATATGTATAGATTAGAGGGGACTCCGTGACATTAATATGTATAGATTAGAGAGAACTCCATGACAATAATATGTATAGATTAGAGGAGACTCCATGACAGTAATATGTATAGATTAGAGGGGACTTCATGTCAGTAATATGTATAGATTAGAGGGGACTCCATGACAGTAATATGTATAGATTAGAGGAGACTCCATGACAGTAATATGTATAGATTAGAGGGGACTCCGTGACATTAATATGTATAGATTGGAGGAGACTCCATGACAGTAATATGTATAGATTAGAGGGGACTCCATGATATTAATATGTATAGATTAGAGGGGACTCCATGACAGTAATATGTATAGATTGGAGGAGACTCCATGACAGTAATATGTATAGATTAGAGGAGACTCCATGACAGTAATATGTATAGATTAGAGGGGACTCCATGACAGTAATATGTATAGATTGGAGGAGACTCCATGACAGTAATATGTATAGATTAGAGGGGACTCCATGACAGTAATATGTATAGATTAGAGGGGACTCCATGACAGTAATATGTAGAGATTAGAGGAGACTCCATGACAGTAATATGTATAGATTAGAGGGGACTCCGTGACATTAATATGTATAGATTAGAGGGGACTCCATGATAAAATATACTCTTTTGAAGAATTGCACCGTGGGAATATGACTGCTAAAACTGACAGGACTAATGGAAATCTTAAGGATGAACCATCCTACAAAAATATAAGCTCAGTAAAGAAAACGTAATATAAATACGTATAGAAGCTGCCACGTGACGGTGTGTTTGCCCCATTATCGGGTTTAGCAACAATCTGATCACATGACGCGCTCTATCCCGAGAGGATCTTATTCTGCACAAACAGGTCAACAAAATATATTCTGTCACAAAAATATGTTTGTATAATAAAAAAATCCTGAGAGCGCCGGCACCTGGGGGAGATAACAGCACATGATTTATACCCAACACACTGCAAAGAGCCGGGAGACGTCCAAATGTGTAAAGGAGTGCACATGCGGGGGGGGGGGGGGGTCATAGAGATCCACAGGGAAAGAGAGAGAGATCCACAGGGAGAGAGAGAGATCCACAGGAAAAGAGAGAGATCCGCAGGGAAAGAGAGAGATCCACAGGCAGAGAGAGAGATCCACGGGGAAAGAGAGAGATCCACAGGCAGAGAGAGAGATCCACAGGGAGAGAGAGAGATCCACAGGGAGAGAGAGAGATCCACAGGAAAAGAGAGAGATCCGCAGGGAAAGAGAGAGATCCACAGGCAGAGAGAGAGATCCACGGGGAAAGAGAGAGATCCACAGGCAGAGAGAGAGATCCACAGGGAGAGAGAGAGATCCACAGGGAGAGAGAGAGATCCACGGGAAAGAGAGAGATCCACAGGCCGAGAGAGAGATCCAATGGGAAAGACAGAGATCCACAGGGAGAGAGAGAGATCCACGGGGAGAGAGAGAGATCCACGGGGAGAGAGAGAGATCCACAGGCAGAGAGAGAGATCCAATGGGAAAGACAGAGATCCACAGGGAGAGAGAGAGATCCAAGGGGAGAGAGAGAGATCCACGGGAAAGAGAAAGATCCACAGGCCGAGAGAGAGATCCAATGGGAAAGACAGAGATCCACAGGGAGAGAGAGAGATCCACGGGGAGAGAGAGAGATCCACGGGGAGAGAGAGAGAGATCCACGGGGAGAGAGAGAGATCCACAGGCAGAGAAAGAGATCCACGGGGAAAGAGAGAGATCCACAGACAGAGAGAGAGATCCACGGGGAAAGAGAGAGACTCACAGGGAGAGAGAGAGATCCACAGACAGAGAGAGAGATCCAATAGGAAAGAGAGAGATCCACGGGGAGAGAGAGAGATCCAAGGGGAAAGAGAGAGATCCACAGGGAGAGAGAGAGATCCACAGACAGAGAGAGAGATCCACAGGTAGAGCGAGAGATCCACCAGCAGAGTGAGAGATCCACAGGGAAAGAGAGAGAAAGAGATCCACCAGCAGAGTGAGAGATCCACAGGCAGGGAGAGAGATCGACAGGGAGAGAGAGAGATCCACAGGGAAAGAGAGAGAGATCCACAGGGAGAGAGAGAGATCCACAGGGGAGAGAGAGAACTACGGGGAAAGAGAGAGATCCACAGGCAGAGAGAGAGATCCACAGGGAGAGAGAGAGATCCACAGGGAGAGAGAGAGAGAAAGAGATCCACAGGCAGAGAGAGAGATCCACAGGGAGAGAGAGAGATCCCCAGGGAGAGAGAGAGAGAGATCCACAGGCAGAGAGAGAGATCCACAGGGAGAGAGAGAGATCCACAGGGAGAGAGAGAGAGAAAGAGATCCACAGGCAGAGAGAGAGGTCCACAGGGAGAGAGAGAGATCCACAGGGAGAGAGAGAGATCCACAGGGAGAGAGAGAGAGAAAGAGATCCACAGGCAGAGATAGAGATCCACAGGGAGAGAGAGAGATCCACAGGCAGAGAGAGAGATCCCCAGGGAGAGAGAGAGAGAAAGAGATCCACAGGGAGAGAGAGAGGTCCACAGGGAGAGAGAGAGATCCCCAGGGAGAGAGAGAGATCCACAGGCAGAGAGAGAAATCCACAGACAGAGATAGAAATCCACACAGATAGAGATCCACAGTAAGAGAGAGTTCCACAAGGAGCGAGAGAGAGATCCACAGGGAAAGATAGAGAGATTCACAGAGAGAGAGAGGTCCACAGTAAGAGAGAGATCCACAGGGAAAGAGAGATGCACCGACAGAGAGAGAGACCATCGGGGAGTGGATGGAACAAGAGATATTTCCACTTGCTGCGCTGGCCAGTTCATAATGCCCCCCCCCCCAGTTATATCACAGGATAGGGCCCCACACCGGTATATAACATTATACGTGTATCTATCTGCATATACATTGTATCAGACAGTGCCAGGTACACTAACAATACAACTGCCACTATATATAGCCACAATGGTAAATTAGGAGCTTCCTGACGGACCAAAAATCACAAGCCCACTCAAATGGCGATCACTCTATTTGCTGCAACCAAGAATGGGCTATTTAGTCATTTTAACCCCAAAACAAAGACAAATGTGAAATGTAATTTTGTCATGAAGACAGTATATAAGCCATTCCAGGCAGCTTGGAATTTGTGGTCCCTTCAGGACCCGAGCGCTTGTCCCCATAAACTGAATAAATCCTGAGATTTAAATAAAAGGCGATAAATACATTTAGCAGCAAAACTCACAGTAAATGGAAATAACTGAATGTTAATGGTCTCGGCTAAGAAAGTGTAAAAGCTGCAATAAATATTCAGACCTATTAATTATTCAAGGCTTTAATTAGCAGCTAATTACAGGCTCATGTCTGCACCAATATAAATCACTGCAGCACATCGTAAATTAAAGGGACATTTTCTCATTTTAATTGTAAGGGGCGCTGTAATAACCCTTACCTGGACATGACCTATATAGTAAAGAGTAATGGCATATAAAGTAAAACAATTTATTTATTTGCTTTTCTAAAAAGATTTTGCTCCAACTTGTTCTTCAAAAAAAGTATAATATAAATATAGGACTACAGTGGTCCTTAAAAAAGTACTTTTTAACCTTTACAGCACTTGTTGTTGTTTATGCAGTTATCCTTGCAGGCTGTTTGCTTCTATGCATAAATATATGGGGAAGGAGTGGGTGTCAAATTATAAAAGCTCCCCTCTATCACTATTGCATCGCAGAATGCATTGAGATTATGGGAACAATCTCTCAGGTCCTGAAAGGACCATAAATACTTATATACCGTCCTTACTGTAATTTCACATTTAATTAGAGTGGTTACAGATACATAAGAGTGCCATTTTTTAGTTACAGCAAGTTAAGTATATTTATTATATATATTTATTATTTATTTAGTATATATATTTATTTCTATATGTACTGCTCAGTTCTACAATATCTGGGGCTTTGCTGGTGAAACTTTTCGGTTCTGGCAGTGAAAGGGTAAAATAAAGCCCAGAATTTCTCAGAGAAACTTCAGACAATAAATAAATATAATGTTTTGTTCTAAGTGACTGGGGATTTAAAGCCGAAAAATACGCTCCAGGAGAGGCTGTAAATCCCACGAAGCTGACGGTCCCGCGAAGCTGGTGTTAAATAGTGTTTATTAGTAATGGCGGCCTCTGGGAATATTCCAGGAACCGCTTCATAACTGGGCTGGGAGCCCTTTAACATTCCTCAGTTAAAAGGACATTTAAAGAGCATTGTAATTCAGGAAAAACGTCACATATTTGCAAAAGATGTAAAAAAACTAACATGAAATTGACTTTTTTGAGTTTAAAATCTAATTTTTGAAAATATCTGTAGAATGTTCTTTTTTGGCATGTACGGAATTCATCAAAGTAGTGAAAAAAACTTTAGTTTTTAAACCTAGTGCATATTTCACAGTTTTATAAGATTATTTTTTATCACTGACGTTTGTCTTTGGCTTCCTTCCTTGGCAGGTCCTGCAAGGACCACAAATTACAAGCACAATGCAAATGGCAATCCTTAGCTTTGCTAATCACAATGGGAAATGTGAAGGTAGGGGAGATTTTTTAGAATTTGACACCACCCCCTTTCCCCAATACAAGCAAAGCACAGAAGCAAACAGCTTGCAAGGATAACTGCAAATCCATTTCAGGCTCCCATTACTCATACAAGGTGTCATGGATGCTTCCAGATACCAGTCATCGCCTTTGTTCTAATTAAAATTTGCTTTACAACACCTTCCCTGTCTAATTATGCTCTTAATTATTAATTATGGGAAGATATGTTTGATATGGTTATGGATTGCAAGAGCGAAGCCTTTGTGGGCACATTTGCATGTCCCTGCCATGGTTCCCAGATTCTCTGAATTCTGGGCATGAAATATTTTTTTTGACTTGTTTTAGACATTTAAATGTGAACACAAAAGTGCTATTTATTTACTAATTAGATAAATATATTTATGTTTATGTTTATCCATCACCTGGTGATCCTTAAAGGAGCAGGTTATAAAGAGTCCCTGTAGTTCATGAACAGTGGAATTATGTACGGACATAAGAACAGCTTTAGAGAAAATGAGATTTTTTATTATCTGCCGCATTACATCTTCCTCTTTATTCCTCCTCCCACCTCAGCACAACTCCACGTAAAAGGTAATAAATTGTATAGTTGTTCCATAATCATTAATCTATATATTATGTGGCCCTTTAATAGGATTTAACGCTCTGCTATATGCTCTGTACCATTCATCGACCTGGGGTTTGCAGTCTCTTTTTTGAACAAATTACTTCTCTCCTGCAGCAAAGGATTCTGGGAGAAGCCAGCAGGTCTCCCAGGCCCCAATTATTCCAGTGTCTCTGCCTGATCTATTATTGTATCTGTCACCAATTAACCTTCATACAGAAAACAATAAATATACAGTGTGATAGTGACAGGGGCCGGAGATCTTGTCTGGACTCCATCATTGGTAAACGGTCTACTGACTCCTATCATCAATGTGTTACTGTCACTTTAAATAGGCACTGTCAGAAGGTATCTTATAAGTTGTCGTAATTATCATTTGTCCGTTAAACTATTTTAAAAGCTACGGGTTTGACGGGGGCTGCAATGAGTGCCGAACATGACTGGCTTGAGGGGGCGAGAGGCTCAAAGCGTCTGACAAGCTACAGCCTTCTAAAAAATTACAGATTTAACGGCCGCCATTTTTTTGAAGCCCGTAACTCGGAAGCTGTCGGTACACCGCCAAAAGACACCAATTAATTAAAAAATGAACTTACAACCTCACACACAGCGCAGGGGGAGAGGCAGGAGCCTGTAAGTGAGATTGCAAGATAATTTGATGTTTAAAGGGATATGTAAATTTCCTGGATTATGAATGCATCTGATAGAGGAGAATTAATAGTGTATGAAAAAAAAGTTTGCATGAAAAATACCAAAATAAACATTTAAACAGTTACCTTGAAGTTAGCAAATCTATTGTAATTTCTGACAGTTTAAAATTAAGGTTAACATCCTCCAATGTGTTTTGGCCAATCCGGTTAGATGAAAGAGTTGAGACATAGCACTATGTTAGTTACTATGGCAACAGTACACAGCATAGACAGGAAGCAGGGATGAGTCATATCCCAGCAGTGACTGAGAGGCTGACAACACTGCTCTACTATTGGCTGAGCAAGCAAGAGCAGGTTATTGCTCCCCGGATGCTGCATGCTGATTGGGTGGAGATCTTGAAGTTGTGTAGACACCCTCTGGAGGAGTCAACACAATCATTAGAGGGATTTTTAGATATTAATAAAAATAACATGTTTTATGAGATGTGCTGTATAGCTATAGGCTGCTTTTTGCCTATAAAGTGCAGAAATGTATTAATTGGCGTTTTTGGGAGGTCTGAAAACGGCTAAGCGAGGAAAAAAAATGGCGGCCGTAACTTTTTTTCAAGCCCGGAAATCGGAAACACATTTCGGGCTTGGGGAAAATTAGCAATTTACCAAGCCCGCAAATGGTTTCACACCTGTAAATGCAAACAGGGGCACAGAGGAGGGAGAGGGGGAGAAAGACACAGGGGAGGGAGAGGGGGAGAGTATGGAAAGAGACACAGGGGAGGGAGTGGGGGGGGAAGAGACACTAGAGGGAGTAAGGGGGAGACACAGGGGTGAGAGAGGGGGGGAAAGAGACACAGAGGAGGGAGTGGGGGGAGAGACACAGGGGAGGGAGATAAGGGTGGGAAACCCAGGGGAGGGAGAGGGAGCAAAAGAGACACGGAGGGAGACAGTGGGGAGAGGCTCGCAGTGAGCGCCGAAAGCAAGCATCACGAGGCCCGAAAGTTGTGGGTTGGACGACGCATGCAATGAGCGGCGATCGTCGCAAGGCCTGTAAAGTAGGGGGGGGAGCTTTGCATTGTCTGTCAAACAGCATTGCCAGCCTTCAAATTTTATTGCCGTCATTTTTGACGGGCAAGTCGCTAATTGTAAATAAAGGGTGATTAGTAAAAGGTATCTATCAGCACAATGGGAATGTGGCAATTCCAGCTGTATCTCTAGAAGTATTTGAAAGCTAATTAGTTTACAAGGAGAAAGTAAATGGAACTTTGCAATAAAGAAAATTGCACAATGATGTGAAACATTCAAAGGCCGTGTTTATTTTTTATTTCCTTTCTAATAAATATTTTGGACATGGTGAAGTTTAGTGATCCAAAAACCACATAGAAGCTCATACAGCCGTATGTGATCTCATAGGCTTAGTCTCATGACTCATGCAACATGATTACTGCTCAATGGCAAACACGGACATTAAATCAAATCTTCAGGGCAGTTCAGTTTATTCAGCACTGGGCCGTCTCTCTGGTAGATAAACACAATGTGAAACATTTTGAGATATAGCACATGAAGGCTCAGAGCTAAAATAATTAATAGAGAAAGTTGTAAACACTACAAATATTATTTTGTTATAAAGTCTGATTAGGGTAAAGGTAATAAACTCCATGGATTAATCTTTTGTTCCAATTACAGTAATTGCACCTAATACCCCCAAATCTTTTTCCCCAGGGGGTGGTCCTAGTTTTTTTTTTTTTTTTACAAAAGCTGCTTTTATTGATTATTTTATTAACCTTTTTATGGTCTTCCTACAATCTCCCTGAAGAAGTTCTCTCTGGATGAAACACGTTGGAGCCGGTTATGTTATTCTGCTAATACCACTGTTCTAACACTGTTTTGAGAAAGTGAGGTAACAAACACAAAATGGATTCCTATACTCAGTCCATGACTTACACAGCAGCTATTATTGTTCGTTTGATCTGCAGTGGCCCTTTAATTGCAGCAGATATATTTTTAGGCACCAGGGAGGAATGTTACGAACTCTGTTCAGTTTTATTGAAGACTGCCACTGTAAATAGCCACTTTACAATATGACTTTATAGATAGGCGGTTCCCAGTAGGCTACAAGCAGATGAGCGGTCCAAAATGGAATCCCATGACGCGTGACCCAATCAGAGTCAGGCAAATGGAAGATATTCTCTAAAATGATTTTATGCTCATGGCTTATATAGCTGTGGATAGTGTTAGTTACACAAACAAGTGATGTTTTCCACTAACTCCAAAGGTCCTTTAATGGATATAATGAACAGTGAAAATCTAGAACAAAACTGGCCCTGTTAGAAGATCCAGCCGGGCCCCGGGGGACGGGACGTATTTATAGGCTGCGAGCTAGAAGATCACATGACTCCAGCCATAATTGGCAGACTCAGCGCGCCCTAGATATTGTATTAAAAAAAGATCTTCAAACCACCGGCCTGAGCTTTAGACAGAAAATAACCAACTTATTATTCGGAAAAAAAGTATTCATAACATTTTCTTAAAGGGGCAGATGGCACTGGAAGACGCTGCAGCAATAACTTGACTGTTATCTCTGATAGTAAAGTGACTCAGCTACAGTTTGAGTGGAAGAGTTAGATAAGTTACGTATTTTAAGCATAAATTATCTGAACAGTACATTCCTCTTTCTACCTATCCTTATCTAGGGCTGTTAACTAACTCTCTCAATGGATTTGATAAGTAACAATAGTTTACCCAGTTAAAATATAAATAATACATAAATAAATAATAAAAAAATATTGTTTTATAAGAATAAATAAATAACAGTAACAAAAGCATTTGTTGCATTTGTAATCTTAATCCAATATATACCACCTGGGCATGCTCTTTTGCAAAAAAACAAGTGCTGCAAAAGCTAAAAAATAAAATTATCTCAGTGCAAACTGCTTTTGCAACAATGTCGACAGCTCCTTCTGTCAAAAATAACTGGATGTGAGAGCCATAGCCAATCACTGCTGAGCAGGGACATCACATGATATCCTAAATTGGCTCAGTTAGTTCATAACATGGTTGCAAAACTAGTCTGCATAGTGATTACAAATAATTTTAAAGAATTCTTCTTCATAAACGATTAACTTTTTTATTACAGTTGTTTATACTAATCGAAAATACGTAAAGTTATAAAATGTGGAGTGTTATACTAGCCATTTAAGACATTTTCTGTACCAGTATTTTAGGCTGTTTGGAACATTTTGCTCTGGATTCGTGCAGCGCGTCTCTAAGGATCCGGGTTTGGCGCAGACTTATCAAATTGTATCATTTTATTATACGGAATCTCATAAATCTCTCACACGCGCCGCCTGGAACGAGGGGTCTATGGTAATAACACGGTATATGGTGCCAAACCAGTGGCGGAGCTAATGAATAGAGGGGGCCCCGGTGCAATATAATTTGGGCCCCCTTGTAATTCTCTATCTACCCCTTGGGGTAAAATGTACATGACCATATCCACCCTATAGTCATCAGATAAATTGATATATATCAATATATGTGAGTTTATGTATAATATATATATATATATATATAGTGTTCATCAAATATAACATTAGTCACATTTTTTCAGCACAAAATGCTCTGATATTAGTCCAAAAATATAAACATATTCAATGATAATGTTATTCAGTTCCCTGAGGAACCGATGAATAATGACGAAGATAGAGGGTCCACTGTATATTTATATATAGGTGGATACAGCAAATGTACATAGAGCTTGTTTCCAAGGCACTGACACAAGATTGAAAACTCGCAAACTTACAATCTAAGGGTTTAGGTGTGATACAAGAGGGTGACAAATGCAATTGAAAGCAATTGGTTCAGTAAAGTGGAGGGGTCTGTGTGTTGTACTGTAGAGTGCGGGTGTGAGTGTTGTTAAGCTGTGGAGTGTGCAGTTGTACATGTTAAGGCTGAAGGTGATATGAATTTTTAAACAGGTGAGTTTTTAGTAATTTCTTTAAGGTTTTGAGGCAGGAAGATAATCTAATGGAGCGAGGCAAGGAGTTCCAAATAATGGGGAAGCACGAAAAAAGTCTTGAAGACGGGAGTGAGAGGAGGTGATGAGAGAGGAGGAAAGAAGAAGGTCGTTAGCAGAACGAAGGGGCCGGGTTGGGAGAGTATTTTGAAACAAGAGCAGAGATATAAGGGGGTGCACTGTTGTTGAGGGCTTTATGTGTTAGGGTCATGATTTTAAATGTGATTCTGGAGGCCATGGGAAGCCAGTGGAGTGATTGACAGAGAGGGGCTGCGGACACTGAGCGCTGAGTATGGACGATGAGTCTAGCGGAGGCGTCATTATGGATTGGAGGGGAGACAGACGAGAGATGGGGAGGCCAGCAAGGAGGGAATTGCAGTAGTCGAGTCGAGATATGATGAGAGAGTGTATTAGAATTTTAGCTGTGTCTTGTGTAAGATAATGACGAATTTTGGAGATGTTTTTTAGGTGGAACTGACAAGATTTAGTTATCGATTGGATGTGAGGAATAAAAGAGAGGACGGGATCCAGTAGAACCCCAAGACAACGGGCCTGGGAGGTGGGAGTGATGATGGTGTTGTCAACAGTGAGAGATATTTGAGGAGTGGAAGCTGTAGTAGAGGGTGGAAAGATTAGGAGTTCAGTCTTAGACATGTTGAGTTTGAGTTGACGGGCGGACATCCAGGAGGATACGCTAGAGAGGCCGTTGGAAACATGAGCTAGAAGAGAGGGGGATAGATCGGGTGCAGAGAGGTAGATTTGATCTGCATAGAGATGATACTGAAATCCAAAGGATTTTATGAGGGTGCCATGCTCCTCTTCTTTATCTTATCAGCTGTTATCAGTGTGTCGGGTTTGGCACCATCACAACTATAATAATAAGTAATGTCTGAGACCTTTGAGTCTGAAGAATTAATCAGAAAACATCATACCGCTATTTATTAGTTCGAAAAAAAAATATTAGAACCTGGAGGCATCCATGATATTGTGTGAGTGAGAGGGGTGTTTACATTCCTGGAGAGTTGCGGTCGCATCTGTTGATGCAAGCTGCCTGCTTCTGGGCCTGTGAGGGAGAAGGGGCATGGTATCAGTTTCAATAAGATTCATTTTTTTTCTGACAAATACTCCACACATTTCCATCCTCTTCCACCTTTCCCTTAATAGGTAGATTTAAAAAGCACACCCTCATGATCCAGCTCCCAGGAAGTGACGCACCAAAGACAGCGTGGAAATCATGATAATAACTACAAATGGCTTACACAGCTGCCGTGGGGTTATAGACTTCAGAAACATGGGCTATTCTTCTTGAACTCCACTGGTCCTATAAGGTCAGTAGCACAGTGTATAGCAAGGCCAAAATGAACAAACAATACTGAATATCTACACCTCTATCGCCTATTAATTCTGTTTTTACCAGTTTAAAGACTCAACAATGGTGCTGATTAGCAACAAAATATAAATGAAAAATATATATATATATATATACAGCATATCAATTTTTTTTTTAAAGTTACAAAAACCATCGGTTATATCTGTAAAATTATTCCAATATATACTTCTCTAGCAATCTTTATCTAGGGCTATTAAGTAACTCTCACAATGGAGCAACAACCGAGTTGAAATAGAAATAATAAATAAATAAATATAATAATAATAATATTTTTTTATAATAAAAAAATAACCAAAATGTTTGTTACATTAGTAATATTAATTGAATATATACCACCTGGGCATGCTCTTCTCCCACGCCCCCCCCCTCCCCCCGTGCAATAATCGGGCATCAATATTAAATCTTTGTGCAAAAAAACAGGTGCTACAAAAGCTAAAAAAAATTGTCAGCAGTGGAGATAATAATAAGACACTTTGTTGAAATAAATATATAATAAATAATATTTTTTATAATAATAATAATAATAATAATAAAGTAATAGTTACAACACGTTTGTTACATTTGTAACATTATTCTAGTTAAACTATCCAATCAATGACTACACTCAACAACATGCTGCTGAGACGTGGCCCCTGATAGGCTAGGACACTACACTGCACATCCAGCCCTACAGAGTCTGTGTCTGCATATGCTGCAGAGGGCAGACCCATACAGGGACTATTTGTGTAATTGTATGCAGTAAAAGCAGAGCTTATAAGCCCTTCTTAATAAAATAAAGTACACAACAGTAAATAGATACCCGAGGATATTATACACCGAGTAACATCCAGGGACCTTCCATACCTCGTAGTTTTAAACTGAAAATGTGGAATGGCAGGGTCCCTTTAAGGAGAGCCCGGGCATAATACCACTGCACTCAGATTATAAACAAGCCTAAATTCTGCTGATATAAGCAAAGGATGTAAAGCCGTCGACTCTCTCAGAGCATTAATATTAAAATGCAGCTAAAACATGGGAGCGACTGAGAGATTCAGTACAGACAAGTACAGAAATAACATGGATTATTCCAGATCCCTCTGGGGCAAATACATATGTATTTATCTGTTATATATTTGTCAAACACACCCTGTGGGCGAAATCCTTGCAAACCTGTGATGTTGTGGTAATGATATCAACAAAAATCTTATGAATTATAAATTTGAAGGAAAACAAGAAATAATAAAAATGTATTTATATAATCTCATAATACATGTATGTATACCCCAGGCATGCTTACATTATATTTATGTGCTTGTTCCTACTATCTGACATTTATAATAGCTCGGCCTCCTCCAGATCAAAATCCATTTTTTTTTGTAAAATAAACAGAAAACAGGAGTGGGAGGGGTTAACACAATTATGAGTTCTGCAGTGTATTGACAGTTACAGTCACTTCTCTTATTTGTTGTTGGTTAGTCGTCAGTCATGTCCAACTCTCCATGGCCCTATAGACCAAAGCACACCATGCAAACCTGTCAGCCATTTCCCTTCTGAACACCTTCAAGCTCATGTTCATTGCGTCAATGACCTCATCTATCCATTTCCACCTCTGTCGATCCCTTCTTTGTGCGCCTTCAATCTTTTTCCAGCATCAGAGTCTTCTCAAGGGAATCCTGTCTTCTCGTGATATGGACAAAATATTTGAGCTTCAGCCTCATGATCAAATCTTCCAGTGACCAGTTTGGCTTAATTTCCTGTAGTATTGATTGATTGGATCTTCCTGCAGTCCAAGGGACTCTAAGCAGTTTTCTCCAACACCACAATCCAATGGCGTCAATTCTCTAGCGCTTAGACTTCTTTATGGTCCAGCTCTCACATGTTACTACTGGAAATACCAGAGATCTAACTATGGGACCTTTGTTAATAGTGTAATATATTTACTATTTAATATCTTGTACAGACTTGCCATAGTTTTGCTCCCCAGAAGCAAATGTCTCTTAATATAATTCTTCCGGTACTCCCTGTCAAATCATCATTCTTGTTACTACCTGCAGAGCATTGCAGAATATCGCACCTCCTCTGCAGACCTGGCACAGCATAAACCAAGCCTATTATTGCTCTATGTAAAGCCTGGCAAACTGATAAAATATTCCATATAGTAGTTTTTCATCACACTCTCGTAGCTCATGGGAAATACACAGAGAGCTCTGATCCCTGCAGCTGTTTGTCTTTCCTAGGGGCTGGTCTCATAAAGCAGCTAATTGGCTGTGTTGCCAAGCCTTCATCCTCATTATCTATGCAGATGTTTGTGGGAGGGCTATCCATGGCCAAATAACTAAAAATGCTACTTCAACAGCTTTTTCACATGATTTTCAAGACCCTGTCTAAGGCCCTCATTCAATTGCAGTTTGACCAATTGAATAGGGCTCAAAATAAGCACATAGCATATTTTTTTAAAGATGTTTTTAGTTAGTAAGCATCTATCCAAAAGCAAGATTTTCACTAACTAAAAACATCTTTAAAAAATATGTTATGTGCTTATTTAGAGCCCTATTCATTTGGACAAATTGCAATTGAATGAGGCCCTATATGAAATATTTTTCAGCTTCACAAAAATAAATGCTGTCTGAAAACATTAGACATAATAACTTCTTTACAAAGCAACACTGGAAAACCCTTACTAGCAAAACAAAGTTGGAAGACTCAATTCTGAGCAGCATGAGACTCTTTATTTAAAGACCTTTCACTTACATTTCGGGAATGTGTCACGGAATTCCTGCTATAATTGGTTTTAGTGTCGAGCTCTGTAATTACCCACAGGGAATGTGACAGCTCAGCTATCCATACACACCAGGCCCCCTATATATGTCCTCCTATCTTTCACTCTATTACCCAGCCTGCCCTCTCACCAACCTATTGGTTTCCATACTGCCGATTAGCGCTGCATGCAGCCAATCAGCCCTGCTTTGGGAACTGGGTATCCTGTTTTACAGCAGGTAGTGAGAGGAAGGGTTAAATATTTACTGCTAGAATCCCTGGATTGGACATCGTGCCTGCTCACTAAGGGCCTCATTCAATTGTGATTCGGCCAATTGACTAGGGCTCTAAATAAGCACATAACATATTTTTTTGAAATAACTTTTTAGTTAATGAATATCTTGCTTTTGATAGATGCTCACTAACTAAAAACTTCTTTAAAAAATATATATGCTTATTTAGAGCCCTATTCAATTGGCCAAATTGCAATTGAATGAGGCCCTAAGATTAGGCAGGAACTAAATCTAAAACTAATTTTAAGTCCATTTTAGACATGTAAACAGATTTTCCACGTGATTTTCAGACCTCTATCTCATGAATCGCAAACATTTGTCGCGTAACATAACATCAGGTGAATAATGTACAGGAAATAAGATGTTTTGTATGTATCCGGAACGCATGACTAGAAGTTACAAAGTAACAAGAAAAACGTTATTAGCAAAACGAATGGAGATGAGGATTCTGGGACAGTCTGAGCAGCGTGAGACTCTTCATTTAAAGGCCTTTTACCTATGTTTGTGGGAATATGGCACAGAATTGCTGCTATAATTAGTTTTAGTGCTCGGCTCTGTAATTACCCACTGACAGGGAATTTCAATACTCAGCTATCCATACACATCAGCCCCCCCTATGTATGAGGGAGACGCCCTATTGGGTGGTCATGTTACCTCCTCACTTTCAAACCATAAAAGCAATTACTCAGCCTGTACCCTCACAACTTGATGCTGCCAGGTAGGACTGAGCTGCAAAGTAGCCCACCCCGCAGATGGGGGTCTCCATAAATACCCTTGCTTCATATCACGGACACCCATCCAAATCTTGTTTTTGAGTAGGAAAATGCTGAAAACATATACATTTAAAGGGCCACTTAATTCAGGACAATTTGGACCCGTTGCTGTAAACATTTCCTAAAAGCATGTTGAAATACTTATTGAGTTTTTGAATTATGTGCATTTTTTTAAACTGATAAATAAAATAAAATCTGTGTTTATATCTGTGAAAGACAGCCCACACTCCATTTCTGCAATCAACGATCTGCCGCCCCCCCCCCCCCCCCATTCAAGTCAATGGTACGTTTTTTGTCAGACTTCTTATATTTCCAGTTTCAAGGAACAGACCTTGTAATGATTTTTTGTTTTATAGAAACCACAACATTCAGGTTTCTGCTCTCTTCCGTCTCTGAAATTTTAGCTATTTAGACCAACTAAGAGGGAGGGGGTGATCTAAACAAACACAAATTTGAATGTTACCACATTTAACAGTGTATGCATGGAATACTAGTACTCACCTAAAACAGGAAAGCTATGAGTTAACTGTAATTACTGTGTAACCTAAGTCCAGGGGAAAGCTGCTATCAATCACAGCCTCCGCCATAGAGCCTCACAAAGTGCACAGTGGACTCAACACTCTGTTAATTATTAATGCAGCAGCCTGTGGGCAGGATAGACTGTATGTAAACATAGATTCTTAATTTAAATTTATCTGTTACTAGTGTAATAAAATAATAGATCATTTTAACATACAATTGTGTGAAATTCACACCATGAAGAACTGCCTATTAGAGCCAACTAATAAGTCTTGAAACTTAGGCTGTAGCTCCTCTCATTTGTATAAACTGTAGCAGAGTGTGAAGCACATTTCCAAAACAGTTGATATTACACTCTGCAAATAGCTGGTTTTCCAACCATTTTTAGGCAGGAAATCTGATTCTTTAGCCTTGTAATCTGCAGCAAAAATAAGTAGATGAAGGTAAATGTGATTGAAACTCTGCTACAGTTTGTAAAAGATGGGCGGAGTAACAGTCTGAACATGGCAAGGAAAAAAATCAGTATAAGTTTTCTAAATAAATCAACTAAATTATTCACAAGACGCTGATCATTATGTAAAAGTTTTGCAAGCTGGGCATGTTTGAGTTAATATAACCTACACATACAAGTATGTTTTAATGATATGCAAATTATATGCAAGATATATGTAAATTTAGAGAGTAATCAGTGTATATGGCGGGTCGTGGATATTTATTTACATAAATGACATACTAGGGCTATGATGTGAGTCTCTCTAATGTGCCATCAAACTGTAACAAGAACAGTATCGCAAAAGTATTGTCTATCTATATAATATCAGTGGGTGCCACATTAAGCAGGCAAATGCTGGGAGGGGTCAGAGTGCATTTGGATCACATGGTACCAAGCCAAACCCCTTCCAACCAGGTATGAGGAAGGGGCTTTCACATAATATAAAATAAAAACGTTTTAGTACTGGTAAGTTGTTTGTAAAGTAATAACAGCCAACCGCCGGGTAAGTCACGGACATAAAAAACATTTTTAGAGACAGTTTTCGAAGACTCTGTTTATGAGCATGTGCTAATTATTTGTTACATCACTTCCTGAGAGCTAGATCATGAGGGTGTGTTTTTAATCTATCAGAGGAGGGAAGGGTAAGAAATCTTAGCTAGATTATTGGATTTACCTGAAATCGATACCACACAACTGCCGGAAGCAGATGGTTTGGATCAACATAATGTTTGTGTTATCAGGTCCAGAATAGCCGCCCCACCACCACCACCCCTAATGTAACAAAGCTCCATGGTTGTCACATCTCTGTTTGTGTTGGATGTGATGTCATCCTAAGTGAAGTCAGACATAAAAATTGTTATTTTAGGAATAGTCTAGACTTGGTCAGGCACCATGTTACATGGGAGGAGCTAAAGCCAGTGCAGAAGATGCAATGCACTGGGGCCCTCCTGTGGGGGGCCTCAGTGCTGTCTAAAAAAAAATATTCAATTTTAATTTCTGTGTATTTAAAAAGAGGGATTCAAGAGAGTGTGAGGGAGGTGAAGAAAGGTACTCGGTGAAATAGGAGATTGACTCCAAAAGAGAAAGAGCTTAGGAACCGAAAGGAAGAAGAGTGGGCAGAAGAGACATAGACCATGGAGGAAGATGGAGGAGAGAGACAGACCCCAAATAGAGGGACTGAGAGGAGTAAGAGAGAGGGGGGGACTTATCCAAAAAGAGAGAGATGCAAGGAAACGAGAGGAAGGAAATAGGCTGACCTCAAGTAGTGAGAGTGAGACCCAAAAAGAGAGACGTCACTCAGTCTGACTCACCATGAGCCTTGAAGTTTCCTTGGCAATATATATATATATTTATACACAATTGCAGAGTGAAGCAGATATAATTGTCCGGTAATTTCATAATCTAGTAATTATTAATCCATATATAGAGAATAATAATGAGTATTGCAGTATATTGTGATCTCTAAATATGGATTACTAATTACTAGATTACTATATATGTATTTATATGTATGTGTGTGTTTAGCTTACATGAAACCTGGGACCTTTTCAGTGTCATTTCTCAGTGATTGTTTCCCTTTAAATAACTGCGCCCCTGCGAATAAGCCTGCGAGACAACTAGAAAACAGGCCGCGAAAGTGCTGACAGTGGCGCATTATAAAGCACTCCCATGTATCACAGCCCGTGTGCGTGACCGGCCGGACGGCTCCCTCTTACATAGCTGGAAGTTTTCACTATCAATAAGCCCTTTTTTCAGCATTTTGTGCAGTTTGCGATTTGGCTTCCACAGAGAATATATAGAGATATGTAGAGATAAATAGAGATAAATAGAGATAAATAGAAATATATAGAGATATATAGAGATAAATAGAGATAAATAGAGATAAATAGAGATATATAGAGACATATAGAGAAAATATACAGATATATACAGATATATACAGATATATAGAGATATATAGAGAAAATATAGAGATATATAGAGATATATACAGATATATAGAGATAAATAGAGATAAATAGAGATAAATAGAGATATATACAGATATATAGAGATATATAGAGAAAATATAGAGATATATAGAGATATATACAGATATATACAGATATATATAGAGATATACAGATATATACAGATATATACAGATATATAGAGATATATAGAGAAAATATAGAGATATATAGAGATATATACAGATATATACAGATATATAGAGAAATATAGAGATATATAGAGATATATACAGATATATAGAGATAAATAGAGATATATAGAGATAAATAGAGATAAATAGAGATATATAGAGATATATACAGATATATAGAGATATATACAGATATATAGAGATAAATAGAGATAAATAGAGATATATAGAGATATATACAGACATATAGAGATATATAGAGATATATACAGATATATAGAGATAAATAGAGATATATAGAGATAAATAGAGATAAATAGAGATATATAGAGATATATACAGACATATAGAGATATATAGAGATATATACAGATATATACAGAGATATACAGATATATACAGATATATACAGATATATAGAGATAAATAGAGATAAATAGAGATATATAGAGATATATACAGATATATAGAGATATATAGAGACATATAGAGATATATAGAGATATATACAGATATATAGAGATATATACAGATAAATAGAGATATATAGAGACATATAGAGAAAATATAGAGATATATACAGATATATAGAGAAAATATAGAGATATATAGAGATATATAGAGATAAATAGAGATATATACAGATATATAGAGATATATACAGATATATAGAGATAAATAGAGATTTATACAGATATATACAGATATATAGAGATATATACAGATATATAGAGAGATATAGAGATAAATAGAGAAAATATACAGATATATAGAGATAAATAGAGAAAATATACAGATATATAGAGATAAATAGAGATAAATACAGATATATAGAGATATATAGAGATATATAGAGATATATACAGATATATAGAGATAAATAGAGATAAATAGAGATGAATAGAGAGATATAGAGATAAATAGAGAAAATATACAGATATATAGAGATAAATAGAGAAAATATACAGATATATAGAGATAAATAGAGATATATACAGATATATAGAGATAAATAGAGATAAATAGAGATGAATAGAGATATATAGAGATATATACAGATATATAGAGATATATAGAGATATATAGAGATAAATAGAGATATATAGAGATATATAGAGATAAATAGAGATATATAGAGATAAATAGAGATAAATAGAGATGAATAGAGAGATATAGAGATAAATAGAGAAAATATACAGATATATAGAGATAAATAGAGATATATACAGATATATAGAGATATATAGAGATAAATAGAGATAAATAGAGATATATACAGATATATAGAGATATATACAGATATATACAGATATATAGAGATATATAGAGATAAATAGAGAAAATATACAGATATATAGAGATATATACAGATATATACAGATAAATAGAGACATATAGAGATAAATAGAGATATATAGAGATAAATAGAGATATATACAGATATATAGAGATATATAGAGATATATAGAGATATATAGAGAAAATATACAGATATATAGAGATAAATAGAGATATATACAGATATATAGAGATATATACAGATATATACAGATATATACAGATATATAGAGATATATAGAGATAAATAGAGAAAATATACAGATATATAGAGATAAATAGAGACATATAGAGATAAATAGAGATATATAGAGATATATAGAGAAATATAGAGAAATATAGAGACATATACAGATATATAGAGATAAATAGAGATATATACAGATATATAGAGATAAATAGAGATAAATAGAGATATATAGAGATATATAGAGATATATACAGATATATAGAGATAAATAGAGATGAATAGAGAGATATAGAGATAAATAGAGAAAATATACAGATATATAGAGATAAATAGAGAAAATATACAGATATATAGAGATAAATAGAGATATATACAGATATATAGAGATAAATAGAGATAAATAGAGATGAATAGAGATATATAGAGATAAATAGAGAAAATATACAGATATATAGAGATAAATAGAGATATATACAGATATATAGAGATATATAGAGATAAATAGAGATATATAGAGATAAATAGAGATAAATAGAGATGAATAGAGAGATATAGAGATAAATAGAGAAAATATACAGATATATAGAGATAAATAGAGATATATACAGATATATAGAGATATATAGAGATAAATAGAGATAAATAGAGATATATACAGATATATAGAGATATATACAGATATATACAGATATATACAGATATATAGAGATATATAGAGATATATAGAGAAAATATACAGATATATAGAGATAAATAGAGATATATACAGATATATAGAGATAAATAGAGATAAATAGAGATGAATAGAGATATATAGAGATATATACAGATATATAGAGATATATAGAGATATATAGAGATAAATAGAGATATATAGAGATAAATAGAGATATATAGAGATATATAGAGATAAATAGAGATATATAGAGATAAATAGAGATAAATAGAGATGAATAGAGAGATATAGAGATAAATAGAGAAAATATACAGATATATAGAGATAAATAGAGATATATACAGATATATAGAGATATATAGAGATAAATAGAGATAAATAGAGATATATACAGATATATAGAGATATATACAGATATATACAGATATATACAGATATATAGAGATATATAGAGATATATAGAGAAAATATACAGATATATAGAGATAAATAGAGATATATACAGATATATAGAGATATATAGAGATAAATAGAGATAAATAGAGATATATACAGATATATAGAGATATATACAGATATATACAGATATATAGAGATATATAGAGATAAATAGAGAAAATATACAGATATATAGAGATAAATAGAGACATATAGAGATAAATAGAGATATATAGAGATAAATAGAGATATATACAGATATATAGAGATATATAGAGATATATAGAGATATATAGAGAAAATATACAGATATATAGAGATAAATAGAGATATATACAGATATATAGAGATATATACAGATATATACAGATATATACAGATATATAGAGATATATAGAGATAAATAGAGAAAATATACAGATATATAGAGATAAATAGAGACATATAGAGATAAATAGAGATATATAGAGATATATAGAGAAATATAGAGAAATATAGAGACATATACAGATATATAGAGATAAATAGAGATATATACAGATATATAGAGATAAATAGAGATAAATAGAGATATATAGAGATAAATAGAGATAAATAGAGATAAATAGAGATATATAGAGATATATACAGATATATAGAGACATATAGAGATAAATAGAGATATATAGAGATATATAGAGACATATACAGATATATAGAGATAAATAGAGAAATATAGAGACATATACAGATATATAGAGATATATACAGATATATAGAGATAAATAGAGATATATAGAGATATATAGAGACATATACAGATATATAGAGATATATAGAGATATATAGAGATATATACAGATATATACAGATATATACAGACATATAGAGATATATAGAGATAAATAGAGAATATATAGAGACATATAGAGATATATAGAGACATATAGAGATATATAGAGATATATAGAGATATGTAGAGATATATAGAGATATATAGAGATAAATACAGATATATAGAGAAAATATACAGATATATAGAGATATATACAGATATATACAGAAAATATACAGATATATAGAGATATATAGAGATATAGAGAAAATATACAGATATATAGAGATATATAGAGATATATAGAGACATATAGAGATATTTACAGATATATACAGATATATAGAGATATATAGAGACATATAGAGATATATAGAGATATATAGAGATATATAGAGATATATAGAGACATATAGAGATATTTACAGTTATATACAGATATATAGAGATATATAGAGACATATAGAGATATATAGAGATATATAGAGACATATAGATATATAGAGACATATACAGATATATACAGATATATAGAGATATATACAGATATATACAGATATATAGAGATATATAGAGAAAATATACAGATATATAGAGTTATATAGAGATATATACAGATATATAGAGATATATAGAGATATATAGAGACATATACAGATATATACAGATATACAGAGATATTTACCGATACAGTCAGGTCCATAAATATTGGGACATGGACACAATTCTAATCTTTTTGGCTCTATACACCACCACAATGGATTTGAAATGAAACGAACAAGATGTGCTTTAACTGCAGACTTTAAGCTTTAATTTGAGGGTATTTACATCCAAATCAGGTGAACGGTGTAGGAATTACAACAGTTTGTATATGTGCCTCCCACTTTTTAAAGGACCAAAAGTAATGGGACAGATTAACAGTCATAAATCAAACTTTCACTTTTTAATACTTGGTTGCAAATCCTTTGCAGTCAATTACAGCCTGAAGTCTGGAACGCATAGACATCACCAGACGCTGGGTTTCATCCCTGGTGATGCTGTGCCAGACCTCTATTGCAACTGTCTTCAGTTCCTGCTTGTTCTTGGGGCATTTTCCCTTCAGTTTTGTCTTCAGCAAGTGAAATGCATGCTCAATCGGATTCAGATCAGGTGATTGACTTGGCCATTGCATAAAATTCCACTTCTTTCCCTTAAAAAACTCTTTGGTTGCTTTTGCAGTATGCTTCGGGTCATTGTCCATCTGCACTGTGAAGCGCCGTCCGATGAGTTCTGAAGCATTTGGCCGAATATGAGCAGATAATATTGCCCGAAACACTTCAGAATTCATCCTGCTGCTTTTGTCAGCAGTCACATCATCAATAAATACAAGAGAACCAGTTCCATTGGCAGCCATACATGCCCACGCCATGACACTACCACCACCATGCTTCACTGAGGTGGTATGCTTTGGATCATGAGCAGTTCCTTTCTGTCTCCATACTCTTCTCTTCCCATCACTCTGGTACAAGTTGATCTTGGTCTCATCTGTCCATAGGATGTTGTTACAGAACTGTGAAGGCTTTTTTAGGTGTTGTTTGGCAAACTCTAATCTGGCCTTCCTGTTTTTGAGGCTCACCAATGGTTTACATCTTTTGGTGAACCCTCTGTATTTACTCTGGTGAAGTCTTCTCTTGATTGTTGACTTTGACACACATACACCTACCTCCTGGAGAGTGTTCTTGATCTGGCCAACTGTTGTGAAGGGTGTCTTCTTCACCAGGGAAAGAATTCTTGGGTCATCCATCACAGTTGTTTTCCGTGGTCTTCCGGTTCTTTTGGTGTTGCTGAGCTCACCGGTGCGTTCTTTCTTTTTAAGGATGTTCCAAACAGTTGATTTGGCCACACCTAATGTTTTTGCTATCTCTCTGATGGGTTTGTTTTGTTTTTTTCAGCCTAATGATGGCTTGCTTCACTGATAGTGACAGCTCTTTGGATCTCATATTGAGAGTTAACAGCAACAAATGCAAATAGCACACTTGAAATGAACACTGGAGCTTGTATCTGCTCTTTGTAAATGGGATAATGAGGGAATAACACACACCTGGCCATGGAACAGCTGAGCAGCCAATTGTCCCATTACTTTTGGTCCCTTAAAAAGTGGGAGGCACATATACAAACTGTTGTAATTCCTACACCGTTCACCTGATTTGGATGTAAATACCCTCAAATTAAAGCTGAAAGTCTGCAGTTAAAGCACATCTTGTTAGTTTAATTTCAAATCCATTGTGGTGGTGTATTGAGCCAAAAATATTACAATTGTGTCGATGTCCCAATATTTATGGACCTGACTGTATATCCAGATATATACAGATATATACAGATATATACAGATATATAGATATATAGAGACATATAGAGACATATAGAGATTTATACAGATATATAGAGATATGTAGAAATATATAGAGACATATAGAAACATATAGAAATATATACCGATATATAGAGACATATACAGATATATACAGATATGTAGAGATATATAGAGATATATAGTAATATATAGCAATATATACAGATATATAGAGATATATAGAAATATATAGAGATATATAAAAATATGTACAGATATATAAATATATATACAGATATATACACCCGATATGGGTCTTATTATACTTTATATCAAAGACTTGAATCTGATTTAACGATTTTCAATGCATAAAATAGCTGCCATTGTGTGACCCCTCTGTGGGACTTGGGAGATATATAAGAGGGTCTTGGTGTCACTGGTGAAGAGTATGGGCTAAGTTACTGATTTGCAATGAGAAATGTGATTACCTGTTTCTGCAGCTCATGAATACACAGACTGTGAAGTGCAGTGTTTCAAGTAAGCCTTTCAGTGACCTCTATCAAGTAGCATGTTGCAGAATGTTGACACTGATTGGTTACTATGAAACAGTGCACACCCTGTACTTAGACGTACATTGTCTTCATGAGCTGCAGAGGGGAGAGAAACAGTTAGGAACAATTTGTATGACTTTACACAGAAAAAACAAGCTTATAAGCACTCAATAAAGTAAATAAAAGTAAACAAATGAATAGGTATATTATATTCCTAGTGAGATCCAGAAAACTTCCATGTCTGTTAAATACTGAATATTATTTTTTTTAAACAACAAATATAAATGTTATTAATGAATAATGTCTAATTAAAACATCTATCTCTAATTGAGAGTGCATTTTGGTGGCCTTTTGCAGTCCCATTTTGTGACATACAGAATGCAGCCTAAGAGACAGCAGAGAATGGGAAGACTGTCTATAAATCTCATGCACTTGCGCAGTATGGGATATTGGACAGTCACAAAGCATGCCTCAGATGGACTCCATATTGTACAGTACCCGGCACCACCTGATACTGTTCTTGCTCTTAAAAAACTGTACAGACCCCACTGTGCGGACCCCTTAAGAGACAACGGTAGCACGTTTTTAACCTCTTTACAATTTGCGTTTTAGATAGATAAAATGAGCAGATTAGATAGGCTTTTTCTTTCTTATTAATTTTAAATATGTTTCTATGTTTCTTTTAAGACATTTGAGTCTAGTATGGTTGCCTTTCACTATTTCTTAATATTTATTTATAATTCAGGTACCCCACGTTATATGAGAGAGAAAGGAAACTTAACATCCATTTATTCATTATAGTAACACGTTTTCACTGTTAGACAAATGCTGGGTAATTAAATGGCACCATCATTAATTAATTAATAATTAATTAACTAATTATTATTGCAATATTAAATATTCATGGCTAAATCATCCTGTCTTACGTTATCACTAATTATAGTCCTCTTCTGGTCCAAAACTTAGTTTGGCTCAGATTAAGTTACATGTGCCGTCATATTTGCCATTACTACAGGGAGGCAGTACAGCTGAGCACTGCTATATGTCCTAAATGGGAATAGAAATCACTTGAAATCTTTCATCACACAGATCAGCTTTATTTTTAGTTAAATAGTTATTAAGACATGTTCAAAGTAACATATAAGATTAGACTGAGGGTCAGTTTTAAGTTCCATATATATGATATTTTACAAGGAAACAACTTGGCAGATTTTAACAACTGAAGACGTCGTGAAGACGTTTTTTTATTATACAAGTTTTCTGCTTTATGAGCAATTTCATGGAACAAATTACGCCTGTATAACAAGGGATGCCTGTATGGGCTCCTAAACATGAGGACTAGTGGCCGGAATGGCTCCCCAAGGCCGCTGTAAAGTCTACGGGTAATTTAGCTTCAGTTGCTAATCAGCTAAGTGCAATCCCTCAGACTCTGGGCTTATAAAAATATATGGGACAGACGGAAGCCTTTTTGGGGATATGTAATAATAATATATGGTACGTTCTGGCCTCGCGGCGCTGGTCTGAGTCCCAGGAAAATGATCTGCTAAACTCTGGAAGACTTTTGGCAGAAGACGACTCTCCGGTGAAAATTTACAGTCATTTTGGTTTCCTTCAATAACATAATAAAATATGAGACGCAGCTTAAGATTCTGATCCGAAAACTGCCTCAGTATTTGAACTGCTGACCCTACACTATTATTATTACTGTTTATTTGTAAGGCGCTGTAGCGCTACACTATTCAGTCTATTATAAAATAAGTAAAAAATAAATAAATATCCATAAATAATACTAAATAATAAAATTCCAATTCTGGTATCACTGAAAACTACATTAAAAAAATACTTTTTGTAATTGAATGTTGTTAAAAATATAAATTACTAGGCAGGGGCGGAGCTAGTGAATGGTGCAAAATAATTTGGGTCCCCCCTGGCAACTTCTCTATATATACCATAGGGGTCAATATATGTAAATGGTCACATAACCTGTAAGGTGATCAGATCACTTTGCTATAAAATAATTATCTGCTATCTTCCTCTAAAAAATGAAGATTCCTCTCAAACAGTCAGTAATAGAGGGCCCTACCCTGTTGTGGGCCCCATTGCTCTGCACTTGCTGCACCAGCAGTAGCTCCAAACTGTTACTTGGCTGAAACATAGCATGGAGTTGCCATTTTTTGCTTATGAATTTGCCTCATTGGTCATTTCCACCTGTTATCTGTAACTCAGAAGTGTTAGCACATGCTCAAAGCGATTAATCCCAATATTATTAAAAAAACGTTATTATTTCTGGGCTAAAGAATAGATTTTATGTTCATAAATTCACGTCCATTGTTCCCCCCAACCATTATCGATTACGGAATAGTGTTAGCACATGCTCAAAATGATTTGGACAATATAAATATCAACTAGTAAGATAACATGTAGATTAAAGCTGCCATTTGAAGCTGATGAACCTGCCGCAGTGGTCCACATCCCTGCCTCTGCTTGTTATCTTTTACTGAAAACTGTTAGCACATGCTCATATTGGTTTCTGCAACTGACTGAGTGGCCAAGAGGCTTTGTGGCCCAGGTGCTTACGGTATATCTCTGTGAGTATGCACATGCACAGGATCAGAAGATGCTTATCAATAGTAGATAACATGGAGAGGCATGGGCTGACGCTGATACATGGACGTAAAATACCATCCTCGAGCAAAGTGTCTTTTTCATAATATTCAGTTGCAAAATAACCTTTTTTTGTAATTTAAGCTTCAATTATTTAAGACCTTTTCTGTGTCCTGTGGATCATTTAAGCCAAGCTGTCAGTGTCTTATTTTGAACTGGTCTTTAGTATTTCCCTGGTGCCTTTTTGACCTTACTCTCTTTCTTAGAGTGCAGTCTGGGGCTACTACAGCCACAAAGCCTCGGACTGACTCCATATTGTACAGTACCCGGCACCACCTGATACCGTCCTTATTCATAGAAAACAATGCGGACCCAACTGTACAACCCCCGTAAAAGCTTAACAGTAGCAAGCTTTAACCTCTTTACAGTATGCACGTGGTACTTGCTTTTAAGACAGATAAAATGGGCAGATTAGATGAGCTTTTTGTTTCTTATCTATTGTAAAATATATAAGCCCAATTCAATTGAGCAATTGTAAGTTACTAGAGCCCGTAAGTGAGGCCGTAAGTTCATTTGCTATTCAATTGGCGTCTTTTTATGGGCTCCATACGGTTTACGGGTTACGGCTTTGAAAACTTTGTGATAGTTAAACCCGTAACTTACAGCCTCCCGAAGCCTTTGATCCTTCACGTCCGCAAGAGTTACGATCACTAAAATCGCTATTCAATTGCTCCAATTGCCCAAGCCCGCAAATGTTTTCACACCTGGAAATGGCAAATGTAGGAGAAAACCCTACGAGTGCTGCCACTGTAAGAGCAAATAAAAAATCACTACTGCACTGTAAATAACAGGGAAAGCGATGAAAGACATTAGAAATAATTGCACAACAGTCTCAAGCCCGCAAATCGGCTGTAAAAATAAGTTTATGTGTATATGTCATTTTGGGGTTATATCGATCTTGGGAATCAATGAGTTTATACATATCAGACCACCCACATGGACTAGAACAGTAGTGGCATTCAGTTTTATTATTTAGTATTGTTGCGGTTTTGCGAGTCTGATCGCATATCGGACCCCCAAACGCTAAAAAGGGAATTTATTATCTATTTATTCATTATATGAGCAAATAAAATGGCAGATTTTATCAATGGGAGACGTATTTTGTCATTATACAGGTTGCCTTTTTATGTGCAATTTGAGGGATGTCCGTGTATTTACGGGTCCTTGGTCAGATCATCGAGCAATACCCGGACACTAAATATAAATATGAGAGCCAGAATGTAGTGGGAGCCGCCATTTCTTTTTCTGTTTATCTGCTTCAATGAGTGTGAATTAAGAGATTATCCATGTCCAGGGATCAGATTATACCATAAACTGAATAATGCAATTTATTCTCCTTGATGATTTTTTTTATTTTTTAAAGATGTTGGGACTCCCGGGGCAAAATGAAGTAACGACAGAAGCATTTTAATGATGTAAACGTAGGTGGGTAAGTATTTAAACTCAAAGTACTAGAAAATATTTTTTATTTCCTTGGTAACTAAATGTTTTACCACTACACGGAATACATTTTATAAGCAGATGTTGATTTAAGGCGACGTTAACGCACATATATATATATGGTTAGCCGGAATCTAATACAACTGGCTTTACATATTACTTAAAGGGACTCTGTCACCCAAACAGGAAGTTGATTCGATTTTAAAGAGTTAGACATTTTACTAGCCATTTTTCTCTACAATAAATAATTTCTGAAAAATATAGAATATATATATATATATATATTTGATTATTTATATTATACTATAATAAATAAAAACTTTCAAAGTTAAAAACTTTAAAAGTAAAAAAAAACAAAAACATATTTCCTGCTCAGAATACCCTTGCTTGACTTGCTACTTGTATTATAATACAATGTGTATCAGTGGATCTATTGGAAAGACCCCATTATAATCTGATGTCCAGATTCTTATCCCAGACATGCTTGAATCCTTTTCCTAGGTTTGTATCTACCCTTTCAGCTGGGAGGCTTTCTTGCTGTTCACGCTCATGTAGGTTGCCATGTTTCACAGCTGTGAATTAATGATTAATTTATAGGTAAGATGTCTTATGCTGTTAAGACACACAACATGCCATTACAGCATGAGACGCTGGTAGTGTGAAGCCCCTTACTTTCGCATGGATTTATTTAACAGCTGTGAAACATGGCAGGAAGAAAGGGAGAGGCTTCAGGAGGTAAGAATCTGTTAGTTGGGGGCTTCTTAAAAGCAAGGAAAGTGTACATTTTACATCATAATTACGCATAATAGATGATATACACAGATAGATGATATATACTATTGAAAGCACTAGCACTAAGGATTATCATCTTAATTATGATCTGAATCCACTTACAGAATCAGATAAACAGAAACAATAATGGCAGCTGCCACTGCAGCATAAACTTTAGTAATTATTTTTTTTTCCAATTTCTTCCTGTTCTCTCTCATGCAGGATGCCATGTTTCACAACTGTGACCTTAAGACAAGCCCCCATAGATGGACTTCACATTAGCAGTGCCAAATACAGCTACAAGCAGACAGTGACATGCTGTGTGGGCGTGGCGTTAGGCCACAGCTGTGAAACATGGCAGTTTTCATGATAGAGAACAGGAAGAAAGAGGGTGGTTCCAGAAGGTAAGAATCTCTGGGGGCTTCTTAGAAGTGAAGTGTAAATTTTGTCATCAAGTTTATATATTTTATATAATATATATATAACATATCAAATATATATTTATATAGAATAAAAAAATGCTTGAAGAGTCCCTGTAATTATACTATTAGCAAATGACAAAGAGCAGAAAACTATCAATTCATACCCATAAAATGTATCCAAAAAATAAGTCTCTATTTTTATAAAAATAAATAAATAAAGATATTTCATCCAGCCTGACGCCCTCTACAAGTATGTGAGGGGCTAATACCTATAGCAGGAAAGTATTACAGCGAGACATTCCTGAGACACAGAGTCACGATTCTTAGAAAGTCACAACAGGCCTCGGCCAGAAGCTGCTTATACCAAAAGGAGTTTCATCAGAAACGCGTCGGAGGGGACGGAAAAACATGTGAAAAAATGAGAAATGGAAAGTCACTAATAAACCAAAATAAGTACAGTTACATTGTTATTAAAATGTTATAAGTTATAGAAAGTTATATTATACACATGAATTACAGGAAAAGATCCCCCCTCTCTCCTAAGGAATGTATTGCATGTGATTAATTATTAAATAATTAAATATATATATTTGTTGTTGTTAAGTCGTTCAGTCGTGTCCGATCTCAGTGACCCTATGGACCGCGGCACGCCAGGAACATCCTTTGTATGGTTGTGCTTATCCATAAGGTTTTGGTGGCAAATATACTGGAGTGGGTTGCCAGTTCCTTCTCCAGTGCACCATGATTTGTCTGACCTATTAGCTATGACCTGCCTATCTTGGGGGATCCTACATGGTATAGCTCACAGCTTCACCACAACAAGGTAGCGATATATACGACGCTGTGCAAATAAACATAACACAAATAGTATCTAATAATAATATTAGTGAAAGTTGGAATTATACTAATTTGTTGTATATCCCATGTTTGTATATGTATGATGGATAAATATACATTAAAATTATGTGATAAATTAGGAAATTGCCCGTCAAAAATGACGGGATTAAAATTGTAAGCCAGGCAATGCTGTTTCCCACACAATGTGAAGCTTTTGCTCCTTGGAGCACCTTCGGCGCTCATTGCGAGCCTTTCCTCCCGTCTACTGTACGGGCTGCTCATTGCAGGGTTCATTAACCTGCACGTTTAGTGCTTGGGAATGCCATGTCTCTCTCCAGCATCTCTGTCTGTTTCTTCTCTGTGTGTGTGCTGAATCTTTGCGTGGCGCGCGGTGAGTGCCGTTGGTCTTAGTTTCTAAGTCCGGTGCGCCTGGCGTTGTTGGTGTAAGTGTTAGTGTCTATGCCGTGGTGTGTTTTCTAAGTCCCATTGCTGAGACTCGTTTTCTTCCTGTTTCAGAAATTACAAATTTTTGTCCGCCATTTTTTTTCTCGCTTAGGCAATTTTCGAGTGATGAAGCCAAATACGGGTGTAATATGCTTGCCACCTCACTCCCAGGCTGGATGGAGCCATCCCATGGAGCCATCACACAGAGCCATCACATGGAGCCATCACACGGAACCATCATATGGAGCCTTCACATGGAGCCATCACACAGAGCCATAATATGGAGACCTCACATGGAGCCAACACACAGAGCCATAATATGGAGCCATCACATGGAACCATCACATGGAGCCATCACACAGAGCCATAATATGGAGCCATCACACAGAGCCATCACATGGAGCCATAATATGGAGCCATCACATGGAACCATCACACAGAGCTATAATATGGAGCCATCACACAGAGCCATAATATGGAGCCATCACATGGAGCCATCACACGGAGCCATAATATGGAGCCATCACATGGAGCCATCACACAGAGCCATCACATGGAGCCATAATATGGAGCCATCACATGGAGCCATCACACGGAGCCATCACACGGAGCCATCATACGGAGCCTTCACATGGAGCCATGACACAGAGCCATAATATGGAGCCCTCACATGGAACCATCACATGGAGCAATCACACAGAGCCATAATATGGAGCCATCACATGGAGCCATCACACAGAGCCATAATATGGAGCCATCACATGGAGCCATCACACGGAGCCATAACATGGAGACATAATATGGAGCGAACACGTGGAGCCATCACACAGAGCCATCACACAGAGCCATAATAGGGAGCCATCACATGGAGCCATCACACGGAGCCATCACACGAGCCATAATATTAAGCCATCACATGGAGTCATCACATGGAGCCATCACACCGAGCCATAATATGGAGCCAACACGCAGAGCCATCACACAGAGCCATCATATGGAGCCATCGCATGGAGCCATCACATGGAGCCATAATATGAAGCCATAATATGGAGCCATCACATGGAGCCATCACACGGAACCATCACACGAAGCCATCATATGGAGCCATCACATGGACCATTCATATGGAGCCATCACATGAAGCCATCATATGGAGCCATCACATGGACCCATCACATGGAGTCATCACATTGAGCCATCACACGCAGACATAACATGGAGCCATAATATGGAGCCAACACGCGGAGCCATCACATGGAGCCATCACACAGAGCCATAATATGGAGCCATCACATTTCCCCATTTTCATGTTTTGTAATTAAAACTAGAATAAATTAAACACCAGACCCATTTAGGACTAAGTTTCGCCCACTGGTAATGGGATCATTCGCCAACGCAGCGCGGTCTGAATCTCACATCTTGTCCCGTTCCACAACAAACTGATTATAACACAAATGTAATTAGCAATTAGCACAGCATTCAATTACTATCAGTCATTAGGTTCAGCGCAGCTTTTGTGCACCAAATAAATTATGTAGAATAAGAGATTTGACGAGAGATATGATTTTAATTTTAGCAGAATCAGCTCGTGTAGTACCCTGTATGGGTCTGCCCTCTGCAGCGTATGCAGACACAGACTCTGTATTGCTGTATGTGGAGTGTCCTAGCCTATTAGGGACCATGTCTTAGAAGCACAATGCAGAGACATGGTCACTGATTGGTTAGCATGAGACACTGCACAGCCAGCTCTAAAGAGTCTGTGTCTGCATTCGCTGCAGAGGGCAGACCCAAACAGGGACTATCTGTGTGATTTAGGCAGTAAATACAGAGCTTATAAGCATTTCTTAATAAAATAATGCACATGTCAGTAAATAGATACCCAGGGATTTCATATACCTAGTAACACCCAGGATCCTGCCATGTCCCTTTAAGAACGTCACCTTGCATTTGCTTTGTATTTTTTCGCACATCCGAAGCCTTAGGATTACCTCGAGGAATACTTCAGGGGCCAAAATACATTTCCTTGTGAGTACGCCTTTAAATGGCAGAAAAAAAATATATTTTTAGGAGGGAAAAAGAAGTCAGATTTGTCTTTTTGGCGCAGTATTATTTTTTTAAATGACTAATAAACTAAAAAACGAAGCGAAGCAAGCCATTAAAGCGTAGCACTTAGGCGATGAGCGCCAAATGCAGTGTTGGGGTTACATTCCCCGGGCAGGAGTGACTGTGCCAGTGCAGTGTTGGGGTTACATTCCCCGGGCATGAGTGACTGAGTCAGGGCAGTGTTGGGGTTACATTCCCCGGGCATGAGTGACTGTGCCAGTGCAGTGTTGGGGTTACATTCCCTGGGCATGAGTGACTGACCCGGGGCAGTGTTGGGTTACATTCCCTGGGCATGAGTGACTGACCCGGGGCAGTGTTGGGTTACATTCCCTGGGCATAAGTGACTGTGCCAGTGCAGTGTTGGGGTTACATTCCCTGGGCATGAGTGACTGTGCCAGTGCAGTGTTGGGGTTACATTCCCTGGGCATGAGTGACTGAGTCAGGGCAGTGTTGGGGTTACATTACCCGGCATGAGTGACTAAGCCAGGGCAGTGTTGGGGTTACATTACCTGGCATGAGTGACTGAGCCAGGGCAGTGTTGGGGTTACATTACCCGGCATGAGTGACTGAGCCAGGGCAGTGTTGGGGTTACATTCCCTGGGCATGAATGACTGAGCCAGGGCAGTGTTGGGGTTACATTCCCCGGGCATGACTGACTGGGTTAGGGCAGTGTTGGGGTTACATTCCCAGGGCATGAGTGACTGAGCCAGGGCAGTGTTGGGGTTACATTACCCAGCATGAGTGACTGAGCCAGGGCAGTGTTGGGGTTACATTCCCTGGGCATGAGTGACTGGGCAAGGGCAGTGTTGGGGTTACATTCTCCGGGCATGAGTGACTGGGCCAGGGCAGTGTTGGGGTTACATTCTCCGGGCATGAGTGACTGAGCCAGGGCAGTGTTGGGGTTACATTCCCCGGGCATGAGTGACTGAGTCAGGGCAGTGTTGGGGTTACATTCCCTGGGCATGAGTGACTAAGCCAGGGCAGTGTTGGGTTACATTCCCTGGGCATGAGTGACTGAGCCGGGGCAGTGTTGGGTTACATTCCCTGGGCATAAGTGACTGTGCCAGTGCAGTGTTGGGGTTACATTCCCTGGGCATGAGTGACTGTGCCAGTGAAGTGTTGGGGTTACATTCCCTGGGCATGAGTGACCAAGCCAGGGCAGTGTTGGGGTTACATTCCCCGGGCATGAGTGACTGAGTCAGGGCAGTGTTGGGGTTACATTCCCTGGGCATGAGTGACTGTGCCAGTGCAGTGTTGGGGTTACATTCCCTGGGCATGAGTGACTAAGCCAGAGCAGTGTTGGGGTTACATTCCCTGGGCATGAGTGACTGAGTCAGGGCAGTGTTGGGGTTACATTCCCTGTGCATGATTGACTGAGCAAGGGCAGTGTTGGGGTTACATTCCCCGGGCATGAGTGACTGAGCCAGGGCAGTGTTGGGGTTACATTCCCCGGGCATGAGTGACTGAGCCAGTGCAGTGTTGGCATTACATTCCCTGGGCATGAGTGACTGAGCCAGGGCAGTGTTGGGGTTACATTCCCCGGGCATGAGTGACTGAGCCAGTGCAGTGTTGGGGTTACATTCCCCGGGAATGAGTGACTGAGCCAGTGCAGTGTTGGGGTTACATTCCCCAGGCATGAGTGACTGAGCCATTTCAGTGTTGGGGTTACATCCCCGGGCATGAGTGACTGAGCCAGGGCAGTGTTGGGGTTACATTCCCCGGGCATGAGTGACTGAGCCAGGGCAGTCTTGGGGTTACATTCCCAGGGCATGAGTGACTTAGCCAGTGCAGTGTTGCGGTTACATTCCCCGGGCATGAGTGACTGAGCCAGGGCAGTCTTGGGGTTACATTCCCTGCTCATGAGTGACTTAGCCAGTGCAGTGTTGCGGTTACATTCCCCGGGCATGAGTGACTGAGCCAGGGCAATGTTGGGGTTACGTTCCCCGGGCATGAGTGACTGAGCCAGGGCAAGGTTGGGGTTACATTCCCTAGGCATGAGTGACTTAGCCAGTGCAGTGTTGCGGTTACATTCCCCGGGCATGAGTGACTGAGCCAGGGCAGTCTTGGGGTTACATTCCCTAGGCATGAGTGACTTAGCCAGTGCAGTGTTGCAGTTACATTCCCCGGGCATGAGTGACTGAGCCAGGGCAATGTTGGGGTAACATTCCCCGGGCATGAGTGACTGAGCCAGGGCAAGGTTGGGGTTACATTCCCTAGGCATGAGTGACTGAGCCAGGGCAGTGTTGGGGTTACATTCCCCGGGCATGAGTGACTGAGCCAGGGCAATGTTGGCGTTACATTCCCCGGGCATGAGTGACTGAGCCAGGGCAATGTTGGGGTTACATTCCCCGGGCATGAGTGACTGAGCCAGGGCTGTGTTGAGCATCCTATGTGCAGCTAATCTAGGCCTCCTATATGTAACTCTCAAGCAACCAGAAACTACATTTATCCGGCATTTACCAATCCCTATGGGTGCGAGATAACTGTGAGTCTACTGTGTATACATATATAAAACCACAACATCATTTAGCCTATAGTGAGCAAGAGAATGATAGAAGCCTCCACCGTACAGTAAATAAATAGCACATTTGGATGTCTGAAAACTGCTCAGAATTCCTAGAAATAGTTACTGCACATGATAAAGTGGGCGGGGACATGCAAATGAGCCCTCAATGCATTTTCATTCTTGAATTCAATACCACTTAACACAATGTTTTAGCATATGCCTGTTGTATAACATATATACATAGGCGTGGGCAAAATATCCAAAATGAAGATATTCTAGGAGTAGAAAGGGTATTTTTTGGCAGCACTGGAGAAAGAGCATTGTAGAGATGCATTACTTTAGGAGCCAGCAGTACAATTTGTAGGAGTCCAGGCTCCTGAGAAGTTTCCATCCCTGCACACACGCACACACACAAATGTGTATATGTATATATATATATATATGTGTGTGTTTTTAGTTGTTAGGTCATGACTCTATAGACTGCAGTGCACCTGGCAAATCTGTTATATATATATATATATATATATATATATATATATATATATATATACACACACACACATTCATACACCCGTATATATATATATATATATATATATATATATATATATATATATATATATACACACACACATTTATACATACTTATATATATACATATATATATATATATATATATATATATATATATATATACAGTGGATATAAAAAGTCTACACCCCCCCTGTTAAAATGTCAGGTTTCTGTGCTGTAAAAAAATTAGACAAAGATAAATCATTTCAGAACTTTTTCCACCTTTAATGTGACCTATAAACTGTACAACTCAATTGAAAAACACACTGAAATCCTTTAGGTGGAGGGAAGAAAAATAAAAAATAAAATAATGCGGTTGCATAAGTCTGCACACCCTCTTATA
>CM050172.1:110012510-110017510 GCA_027410445.1 Discoglossus pictus | reverse complement strand
TATATATATATATATATATATATATATATATATATATATATAAGTGAGTGAAAAAGACTAATTTCTTAGCATAAAGATATATTTCTGTAAATTCCATTCCATTAACCCTCTACATCCCTTCTGACCTTTGCAGGTAGTCCCCCCACCAGGCCCCACACCAAATTCACTGGTAATTAGTAGTCCAGTGTCCAGTAACAGAATCCGAGGGTTAACTGGCGCACAGCGGAGCGCGGAGTGCGGGTCTTTTCCAGCCCTAGCTGTCATGCATTATTTTGTTAGTTTTGGCTCAGATCTCACTTTGTCGGCGCCTAGGCCACGGACCAAGAAAGGAATCGGCTTCTGGAATAATTGAATGATATGAAATCTATAGCAAATTGTCTCATTATGTAAAAAAAAAAAACTGTAAGAAAAGTTTTAGCAAATCTTTACAGTATAAGAGGCAATGGAAAGGGGATTATAAAAGTACCAGGGGGCACTAAGACGGGGGCACTAAACCATTTAATGACCTGGTGTACTTTTACATTTATGGGGCAAATTAGCCATAATCCAGCACTTATTTTACTTTTATACTAAGCCATGCATAGAATTTTTTGGTTAAATGTCTCTGTTTTCAACAAATTAAATATAATACTGCTTAACGTACAAACAAATTTTAATACTTTTTTTTGTCGAAAGTAATTGGTGTAATTTTTTTCTTTTAGTTTTACTAGTTTTTTTTTTTTTTTTTTAAGTTACTATAAATGCTGTGGATATAATTTCAGGAGCACATGAATTATTATATAATTTCCAGCGATATCACATGACCGGTCAGCGAGACACTTGATGATGATTTTAAGCTAAAAGCCTTTAAGATTTTTATATATCTATATATCACTTATTTTTCAGTATTTTAGTCGCTGGCGTTTGCGTATTAAAGAGATAGGCCCACATGGCCTACGTTAAATAAGTGACTAAAAAATGATGCACAAAAGTCAACGGGTTATTGCCGATAACACCAACTGACAACTTAAATAATTATTAACCCATTCACTGCCCTAATAGCTGCCCAGCAATGTAAACAATTACAACTAATCTACTTCTTACGCCACGTATTATTGCATTCATTTTGCTCTGATAAGCTTTTAATTAAATTAGACATATTTTATCCTTACAATATTTTGCATTTTATGAAACATATATTAAAATAGGTATTAAAAGTGAACAAGGAAGGCGATTTATTAAATCAAAAATGTTACTAAAAAAGGTAAAATCTGCTGGCGAATTAGAAATAAAAATATAATAATACTAAAGTGGCAATGTGAAAGTTGGATTTTTTTCCAATTTTTGGTTGTTGTTATAACGGAAATATTTTCCATATTTTTTATACATTTAATTGATTTTATATAGCGTTTTAAATAACAAATATGAAATATTGTAATGTATTAAACTCTAGAACATATTAAGTTTCCAAGTCACACGGATCGCACATCTCAGGACCACAAGACTCGCGACGAAATAATAATAATATTGTGAAAGTTGGAATTGTCCCAATTTTAAGGACTGTTTTTACTAAATATTGTATTCGTTTAATGAATATTATGTATAAATATAGAATTAAATAATATAATATATTTTCCAGCAGTCTATGTTTTTGGCCAGGTTTTCATGTCAGAAGATTGCTTAATAAAAATAATAATAATAATATAAAGTGTGAATGTGAAAGTTGGCATTTTTCCCAAAAAAATAGTTGTTTTTGCGTATGTATATGTAGTATATTTATGCATTTAATTGATATAATATAGATGTATAATTTCATTTATTTGTAACACGCCAACATATTCTGTAGCTCCTCATAAAAATGATGATATGATATGTTTGTCCAACAAAACAGATCTCACTATATACAGAAATAGTCTGATTATATATATATATATAGACACACGTACATGTATAAATATTATGTAACATAACTTAATATACTGTAATAACTGAAGTCACAGCCCATGCCATTTGTCAAGTCACAAGACTATGGTGTGAGTGTCTTCAAGGAGGCGGGGGGGGGGGGGGGGGGGGTCCATGGCAATCTCACAAAGCCCAGGTACTGATCAGCTGAGAGATGCAGCCACCACAACCCAGGGCTGCAGCTGAGTGTCAGATGGTCCCCAGAGAGGACAGGTATTAATACTACTGTCTGCATTCACTGAGTAACAAGGAAAGATCTCTAATCAGAACAAATCCAGTGCAGATCTACAATAAACTGATTAGTAAATAACACAGCGGGGGTGCACCTTCCTGCAGATGCCCAGCTCACCCACACCCGCAAATCAGCAAATACAAGGGATATATAGAATGCATATAACAAGTGCAATGTACACTGCATGTATATCCCCAGTGCCAGGCACACTGCATGTATATATATCCCCAGTGCCAGGCGCACTGCATGTATATATATCACCAGTGCCAGGCACACTGCATGTATATATCCCCAGTGCCAGGCACACTGCATGTATATATATCCCCACTGCCAGGCACTCTGCATGTATATATATATCCCCACTGCCAGGCACACTGCATGTATATATATCCCCAGTGCCAGGCACACTGCATGTATATATATCCCCAGTGCCAGGCACACTGCATGTATATATATTACCAGTGCCATGCACACTGCATGTATATATATCCCCAGTGACAGGCACACTGCATGTATATATATCCCCAGTGCCAGGCACACTGCATGTATATATATCCCCAGTGCCAGGCACACTGCATGTATATATATCACCAGTGCCAGGCACACTGCATGTATATATATCCCCAGTGCCAGGCACACTGCATGTATATATATCCCCAGTGCCAGGCACACTGCATGTATATATATCCCCAGTGCCAGGCACACTGCATGTATATATATCCCCAGTGCCAGGCACACTGCATGTATATATATCCCCAGTGCCAGGCACACTGCATGTATATATATTACCAGTGCCAGGCACACTGCATGTATATATATCCCCAGTGCCATGCACACTGCATGTATATATATCCCCAGTGCCAGGCACACTGCATGTATATATATCCCCAGTGCCAGGCACACTGCATGTATATATATCCCCAGTGCCAGGCACACTGCATGTATATATATATTACCAGTGCCATGCACACTGCATGTATATATATCCCCAGTGCCAGGCACACTGCATGTATATATATTACCAGTGCCATGCACACTGCATGTATATATATCCCCAGTGCCAGGCACACTGCATGTATATATATCCCCACTGTCATGCACACTGCATGTATATATATCCCCAGTGCCAGGCACACTGCATGTATATATATCCCCAGTGCCAGGCACACTGCATGTATATATATCCCCAGTGCCAGGCACACTGCATGTATATATATCCCCAGTGACAGGCACACTGCATGTATATATATCCCCAGTGCCAGGCACACTGCATGTATATATATCCCCAGTGCCAGGCACACTGCATGTATATATATCCCCAGTGCCAGGCACACTGCATGTATATATATTACCAGTGCCAGGCACACTGCATGTATATATATCCCCAGTGCCATGCACACTGCATGTATATATATCCCCAGTGCCAGGCACACTGCATGTATATATATCCCCAGTGCCAGGCACACTGCATGTATATATATCCCCAGTGCCAGGCACACTGCATGTATATATATTACCAGTGCCAGGCACACTGCATGTATATATACCCAGTGCCAGGCACACTGCATGTATATATATCCCCACTGTCGTGCACACTGCATGTATATATATCCCCAGTGCCAGGCACACTGCATGTATATATATCCCCAGTGCCAGGCACACTGCATGTATATATATCCCCAGTGCCAGGCACACTGCATGTATATATATCCCCAGTGACAGGCACACTGCATGTATATATATCCCCAGTGCCAGGCACACTGCATGTATATATATCCCCAGTGTCAGGCACACTGCATGTATATATATCCCCACTGCCAGGCACACTGCATGTATATATATCCCCACTGCCAGGCACACTGCATGTATATATATCCCCACTGCCAGGCACACTGCATGTATATATATCCCCAGTGCCATGCACACTGCATGTATATATATCCCCAGTGCCATGCACACTGCATGTATATATATCCCCAGTGTCAGGCACACTGCATGTATATATATCCCCACTGCCAGGCACTCTGCATGTATATATATATCCCCACTGCCAGGCACTCTGCATGTATATATATATCCCCAGTGCCAGGCACACTGCATGTATATATATCCCCACTGCCATGCACACTGCATGTATATATATCCCCACTGCCATGCACACTGCATGTATATATATCCCCACTGCCAGGCACTCTGCATGTATATATATATCCCCACTGCCAGGCACTCTGCATGTATATATATCCCCAGTGCCAGGCACACTGCATGTATATATATCCCCACTGCCAGGCACTCTGCATGTATATATATCCCCAGTGCCAGGCACACTGCATGTATATATATCCCCAGTGCCAGGCACACTGCATGTATATATATCCCCACTGCCATGCACACTGCATGTATATATATCCCCACTGCCATGCACACTGCATGTATATATATTACCACTGCCAGGCACACTGCATGTATATATATCCCCAGTGCCAGGCACACTGTATATTTATAGAAATGAGGACAAAAGGGGGGCACTTACTGTCTGTGTGCTCCTTGCTGCACAGGGTTGCTCCTCTTTTCTTTAGCAGATCCTGACTCATTACATACAGATCACACACTGCCAGGCTTCTGTAACATGGTCACGCCACAAGAGGCCACATCAGGGGTAAAAAAAAATCCAGCAGGGGGTGGAGGGGGATCCAAAAAAAGTGCATTTAAAAAATGACATGTAATGAAGAATATGAGCAGTGCAATGTATCCCTGGGAGTGCTACAATGTTGCAAAGCAGGTGACTGATCCAAAGCAGTGAGGAGGCTCCTGAGTGTGCTGCAAA
>CM050172.1:109992510-110007510 GCA_027410445.1 Discoglossus pictus | reverse complement strand
CCTACAATTAAAAATAAATTATTTAAATAGTTTTTGAATATCAATTAAAGACAGAGTTCTAATATTTCTCTATATTGAGTATCTGAGGGCGTAACACTGTCACATGTATTTGTGCCACTTTGTAATTATCAATATTAAAATCCATTTTCTTTTAAGGACAAATATAGAAATGCTCAACTGATAGTTTAGGGCAGCCTCCTGGGCAGATCCTCTCATCCACTGGACAGAAAAGGCAGTGGAGAGAAAATCTCTGCTAGTCCCTGAAATATCTGAAATATTAGTTTTAAATTGTTTTTCTTCAAATCCTGATTTTATTGTTAAACAGTTACATTTTTTGTATATTATCTTTTGAATAACGGAATGTGATGACGCGCAAAATATTTTAAGAAAACAAAAATAAATAAATAATCGCAACCTTTACCTTTTTAATTTTCTATAGGTCATTTTTCTTTACTGCATTATATATATATATATATATATATATATATATATACACACACACACATATACACATATATTTTTAAAATGGTTATGGATTACAAGAGCAAAGCCTTTGTGGGCACATTTGCATGCCCCTGCCCATTTTCCCAGAATGCAGTGTAATAACTGTATTGCTCGGAATTCTGGGCATGAAACAAGTTTTTTTACTTGTTTTAGATGTTCAAATGTGAGTGCAAATGTACTGTTTGTTTACTGTATTGTGCAGGTTTCTATCGCTCTTTTGCCCACCATAAATGAAATAAATATATATATATATATATATATATATATATATGTAAGCTGTGTAATACAGTGGCATATGCCTAAAAGGAGCCACGTATAAAGTGGTACTGGATTAAAGAGTGAAATGCACTGTGAGCTCACTTGCATGGCCCTGCCCAGATTCCCAGAGTGCACTGCAATAACTGTATTTCTTGGAATTCTGAGCAAGAAATAAGTTTAATTTATTTTTTAGACATTCAAATGGGATCACAGATGTACTATTTATTTTCTGTACTAGTGTACGGTGCAGGCTTCTGTCGCTCTTTTGCCCACCGTAAGCTAAATATATATATGTGTGTGTGTGTTTATATATTTACTTGCACCCCTACATATACTTACATGAAAGTGCTACAAGTGTCATCTACAGCTGAGGGTCCCAGACTATGGACCACTAGTGGTCTGTATGACTGGGATTGCAAATATACATATATTATAATACAGTATTTCACGTGGCCTCTTTTTTCTGTTGCTGTAAACTAATGGACCTAATGAAAGCACTGGCAGTTGCAGCTGCCACTCTTCCGTTGTGTGTTAAGCTGCAAAGTCTCCCCAGCCTAGGAAGTTTCTGAGTAGTTTAGTTCTTGTGCAGCTCGTCACAAGACTCGGAGCGTCTTCTGTAATATTACAAAACAATCCGGGCTTGTTTCAGATCACGGCCTTGAAGCCTAATATAGAAAAGCTCCAGAACAAATATGGCAGAACATCCAACACTTGGGAGCCAGCAGCTGGGAAGGAAGCGAGCCGAGGCTGAGAACACATTGGGCTCGGCCTAATGGCCCCAACGCCAGATTCATATCCAATATAAAGAGTTCACATACAATTATGTCTCATAACATCAGGGTGCTCAAATCTGCTATTTACTCAGCACGGGGAGAATTAAACGCTTTACAAGACTTCCAAACCGACCCCACCCTGCGAGGAAGGAATCAAACGAAATCTTATGACTTACCAATTAAAGGGAAAGGGAAGTCCCAGACTGTTTAAAGGGATATGTGTAGTTCCTGTATATTACTAGGTATAAAATATCCTTGTGTATCTATTTACTGACATTAAAAACGCTTATATGCTCTGTATTTATTGTCTAAAAGCAAACAAATAGTTCCTGTATGGGTCTGCCCTCTGCAGTGTATGCAGACTCTGTAGGGCTGGATATGCAGTGCCCTAGCGTATCAGGAGCCATGTCTCAGCAGCATGTTGCTGAGTGGTGGTCACTGATTGGTTAGTATCATACACAGCACACCCAGTACTAAAGAGTTTGTGTCTTCATGAGCTGCAGAGGGCAGACCCATACAGGGACTATTTGTTTGCTTTTAGGCAGTAAATACGGAGCTTATAAGTACTTCTTAATAAAATAAAGCACATGTCAGTAAATGGATACCCAGGGATATTACAGAAGTAACCAGCACCGGCATCAATTGCCCATTTCCAAAAACTCCTGCTAAACCGGCACTATGCTAACTTTTTTTTTTAATTATTTTTTCTGGGCCTATTTGAGGGGTTTTGGGGTGTTTAAGGGTCGTTGAGACCCTTCAATTCAGGGACTCCAGATTAACCAGTAACTAAAGTTATCCGGCAATAGGGAGTCCCCGTGGGTGCCGGATAACAGGGGTTTTACTGTATATACCTAGTAACACCCAGGAACCTGCCATGTCCCTTTAATAAATTAGAAGTGATTCAGAGGGGCGCTGAACAAGCTGCAAACAGTGATTGGTAATATTTGGGATTTGCAGACTGGCCGGTTACCTTCTAATGTTCATGGGGCGAGGCTGGTACATATAACACAGTAAATACAGGTATACCCTTGTATGCACTACCCTGCTGCGCGCTGATTCGCGTTAGTCAGCAAAGGTAAGCACGCTTTTTTCCGACATATCGCTGTTCACCGCTATGGCGATAAAATGCCCAGTTTAGCGCGTTTTCATATAGCGCCCTGCATGCAGGAACACATATACCGCTCTAAAAGGGGTATTGCTGTAGTTTAGCTTTACATTGATTTGTATAGAGTACATTATAACTGCAGATATGTATCAATATACCACGTATAACTAGGACAAATGTTTAAAGTGCCAGGCTCTCCTCATCCCTGCTTCTCCCTAAGGACCGGCAGATAATATCTGAGGGGCCGGCACTGTCCCGGGACAGGCTTAGAGATCAGAAGGGCGAGGAGTGGACATGGCAGGGTCAAATACTTTTAAGATTTGTATGCATGTCTCACATATACACAAGGCCATCATAGGGTTAAGTAAAATAACACGGTACAATAATATACAGTATCGCACATAAGTGAGTACACCCCTCACATGTACATATGTTATTATATCTTCTCATGCGCCCCTCTGCTACAATGTGAAGTAGTAAGTGTACGGCCTGTATAACAGTGTAAATGTGCTGTCCCCTCAAAATAACTCAACACACCGCCATTAATGTCTAAACCATTAGCAACAAAAGTGAGTACACCCCTAAGTGGAAATGTCCAAATTGGGCCCAAAGTGTCAATATTTTGTGTGGCCGCCATTATTTTCCAGCACGGTCTTAACCCTCATGGGCATGGAGTTCACCAGAGCTTCACAGGTTGCCACTGGAGTCCTCTTCCTCTCCTCCATGATGACATCACGGAGCTGGTGGATGTTAGAGACCTTGCACTCCCCTCATTCCGTTTTGAGGATGCCCCACAGATGCTCAAAAGGGTTTAGGTCTGGAGACATGCTTGGCCATCCATAACCTTTACCTTCAGCTTCTTTAGCAAGGCAGTGGTCGTCTTGGAGGTGTGTTTGGGGTCGTTATCATGTTGGAATACTGCCAAGCGGCCCAGTCTCCAAAGTGAGAGGATCATGCTCTGCTTCAGTATGTCACAGTACATGTTGGTGTTCATGGTTCCCTCAATGAAGTGTAGCTCCCCAGTGCTGGCAGCACTCATGCAGGCCCAGACTATGACACTCCCACCACCATGCGTGACTGTAGGCAAGACACACTTGTCTTTGTACGCCTCACCTGGTTGCCATCACACAAGCTTGACACCATCTGAACCAAATAGGTTTATCTTGGTCTCATCGGACCACAGGACATGGTTCCAGTAATCCATGTCCTTAGTCTGCTTGTCTTCAGCAAACTGTTTGCGGTCTTTCTTGTGCATCATCTTTATAAGAGGCTTCCTTCTGGGACGACAGCCATGCAGTGTGCAGTGTATGGTCAGAGCACTGACCGGCTGACCCCCCACCCCCACCCTCTGCAGCAATGCCGGCAGCGCTCATACGTCTATTTCTCAAAGACAACCTCTGGATATGATGCTGAGCACGTGCACTCAACTTCTTTGGTAGACCATGGTGAGGCCTGTCCTGAGTGGAACCTGTCCTGTGACACCGCTGTATGGTCTTGCCCATCATGCTGCAGCTCGGTGTCAGGGTCTTGGCATCTTATTATAGCCTCGGCCATCTTTATGTAGAGCAACAATACTTTTTTCAGATCCTCAGAGAGTTCTTTGCTATGAGGTGCCATGTTGAACTTCCAGTGACCAGTATGAGAGAGTGTGAGAGCGATAACACCAAATGTAACACACCTGCCCCCCATTCACACCTGAGATCTTGTAACACTAACAAGTCACATGACACCGGGGAAGGAAAATGGCTAATTGGGCCTCAATTTGGACATTTCCACTCACTTTTGTTGCCAACGGTTTAGACATTAATGGCGGTGTGTTGAGTTATTTTGAGGTGACAGCACATTTACACCGTTATACAGGCCGTACACTTACTACTTCACATTGAAGCAGAGGGGCACATGAGAAGATAGAATAACATGTTTACAAGTGAGGGGTGTACTCACTTTTGTGAGATACTGTGTATATATATATATGAAAACATTGAGTCTAAACAGAGTCTCTTTTTGATGACTCTGTTGGGACCTGGAGGCATCCATGACACTCTGATGGAAACTCTTTGTGTAAGAAGGGATTTTATATTTCTGGAAAGCAGGGCTTATTTATTATTATTATTATTATTATTATTATTATTATTATTATATTTTATGTGTAGCGCGCCAGCAGACTGCGCAGCACTAGAGCTACAATAAATACTTTATAGATATATACATTAAAATGCAGAAAAGGCAGAACATTTGTACATACACATGATTACACGAGGATAAGACGGCCCTGCTCCCAGGAGCTAACAGTCTAAGCAAGCTGTTGGGTGTTGGAGAAGAAAGGGTGTGGTGTCAATTTAATTCACATCCAATTACCTAACAAATGCTCCAGACCTCACCTCTGACCCGTCTGACAAATAGGTTTAATATTAAAGACTCCTTTTCTACGTATTAAATACAAACTTGATTAAATATCTCTGCCTAATTAAAACATCTAATTACATTTTTTAGCCCTTTACGTGTTAGGATGAGAGGCTCTGACTTAATCTGCAGCTTTTTAGAAGCATTAAAGAAGGTGTTTTTATTTAGGTCTTCGTTATCGCTCTACAGGCTATAACCCACCGGGGTCTCAGACCGGAGTATAGCGCTGCGCCAGCGTCACCTGTCCAGGATCTAATGACACAGATAAACAGGTTGTATGTCAGGTGGGACACGCATGGCGCGGCGCCGCTTGTGTCTGTCATCTGATTTCTAAAAAAACCCTCAGGCAGATTTTTTGTTGTTCTGAAAATATTTGTTTTCTAAGAAAATTATTTTTACTAACCAAACTTCATAGAAAACCTAACGAGGGGGCGAGAACCCTTTAAAGGACAAGTGTAATTTGGGCCTGATGTTTAGTACGTGCGCATTGCAAAGGTTAGCAGGTTCTGCTTGTAGAGGGCCACATTGGACCTCTTCTGCAATGGTCCATGGATCACCAGAAGTCAGGTGGCCAATGGTACAACCGGGAATGCAAAATGTAAAAAAATCATATACACACATATATATATATATATATTACAACATTAATATTTTAAAGGAGCAGAGAGAAAAATCACCAGAAAGACCCTCAGCAGTACTCCAATGGCCCACCAGGACCCGGGCCAGCTACTAAGTGGTCCAATGAGAAATGTTGGTCTGGAGCCCGTCTACTGTGAACCAAACTTCAAATGGATCTTATTGTTAAATTCTACAAATAACTGCCTTTCAATAGAACTGAATGTAGATCTTATCAGCAACCAAGAACCCTTCCTGGCAACTAATAATGGGGGAATCTTAAGCGACTGAGATGGGCATCCCAGTATTTACTCGGCATCTGGGAAAATTGCCATTTCAACACATCTCAGCTTCATTAAATGCCCTTTATTAAGAATAAAAGTAATTAGCGACCTCCATTAAAGCAATAAAAAAAAGGTAAACATGAACATTCAAAAAACATCAAAAGTGTTACTGTATCTTTAATTCTCAAAATGTACATCCTAATAAACAGAAATATAAAGAACATAATAATAACCAGACTAATACCGCATGAATTATGGGACAGAACAGCAAATATTGATGAACTTTAGGCATTCCCGGATATTCTGCTCTGCCCCCCTCGGCGTCACTGATCCCCCCCTTTATTAGGCCTAGATTCTCTATTTCTATCCATTATCCTTGTTATTTCCAATGCACGCTCCCTGTATATAATGCTCAGGGTCATATTCAGGGCAGGGCTGAGTGGTGTACTGCTAATAGGACACAAGAGACCTATCTGTATTGAGCTTAAAGCTAAGAGACCCTCGGCCTGCCACCCCCAAGTGACCCCAATCCCCTGTCATTTACTAAAATATGAAAGAGCCAAAATCAAAGTCATGTCATAGGATACAAAATGTGCTCCTTATCCAGTATCAATAAGACATGTATTCTGCGCAGTGCGCCCGCAAGTGTGTCCATATATCATATGTTTTTCCTGGAGCTGGCATCTGACTACTGTTAATTAAGCATGGCAAAGGTCAGGCACATTTCTCAGGGTCAAGAGGCTCAGTTTCGGGCTGCGGTGATACAGAATCTGCACTATAGCACAAATAGGAGCCATACTGTGCATGCAATGGATACAATGCATCTTATGTAAGTGATACAGTAACCAGTTATTGTACAAATAAAAAACACAAAATAAATAAATATAATCGTAGAGTAGTAAAACTCACTAGTTGGATTATTACCTTATTGTACTGTACGTCTGTAACTGGTTTGTACATAAAGTTACTGAAGACATTGGTGCTTCAAAATAAATCACATATATAATTGTGAGCATGCGGGCTGTTGCTAACGCTGTGGGCTTGCGTAGCGAGCCTGCGGCCCTCGCAAAGCGAGGACCTCGCAAAATGTACGGAGTTCCGAAACCAAAATACGAGACGCGTTACGACCCATTATGACCTCGCAAAAAAAATGTCCGAAACCCGCGCACATGAAAACATCAAAAACACAATAAATACACACAACAAATACATAAAAAGATTATACAGCAAGGGGGGCACCCAGGACCTCGGAAACTGAAGTTGCACCTCAATTTAACTCCAAATAAAAGAGTTTAGACACTCAAAAAGCCCCTAAGCGAGAAAAAATGTCAGCCGAAAAAAATGAAAAACGAGGCTACAGCAGTCTAAAGACGCAAAACACCAAACACCTACGGATTTTCTGAAAAAGACGTACGAGATCTGAAAACAAGGAAGCAACCCGCGCAACCCCAAAAACATTACAAACACAATAAATACAAACAACAAACACATAAAAAGCTTACCCACAGCAAGGGGGGCACCCAGGACCTCTGCAAGTGACGTTACACCGCGATTTAAATACAAATTTCGGAGTTTAGAGACCTGAAAATCACCTAAGCAAGAGAAAAAATGGCCGCCGAACAAAACAAAAACGAGGCTAAAGGACCCTAAACACGCAAAACACCACCAAACACCTATTGATTTTCCGAAAAAGTCGGACGACATCCGAAAACAAGGACGCAAAATCAGCCACAGCCGCGTCCCACACACTGATGCTGCAGGAACATCAAAACAGATTGTCAGCTCTTCAACACAATGCTGCATATATTACTTGAAAATAGGTAAAGTATATTACTTTATTAATGTATTATTTATTTGATAAGCATATACCAAACAGCATTAGCTCACTTACAATTTTATTGCCATCATTTTTTGACGGGCAATAATCTAGTATGCAATAATAACGATAAGACTGTCCATATTTGTACCATATCTTGGAGTAACACAACATTTATGCTGTTTTGATACAAAGTTTCCAGTTTTCTTTTTCCAGTTCCCACTGGGAACTTCCTGTCTTCTTGTATTAGCAGACTAAAAGGAAGGAGGTCTAGTCAACTGGTGTCCCATCTCCACTGCAAGAAGAATCTGAAAAAATACTCTAGTAGCAATTCTGGCTGGAAAATACAGGATAAATGTTCTTTTTTCATTTAAACAGATTGTTCTTCTTTAGCTATTTCTTTCTAAAAAGATAATTATAATTAACATCTCAAGCACTGAAATGGTGGCTTAAACCTTTCAGGATTTATTGTAATTGTATATGCTTGGATATATAAGGGCCCCAGTGCAAAAAACTATTTTGGGCCCCCAGTACCATTTCACTCAGTACCCCAAGACCCGTTCCTATAACAGCTTCCCACCAAGGGGCTTCTACACTACAGAGGAGGGCCCCCAGAGGAGGGCCCTGGTGCACTGCACCACCTGCAGCTCTGCCTGCCCCTGGCTATCAAAATACTTCTAGCATGCACGGAAAAGATAATGTGTTAAATGTTACTAATTATTTTTTGAATGATAAATAAGTGATTTATGGTGTTTGAAAATTAATAAAATATAGACTGTGAGGGATTTTTTTTCTGTTTTGAAATTTGATGAAAATTAGAGGGGTAGTGAGCCTTATGGAAGTCTGGACTGTAACTTGTTGTGCCTTTAATCTCATTGGAATGAATGTAAATCAGTTAAGAAAACACAATTACTTCTGTGAGTTCTTTAGATTTCCTTTTATCTCACTTATAAGATAAAGGACCCCTTCTGGATCGCTACCTTGCCATGGTGAATGGTTTTGTGTACTCCAATGAAGCTGGGAGCTAAACCATATAGGATCACCCAAGATGGGCAGGTCAGAGCAGAGAGGTCCACTGGAGAAGGAACTGGCAACCCACTCTGGTATATTTGCCAAGAAAACCATATGGATAAGCACAACCAGAAACATAACAATATGGCACCAGAAGATGAGCCCCAACTTATATGCAGAGTGCATCATGTGTAAGGCTGAACTGGATGAATCCAAAGCCGGAATCAATATCGCTGGAAGGAATATCAACAACCTCAGATACGCCGATGATACTACTCTGATGGCTGAAAGTGAGGAGGAACTAAAGGACTTATTGATGAGGTTAAAAGAAGAGAGTGCAGATGCTGGCCTGGTGCTCAACATTAAAAAGACGAAGATCATGGCAAACGGCAATCTCACTTCCTGCCAAATAGACGGGGAAGAAGTGGAGGCAGTGACAGATTTTATTTTCCTGGGATCCAAAATCTCTTCAGATGGTGACTGTAGTCATGGAATTACAAGACATTTGCTTCTGGAAAGGAAAGCTATGGCAAGTCTGGACAAGATTGTAAAAAGTAAAGATATTACACTATCAGCAAAGGTCCGCATAGTTAGACCTCTGGTAACAAGTAACAAGAGCCGGACCATAAAGAAGTCTGAGCACCGGGGAATTGACGCCTTTGTATTGTGGTGTTGGAGAAAACTGCTTAGAAGACTGCAAGAAGATCCATAAATCAGTACTAAAGGAAATGAAGACAAACTGTTCACTGGAAGGTTTGATCATGAGGCCGAAGCACAAATATTTTGTTCATATCATGAGAAGACAGGATTCCCAAGAGAAGACTCTGATGCTGGGAAAGATTGAAGACATAAGAAGAAGGGGATGACAGAGACGGAGATGGATAGATGAGGTTATTGAAGTAATTAACATGAGCTTGAGGGAGCTCAGAGGGGCAGTGGCTGACATGCTGCAGTCCATAAGGTCACTAACATAATACACATAAAGGCTGACCAAACACATTATTTTTATCTGTATGTCTGTTATTTTAGTTTTAATTTTCTTCAGTTCATTTCATTTCATTTCCATGGGGGATCACGTCTTTTTAGTATATAAAAAAAAGCACCTTTAAATGCATGCAAGAGCGTTGTGGCCCTTTAAGTCATTCTACAGAGACAATCCATCTGTTGTATGGAGCTCGTGGTGTTGCGTGGCGAGTTACGGCGCACCTTGATGTGGTAACGCTCATTTACCATTTGCCCCCTATTTCCAAGGTATGTTAAAGATTAACTACCATTGACTTGCGTATGAGATAAGGAAGGAGCGGCACATTAACCCTTGCAGCTCAGTAATTTCACTAGATACGGGGGCCATTTATTTACAATTTTGCTCTTTTGAACAAAAAATTTATAAAACGGACAAAATGTTTCTACAAATTTAAATAAATAAAGTGACAGAGAAGGTCCCAGTTTTTGCAGAACTGTAACATAGAAACAAAACAAATATGTAACTGGTTATTATTAAATTGTGGAAGTGTTAGGTAATTCTATGGAAGATCCTGTCTCTCTCGGAACTTTATCTCACGTGATTATCTCTTACAGTGGAGGGGGGTATATATGACCACCATATAAGACTCAGCAATTAAAAGTCTCCATGACTATTATTATTTATCGGAGTATATTTTAATAACAATCAATTGCAATAATGTATTTATTTATATGTATATATATATATATATATCTATTACCCAATAATCATTGTTCCGTTGATCTGTCTGTTGCTTACTCAGGAGTGTTTGCCCTTGTCAACCAATGAGCTTTCTATTTGACCTAATGAAATCACTGGCAATTTTTGCTGCCATATTCCCATTGTGCATATACACAATGGGAGCCTCTACTTTGCTGTCTTTGCGATGAGCGCCTCCATTGTATCTCCTTCCCTCTCCATCCTTTGTCTCTAACCCCCTCCCCTGTGTCTCTTTCTCCCCCCTCCTTGTGTCTCTTTCTTCCCCTCTCCCCCCCTTGTGTCTCTTTCTCCCACCCCCGTGTCTCCCCCTCTCCCCCCGTCTCTCTCTCTCCCTCTCTCCCCCCGTGTCTCTCTCTCCCCCTCTTCCCCGTGTCTCCCCCCCCCCCCCCCCAAGATTGCATATAATAACTAATACATTAAAGGAATGCTTCTGAGGAAGTCATCACACGAAACGCGTAGAGCAGTGAACCACTGCAGCATCATTGCATAGAAAAGTTATTAAATTAGAGGCTATAATTGTTTTTATTCTAAAAACACATTGCCCATATCAAGAATTTGTTGTTGTTCAGTTGTGTCTGACTCTCTGTGACCTTATGGACAGTAGCACGCCAGGCACACCTTGTGTCTGGTTGTCCTAATCCATAATGTTTTCTTGGCAACGATACTGGAGTGGATCGCTCGTTCTTTCTCCAGGGGACTGCGATTTGTCGGACCTTTCTGCTATGACCTGCCCATCTTGGATGACCCTACGTGGTGTAGCTCACAGCTTCATTGAAGTATGCAAGACTCTTCACCACAACAAGGAGTGATCCAGAAGGGGATTTTAAGCATAGTTCTTCAAAATAGTAAATATTTAAAATATGACTGGAGTGGCCCTTTAACATACACAACTTTCAAGCTCAGTTATCTATCATTTCCACTCATAAAATGTAACAACAACAAATTGCAATTCTATTTATTTATATGGGAACTTTTCATTTCTAGGACTTTTGCTGCGTCACTTTAAGATTAGAAACAAGTGAGATTGTTCCAAGCCAAGTAAATCTGGCACGGGTGCCCCCTGTGCGCCATCACTCAACATGAACCTTCCATGATCACAAGCTCCACTTCCGCCTGGAATTAGTGATTTGCTCTGGGACTCCCTTTGTAAGTTCACAGAATGAAGATAAATTGTTGCAGTTGAGTTTCTTCCATTGGCAGAGAGGGGTTCAGCTGTTCACTTGAGACATTCTATCCCCTGCCCAAGGATTTCTGTATTGTTAGTACTTTCCCAGCTTTGCCAGACTAGCTCCGTGTCATCATGAGATTACAAGTCGTGGTATTAATACTTTCCCCGAGCACAAAACTCGGACAGGAGCATAATACCCCCCAAAAAATACAAATTTGGAAGCGGAAGACGTGGGGTCAGGTTGGCAAGATCAGAATGCAAACAATGTTTTCTTTCTTTGGAAAGTAGTTGGCAAAAAGACATGCGTGAAGGACATGTGATAAAGAAAAACAACCGCTGCAAATAGAGCCAACATTTACCTAGCAACAGTTTAGCCGAGCAATGGAAAGTCACAAGTTATTTAAAGGCTCCCAGTGTTGTAACTTGCGACTAAGATAGCAACATGCTTAATAATAATAACAATGACATCACTAATCACTGGATCCAATCAGGTTGTAGACGAGGAATAAAGGAGCATTGTAGTGGTCATACCATATATATAGAAAGCACATTTGTGTTCACAGTTTAATGTCTAAAAAAGTAAAAAAAAACTTGTTTCATGCCCAGAATTCTGAGAAATACAGTTATTACATTGCATTCTGGGAACCTGGGCAGGGACACGCAAATGTACCCACAAAGGCTTTGCTCTTGCAATCCATAACCATTTCAAACATGGTTTCCCTTAAGTATATGCCTGCTGTATCACATAGCTTTGAGCAAAGCTAAGGTTGGATTATACACAAGCTAGTAATACCACCCACGTATAGCTGTTTCAAGCTTACTGCCTCTCATCAGCATGAGGAGGTAGTATACCACAACAATCATTTAATATATAGTGGGCAAAAGAGCGATAGAAGCTGTGACAATCAGAAAATAGCGGCTATACAAGGCCAGGGCCACCTGCTATAGACTACAGGTTAAATACCCACAAGGACCATTGGGTTCTTGGAGATCTCAGCACCAGCACCCTGATATCTGGCTTCTGTATCAGTCAGAGTCTCTCCATCAGGAATCAGCACTTCCAGGAGTCCCTGTAACCTTCATGTGGTAGTGATCAGGACAGGTTACTTGTAGGGTGGAGATAGGATCAGTATCTCAAGTTCTAATAATGGGAGATTTTAATTACCCTGAAATAAACTGGATAAATGAGACCAGCAGTTAAGCCATGCCATTTATAATCTTAATGGAGCAAATCTAGGTGTATCGGATATTGAAAGGGATTTGGGAGGGCTTGTGGACAACCACCTAGGTAACAGCGCTCAATGCCAAGCAGCAGCTGCAAAGGCAAGTAAAATATTAGCATGTATTAGTAAGGGTATAGAAGCCAGGGGAGCAAATATAATTCTGCCACTATACAAAGCCCTAGTACGACCTCATTTGGAATATGGAGGACAATTTTGGGCACCAATTCATAAAAAGGACATTTTAGAGCTGGAAAAGGTACAGAGAAGGGCAACAAAACTAATAAGGGGAATGGAGGGGCTAAGTTATGAAGAAAGACTAACCCAATTACACTTCTTATCTCTAGAAAAAAGCCCCCTAAGAGGAGATATGATTACCTTATATAAATACATCCAGGGTCAGTATAAAGATTTGTCGGGGGAGCTTTTTGTGCCAAGAGGTTTTCTACTGACAAGAGGACATCCTGAGGTTAGAAGTAAAAAGATTCCACCTTAAAGAAAGAAAAGGTTTCTTCACAGTAAGGGTGGTTAATCTGTGGAATTCTCTACCAAAGGAGGTGGTGACAGCGGATTCGATAGATAACTTTAAAAGGGGACTGGATTTATTTCTAATTAAAAATGGAATTCAGGGTTATCGTTGATAATTAGAGAGACAGTAATGATCCACATTTTTTACATTTCCCTTTGAGACAATTGGATAAGTCTCGCTTGTGTTTTTCTTTTTTTTTCTATTTGCCTTCCTCTGGACTAATTAATAATTAAAAAAACATTAAATAATTGATTAATAATTAATTAACAACTAATTAATTAATAGTTAATCCGCATATTGCAGATCAGAGGAGATCTTAAAAGGTTGAACTTGATGGACTGAAAGTCTTTTTTCAACCTTAAATACTATGTAACTTTGTAACTATTATCTCACCAAAGATCTGGAAAGAGAGTCCTAATAATGGGTTATAAGCCGTATTAATGGCACGGTGGAAACGGTTACGATTTCTGACAAGTAAAAACAAAATGTCAAAAACATATATAATTTGGTAATTTTCAAATTGCATATTATTGTCTGACATTTATATGGTAAATAGCATTTTATGACTCAGTAGTAACATTAGAAGACACGGCTTTATCTAATCTCCACAGGCTTCCAAGATGTAAGACCGTGCACAAGATTATATGTAGTTAGTCTAGTCCTGCACTGCCTGCGCCAAACATAGAATAAAGAAGACAAAATAATGTTTATTGCACCGTCTTAATTCATGAACAGACCAAGTAACTGCATCACATGGCGAACTGCGACAGATCCCAACACGCCATAGATATGTTCTGCAAAATCGTAACAATCCAATCTTAAATGTTTGAGTTTCCTGAGTCTCAGCTGCTGAGAAAAGACATTGAAATCCTTAGGTTGCTGCAATGTGAGGAGCGTTGGCTTCATGGCACATATGTAAACATGTTAATGACATGTAAATATAATGTAGAAGTCAGCTCTGTATAATAAAAAGGGCAATAATGTACCATATATATCAATTCTAGCTCATAAAAAGTTCTAATGAACAAAACATTTATAAAGGAATGAAATACAATCTTTAATGTTTAACTATTAAATGCACCGTGCGCTGCTGATGGCGGCCATTGATGTTGCGGGGGGGCTTTTAGATAACCTGGCACATTTTTATGTCACCTATCAAATCAGGTAAACAAAACTGCATAGAATAGTTAAAATGAAACATTTTAATTTTCTTAAAGAGTTTTGCCTGTTATCAACTAGACCCGATATATTAATAGGTTTAAGGTTTACGGGCAAAGACATGTACTGTATATGTATGACGAGGGCCCAAGAGAGCGCCAAAACGTTGTTCAATATTAAAATAGAACTATGAGTCTAAGCGACTATATATATAGTTCAGTTCTGTCCTTCTTCTGCACCTCCCCAACCGGCGCATCTTTTTCGGAGGCTGGGAATACCGGATAATATCACGGCAGGGGAGACGCAGAAATGAACAGAACTGAACTCCCACGGATCAGGGTAAGTAGAAGCTCAAGGCACAAGGGGAAGCTGAGGGGGCATGAGACAGGGTGGCAGGGCAGGTGGGAGCATGGGCCAGGGTGGGAGGACTGAG
>CM050172.1:109882510-109987510 GCA_027410445.1 Discoglossus pictus | reverse complement strand
ATTGGCTTGATTACACATATATGTAGGTTACAAATAAAATGTATATTGAAAATCAAATCTGTTTCCTAAATGAATTATAATATAGTAAATAGATGGTAAAGATCATATATATTGAGATATTATATATAATTAATACATTGTAATATTTATATATCAATGTGATAATAACATGTATATATTTTCCATACTATTAAATATATATGTTAAATAAAATAATGCACTTCAGCATTTGCTCCCTAAAAAAAACATTATGTTTGTGTAGGCTGGTGAGTTTTACAATTATTATGTATTTCCTATTTTATTTTTTTCCACTGCTAAATATTATTGTCACTGGAATAATTATTGGTATTTAGAAATGTTGGAAACTAAAATATAGGTGTAAGGCACGGACGGGGTTCGAACCCGTGATCTTCGGTTTACGAGACCGACGCCTTACCACTTGGCCACCGCGCCTGCGTCTGGATCTGCGCGCTAAACTCCATATCACTCCGCTCCACGCTCTACTCTCGGACGCTGCTGACCGCACTTTTTTTACTCTACAATCGTGCGATCTGTCGATATAATACTTATTTTTAGTGTTACTCCGCTAAATTACATCTTACACCGGGCATTTAGACGCCATTATTGTATTTGAGCATTTTTGTGAGGACGGATCCTTTTATCAGTCACCTGTCGGCATGGAAACTGTTAAATACTTCGCTTACATTTCTTTATTTTATTGTTTACCTACAATTACAAAGTATTACGTGACAAATATATATTTCCTATGAAACAGGTAATAACAAGTTATTAATGTGATTATATGAATTATTATAAAGACTTTTAAATACAGAACTTAATTTTCCCGCCAAACGTTCGCGTCGCCTGTTTTCCCGCGCTTTTCTCAGACTGGCATCTCACTTCCAATCCTGTCAGAGCCAGGTCAGTCAGGTTTTAAGGGGAAAAAAAAAGAAAAAGAAAAAGAAGAGCATTTATAACCATTCTGGGTCCTCAATAACAATTTTAAAACACAAAAAATGGGGTTTATGCAATATTAACCCTTGAAATAACTAGAAGATAAAATGAGGAAACTTTAAAACATAAACTTAAAGCTCTTTTTAATTGCATCAAAATTATTTCTTTCACTTAATTTTTAGGACTTGAGACAAAACTAATATGGGATCAATCCTGTTATATGTACGCACGCACGTATTTGTGGAAGCGCGCTTGTGCCCCGATCTAGATGACCAAAGTAGTACACCTTAACCCACTAACCCTAAGACCCTAAGCACTTACCGGGCCTAACCCTCAGAACCCCTAACCACTTACCGGGCCTAACCCCTTAAAACCCCTAACCACTTACTGGGCCTAACCCTCAGAACCCGTAACCACTTACCAGGCCTAACCCTCAGAACCCCTAACCACTTACCGGGCCTAACCCTCAAAACCCCTAACCACTTACCGGGCCTAACCCTCAGAACCCCTAACCACTTACCAGGCCTAACCCTCAGAACCCCTAACCACTTACCAGGCCTAACCCTCAGAACCCCTAACCCTCAGAACCCCTAACCACTTACCGGGCCTAACCCCTTAAAACCCCTACCCACTTACAGGGCCTAACCCTCAGAACCCCTAACCACTTACCGGGCCTAACCACTTACCGGGCCTAACCACTTACCAGGCCTAACCACTTACCAGGCCTAACCCTCAGAACCCCTAACCACTTACCGGGCCTAACCCTCAGAACCCCTAACCACTTACCGGGCCTAACCCTCAGAACCCCTAACCACTTGCCGGGCCTAACACCTTAAAACCCCTAACCACTTACCGGGCCTAACCCCTTAAAACCCCTAACCACTTACCGGGCCTAATCCTCAAAACCCCTAACCACTTACCGGGCCTAACCCCTTAAAACTCCTAACCACTTACCGGGCCTAACCTTTAGAACCCCTAACCACTTACCGGTTGTAGAGAGCAACACAGCTACATGGGGACGTCCGCGACACGCTCTCCAGCGCGGCTTCCACAAATGCGTGTGTGCGTACATATAACAGGATAGGTCCCTAATATGAATGTTTAAAATATATTTATTTTTTTATTAGAGGTTAATCATTTTGAAGAAAACAAAACATATATATTTTTTAAAGGATTCCTTATTAAAATGTAAAGTATAAATTTGAAACTTTATATTAATTTAGACCTTTCCTGTATTTTCCCCGCCAGTAGGTGGCGCAACATAGGCTCGCTGAGACTTTCTTCAATCTGTTCTTAGGGTTACGGTAGTGGCGTGCTGTGTACGACACTATTTTACTATGTAAAGCTTATCATGTGCCACTACCATAACCCTGAACCCTTACCCTAAATTCTAAATCTAGCACCCTAAGAACAAATAAAAAAAAGTCTTTGGAAGCCACAATCACGCCACCTATTGGCTGTAGCATGCCACTGCTGGAGATGAAAAAACAGGAAAGATCCCATAATTTTACTAGCATCCAAGAAGTAGATTCCTTGATGTTGTGACTGGCATTAGAATAGTAAAATATTAAGTCAGCGTCGTCTTACTATATACCGTATTCAGTTCTGGAAACCGTACCACAGTAGATATCTCTTTAACCTGAAAAACTAAAATAATTATAGGAAAAGGAAATATTTACGCTTATATAGCAATATTGACAAAATATTTACTATTTATGTTATAAGCAACAAAAAAGTAGATACATAAAATAGTGGTTCCCAAATTTCTGTTCAATGGACCACTTAAATGTTGACCTTGTTCTTAGTGGACAACTTGAACACTCCTAGGGGTCTTAGTGGACCACCTAAGTAATATTTCAGCCTTATTAAAATGCCCATTTCTATGTTGGAATAGGACGGGCCTGTGCGCAGATATTCTGACTCTTCTATACTGTATATATAGTTTTCAATTTATAGATGTTGTTTCTTTATTCATTGATAAATACAGTTGTACCATGAATTACCTGAATGGAACTCATGGGCCAGTGATGCCCGTAGCACCACTGCTTGTGAACCTATCATATATAATATTTTGCTGTTGTTTAGTCATTCAGTTGTGTCCGACTCTTTGTGATACTACAGACCTCAGCACGCCAGCCACATGTCAGTCACTGCCACTATAAGCTCCATCTCATTGTTTTAATTACCTCATCTATCCATCTCCGCCTCTGTCGTCTCCTTTGGATGTCTTCAATCTTTTCCAGCATCACAGTCTTCTCTAGGGAATCCTGTCTTCTCATGATATGGACACAATATTTGAGCTTCAGCCTCATGATCAAACCTACCAGTGACCAGTTTGGCTTTATTAACTGTAGTACTGATTTACTGGATCTCGCAGTCCAAGGGACTCTAAGGAGTTTTCTCCAACACCACAATACAAAGGTGTCAATTCTACGATGCTTAGTCTTCGTTATGGTCCAGCTCTCACATCCGTATGTTACTATTGGGAATACCGGTGGCAAGTCCTTCGTGTGCTGGAGAACATTGCGCCGTCATCAGGGCACCGAAAACTGCACTCTGATGACGCTCTGCGCTCCAGCCTGCATCCCATCTACAACAGAGGCTTCTCATGCGCGCCCCCCCCATCTCATACTTACTGCACCTGCATGCTGGAGGCTGCCATGGTAAGGGGCTGACAGTGTGCCATGTGGGACTGGCATGTGTCACTAGGAGCATATTGTATGTCACTGTCATTGTGTGCATGTGTCGCTAGGAGCATGTTGCATTGCATGTTTATCACTACATGTCATTGTCATTATTTGCATGTGTAATAAACATGCAATGCAACATGCTCCTAGTGACATATGAAACAATGCCTGGCGAATATAGCACACTGTCAGACCCTTACCTTGCTAAGCAGGTCCAATAAATATGAGATGGGGGTGCTCGGGCATGAAGCCTCTATGGCAGATGGGATGCAGGCTGGAGTGTCATCAGGGCTCAGTTCTCTGCGCCCTGATGACATCAAGCTGTTCTGCAGCGCGCAAAGGTTGGGGTGCCGGGAATACCAGAGTTCGAACTATGCAGAACTTTGTTCATAGTGTAATGTCTTTTTTCTTTTTACTAGCTTGTCCAAGCTTGCCATAGGTTTCCTCCACAGAAGCAGCTGTCTTTTCATTTTACGGCTGCAGTCACCATTTGCAGCGATCTTGGATCCCAGGAAAAGAAAATCTGTAACTGCCTCCACTGCTACTTCCCTGTCTATTTGCCAGGAACTGAGATTGCTGCTTGCCTTGATCTTTGTCTTTTTAACATTGAGCAATAACCCAATTGCAATAACCCCTTTTACCTCTAAAACGTATATTACACGTTATCATTTTTTATGTATCATTGATAATCAAAAACATTTCATTATTTCCTGTCCATATTACTAAATTATGGAACATGACTGATGTTTTAAGATAAATGATTTCCTTGACAATTTACTCCATTTGGTAAGGAATTTGGTTATGCGTAAGAAGAATGAATCATTTGTCTGAACAAGAGAGTTTAGTGAGCTAAACCCTTGCAATCTTTCTTCTCAGTTCTACATTGAATATATCACCTTTAAACCATGCTTGTTATTTCTTATTTAATTTAAACAGTACTTAACTCTCCCATAGGAACAATAATACACATATATATCATGCAGCAATATATTATGCATTTCTTTCAAAGAGGCCTGAAATTACCCACTAATTCATTACTGGTACCACAGCACAGCTGGGCATACAGTCATATTGTGCGCGTTCTCTGTCAGAGTAAAGTGTGCAAGAAAAATAAAACTCTATACTTAAACGGGGAAAATCTTGCGTCCGCACATCTGCTTTTCTCATAAGTGCCAAATTTCCTTAGAAAGTGATATTTTGCTTCTCCTCAGAGAGGTGATATTAGATTTGAGATTTGATGCTTTAGTGTTGATGAACAATCAAAAAGCTCGCCAGGTAATCTAGAAGGTCTACACGTGTGACTAAGGAAATAATGACATCAATTAAATGTGTGGCTAAATTATTCTTTGCTATGGAACTGAATGAAGGACATTGACACATACGAGCTACCAACATTTCTACTGGTGAAAGAGGGACTCATAGTTTGGAAACAGATATACTGCTGGTTAGTGTTTATTCTGTTCATCAACGATGGCAAAAGTTGAAGCAAAATGTCATTATATATAAACGCATATATACAAGAGAGCAGACATACTCCTTAATTCTCTCCTGGAACCCTGGAGAGAAACATGTTTAATCATTATTTCTTCTAGCCAAAATCAATATTGCATGTGTCATAGATAAGATACCAGATATGCATTATGATATGCGTAAGTAATGCAACATTTTGAAGCCAAGATGTTGCTATATCCAGCTGAATTTGGCTGTTTAATTTGTATATTTTTTATATAAGTCGCTATGGTTCCTAACTATGCAAAATAAAGCAACTTTCATCTCCATTTAATAGCACATTCCCAGTGAAGGCCATCTGTCTGCCTCCCTTGATGTAAAAAATAGGCATTTACAAGTTATCGCAGTGCCCATACATTTGTACCTATCAATGTAAAACATGAATATATAGCTTTTTACCTCAATGTTGCTAACCTCTGTTTATTACCAGCGAATGACGGACCGGTTGCGTCCCAAAGTGCTATAAATTCAGGAGGGTTGGCCATGCAGTGATTCTGAAGCCTACCAAGTGGTATAACAAAATGGATTTTTAATATGACTTTTAGTATTCACTGAGAAAGAGTTCATTAAGAGTGTATATATGTAGTCCATTTGAAAAAGGGTATGCAGTGTGGTTTTAACCTTGATGAAGGCAGGACCAAGTGAGTGGAGCCATTGTGGCTTTACCGGCAGTGGTCATAAGTCAATGTAGTAAAATTACATGGTCTTTATTAAGTCATTTTTGGTCTGATTTTATGAAGTCCAAATATTCTCCAGCCAGGTGACTTTTTACTATGTTCATATACTATTTGCCAAAATGTTATTATGATGGGGCAATTTGATAAACTGTGATAGATGTCATTGTATGGAAGTTTACATTTATGACAGTTTGTACAGATCGTGAAGTCATTTTTATATCTCAGTCACCAGACTGAGATAAGTAACATTTTCAGATAATACTATATCAAGCTTTTCCCATGGCATATATATTTTTTTAGTGGGATAACTGTATTTAATAGACAGGCTTCCAAGAGGTCCTTCTTCCCTGTATAAAGTCCTAAACAGGGGTAATCGGCCGGCCATCTAGACCTCCATGTCATTATTACATTGACTAGCGACTTGCCGTCACAAAATGATGGCAATAAGATTGTAAGGCAGGTAATGTTGTTTGTGTGCAAAATTAATTTTGTTGGTGTTTTAAGATCCTTGGGGGCTGATTGCGAGCCTCGCACTGAGCGCCTTCGGCCCTCATCGCGTGGCTCTTGATTGTTTGTGTGCTATGAGCAGCGTTGGTGTTTTTTTTGGTATGGCAATGAATAATTAGTAAAATAAGAAGTTAATATACTTTTACCTATTGTGAAGTAATATATGCAGCATTGTGTTGAAGAGCTGGCAATCTGTTTTCATGTTGCTGCAGCATTAGTGGTGTGGAGCTGCTGTGTAAGCGTCATGAATGTGTGCAGTGTAATAGTGTGCGTGCGCGAGGCAAATCCGTTAGGGTAGCTGTGTACTTCCGGAATGTGTAAGTTATTGTTCTAAAATGGCGCCTAATGTGTGGTATGCGGCTGTGGCTGATTTTGCGTCCTTGTTTTCGGATGTCGTCCAACTTTTTCGGAAAATCCGGCCATTTTTTCTCTCGCTTAGGTGATTTTCAGGTGTCTAAAATCTTCAATTTGGACTTAAATTGCGGTGTAACGTCACTTGCAGAGGTCCTCGGTGCCACCCTTGCTGTGGGTAAGCTTTTTATGTGTTTGTTGTGTGTATTTATTGTGTTTGTAATGTTTTTCGGATCGCGCGGGTTGCGTCCTTGTTTTCGGATCTCGTAAGTCTTTTTCGGAAAATCCGTAGGTGTTTTGCGTCTTTAGAGTCCTGTAGCCTTGTTTTCCATTTTTTTCGGCGGTCATTTTTTCTCTCGCTTAGGGGATTTTCGGGTGTGTAAACTCTTTTATTTTGAGTTAAATTGAGGTGTAACTTCATTTTTCGAGGTCCTGGGTGCCCCCTTTGCTGTAGGTAACTATTTGTTGTGTGTATTTATTGTGTTTTTCATGTTTTCATGTGCGCGGGTTTCGGGCGTATTTTGCGAGGTCGTAATGGGTCGTAACGCGTCTTGTCCTAAGTCCGTTCATTTTGCGTGGTCCGCAGTTGCCGGCAAGGAGCGCCTTCACGAGGGCCGCAGGCATGCTCACAACTATATATGTGATTGTATATCCCTCCTCAAGCTTCCAAATCCTTAAATAAGCTATCAGTTATATTTTATAATTTCGTAAATACAGTTATATTTTGGTATAATGTTGACCCAGAAGGTTACTAGAAATTATACTGTCTTATTTTTATATCCTAAAATGTTCCTGTTGTTTTGGTATATTGTTAAGAAAATATATTTTTTTCTATAATTTTTTTTTTGTATTCAGCTTCAGTAAATGGAGTAAAAATGCCTATGTTTAAAAACAATGAGATATATATCACTGATTTCAGTTAAAAAAGTGACCACTACTATTGCATGAGACCAACAGCAGAGAACAGCACAGAGCTAATGTTCAGGAATACATTATATTACATTATGCAAACAGTGCATTACCTTGCCAAAAATACTAAGTTATGTTATATATTTTGAAATATTATTTTGATGAATCCAAATCCCGGTGGAAACATCTTTAGGTTCATGATGACTTTTTGGCTAAAATGCGGCTTTATCAACTTATTAGATCATTTCCATACATAGAGAAAAATCAGATTATAGATGAGGTTAAAAAAACAAAATGGTCTGATACTGAGAGTACAGTGAAAGGAAATACAACGTATATGTTACCAGCTGTGCTGGGGATAAGTTATTAAATGAACATTAACTTTTAATTTTCCTTTTGAAATGTAATATTTGATACAGTATAATTTTGCATAGAAATAGTATAATTTTTATTTGCTTAAATGTTCTCTAAAATCATGTATTTTTTCAAAATAATATTAAACAATTATAATGTGTAAACGTACATTGCAACATGTTAAAATTGTTTATGCTTTGTACTTAACCCTGGAAAAGGGTACAGAATATGTTGTCACCTTCCAAATACAGGCAAATAATAAAGCATATCTATGTTATTAAAGAAGAGAGAGAATTGATGCCTTTGAATTGTGGTGTTGGAGAAACCAGCTTAGAGTTCCTTGTTTGGATCTTCTTGCATTCCAATCAGTAATACAGGAAATGAAGCCAAACTGTACGCTGGAAGGTTTGATTATAAGACTGAAGCTCAAAAACTGTGTCATATCACAAGAAAACTGGATTCCCTGGAGAAGACTCAAATGCTAGGAAATATTGAAGCAAATGGCGAAGGGATGGCAGAGGTGGTGATGGATAGATGAGGTCTTTGAAGCAATTATCATGAGCTTGAGGGAGCTCAGAGGGTGTGTGCCTAGCCAAGTCCCCCAAGTTCATGTGGGTACAATTTGTATTTTAGGTACCACAAACAGAGCAGATTGGCTATCATCAATAACAGACTTGACCAACAAAGTAATTGTGGGGTTTAGGGTGTGATTAATGCTGATTACTCCATTGTTGTTCCAATAGTGTCTCCATAGTGGACCTCCTGGATAGCTAGTTTAGTAAATAAACAATCTTGAAGCAACATACTCAGGATGAGTGCAGCTGAGATTATTTGGGTTTAGTTGTGATAGAATGGGATGAAGGGCAGGTTATTATTATTATCATTTATTTGTAATGGGTAAGTTCAAGGCAAAAACAGTAGCAATATTAACACATTGCAAAGGATGGAGGGCAGCTCCTGAGCTTGGTTGTTGGTTAATAGTAGACATTTTCCATTTGCAGTTTCTGAGACGTGTCCTTATTTTGCAGTATCATTGTGCGTCTTCATAGGCTTACTTTACTTAGTTGCGTTAGAGTAGATACCTCTCTGCCGCACCAAGCTGTGTGCAGACCTGTTTGTATCATATATATTTTGCACTGCACCTGTATTTCTACTCGCCTTATTTGTTTATACCTTTGTAATTTGCTTATTGTACCCACCACTCTATTCTACGTTGTAAATACCATTACTGAGAATGTTGGTGCTTTATAAATAAATAGTAATAATAATAATAACTGAGACTGGCACCCAAAAACACATGACGTCACTGTGATGGGTATACCACTATGATGGCATGCATGGTATACATTATCTTCTATGTAAATATATCCCAGCCTATCTGTGTGTCATTGGGGCCTAGAACACATGACGTCACTGTGATGGGTATACCACTATGATGACATGCATGGTATACATTATCTTCTATGTAAATATATCCCAGCCTATCTGTGTGTCATTGGGGCCTAGAACACATGACGTCACTGTGATGGGTATACCACTATGATGACATGCATGGTATACATTATCTTCTATGTATATATATCCCAGCTTATCTGTGTGTCATTGGGGCCTAGAACACATGACGTCACTGTGATGGGTATACCACTATCATGACATGCATGGTATACATTATCTTCTATGTAAATATATCCCAGCCTATCTGTGTGTCATTGGGGCCTAGAACACATGACGTCACTGTGATGGGTATACCACTATGATGACATGCATGTATACATTATCTTCTATGTAAATATATCCCAGCCTATCTGTGTGTCATTGGGGCCTAGAACACATGACGTCACTGTGATGGGTATACCACTATCATGACATGCATGGTATACATTATCTTCTATGTAAATATATCCCAGCCTATCTGTGTGTCATTGGGGCCTAGAACACATGACGTCACTGTGATGGGTATACCACTATCATGACATGCATGGTATACATTATCTTCTATGTAAATATATCCCAGCCTATCTGTGTGTCATTGGGGCCTAGAACACATGATGTCACTGTGATGGGTATACCACTATCATGACATGCATGTATACATTATCTTCTATGTAAATATATCCCAGCCTATCTGTGTGTCATTGGGGCCTAGAACACATGACGTCACTGTGATGGGTATACCACTATGATGACATGCATGGTATACATTATCTTCTATGTAAATATATCCCAGCTTATCTGTGTGTCATTGGGGCCTAGAACACATGACGTCACTGTGATGGGTATACCACTATGATGACATGCATGTATACATTATCTTCTATGTAAATATATCCCAGCCTATCTGTGTGTCATTGGGGCCTAGAACACATGACGTCACTGTGATGGGTATACCACTATGATGACATGCATTGTATACATTATCTTCTATGTAAATATATCCCAGCCTATCTGTGTGTCATTGGGGCCTAGAACACATGACGTCACTGTGATGGGTATACCACTATCATGACATGCATGGTATACATTATCTTCTATGTAAATATATCTCAGCTTATCTGTGTGTCATTGGGGCCTAGAACACATGACGTCACTGTGATGGGTATACCACTATGATGACATGCATTGTATACATTATCTTCTATGTATATATATCTCAGCTTATCTGTGTGTCATTGGGGCCTAGAACACATGACGTCACTGTGATGGGTATACCACTATGATGACATGCATTGTATACATTATCTTCTATGTAAATATATCCCAGCCTATCTGTGTGTCATTGGGGCCTAGAACACATGACGTCACTGTGATGGGTATACCACTATCATGACATGCATGGTATACATTATCTTCTATGTAAATATATCCCAGCCTATCTGTGTGTCATTGGGGCCTAGAACACATGATGTCACTGTGATGGGTATACCACTATCATGACATGCATGGTATACATTATCTTCTATGTAAATATATCCCAGCCTATCTGTGTGTCATTGGGGCCTAGAACACATGACGTCACTGTGATGGGTATACCACTATGATGACATGCATGTATACATTATCTTCTATGTAAATATATCTCAGCTTATCTGTGTGTCATTGGGGCCTAGAACACATGATGTCACTGTGATGGGTATACCACTATGATGACATGCATGGTATACATTATCTTCTATGTAAATATATCCCAGCCTATCTGTGTGTCATTGGGGCCTAGAACACATGACGTCACTGTGATGGGTATACCACTATGATGACATGCATGGTATACATTATCTTCTATGTAAATATATCCCAGCCTATCTGTGTGTCATTGGGGCCTAGAACACATGATGTCACTGTGATGGGTATACCACTATGATGACATGCATGGTATACATTATCTTCTATGTAAATATATCCCAGCCTATCTGTGTGTCATTGGGGCCTAGAACACATGACGTCACTGTGATGGGTATACCACTATGATGACATGCATGGTATACATTATCTTCTATGTAAATATATCCCAGCCTATCTGTGTGTCATTGGGGCCTAGAACACATGACGTCACTGTGATGGGTATACCACTATGATGACATGCATTGTATACATTATCTTCTATGTAAATATATCCCAGCCTATCTGTGTGTCATTGGGGCCTAGAACACATGACGTCACTGTGATGGGTATACCACTATGATGACATGCATGGTATATATTATCTTCTATGTAAATATATCTCAGCTTATCTGTGTGTCATTGGGGCCTAGAACACATGACGTCACTGTGATGGGTATACCACTATGATGACATGCATGGTATACATTATCTTCTATGTATATATATCCCAGCTTATCTGTGTGTCATTGGGGCCTAGAACACATGACGTCACTGTGATGGGTATACCACTATGATGACATGCATGTATACATTATCTTCTATGTATATATATCCCAGCCTATCTGTGTGTCATTGGGGCCTAGAACACATGAAGTCACTGTGATGGGTATACCACTATCATGACATGCATGGTATACATTATCTTCTATGTAAATATATCTCAGCTTATCTGTGTGTCATTGGGGCCTAGAACACATGACGTCACTGTGATGGGTATACCACTATGATGAAATGCATGGTATACATTATCTTCTATGTATATATATCTCAGCTTATCTGTGTGTCATTGGGGCCTAGAACACATGACGTCACTGTGATGGGTATACCACTATCATGACATGCATGGTATACATTATCTTCTATGTATATATATCTCAGCTTATCTGTGTGTCATTGGGGCCTAGAACACATGACGTCACTGTGATGGGTATACCACTATGATGACATGCATGGTATATATTATCTTCTATGTAAATATATCTCAGCTTATCTGTGTGTCATTGGGGCCTAGAACACATGACGTCACTGTGATGGGTATACCACTATCATGAAATGCATGGTATACATTATCTTCTATGTATATATATCTCAGCTTATCTGTGTGTCATTGGGGCCTAGAACACATGACGTCACTGTGATGGGTATACCACTATCATGACATGCATGGTATACATTATCTTCTATGTATATATATCTCAGCTTATCTGTGTGTCATTGGGGCCTAGAACACATGACGTCACTGTGATGGGTATACCACTATGATGACATGCATGGTATATATTATCTTCTATGTATATATATCTCAGCTTATCTGTGTGTCATTGGGGCCTAGAACACATGACGTCACTGTGATGGGTATACCACTATGATGACATGCATGGTATATATTATCTTCTATGTAAATATATCCCAGCTTATCTGTGTGTCATTGGGGCCTAGAACACATGACGTCACTGTGATGGGTATACCACTATGATGACATGCATGGTATATATTATCTTCTATGTATATATATCTCAGCTTATCTGTGTGTCATTGGGGTCTAGAACACATGACGTCACTGTGATGGGTATACCACTATCATGACATGCATGGTATACATTATCTTCTATGTATATATATCTCAGCTTATCTGTGTGTCATTGGGGCCTAGAACACATGACGTCACTGTGATGGGTATACCACTATGATGACATGCATGGTATATATTATCTTCTATGTAAATATATCCCAGCTTATCTGTGTGTCATTGGGGCCTAGAACACATGACGTCACTGTGATGGGTATACCACTATGATGACATGCATGGTATATATTATCTTCTATGTATATATATCTCAGCTTATCTGTGTGTCATTGGGGCCTAGAACACATGACGTCACTGTGATGGGTATACCACTATGATGACATGCATGGTATATATTATCTTCTATGTAAATATATCCCAGCTTATCTGTGTGTCATTGGGGCCTAGAACACATGACGTCACTGTGATGGGTATACCACTATGATGACATGCATGGTATATATTATCTTCTATGTATATATATCTCAGCTTATCTGTGTGTCATTGGGGCCTAGAACACATGACGTCACTGTGATGGGTATACCACTATGGTGACATGCATGGTATACATTATCTTCTATGTAAATATATCTCAGCTTATCTGTGTGTCATTGGGGTCTAGAACACAGGGCCTGGCCAAACCTCTACAGTACTCTGCAATGGTTTAAAGGGAATTGGGCAATTTTACTGACTTACAAATACATTGCCTTTAAGTACAAATAAATCCTAGTGCTTTATTGATAGCCCATTTTCATGATGTGCATATTGAGAGGTTTATTATTTGTAACCTACATAAGTATAAATCCAGTGGAGAATTTGAGTTATCCTTGCCGTTGCTTTTGCGGTATACAAACAGCCTCCCGCGCCATCTCACAAAGAAGCAGTCCTTGCAGCATTTCTTGAGTTGAATCCAGATGTTTGCTGTATAGACATGATAGAGCTACTGTTGAGAGAGGGAGAATACTTAAACCCCATTATGCTCTTGGGAATCGTGGACTCTCCATAGTAAAAGTGATGCCATTCTCTTAGCGCTGTCTGTACTCCGTGAAGTCAATTAATGATTATAATTTGATATATGTAATTTTATATTTCTTTAAGGGGATGTGTTCTCTTTGGCAAATTTATTAGTGACCAGACTGGCTTGACCTTTATATATGTTTACATTTTTGATATCTGACATTATATCTGTATCATATCTGGATCAATAGACTCTTGGGGCCCGATTCAATTGCCCAATTCATAAATTTATACACACCTAAAATCACTCTTAATATTGCTACATATTCGGCAAATATTACTTATTGGCACTAAAGAATTCTTAAGTCAATAGAATGCATATAAACATTTATTTATCCCAAATCCAAATTTATGAGTTCAAGGCATTTGCAAGTAGCTAATTGAATAAGGCTATTGTTATTGTGTTAGTGTTTGAGTTTGTGATGTAATTACCAGCTCACCCTGTGATGGGATTAACTCCCACACCCCCAAATTGGCCAGGAGGGTGACTGAGATAACTGGTTAAGGGTAGGTCATTTAATCATATTTGTTCATTGAACCAAAGTTGTATTGTCCTGTAAGTGTTTTTACGGAACATAATCATGCTGTTCTTTCATTTACAGGTTATAACCTCTGTTTTATTCATTTTAACCCCTGTTCTGCACCTGATGGTCCTGGAATAGAAGCCTGTCACAGAGAAGACCATCCACTCCACTGTCCAAGGAAGGATTCCTGTAGCCAAGGCATGAGGATTCTGGAGCTGAGTTGGAATCCCTCCCCTGGGTTTTGACATTTTAAAATAACAAGGTACATCATGCATCCAAAATCTTACATACACAGAGAGCAACAATTTTGTTTTATTAAAGGTGCAGGGAGCTCCCAAATTTTGTATCATGAACTTTACAGAGTCTTTTAAACATTGTTCTTCTGCCTGGAATTGAGTGATCGGTAGGAGTCTTCCATTTTAAATGGACACTGTCACTCCAACAGGAAGTAGGGTTCAATATAAAGAACATCATAAAGAACTATACATTGTACTCACAGTTTTTCTCTACAGTAAATAATTCCTGAGATAACCAGCTTTTATGATAATGTTCGGTTGAGAATACTTATTTGTGGCCAAGATGCTTGATAAGGGTGGTTGGAATCTAACTCCAAGATAACTCTATGGATGGATTTCTTGTCACCACAGGTACAGGGAAGCATACTGTAACACTAATTATTGTCAAAACAGCTAATTATTATTTGGGAGCTTCTCAAGTTTGCATAATATAATACAGCAAACTCAGTGCTGACTATCTCATGAATTAGAATCACATTGCTAGTACAATGTATCGCTAGCTTTCCAGTTTTGGTTTTGGGGTGAAAGAGCCTCTTTAAGCTTCTGCAGCACAGGAATTGCTTTTTTGAGCAGGATTTACAACACTAAAAATTTGTTAAAAACGACCATTATGACTTGTTTGATGAATAGATGTATAGATACATATTTACAAATATGAGACAAAATCTTTACACATAACTGTGTAACACAATAGTCTTTTTTTTATCGTGTTTTTGGTTTGAAATGCTTGATATTTAATGAACTAATTGAAAAAATACTAGTTCTGCACTAATTCTGACCATATCCTGCATAGTATAAAATGTGGTTCCCAATTGAATATTAAACTATAATTTAAACATGGGATCCTACTGTTCATAATTTAAGATGACAGAGCAGCATCTTGTTTAAATTACAGATTTCTTACTTTTTATTAGCCAAGGAATATATCTTAGTGTACGTGATTTTATGTTGTGTGTACAGGCCTTCTGAGTCTTGTGGTCATTGCGTAGCATGTATTGTATATAAATGTGTTCAACCACATTAGTCGCTGCATTTGTTTTATTTCTTTGGTAAAATCTGTTTCCAGTAGATTTATAGCATTAAAGGGAAACAATCTTCTTTTTCTAAAATACATTTAAAGATTAAAGGATTTCCTGCTGTACCACTGCTTTTATTTTACAGCTGTTGAAGTTATTTATTTTAATTTTAAAAGGGTTAAAGAACTGGTCATGTATAACGTCACTGTACCGGTAACACCAGGCGGTTACAGCAACATTTACTCTTAATATTATGGTTTTGCATCTTTTAGTCAAGAACTGATTTATCATTAGATACATTAGGAAACTACCAAAGCCATCTGCAAGGTCAGGGTGGTCAGCATAGCTAGGCATGTGCCTGTAATGCAATACAATGGCTCCACTCTTCCTTATTCCTTTCTTCCCTTCTTTATATCTGTCTATCTTAAACATGATGGTTACATATATTATTGCTTTTTATTGTTAAGATAGCAGATGAGAACCAGTGATACAGCTGTTGTGACACAGGTTAGGAATAACTGAAAAGTAGAGCACTAAGATCCCTTCTGGATCACTACCACTACCTTGTTGTGGTGAAGGGGCTTTGGTAATTCAATTAAGCTGTGAGCTATACTATGTAGGGTCACCAAAAATGGGCAGGTCATAGCCGAGAAGTCAAATCAAGATCCACTGGAGACAAAACTGGCACCCACTCCAGTATCTTTGTCACGTAAACCTTATGGATATGCATAACCAGTGACATAACAATTGTGCCTGGTGGGCTGCAGTCCATAGGGTCACAGAGAATCGCACACGACTGAACAACACAGATCACTAAAAACTCCTTTAGGGATGAGGCTGCTGCTGGATATATATATACAAACACATACCCATATCTGAATATGACTGTATAGAAAAGGAAGGAGCAGCTCCGATACTTACAAAAATATTAAAGAAACACTGAAGGAATCCTTTTCTTTGTTGCATCTGAAAGAAGGTCATTGTTATTGTGTATTTCCTTTTTTCAAATGTATGCTCTTAAAGCAGAAAAAAAGTGATTCAACTGCTTAACTGATATGGGGGCTGGCCCGTAAGATAGATGTGTGTATGTATGCTGTGTGCACTTACTGTTAGAATTGTGTTCCATGTCAAGTTTCAGAGAGAGAGATTGTGACGTTCATGTGACCCCTTTTCGAGTTCTAAGTATCTGTTGCTACCTTCAGAGCCCAATGTGCGTTACATCTCTGATTTTGTTTAGAAGGCACTGCTCTACAAGCTGTAAGATCAAACAGGGTAAAGTATGATAAATACATAGAATTAAATGTATTTGATGCTTTCTGTACAGGTCTGAAGCACATATTGTACCTGTTTGTTCAGTATTGACAACAAAATATAGAAAACTTTCAGAATACTAAGAACACTTATTATTATTATCCTTTATTTGTATTGCGCCAACATATTCCGTAGCGCTGTACAGGGGATAAGAACAAGGAAAAATACAATGTTAACAAACTGCAGAAAAATTGAGGGCCCTGTTGAAATGTGTAATCTTACCTGTTGAAAGCTTTACATTTAATCTATAGAAAAACCTTTGGTTGACACTCCAATAGGTAGAGCTAAATACAAAATCTTTCGGCAGAGACGCTTGCGTTCAATATTGGATGCATTTAACTATGAATACATGTTGTTTTTCTGTACTCTTCTGCCGTCTGATGGGAATTGAAATGTAAATAAGGTAAAGCACACGGCTATAAATATGGAAAATTCATATTTATCTTTGCAGAGAATTTTTTATATGAAATAAAAGTAGCTCCAGATAATGTTTCCTTGCAAATCAAGAGAAAGAAGAATGTCTTTATAAAGGTCTGTTACAATTAGGAAGAGAGTTATTATAACTCAGACATGACATGTAACCGATAGGTGATGCCATCTTATTTTGACTTGATATATATAATCTGTTGTACAGAGGTTCTTAGGACGGAGAGTTCTGCAAATACAAAATGTATCTTGAAATAGTATAATATTATTTTAAAATAAAAAATAATTAGTGTAGGTTACCCCTTGTATGGAATTAGGGTTTGGCAAAAAAGTACAAGGAAATGTTCCTGCTTTGCCTTATAGAAATACTGGGTTGGATGATTTAGGAAGATATCTTCAATGGTTTGAGGTTCTCCTTTACCTCTCTGGTTTTTCACACAGTAGACCATCCACTTCTCCTGCACAATCTTCACTCAGGGCCTCATGGCACAGTCATCTGATAATCTGTGTTATATCTCTCTATCACCCCTTTTGATTTTTTCCTCTCCTGTCTTTTATACCTCAGTTTCTATGTTGGATCCCTCACTTTTCTCAGGGAAGACCTCAGGGAAACTCCCAATGCACACATGCTGTGACTGAGCAAGTCTCACTAGCAAATATTGGAAAAGGTAATGTAACATAGGGCAGTAAGCATATAGTAAGTAGGGTAATGTAATATAGGGCAGTAAGCATATAGAGCCCTATGTAAATCAGGTGCTCTAAGTTAGGGCACTACCGTAAATTGGTTGCAGGAGCTCTTTTTCCTAATGTAAATCTTTCACTGCCCAGATTACAGCACTTGGTGCAAAGCCATTCACCCTACCTTATATGCAACAGACATCTGTGCAGGGAGCAGCCAAACCAAGCTTTATGGATGAGACAGCTCTAGGAGCTAATAGGAAATGAGAATGTCATAAATATTATGATGAGTGGGAAGTGCAGGAACAACTGCCCGTAACGGACTACAGGAATGAATGAATATATATATATATACAGTTGCAAGCAAAAGTATGTGAACCCTTTGGAATGATATGGATTTCTGCACAAATTGGTCAAAAAATGTGATCTGATTTTCATCTAAGTCACAACAATAGACAATCACAGTCTGCTTAAACAAATAACACGCAAAGTATTAAATGTTGCCATGTTTTTATTCAACACACCATGTAAACATTCACAGTGCAGGTGGAAAAAGTATGTGAACCCTTGGATTTAATAACTGGTTGAACCTCCTTTGGCAGCAATAACTACAACCAAACGTTTCCTGTAGTTGCAGATCAAATGTGCACAACGGTCAGGAGTAATTCTTGACCATTTCTCTTTACAGAACTGTTTCAGTTCAGCAATATTCTTGGGATGTCTGGTGTGAATCGCTTTCTTGAGGTCATGCCACAACATCTCAATCGGGTTGAGGTCAGGACTCTGACTGGGCCACTTCAGAAGGCGTATTTTCTTCTGTTTAACCCATTCTGTTGTTGATTTACTTCTATGCTTTGGGTCGTTGTCCTGTTGTAACACCCATCTTCTGTTGAGCTTCAGCTGGTGGACAGATGGCCTTAAGTTCTCCTGCAAAATGTCTTCATAAACTTGGGAATTCCTTTTTCCTTTGATGATAGCAATCCGTCCAGGCCCTGACGCAGCAAAGCAGCCCCAAACCATGATGCCCCCACCACCGTACTTAACAGTTGGGATGAGGTTTTGATGTTGGTGTGCTGTGCCTCTTTTTCTCCACACATAGTGTTGTGTGTTTCTGCCAAACAACTCAACTTTAGTTTCATCTGTCCACAGAATATTTTGCCAGTACTGCTGTGGAAAATCCATGTGCTCTTGTGCAAACTGTAAACGTGCAGCAATGTTTTGCTTGGATAGCAGTGGCTTCCTCTGTGGTATCCTCCCATGAAATCCATTCTTGTTTAGTGTTTTACATATCGTAGATTCACTAACAGGGATGTTAGCATATGCCAGAGACTTTTGTAAGTCTTTAGCTGACACTCTAGGATTCTTGTTCACCTCATTGAGCAGTCTGCGCTGTGCTCTTGCAGTCATCTTTACAGGACGGCCACTCCTAGGGAGAGTAACAGCAGTGCTTAACTTTCTCCATTTATAGACAATTTGTCTTACCGTGTTCTGATGAACAGCAAGGCTTTTGGAGATACTTTTATAACCCTTTCCAGCTTTATGCAAGTCAACAATTCTTAATCGTAGGTCTTCTGAGAGCTCTTTTGTGTGAGGCATCATTTACATCAGGCAATGCTTCTTTTGAAAAGCAAACCCAGAACTGGTGTGTGTTTTTTATAGGACAGGGCAGCTGTAACCAACACCTCCAATCTCATCTCATTGATTGGACTCCAGTTGGCAGACACCTCACTCCAATTAGCTTTTGGAGATGTCATTAGTCTAGGGGTTCACATACTTTTTCCACCTGCACTGTGAATGTTTACATGGTGTGTTTAATAACAACATGGTAACATTTAATTCTTTGTGTGTTATTAGTTTAAGCAGAGTGTGATTGTCTATTGTTGTGACTTAGATGAATCAGATCACATTTTATGACCAATTTGTGCAGAAATCCATATCATTCCAAAGGGTTCACATACTTTTGCTTGCAACTGTATATATATATATATATATATATATATATATATATATATAAATATATATAAACAGTACTGTGACGAGATCAGTCTCGTCACTGCGAATTGGAGAAGTCTGATTTCCCACATTCTTCCTTTTGACTACGGCCCATGTTGATTTTCCCCTACAAAGACATGGAAGCCATGCTTCATTTGGTCAGAAAGGACTATGATCTAACTTTTGAACCACTGGACCAATGTATATGATTTGGACACATGTTTTGGATTCTGAAAATGTACGTTTTATGTGAATGTGATGCATACTTTTAAAGTTATGAAAAATGTGTTACAGATTCTGACCACCCCCATCTATGAGTCACTAAGGCCAGATGGTTGAGAGCAAAGGTTATCTACATGCACAGCAGGGGAGATAGCTTAACAAAGGGAGCTCCAGACATACAGACTCCATAACCCCATGGGGTTTCTCAGCTTTCTTAGCAGGGGCACAGGGGACAGCAAAAGCATGTTTCCCCTCTGGTGGTCAGAAGCCAAATGACTCTATTAGCCACACCTAGTGGGCAGACATGGGAGGAGTCTCATGTTTCCCACGGTGTGACACTATGTGATTGGCCAGAGGCCATAAGGGGCTGACCTCAGGTAGCCCCTTCCTCTACTGTGTATGTGAAAATGGTTTTAATATGTCTTTGTAATTAATAAAGAGGAGAGTTCACTGCTTGACCCTCAAACACAGAGCTTATGTCTCGTTCTTGTGGGGATTCATGGTATGCTGTTACAGACTGACTGCCAGGAGTGTAAGCATCTTGGGGTGCTTTTCCTGTTCAGCTGCTAGCAGCTATTCGTGAGGTTCCAGTTCAAGGCTTGGAGCATAGACCCTTGGATCCAGTTTGGGGGAATGGGTGTCCTGCAGTAGCTGTCCCTATATCACTGGACGGGCAGAACGACTAAAACGGCCTTGGCGCCCCCTTATATGTGTGGGGGTACCGTAACAGGTACCTTGCAAAAGTATTCACCCCCCTTGACTTTTTACCTATTTTGTTACATTATAGCCTTAAGTTCAATGTTTTGTTAATCTGAATTTTATGTGATGGATCAGAACACAATAGTCTAAGTGCAATGAGTACAATATATACATAAAACTATTTTTTAGAAATAGAAAACACAAAATTGGCATGTGCGTATGTATTCACCCCTTTGTTATGAAGCCCATAAAAAGCTCTGGTGCAACCAATTACCTTCAGAAGTCACACAATTAGTGAAATGATGTACACCTAAGCAAGAGGCACCACTAACCAAACACTTCCATGAAGACCAAGGAACTCTCCAAACAAGTAAGGAACAATGTTGTTGAGAAGTACAAGTCAGGGTTAGGTTCTAAAAAAAATATATCCAAATCTTTCATGATCCCCAGGAGCACCATCAAATCTATCATAACCAAATGGAAAGAACATGGCACAACAGCAAACACACCAAAATTCACGGACTGGGCAAGGAGGGCATTAATCAGAGAGACCGCACAGAGACCTAAGGTAACCCTGGAGGAGCTGCAGAGTTCCACAGCAGAGACTGCAGTATCTCTACATAGGATGACAATAAGCTGTACGCTCCATAGAGTTGGGCTGTATGGCCAGAAGACAGCCATTACTTTCAGCAAAAAACAAAATGGCACGTTTTGAGTTTGCGAAAAGGCATGTGGGAGACTCCCAAAATGTATGGAGGAAGGTGCTCTGGTCTGATGAGACTAAAATTGAACTTTTCGACCATCAAAGAAATCGCTATGTTTGGCGCAAACCCAACACATCACCCAAAGAACAACATCCCCACAGTGAAACATGGTAGTGGCAGCATCATGCTATGGGGATGTTTTTCAGCAGCTGTAACTGGGAAACTGGTCAGAGTTGAGGGAAAGATGGATGGTGCTAAATACAGGGATATTCTTGAGCAAAACCTGTACCACTCTCATTTGAGGCTAGGACGGAGGTTCCCCTTCCAGCAGGACAATGACCCCAAACACACTGCTAAAGCAACACTTGGGGGGTTTAACGGGGAAACGTGTAAATGTGTTGGAATGGCCTAGTCAAAGTCCAGACCTCAATCCAATCGAAAATCTGTGGTCAGACTTTTAAAGATTGCTGTTCACAAGGCAAAGCATCCAACTTGAAGGAGCTGGAGCAGTTTTGCAAGGAGGAATGGGCAGAAACCCCAGTGGTAAGATGTGGTAAGCGCATAGAGACTTATCCAAAGTGACTTGGAGCTATGATTGTCGCATAAGGTGGTTCTTCAAAGTATTGACTTTAGAGGGGTGAATAGTTATGCACATTGACTTTTTCTGTTATGTTGTCCTATGTGTTGTTTGCTTCACAATAAATAAATAAAAATATCTTCAAAGTTGTGGGCATGTTCTGTAAATTAAATTATGCAAATCCTCTAACAATCCATGTTAATTCCAGGTTGTGAGGCAACAAAACCTGAAAAATGCTCTCTATATATATATATATATATATATATATATATATATATATTTAGAGTAATTGTTTTTAATTAAAAATATATTTTGATATCAAAAAGTGACAATTGCATTTATAGCTTGAATCAGTAAAAATTTGTTTATTTTGCGTTAAAATATGATATATAGATAATGTATCAGAGCATTTGTTCCTAGGCAACATGGTTTTGTGATGTCTATTAACCCATTGAGTACTGTGTTGTTTTTGACCCTGGATTTTGTATCATAAAATGGGCTTAATACTAACATATAATATTTTGTAATTACACATATGTTGATATCGGATTTTTAAGTGTCAAATAATGTTGAAATTACATTGTTTTGTACTGCTTTTTGTGCTATACTGTCATTTCAAATGCTTCTGGGGGACTCAGCAAAGGTTTGAAAAAACAGTTGTGAGTGGTCTCTGGTACACATAAATCATTCTTCTGCTTTTTGCAGTTAAGGCAGTGCCTGATTTGTGAGTGATCCATACAATCTTATTAGCATAGGGTTTGTGTGTCAAAGCCTACTGGAGTAACTCGTAATTTATTTTCAGTGCAAAACCCAATGGAGATTTATGCCTTGCTTTTCATCTGTGTCGTGAAGTTCACTTGTAGCAGTGACCCGTAGGTGTTCTCTCGCAATGTTTTAGGGATGGGTGATTAACATGTAGAATTTATTCTGCAGTTAGGGTAGTCGTAAGTGCTTTTTCAGGGATTAGCATATTGCCCATAGTAAGCAGTGTTGGGTGAAACTGATGTGATTGTAGGTGGTGTCACTAGCCCCTTTAAGGATTGATAGTCTGGTTCTAATCCCAAATCACTTGGGGTTATATAAAAACAAATGCTGTAGTATTATTAATCAGTACATTTTTGTATTATTTTGTACCCTCGCTAGAGACTAGGTATGTATCCCATATCCTTGTTTGGATATTATATTCACCTTGTACCATTTCCTATTTCATGACCATATTGTGACTTCTATCAAGAAAATAGAAGGCGTACAGCTTCTCCCCTTCGAAATTCAGGATTATGTCTACGTGGCATTTGATACGCTATAACCTCTAGCTAAAATCTTTATGAATATTCCAAGGTATTATCATTGGGTAGCGCAGTATATTATTTTTAATCCCAGGTGGAACATCTGTCTCTAAATTATGTAGAAGTTATCTATCTAATATTTGTCTTTCAATGTTAATTCTCAGTCATAATTCTTATATTTCTCACTTTGTTTCAACCATTCCATTTCCATTTTGGACAATATTGCCAATTGGTTCATTCCACATTAGGTAGTTTGACTCCCCCTCTAGTATTATTTTGCCATAGCTTTTCTAGACCTAAGATTTTTTATTTTTACAAATAAAACATCTAACCATACTATGGATCTTCATTTCTAATTGGGAAATGTACTTTTTTTTGCATCATAAAAAGAAAGTCTAGGGAAGATTATCCTTATGATTATTGGTATTAATCTACCAATTATGAAGATTTTTCATCTTCACATGGACAGTTTATAGCAACATCCTTACCAAACAATTTGGAGAAAAGTGGCAGGGATATTCAGACTTTTAGCTTGATTGCAACCATTTTATTAAATCCCATAAATGTATATTGTTACTTTTTCACTTCTGCCCTCACCTTGAGAAGCTAAAACATTGCCCTGAAATGTTTTACTTAAGCAATTTCTGCTTATGGTATGTGCTAGTTATTTTTATATGTCATGGGTAAGGTTGGCTACACAGCTTTACTTCTGTCATCTCTTTCTAGATGAAAGGTATATTGTCATTTGTCAAGAAGTGTATTTGGTGAAATAATATACATTATAAGGGAAACGAAAATAGGCTCAAAAATTGCCCAAGTACAAGACCGTCAAAGCATAGAGGGTAGTATAAGCTGGATATCTTGTCAAACTCATTTTGACAGGTACCACGCAAGAAATCCTATGCAAAGGGAGAATATAAAGGCAAGTCTACTATATTACAACAGGGGCCGGAGGCATAACTGGAACATAGGATTCCAGAGAAATGTATCACCAGTAGGTGTGAAAAAATAAAGGGAGGTAATCGAATCCCTGTAAACTGATTGGTCCACCATATTAACAACAGAGCCACAGAAAATACTGAAGATATAATCATAAGATAGAGTCACTGATACATACCACCAATAGGTGTAAAGAGCTTGGTAGTGGTAAAAATACAGGGAGGTAACTGCACCCCTAAAAACTAATGAAAAGTACCTGACAATCACAAGATTAAGACAACTAATATTGTCATGATTATTATTGGAACCACAAAAAGGTTAAAAAAAAGTGACAATAAAGCACTGAAATAAGTGGTATATATTCCGCTACTAGAGGAACAACTGGCTAATTGATTGGTATGATGGCAGTTTACGTGCCTCTTGTGATTAACTAAGAGATCTTGAAGTGTATCTCAGTGAATAACTATCCCCTATTTAAATAAGGTCTTTGTAAATAACCCTATCCTGAATCAATGAACCTCTCAAGTAGCTAAGCAAGATACAAGAAAAGATGTATACGAAATGAGTCTTTAGTGGATGCTAAAATGAAAATTTACATTACAATTTAAATGTAAAGTGGATATACCACAATAAACTGAACAATATTCTAAGTCACATTTAGCTCACTTTAGAAACTTCTCATTTCATTACATTTCATCAAAAGGGTGATGAATTACATTTGTAGATGTTTTTATATCTATAGTCTTTATATTCTAATACAATATTGTGAATGTGTAAATAAACCTTTCTCCCCTATCCCCATTCTTTCATATTAGTTCTCATCAGTGTAAAGCACTATTAGTGGGAGCATGAACTCCATAAAGATTATATGGCAAAATAAATTGTAGAAATTATCAGTAAAATGACTACATTATGTACTGTGGTCTTACTAAATTATAGAGGTGCTTAATAAAAAGGGCTACACTATTTACTAGAGCATTATTACGTTATAAGAAAGATTAATAAAATGGTCCACATCATGTAGTGTAAACTAAATAATGAACAGAGGTGATTAAAAAACTATCTGCATTATGTGGTGTAGATCTATTATAGAACAAAAATATACAAGTTACAGAAATATGTTATAAGAAATTGAATTCAATGTTAAAAATGAGAAAGTAAATATGTGTCAAGTGTAAGGTTGCTTACAAAGCCTTACTTCTGTGAGAAAGGTGTATACACTATACAATTGTCAGGAACTGTTGTTTAATTTAATAATATCAGTTATAAAAAATTTTTTTTTTTTTTAAAATACACTATCGTCACAGCACAGAGGAAACTATATATGCCCTTAAAGGAGAAATACTGTATTAAATCACAGACTACGTTATGCCAGCTAACATTTTTACAGGACACATTTCAGGAAATTACTCCTAAACCTAGTTAAACAAAAACACACTGTTCTACTTCCAACAAAATCCATTTTCCAATCGTATGAGCCAAATAAAATGCAATTTCATTACTTGTGAAAAGAGCAGTCAATTTGTACTCTTAGTTCATAAGAAAGGACCTCCACGTGGAACAACATACAGCTAGCATTCTATAGAGTCATCCACCGCTTGCTTCAATTGAAGGTGTAATTGGGTTTTGTGGCTTGTGTGTGGGGGGGCTTTACCAGTATCTGACCACACGATTATCATTTTTGGAATAGACTGACTTCCAGCACTTGAAATGTTTATATATTGCTTTGATTTTCCATGGAAGTATGGGACAAATCCCCTTCTGGATTGCTACCTGTCATTGTGAGGGGGCTTGTGTTCTTTAATGAAGCTGTGAGCTATACCATGTAGGTCACCCAAGATGGGCAGGTCTTAGCAGAGAGGTCAGACAAATAGCGGTCCACTGGACAAGGAAATGGCAACACACTCCAGCCAAAATAATGTTATGGATAAGCACAACCAAAGACATATAGATGTGCTGAGGTCCATAGGGTCTTCTAGAGTCTGACACGACTGAACAACAAATGGGACAATTGGCATTTCTGAATCTGAAAATCATATTTAATGTATTTCCCTAAATCCAAGTTCTATATGAATCAGTTTTGTGATGTGAGATTAGTCCCAGTTCTACTTATGGCCCCTTTAGAAAAAAATATATAGTGAGTTAGATACAATGTATTACAATCAAGTGAATACAATATTGTCAGCCACGATTCAGGCCGCTACAAAGTAATATGCCAAGATCTCCATATACATAATCAGATTTAGTGAATGTTGTTTTTAATTCTAGAATTGGAAATGTTAGCGGGGGAGATTGCCTGCAATGTAGAGGCAGGGTTAGGAAAACTTGATGTATAAAAGTAGTATCTAAATAATATTCTGACAGAAAGAATGACCTCCCTACTCCTCCTTATATTAATATATAAAATTAGTTTTCAATTTCCTGCCAAGGGTGCCGAGGAGTAACCCATTCAAGGACCTCTGCAGTCACTAAGCTCTTCATTGTGTGAGAGCACAAGATAATATATTAAAACTATCTACAGTATCTCACAAAAGTGAGTACACCCCACACATTTTTGTAAATATTTTATTATATCTTTTTATGACACTCTGCTACAATGTAAAGTAGTAAGTGTACAGAGCATTATTAAGTTATAAGAGAGATTAATAAAATGGTCCATATTATGTAGTGTAAACTTATTAATTAACAGAGGTAATTAAAAAAATTGCTGTCCCCTCAAAATAATTTAACACACAGCCATTAATGTCTAAATCGTTGGCAACAAAAGTGAGTACACCCCTAAGTGGAAATGTCCAAATTGGCCGAAGGTGTCAATATTTTGTGTGGCCACCATTATTTTCCAGCAGTGCCGTAACCCTCATGGGCATGGAGTTCACCAGAGCTCCACAGGTTGCCACTGGAGTCCTCTTCCACTCCTCCATGATGACATCACGGAGCTGGTGGATGATGGAGACCTTGCGCTGCCCCACCTTCCATTTGAGGATAACCCACAGATGCTCAATATAGATTAGGTCTTGAGACATGACTGGCCAGTCCATAACCTTTACCTTCAGCTTCTTTAGCGATGCAGTGGTTGTCTTGGAGGTATGTTTGGGGTTGCTATCATGTTGGAATACTGCCCTGCGGCCCAGTCCCCCAAGGGAGGGGATTCTCTGCTTCAGTATGTCACAGTACATGTTGGTGTTCATTGTTCCCTCAATGAACTGTAGCTCCCCAGTGCCGGCAGCACTCACGCAGGCCCAGATCATGACACTCCCACCACCATGCTTGACTGTAGGCAAGACACACTTGTCTTTTTACTCCTCAGCTAGTTGCCGCCACACACACTTGACACCATCTAAACCAAATAAGTTTATCTTGGTCTCATTGGACCACAGGACATGGTTCCAGTAATCCATGTCCTTAGTCTGCTTGTTTTCAGCAAACGGTTTGTGGGCTTTCTTGTGCATCATCTTTAGAAGAGGCTTCCTCCTGGGACGACAGCCATGCAGACCAATTTGATGCAGTGTGCAGCGTATAATCAGAGCACTGACAGGCACTGACCCCCCCCCCCCTCCCCCATGCATGAGTGCTTCTGCAGCTGGGGAGCTACAGTTCGTTGAGGGAACCATGAATGCCAACATGTACTGTGACATACTTATACCCTCCCTTTGGAGATTGGGCCGCATGGCAGTATTCCAACATGATAATGACCCGAAGCACACCACCAAGACGATCACTGCATCGCTAAAGAAGCTGAAGGTAAAGCTGATGGACTGGCCAAGCATGTCTCCAGACCCAAACACTATTGAGTTTCTGTGGGGCATCCTCAAATGGAATGTGGGGGAGTGCAAGGTCTCTAACATCCACCAGCTCCGTGTTGTCATCATTGAGGAGTGGAAGAGGACTCCAGTGGCAACCTGTGAAGCTCTGGTGAACTCCATGCCCATGAGGGTTAAGGTAGTGCTGGAAAATAATGGTGGCCACACAAAATATTCACACCTTGAGCCAATTTGGACATTTCCACTTAGGGGTGTACTCACTTTTGTTGCCAACGGTTTAGACATTAATGGCGGTGTGTGGAGTGATTTTGAGGTGACAGCACATTTACACTGTTATACAGGCCGTACACTTACTACTTCACATTGTAGCAGAGGGGCACATGAGTAGATATAATAAAGTATGTACAAAAATGTGAGGGGTGTACTTATATATGTTTTACTAATTACACTATTATCAGCTAAAATATCTCAATGGTAATTAACAGAGTGCTGCTAATTCTGAAGAACCACAACATTCCCTTCAAACTGGAATTATAAGAAGTTTGACAAAAACCTTACCAGTGACTTGATTGGTGGACACACAACATGCTTTTAGGAGATCTTCACAGTGATGTGATCCAAATTGTGCGGAATTAGGTGGCACTTTAACTACTTTTTGGTGTCCATTGTAACTTTTTTATGCCTTTAGTTACTTACTTTTTGTCTGTTTTTATAAAGTTCTGTTCTAGCAGTGAGGGCTAAAATAGGTCAAATGAGATCTAAAAAGATTGATCTTTGATGAACTTGTTTTATAAAAAAAAAAAAAAAACTAATACATATAAAAAAAAATCATTTTTTTCGTTGGACAATCCTCGCTTAGGCAATTTTCTGGCTGTTGCCCCATGCTGTCTGTGATGTTTTTTGATTTTTTTTTTGGGTTGTATTTAGTGTGTTTTTCATGTTTTTGGTTCGGCTGCTAATCTCGTAATTTTTTTGCATCTCGTATCTTTTTTTTTCTCCAAGTCTCGTATGTTTTTTTTAGAAGACCGCAACTTGTATTTTTTTTTCTAAGTCCTGCTAAGTGCTCCGAGTTTAACGACCCGCCCCGCTATGCGAGGCTCGCCGGTAATGAGCGCCTTCGGTGCTCATTGCCTCAGTACTCCGATTTTAACGGCTCGCCAGCACCTGTAGCGCTCATCGCTGAGTCGTACGCACCACGCAAAAAGCATGATGACGTCTCATAGTTAGACAATTATAGTATGTGATATCTTTTAAATCACTTACAATTCATCTATGTTGTAATGGGGCTTCTATATTAATGTGGAGATTGCCTCTCTATTAAAACTAAGCTGTTTGTAGCATGATGGAGTCCCTTTAAGAGCTGAACTCCTCTTGTCAGATAAAGGGTGGCTCAAACACATTGAGTTTTAGCGGCGTCTAAACCTTTAATGGGAAGTTTTGGACTACCATGGCCCTTTAAGTAGACAGTCCTTTTATTGTTCAAATATATTTGTTTCTTAGAAGAGGCAGGGTGATGTGCATTAAAGAGAATACAAAAGAAATAAAGCAAACTGAATAATTCAAATCAAGAAGCCAACACAAAAATATTTGGTATACATTTCCTTTTTTTTAATTTATTTTGGAACACAAAATAATGCAAAAAATGCTTCTATTCAACAATTTATCAGTAGCTACAACATTGCCACTATGTACAAAATATCCAATGATAAATGTATTACACATATAAAAATACAGTATGCATTACATATATACAATGTGCAAAACGTATGGCATTCAAACATCATGATATGGAATTGATTGCAGGAGTGCAAACTGCAAATACAAAAGGCATCAAAACTCCTCATGGAAAGGCAATATATAAATGGGCCCATCATTTTAAAAAACTAAAATCATTTTTTTTTGCCCAAATCCTTCATATTTTAGGTGGGTTTGCATTGTAGCCCCTAACAGCAGTGAAGGAGATGGCAAAGTTAGTGCTATGAAATATACACACTGCAGTACTTTTTATATTTTCACAGAGCGAGATGATAAGAGAAATATATGAGAGAGCCATTGACACAACCGCATTTCTTCCGCAAGCAGTGGATGTGACATTTAATGCCTCCTTGTGTACAGCACTACAACTTTTTCATTAAAGGGCCACTTAATTCACCACACTGCGAGGCTGATTCCTAGAAACAAAAACGTAACCCTTACCATATCTATCTGTGCAGACATGGAATACTGGTACTCACCTAAAACATGGAAAGATATGGTTAACTGGTCAGTGCAGTGTAACCTGAGCCCGGTGGAAAACTGTGCTATCAATGACATAAAGCCCCACATGCTGTGATGAGCACTAATTACTCATGCAGCAGCTAGTAGGCAGGATAGACTGTATGTAAACAAAGATTTATTTTTTTTAAGCTGTGGTAATTTCAAAATATATAGATCATTTGAACATACAATCTTGTTCTCTTACACAGACTTCAGTGGCCCATTAAAGAAATTTGAGACATAAAAAACTACCCCGTTGGGAAACTTTTAAGGATATAGAACATACCTTAAGATGCCTCCTTTGGCAACATATCTAGCAAAGCGTTTGGTTTCTGCAAAGCAACAATTCCTGTTCCCTTAACCCTTTCTGGTTAGAGGAGTTCCTCTGGCAGCCAATTTTTATTTTTTATTTTTTTTGCTGATTACACCCTATTAAACAATGTGTATATCCCATCCAGTAAGAGCACCTTTTGAGTCCTGTGGATTTTCATTTGTGACATTATGATAATAATACAATAAAAAACAAACTAAAAAAAGCAAAATCTTCCCTTCCCAAAAGGACAAGCCATGTGTTGAACATTTGGAAGAGAAATGACCATGTGCCCAAGACACAATCTGAATTTACAGACTATAATAGCATTTACAAGAGTGTTGCGGGGCTTTAATTGAGCATCAAGACCACATTAGGCAAAATGTACTAAGGAGAGAGGTTTGGAGAACTCTTGCAGAACCTCTCCAGATCCCATGATAATATTTCTAGCTCTCACCTTGGTATATGATTTCTGGTCCAATGTCTCCAAGGAATAATTTTATATCTATATATATATATATATATATATATCCCCGCCTAAACAATACGCACATTATGGTAAGCTTACACTTATCAATATAAGATGCCAACTACAGTCTGTCCTTGGGGCTCCATGGAGTTCCTATATTTAATATACAGCGCTACCAAACATGATGATTAAAATAAAGAAATCCCACAGGCAATGTGCAGTTTCAGGCAATATAAGCAATGCATAGTGACACAACTTTATACAAAGCTGCACTTTATGGGAGCAAGCTTACTTTTCAGCAATTGAACAGAGTGCTTAGGAAATGGTTAATTTCCTTTATATTCATAGCAAGCCATAACCACAAATAATCTCTTAAGTACTGTAAATGGTTCTTAGTGTTACTATACAACAGCCTATTAATAGTGTGTCAAAACATAGCACAATACATTGCTTATAGAAAGAAAACTGGTTTACAAGACGTCAAGATTTGTAACATGGCGCACTATTTGTTACAGTTGCCGGCTTGTTAAATATCCACATAGTAGATAAAGGAATATATTTTTTCTGCATTGTGTTTGCCAATAACTTTTTTAAACTCATTCCTATTTTATTTTTAAATACAAAATTATAAAACATTCTTTTAGAAATGTAACTTTTTTGGATGGATAATATATACGGTATATATCCAATAAAGTGTCAATAAGGAAACCAGAATTTGTATTGAAAATGCATGCTGAAAAGTTATCTCAACCATTATGCGAGTAGAAATCTGTAAAAAGACTTATAAATGAATTGGATGATCTAAAAAATGTGGCTAAAACTCACTAATTTATCAAACATAAATTAGAACATTTGGTGAGGTTGCGTTCGGCTCCTTACAAATTATTCCATAACTTAGCAATTGTTTAATTTCTTAGAAAAATTTAAAAAAAAAATCACAATTTTCAACTCCACAAAAATACATTGTACATGCATTGTGTAAGAGGAAAATAATGTTATAAAATGATCAAGTTACTGACCACGCCGCTCCATTTTCATAGTAATAATATATAAATGGCTAAATGATAGACTTAAATTTACTTTAAAAAATCCCTTATGAGTTAAAACAATCATATTTGATACATTACCAAAAGCACCTCCCAATTTTAGAAATATTTAAGGCAATGGGTTACGTTGGAAAAACATTACTATTAACCAATTACCTCAAAGCGAAATCATAACAGAAATCTACCTTAAGAGCCGGCTTTGGCAACATAACCAGGCTTTTGGTTTCTGCAAAGCAACAACTCCTGTCCCAGGAAAGGATAGGAAGGTTCCCTGTTTTAATATTATAATAAACTACAGCGGAAACGTTGGCCGCCAGCGGAGCCACTCTAATCAGAAAGAGTTAAAGGGATGCGGAAGGTTCCTTGTTAATATTCAAATATGAACTACCTAAGTGTGTGTTTGCATCTAAACATAATTTTATTAACAAAGGCGTAAAGGGTCTGTTTTTACTCACTGAAATCTTCCCAAAAAGTCCTGCAAATCTCAAACCCCTGTAATTGATGCATACAGTGTTTTGATTGGTACTAGATGTACTAGCCAATTACAGACTCTCAACAACATAATTGATTAAATGTTGCAGAGAGACAGTCTGTGATTGGTTGGTACATCTAGTACTACAGAGACACTGTGTGCTAGAGCTGCTGGGGCCAGACCTTTGCAGGAACTATTTGAAAGTTTTCAGTGAGTAAAAACAGATCTCCAAAGAACTTGTTAATAAAATGATGTTCCGGCCTATAAATCCACACTTAGGAGTTTACTATAATATCTCTGTATGCCTTCATCTATTTCTGGTTAGAGTGGCTCCTCTGCTGTGGTTTGTGATACCAGCTTGCTATTTAATACTCTGTGCACATATTTGTGTGTATCCATGTCTTGTGTGTGTATCCATGTCTTGTGTGTGTATCCATGTCTGTGTGTATCCATGTCTTGTGTGTGTATCCATGTCTTGTGTGTGTATCCATGTCTTGTGTGTGTATCCATGTCTTGTGTGTGTATCCATGTCTTGTGTGTGTATCCATGTCTTGTGTGTGTATCCATGTCTTGTGTGTGTGTGTGTATCCATGTCTTGTGCTTTGCTAGCACACACACTGTAATTGTAAGATTACCCCAATGTGATGTCTAACCAGTGCCGTGTGACGCTGCATCTCTGCTTCATCCCAGTTCCTCTATTCATCCTCCTCACTGACACTGTATAACTAAAAGCCGCAGGCCATAGTGAAATACACTTTCTTAATTCATGATGAGCATGATGGGAACTGTTGCATTCAAACAATTCCCATCATGCACTGTTGTTTCTGACTTGATAGAGGTTTAGCTCTTCAATGCTCATCCCTCTAGGTAAAATATTTGTCAAATAAGCAATGCATCACTTTATTCTGCAACAGTGCATTTAAAAAGAGCAGGACTTTACACCCCAATTATAGTTAGTCAGAATGGGCTAGAAACATGTTAACCCTTGCAACGCTGATTCATCTTACAAAGACACATGTTTATAACGTGTAAAACCCATTTAAAATGTTTTATAGCACATCTGAGATTGAGGTTCCCTTTAACCCTTTCACTGGCAGAGGGCCCAGCAATGTTTTGCTTATCTAATATTCTTACTAATGCATTAGAAGTTTTCTGGAGCTTAAAGTGTCTGTTTCTTATGGTTACAAATGTATATTGTCCAATTATAATATAGTTTTGTTGAATATAATCCTGAGTAACAGGTCATGTCAAAGGCATTTTATATAGTAAAATTATTCTGCCAAAAAAGGAACTTCCGGTAAATATTTGCAGTGTTATCTGGATAAAGCATAAGGAGCAGAGACATTAAGATTGGCCTAAAGTGATTGATGGAAAATTTCAGGCTATTTATATTTATTTTCCTTATGAATGATCTTTCAGATCCCTTCTGGTCACCCAACCGTTCCTTGTAAACACACAGGCCACCAGCATTACCAAGGAGGTGTAAAGCTGTAGTATGGCCAGACGGGCAAAAAACTGAATTTACAACAGGTAAAGTGGTTTCAATATATTTAGAAAAAAAAAAAAGACTGGTAACTTATTTTCTATTAAAGAGCCACATACCGCACACAAATGTGTACAACACATAACTTCACATAGATTGTATGCAATTCTGTTATGTGCACATATAGCGTACACTTTCCTTTATTATCAAAAAACATGAGTTTTTTGAGTATTTACATAATTCCTTTTCTGTAAGGAATTTCCTCCATTACTAACTACTAGCGTTTAAGATTGACAAATGTAACTCCAAACTAGATTTATACTATCATACTATATATATATATATTTAACTTGGAGATGTTTGGATTTTCATTTCACTGTCCTAGGCAATTCCATCACGATGTCTGGCTCACTCCATTGTTCTAATAAACATATCCGACTAAGATACTTTTTTCAAGATAAAAGCCCTTGCTTTGGTATTTGCCAACTTGCCAATTTAAGCAAGGCTTGTGCGTAGGGTTTACAGCCTCTAATATTTCCTACATTTAATACATTTTTACAATATATTACAGCATGCTCAGTATATGTGACTATAAATTTCCCTTTCGTTGCATTTAATCAGGAAAAAAAAATTGTACATTGCTGTTTTTTTTTAAATAAAACAGATGTCTGATCCATTGAAGCAAACATGATCTGTACAACTTACACTATAACACCATTTAATGTACATTATAAACAAATAATAAATTTGGAAATGTAAATATGCCAATTATTTGTACACAGGTAACCCTTTCAGGACTCCTTGCCTGGGCACCGCAGTGTTGAGTACATTCATGTATACTCCTATAGTACATTTTTTTTTTGGTGCATAATGTCAATAGATACAAATTGCACATATTTCTAAATTGCAGACCTTTAATAAAAGTTGTATCCCGATGAAGGTTCACTGAACCAGTCAGTGCTTTTTTGCCACAGATGTCAGAATGCACATTGGCTCAGCCTGTTCACAGGAACAATCAAGTGCAGTTATGTCAAAACTTTACAAAACAAATCATTACCCAAAGTGTCTGTACAGATGGCATCCATGGTTCCACACCATTATACCTTATAATATTGTGTACTTCTTGTTTGTACCTACCCACCATGGCTGACCATTTGCGCTGTACAGTGTAGTGTCTCTTTCTAGTGCCTGTCGAGGACAGAATATTCGAGAAGCCATTGTAAATGTCTCGCTATTCTGTCATTGGCGCAATTAGCAGAATTATGACCGTACTTTCGGTCGACATTGTTGACCAAATTAATTTCCTGATAAATCTTACTCCCAGTGCAAGTGCAAGTCATTAGTATCCAAGAAGTCCGTGGAGAACATACTTGGTATAGTTGAGCTCAGGGGTGTAAGAGACGATGCAGAGTTGGGCATAGTAATGTCCAGCCACTCCATGTTGTCCAGGTTGGTGTCAGGAAGATCTAGAGATAAACAAGTGTTGACTGTAAATGCAGAGTCGGTGGTCTCCATGGGTGTGGAGTCATGGTCCAGCATACTGTGGTGTTGGAGGAGGTCATTATTTAGATCGTCTATCAGAGAGAAGGTATCTTGATCACTGTGGCTTTCCAGATGAGGAATGTTGTTTCCTGACTGCATCGTCCCATCCAAGAACTCTTCTAGTTGGCTTTCTAAGCTAATGGACAGGCTACTTGTAGGTTCTAAAGTAAGTGGAGGTGCTACGTGTATTTGGGGTGGGGGTCGTGATACCACAGTATTGACTGGCATAGTGGTTACATTGGCGGTAACTGGTCTCATCTTGGATATGGGAGATGGTTCTTCTTTTACCAGAGGGGAGATCTCTATAGGAAGAAAATTGAAAAGAAAAAAATAATTTATGTCTGTAAGAAGAATAACAAAACTTAGTTATATGGCAGTTTGTGGGATTTCATATGTGTCTGATTGGGCATCTCATATCAGATCATTTTATTGAGGAATTCTGAATATTTGTAATTCAAAGTACATTTGACATTTCTTGGGTGAGCTCCACCCCTGAGGAACCTATGTAGGCCGAGTGTCCTAGTGTCTCCCAATGGATGGGGAAGGGGGGTTCTTGGGGGAGCTGCTTTAGAAAGGGTTCTTTTGTGAGTGGCATCAGGAGGGGCTCCATTTTTTTTTACCTCCATTCACAGTACCAACAATAAAAGGCAAGCGCTAAACCTTCTACACGTACAGTATTTAAGCTTCTGTCAATGTATGTATTTAAGTGGAACGTCCCTTTAAAAGTAGTTTGCAATTAGTTTGAAATATGTAAAAACAGCAAATCCACTGGGAACATCCTTAATAATAAATAATAGGAAATGGTGCACAATTAAAACAGTAATACATTTGTACAGAATTTATTTAAAAAATATATATTTGTAGAATAATTACAGAGCTTTCTAAATCTTAAATTTTACTGGAAAAATACAGAAGAACAATGTAATACTGATACCAAGGTTTATAAATGATACATATGATGAGTATATAAAATAATGTGGTGGTAAAGGCTAATATATTAATAATAAGAATAATAATAATAAGTAGTATAATAATAATTATTTTGTTTTTTATTTTTCCAACTCTGATATATTTACATTTATGATCATTAGGCAATTTAGAAAAAATATCCATTATTATATATATGAATAAATATATCCTTCAGTATTTTATTACATGTAACTTTGCAATTAATGCCTTGTTTAATGGATTACATATGATTAGTTACACAATCCTTGAGACAATTTTAAAGACACTTCTGAATTCTTACTAACGTTGGATCATGCCAGTAATTATCTTGTCGTAAAGGGCATTACATAGCTAGAGATCGATGGTAAAATCCGACCGTTGGGAGAGGGACCCTCCCACAAACACCAGGTATTTTTAATACCTGGACATTATATATTTGATTTCTTGCTATCGCTATCTATGGCAATGACTTGTATTAGTTGGGACAGTGTAAGCTCAGATCTATTTTATCTTCTCCAGAGTTTTTCCCATAGTTTTCTTCTGAAAGGCAGAAATGTGCCTTGCAGAGGATGTGGTTGAAATCCAAGCTACCAGCTCGCTATCAAATGTTTTAATCTCAGCTCCCCAATTAGCATCAGTTTTCTTTGACAGCAAGATGAAACGGAGCTAAAAATTGACCACTTGCCATAAAAATACACTTTTCCTGCTGAGCATTGTAATGGATTCTCCAGCTGCAGGTCTTGATCTACCTCCCTTAGGTGCTGAATAAAAGAGAGATTGCTTCATCTGCCTTTCTGACCCTTTCAGCGCTTTTACAGGAAGAACTACATTGGGAAGGCTCTGGCAGGAAGATTTATACGGGGTAGGCGTGCAGTGAGAAGGCTTCTCTAGGAAGGCATACTGGAAAGTGGTCTTTATCACAAAATATTTTCTCCTTGAAGGCATCACCTGGAATATGGGAAGATTTATACTGGGAAGACATGAAATGAGAAGGTTGGGAAGGCTTCTACCGGAGGCGATCCTACCGGGAAGGCTTCCACCGGAGGCGACCTACCGGGAAGGCTTCCACCGGAGGCGACCTACCGGGAAGGCTTCCACCGGAGGCGACCTACCGGGAAGGCTTCCACCGGAGGAGACCTACCGGGAAGGCTTCCACCGGAGGCGATCCTACCGGGAAGGCTTCCACCTGAGGCGATCCTACCGGGAAGGCTTCCAACGGAGGCGATCCTACCGGGAAGGCTTCCAACGGAGGCGATCCTACCGGGAAGGCTTCCACCGGAGGCGATCCTACCGGGAAGGCTTCCACCGGAGGCGATCCTACCGGGAAGGCTTCCACCGGAGGCGATCCTACCGGGAAGGCTTCCACCGGAGGCGATCCTACCGGGAAGGCTTCCACCGGAGGCGATCCTACCGGGAAGGCTTCCACCGGAGGCGATCCTACCGGGAAGGCTTCCACCGGAGGCGATCCTACCGGGAAGGCTTCCACCGGAGGCGATCCTACCGGGAAGGCTTCCACCGGAGGCGATCCTACCGGGAAGGCTTCCACTGGAGGCGATCCTACCGGGAAGGCTTCCACCGGAGGCGATCCTACCGGGAAGGCTTCGAATGGGAAGGTTTCATTAGAAAAAAAAACTTTTAATGATAAAAGATACTGGATAGGTGTAACTGAAAACAGCTGTTTTGCCCAACAATAATATAGGCTCAACAGCTCCTGTTAACTGGGTAAAAAAGTTGATTTAGTAAGAAACCTTCTAACTAGCAATTATTAACTAATTGTGGTTTTTAAATACTCTTTGAGCATAATGAAATAGAAAATGCCCTTAAAGGAAGTGCAGTGGAGCTGCTGTAAAATACTTTGAGATGTTACTGTCCCTTTAAGGTATTAGTCAAGTGAGACAGATTATTGCTATAACTAAATACTCTGATTGATGCACAGGAACATGCAGAGGTTTATCTTACTGAGAACTACATATAAAAACTTATGTCAAATAAATCCAGGCAACCAAGAAGAATTTACCTGGTTGTATATTAAACATCTAAAGAAAATTAGGGTAAAAAATAATGAAGTCTCCACCAGTTGCAAGTGTTTGGCATCACAAGGGTTAATAGGAGCAATATGACTCTAAGGTTTAAACAAAGGGCTGCCTTGCCTACTAAACTCATGCTTTAATTTTCCTTCAGCTGTTGCTTATTTAAGTTTGGCTTCAGCCTGCATGTGCGCGGCCAACATGCCTGTAACACGAGCCTGTCATTCTGCTATCAACAATGTTCCACCGTGAGTGATTGCTATGAAGCGGAGATTGGTTTCCAGCCCATCAATATACATTTGCTTCAGCAAGTAACAAGCAATAATGGTAGTCCTGCAGAACTGCGCTTACAGTTGTTTTGCCAACAATCTCACAAAACCCGGAATTCATTAATTGTTTTCTCCTAATTGGTGGCAGAAATCCTGAAACAATCTCATTTTACTGAGCTGGAACATTATATGTTATGGTGGGAAGTTCAGCCATGAGAGCTAAATAACTTGTGAAATTGGGAAAACATGTCCTGCATTAAAATTTATATTTTCCTGGGACCACCACCCTACAAAATTATTACTGGGCTAGTTTTGTGCGCCCTCTCTCTGTGTCACTCTCTCTCTGTGTCACTCTTTCTCTGTGTCACTCTTTCTCTGCGCCCTCTCTCTCTCGCTCTCTGTGCGCCCTCTCTCTCTCTCTCTCTGTGCGCCCTCTCTCTCTCTCTCTGTGCGCCCTCTCTCTCTCTCTCTCTCTGTGCGCCCTCTCTCTCTCTCTGTGCGCCCTCTCTCTCTCTCTCTCTGTGCGCCCTCTCTCTCTCTCTCTCTGTGCGCCCTCTCTCTCTCTGTGCGCCCTCTCTCTCTCTCTCTCTGTGCGCCCTCTCTCTCTCTCTGTGCGCCCTCTCTCTCTCTCTCTGTGCGCCCTCTCTCTCTCTCTCTGTGCGCCCTCTCTCTCTCTCTCTCTGTGCGCCCTCTCTCTCTCTCTCTCTCTGTGCGCCCTCTCTCTCGCTCTCTGTGCGCCCTCTCTCTCGCTCTCTGTGCGCCCTCTCTCTCTGTGCACCCTCTCTCTCTCTGTGCGCCCTCTCTCTTTCTCTCTCTGTGCGCCCTCTCTCTCCCTCCCTCCTCTCTCCCTCTATCCCCGCCCTCCTTCGCCCCCCCCCTACCTCTCCTCACTCTCTCCTTCGCCCCCCCTACCGCTCCTCACTCTCTCCCCCCCCCACCTCTCCTCACTCTCTCCTTTTTCTCTTGCTCTCTCCCCCCCCCCCCCAAACGGCTCACAATGCACGTCTTTGCTGCGCAATGCGGCATAGTGTGCATATGTAACTTGCACATTTGAAAGCGTTACACACAAACTCGGGTGAAGACAACTATATTAGTGATGGGAAATGGGACTTAACAGAAGCCGCACCATTGGACACACACCCAAAATACATAGAACAGGAACATAAATAACACTACGTGGTTACGCTATAGTGGTCATGTGTCTGAATGTCTTATTTCTAATGATATAAAGCATTTTAACTTTGTTTTGATTTTTATACCTAAAAAATGTAAATGGCCATTAGATGGGAAACAGAGGTGACAGCTTTTATTTGCTCAACAAGATAAAAATCTGTAGAATACAGGATAATGTCTTCAGTTTTTCTAAATTAATTGGTAATTAAATAGCACATTTGTATATCTAAAATACGTTAATTAAGTTATTTCTTGCACAGAATTCCGAGAAACACAGATTGCACTCTGGGAAACTGGGCTGGGACATGCAATTGTGTTCTGTAATCCAATACCACTTTATACACTGCTTGCTGTATTACACAGCTTTATAGCATAGGATAGATTATGCACCAGTTAGGAGACCTACCCACAGACAGCTGTTTGAAACCTAAAACAGCTCTTGTATAAACAATTATAAGAGGGAATCTACTATTTTCTCCAAAGATGAATCTCCTGTTGTTAGAGGAAACTTTGAGAGAGGAGAGGGCAGAATCTACCCAGAAAAGAAAATGGAAACTAGCAGTAAAGAAATAAATGCATATAAAAGGTAAAAAACGAAAACTAAAGTAAATAAAAACAATGTAACCATTATCAAGTTTAGTTATATAAAAATATAAAATTGCCACAGTGATCCTTTTAGTCTGGATAATGCCACACATATCAGAAGTTATCCATTCACTGGGGATAATGTTGGGCATAACATTAATCTAGAGCAGGCCATGATTTAATGATATCCCTGCTGTTCACAGGTGAGTCAATCGCTTCTTCAGTCATCCTGATTGACTCACCTGTACACAGAAATGATATCCTCAAATACAGGCCTGTGTTGGGGTTTCCAGGACTGGACTTGCCCACGACTGGGTTTCATTATGGAAAAACTTATAGATTAAAGAAGATCTTACCTCCGCTCTTAATGAGAATATCAAACAAGTCGTCCATCTGCTGGCTGTGTGCATTAGTTATCTGTAAATAAAGTAGAGAGTAAAATCCATCAGTCTATTATTTATCACATAATATCTTAATATGCATCTGATTCATTAAAATGTGGTGGCTTTATTCTGAAGGTCACCTGCGTTAGGACTTCAACCTGTAACTTGTGATCCAGACTCTTCACCAGACAAACATGTCTGATTAATGCTCACGGCAAACGTTCATCAGTTCTTTCACTCTTTCTACAACATCATTTAACTCGCCAAAAGTGTGAGAGAAGCCTCCACGGTACAGAGTACACTAACTAATTAGCACCTTCATGTTCACATTTAGAAATCAGAAAAAAAACGTACTGCTCAGAATTTGGAGAAATACAGTTAATAGCTTTCCCTTAAAATCTATAGCACAAGTTAGTACTAACTCCACACTGATAAGATCCATTTAAGATTGAAACAGCGGTCTGTGGATAGGTCTCCTAACTTGTACATAATCTATCCTATGCTTTAAAGCTGTGTAATAAAGCAAGCATATGCCTAAAAGGAGCCATGTATGTAGTGGTAATGGGTTAGAGTGAATATGCACTGTGGGCTCATGTGCATGTCCCCGCCCATTCTCCCAGAGTACAGCGCAATAAAGGTCTCTGAATTCTGAGCAGGAAATACATTTTTTAACCAGTTTTTAGAAGTCCAGGTGTGAAACAGTTTTTTTTGGTTACCTTTCTCTGGATCAATTAGCAATAAATCCGCGTATTGCAGACCAGAGGAGATCATAAAAGGTTGAACTTGATGGACTAAAGTCTTTTTTCAACCTAAATGACTATGTAACTATGTAAATACATGTGTGTACTTTCTCCACCCTGTTCTGCTCAAATATAAATTGTACTCATTTGTAACTTTAGAAATACAGTTAAAATGCAAATAAATGAATGAAAATGTATAAATAACATGTTACTTAGTCTGGCAGTGTAAGGAAATATTTTTCAGGCTCTTCGTGTGGCACCTGGAAGCATTACCCCATGATGCACACATCATTTCCATTTGGCATTTGCTTATAGCCACAAACCATTTGTTGGTGCCATCTCCAGCCAAGCTGTATTATACACTGTATTATTTGTTACTTTATATCACAGTTCATGGCTGACATGCCAGGCTGAGCTTGGGCTATTTCATTTGGCTGCCAGCTGAGCCAAATTAACTAACAACTAAAGCAGCACCAGCAGCTGGACACAAAACCTCATCCTGCTCTGCGGCTTCTAAAACATTTTGCAGATTTGGGGTTTCAAAGACATTTTATTCACTGTGACTGGAAATATTTGTTCTGCAAGTTTTTGGTTCCTGGACTTGAGAAGTTAATAAGGATTGGTTTTAGTAAAAAGGCTCCCCTGTGCAGTTATTATTATCCATCCCAGGAACCATGTTTATGCACCTGGACCCACCTCGGTATGGGACGCCATGTTTATTGTCTGAAAGACTTGACTCTGCCCCTGCACCCATTTCTGTATGGGGTGCCATGTTTATTGTCTGAACGACTTGACTCTACCCCTGGACCCACCTCTGTATAGGATGCCATGTTTATTGTCTGAAAGACTTGACTCTGCCCCTGCACCCACCTCTGTATGGGGTGCCATGTTTATTGTCTGAACGACTTGACTCTACCCCTGGACCCACCTCTGTATGGGGTGCCATGTTTATTGTCTGAACGACTTGACTCTACCCCTGGACCCACCTCTGTATAGGATGCCATGTTTATTGTCTGAAAGACTTGACTCTACCCCTGCACCCATTTCTGTATGGGGTGCCATGTTTATTGTCTGAACGACTTGACTATACCCCTGGACCCACCTCTGTATAGGATGCCATGTTTATGGTCTTAAAGACTTGACTCTACCCCTGGACCCACCTCTGTATGGGGTGCCATGTTTATTGTCTGAACGACTTGACTATACCCCTGGACCCACCTCTGTATAGGATGCCATGTTTATGGTCTTAAAGACTTGACTCTACCCCTGGACCCACCTCTGTATGGGGTGCCATGTTTATTGTCTGAACGACTTGACTCTACCCCTGGACCCACCTCTGTATAGGATGCCATGTTTATTGTCTGAAAGACTTGACTCTACCCCTGCACCCATTTCTGTATGGGGTGCCATGTTTATTGTCTGAACGACTTGACTCTACCCCTGGACCCACCTCTGTATAGGATGCCATGTTTATTGTCTGAAAGACTTGACTCTGCCCCTGCACCCATTTCTGTATGGGGTGCCATGTTTATTGTCTGAACGACTTGACTCTACCCCTGGACCCACCTCTGTATAGGATGCCATGTTTATTGTCTGAAAGACTTGACTCTGCCCCTGCACCCACCTCTGTATGGGGTGCCATGTTTATTGTCTGAACGACTTGACTCTACCCCTGGACCCACCTCTGTATGGGGTGCCATGTTTATTGTCTGAAAGACTTGACTCTGCCCCTGCACCCATTTCTGTATGGGGTGCCATGTTTATTGTCTGAACGACTTGACTCTACCCCTGGACCCACCTCTGTATAGGATGCCATGTTTATTGTCTGAAAGACTTGACTCTGCCCCTGCACCCACCTCTGTATGGGGTGCCATGTTTATTGTCTGAACGACTTGACTCTACCCCTGGACCCACCTCTGTATGGGGTGCCATGTTTATTGTCTGAAAGACTTGACTCTGCCCCTGCACCCACCTCTGTATGGGGTGCCATGTTTATTGTCTGAACGACTTGACTCTACCCCTGGACCCACCTCTGTATGGGGTGCCATGTTTATTGTCTGAACGACTTGACTATACCCCTGGACCCACCTCTGTATGGGGCGCCTGGAGATTCCGAGCCTGCTTTATGGCCTCTTCGTAGCGTGGAGGATCTTTTGATTTGGAGGATGGGCTATTAAACACAGAATGCTGAACAATGTACTGCTGGGACTGGGACGGAGAGCCAGACTGTGGGAAGAAAATACAAAACACAAATGATCACCAAAATAACCTAACAACTTAATAAGTGTAGCAATAAAGCAAAATGTACGTAGAGTTCAACTAGAAAGTGACCTGGTTTTGTTTTGCTGATATTTTATTTCATATGTGTGCTGGGGCGCAGCAAGTGAATGGAGGGCCCCGGTGCAAAAAATAAATAAATAAATATATATAACATATAGATATCTATATAAAAAAAATGTTTTTACTATTTTGTAGTGTAGCTTCCATATGAAAACCATAAAACAGTAACAAATTAATTTTGCAAAAGAGATTGTCTTTCCAAGTGTAATAGCGACTACGAACACCGATAAAAGTTATCTAATAACTAATTATTTAAATGACCAGCACAATCATATATTTAAAAAGTATATTCTTAAAGAACTACATTTGAAAACAGGCAAATGTTTTTAGAAATATAATACATGCTTCAAGTTACTGCCTTTTATATGCAATTATTCTACAGTGGAAACATAAAAAAATGATAATAATTGTAACCCATACTAAAGATCAATAAACATATACATATTATTTAACAGTCTGACCTCTTGGAGAGTGCCGAGTCCGTTCTGTACAGGGGTCACTGGGCTTGTCCGTGGCTGCAGGACATTGGTGGATATGGTGTTACTGAAGGACTGTGGGACGGCAGTCACCGGGGTCTTTGGATATGAAAACACGTTGTTTGATGTTGCAGACGGACAGAGCTGTAACAAACGGAAATTATACTAGTTACAGAATACATAGATATAATAGTTCTATATACAATGAATCTTACATTTAATAATTCAGAAAACAAAATGTGTGCTCATAAATATATCTATTCCTAGATATACTTAGCTGTCAATATTGCTTGAGATTTGATAAACGGAGGAGGTGCCTCTAGAAAGTATCCATAATATATATATACTAGCGACTTGCCCGTCAAAAATGACGGGGCAATAAAATTGTAAGGCAGGTAATGCTGTTTGCGACAGACCGTAAGTGTTTTGGTCGTGTGAGATCCTTCGGCGCTCATTGCGAGCCTCTCGGTTGGTGTATTTTTATGAGTGGCGCTTTTGCTCTCATTGTAAGGTCCGCTCTGATCTCCTTTTTGCGCTTATTGCAAGCCTCTCCCCTGGTGTAGTTTGTGTCCTATGAGCACTGTTGGCGCTCCTTGTGAGGCGCGCGGTGAAGGCTGTTGACGTTTATTGCGATACTGTGTTTTTTTTTGTTATATGTAATTTTTCATGCAAATTAATTAATTAATGAAATCATAAATGAATATACTTTACCTATTTGTAATTAATATATGCAGCAGGGAATGTGCTGAAGAGCTGACAATCTGTTTTGATGTTGCTGCGGCATACAATGTAGGTTTGCAGTGTTGTGGAGCTGAGGTGTAAGTGTCAGCAATGTGTGAAGTGTAAATAGGCTGCGTGCGCGAGGGGAAACCGTTAGGGTAGCTGTGTACTTCCGCATTGTGTAAGGTAGTGTTGTAAAATGACGGTGAATGTGTGTGTGGTACGCGGGTGTGGATGATTTAGCGTCCTTGCTAATAGTGTAACTTGTACCTCGTACGTCTTTTTGTAAAAGTCGTATGTGCTTGGTGGTGTTTAGGGGTCGTGTAGCCTAATTTACCTATTTTTCGGCGGCCGTTTTTTAGGGGATTTTCGAGTGTCTAAACTTGGTAAATTGCACTTAAATGGAGGTGTAACTTCACTTCCAGACGTCCTGTGTGCCCCCCCTTGCTGTGGGTAAGGTTTTTATTTTTGTGTGTATTTAGTGTTTTTTTTTATGTTTTCCGCTGTGCACGGTTTGGCCGTTAAGGTCGTAATCTTGAGAGTTTGTAAAAAAAAAATTCTAAGTACCGACGCTCTTATTTTTTTGTGTAAGTCCGTATTTAGTCATTGCGTGTTAGAGTTTTTTTTTCAAAGTCCCGATTCTGTGAGTGTTTGTAACCGCTTGTGAGGCGCTGTGGAACCGCCACCTTCCTCAAATGCGCCCCCTCGCTTTGCGAGGGTCCGCATATGCGGGCCGAACTGCATCCCTCGCTTTGCGAGCTTGCAAAGCGTGATGACGTTTCGTATTTTACTATTATATGTGATATACACACACTGTAAAACACTGACATCACGTGAAGGATCTATCTATCTATCTTCCTACCTGCACACATACATATATCTGCACACAAACATATGAAAATATATATATATATAGTTGCGGGTCAAATTGAGGCTATCCAAAAAAAATCATTTTGCCAGCCGCACAATCAAAGCACACTTATCCCACTTATCCCACGCTCTTGAAGTAAAGGGCCACTGAAGTCCAAACATTTCTATCATGCATTCTGTGATGCTTTTTTGATATTTTTCTTAATACAATTTATTTTGCATGCAAAAGAAAAATGTGCTAATATATTAGACATGTTCCTTTAAATACATCAAAGAAAGGTTTGGACTACAATGGCCTTTTATAATGATCAGCAGCAGAAAATTGTTTTAGTTTGAAATTCTTTTGCAAGTTTGTCCATGACCATTGGAATATGCGCCATTGTTTCACATACACTGGGGCTTTAAGTAAATACATTATCTCCCTCTACTGGACAAACGCTTTAATAAATGGGATTCAGCCATGAGGGAATATTGAATGTGTATATTGGCCTTTCTGTTAGACGTGCAGCCATACTGTGTACAGAGGGTTTACAGGTACTGGCTGTAATTATTGTTAACTATTATAATCCTATTGCGCCCAATAAATTGTGTCAAGAAACGTGCCTTACAATTACTGATCAACAGCGCAAAGAAAATTAATAAGCTATCCTGTGAACACTACGAAATGTGTAATAGGTGGTGTCGGAGCTTGTAACCAGGCATTTCAGTTGGATGACCTAGTGGGCTAATTGTTCTATCTGCCCATCAAGACTCCAAACACTATACATTCACCAAACCAAGACACAGCTATGGGAGATACCTGTAGCCCCTGAACCAACTCTTGGATTCCCCAGGATTGGATACAAATAATTGCAATAAAGATTGACAATTGTATGTGTTGAAAAACAATGTTACAATCACATGAGGCTTAATCGGCTGCTTTTTTGGTGTTGAGGAACCCAACTAGAATTGGAGAATGTGAAAAAATTACTTTCCTTCTTGTCCCTCTCCACCTGTGCTCTGATTAAGCACCTTCACTTATTTTCCCTCTCTGCCTGCACTCTGACCAAGCTCCTTCCCTTCTTGTCCTTCTCCACCTAAACTCTGATCATGCTCCTTTCCTTCTTGTGCCTCTCCGCCTGCCGTCGGACCAAGCACCTTCCCTTCTTGTGCCTCTCTGCCTGCACTCTGATCAAGCTCCTTCCCTTCTTGTGCCTCCCTGCCTGGGCTCGGATCAAGCTCCTTTCCTTCTTGCCCCTCTCCGCCGGTGCTCTGATCAAGCTCCTTCCCTTCTTGTGCCTCCCTGCCTGGGCTCAGATCAAGCTCCTTCCCTTCTTGCCCCTCTCTGCCTGCACTCTGACCAAGCTCCTTCCCTTCTTGTCCCTCTCCACCTGCCGTCGGACCAAGCACCTTCCCTTCTTGTCCCTCTCTGCTTGCCCTCTGATCATGCTCCTTCCCTTCTTGTGCCTCCCTGCCTGGGCTCGGATCAAGCTCCTTTCCTTCTTGCCCCTCTCCGCCGGTGCTCTGATCAAGCTCCTTCCCTTCTTGTGCCTCCCTGCCTGGGCTCGGATCAAGCTCCTTCCCTTCTTGCCCCTCTCTGCCTGCACTCTGACCAAGCTCCTTCCCTTCTTGTCCCTCTCTGCCTGCCGTCGGACCAAGCACCTTCCCTTCTTGTCCCTCTCTGTCTGCCCTCTGATCATGCTCCTTTCCTTCTTGTGCCTCCCTGCCTGGGCTCGGATCAAGCTCCTTCCCTTCTTGCCCCTCTCTGCCTGCACTCTGACCAAGCTCCTTCCCTTCTTGCCCTTCTCCACCTAAACTCTGATCATGCTCCTTTCCTTCTTGTCCCTCTCCGCCTGCCATCGGACCAAGCACCTTCCCTTCTTGTCCCTCTCTGCCTGCCCTCTGATCATGCTCCTTCCCTTCTTGTGCCTCTCCGCCGGTGCTCTGATCAAGCTCCTTCCCTTCTTGTGCCTCCCTGCCTGGGCTCGGATCAAGCTCCTTCCCTTCTTGCCCCTCTTCGCCGGTGCTCTGATCAAGCTCCTTCCCTTCTTGTGCCTCCCTGCCTGGGCTCGGATCAAGCTCCTTCCCTTCTTGCCCCTCTCTGCCTGCACTCTGACCAAGCTCCTTTCCTTCTTGCCCTTCTCCACCTAAACTCTGATCATGCTCCTTTCCTTCTTGTCCCTCTCCGCCTGCCGTCGGACCAAGCACCTTCCCTTCTTGCCCCTCTCTGCCTGCCCTCTGATCATGCTCCTTCCCTTCTTGTGCCTCTCCGCGGGTGCTCTGATCAAGCTCCTTCCCTTCTTGCCCCTCTTCGCCGGTGCTCTGATCATGCTCCTTCCCTTCTTGTCCCTCTCCGCCTGTGCTTGGATCATGCTCCTTCCCTTCTTGTCCCTCTCTGCCTGGGCTCGGATCATGCTCCTTCCCTTCTTGTCCCTCTCCGCCTGTGCTCGGATCATGCTCCTTCCCTTCTTGTCCCTCTCCGCCTGTGCTCGGATCATGCTCCTTCCCTTCTTGTCCCTCTCCACCTGCGCTCTGATCATGCTCCTTCCCTTCTTGCCCCTCTCCACCTGCGCTCTGATCAAGCTCCTTCCCTTCTTGCACTCTGATCAAGTTCTTTTCACTAATAACTAGACCATCTCTATTTTTTATTTCATTAAAACAACCATCATGAATGATGGATGGGCCACAAACCTTTATAGTTTGTTGATTCTGAGTTAATGCGTGGGATGTAAATGTGTCCTGTGCCAATGAAGCCACTGGTTTGGGGGCAGATGTCGTCTGGACCAACGTTGTATTAGCAACTGACGTGGAGATGTGAGTCTGAGCCGGACTTGCTGTGTGCGGCTGAGCCTTAATGTATAGAAAGACACAATGAGTTCAACAATTTAATATAATTGGGGTCTTCTCAAATTCTATCAAGATCCTACTGCGTGACATGGCAGGACAAGGACAACTACTCAAAGGTCCCGACCAAACCACATTTGCCTTAGTTTTGTTTACTAGAACACTTACAGAAGTTCAGATGTGTTTGTGCAAGCTCTAGAAAATACACTGAAAATTAAATCACAAACACAACTGTATTCTTGACTTTTTGTTCAAGTTTGGCTACAGCTGTGAACCAAAATTAGTTTTAGTAATGAAAAAAGTGTAATAGAGAAACTTCTTGAAGACACACAGCAAAAACCCCCCACAAATAATTACTATAAAATGCAAAGTCTATCAGTGTGTCCCTTCCTCCAAAGGCACCTCTAAAAATACTTAAAATGTATCTAGATGTTTTTACGTTTCTATTGGACCGTTCTATTCAATACGAGGAGTTCTTGCAAACAACAATAAGTAAGTATTTGGAGATGATTTCAAAAGGTTCACTCTTGAATTAAGTGATTCAAATCCAACTTTATTGTTAAATACTCAATGCTATAGAAGTAATAAAAATGATTGGAAAGGTTGGTCATCAGTGACGATATTGCAAAAATAATTGCAACAGGAGTGTATGAACATGGGGTGCAGTTAGTATTTTGCAACTTAGTCCACTTCTCTAGTGAAAACATTCAGGAGAAGCACATAATCTCAGATTTTTAAAAGGGATTGTGCATTTTTCTATTGCTTGGCCATACACAGGTGGTAAAACAGTATTAGTTAGTTCTTATTTTATACTAATCTGGGTTTGCCAAGCATTAGCAATGTTACACAGTTATTGACAAATATAGAGCTGTTGATAACTATTAACTTTATCAAAAGAACTATCACACTGTCGCTATCTAAGATACGATTGGTCAACTACATTTTCCTACCTATGTTTTTTCATTTCAGTAATCAGTTGTAATTATTTAAAGCGTGCATATTGTAATTTTGGGACATTAGTAGAACTTTTATCTTAAGATGTTATAAAATCAGGTACTGCAAAATCCTTCAAAATGTTAAAAACTGTATTTACAATAACAACACATTTGTTCCTCAAATACATAGATGTAGTTGTTCTGTTCATTATCTAACCTGGACCATAGACAGCTGCATCCCATTGGCGGCTTTGATGGAGACGGGCAGGAGGAGCTGTGTTTGTGTGGTCAGCAATGCCTGGGGCGGTGCCACCACTGCAGTATGAGGTTGCCTTTGAGATGTCACATAAAACTGTTGGATAATGTTCTGGTGCTCAGGTTTGGCCATAGGAACCTCGTGCTTGATGACTACTGCATTGTTGGCAATCAGGTTCTGGCTGTTGGCCGATAGACCAGGCTGCCCAAGTAAATGACCACTTGATACAAAGGACTGCTTGGAATTCTGGCAGTCAGTTGCAGAGCTCTCTTCTTTAATTTGGACACTGAAGTGTGTTGGGTCCGTGCTCAACATAACATTAGCTGGGGTTTGTTGTTGGCCCCGTTTCTCCACCTCAAGTTGCATCTTCAGCACTTCCACAAGTTTCTGCTCTTGTTCCAGCTTGCGTTTGAGCTCCTCAATCTGTTTCTCTTTTTCTTGGAGCTTGCGGTCCTTCTCGGCAGCATCCAAGTCCATGCTTATAACATTGCCAGTGCTTGCCCCCATGCTATCTTCATTTAGGTTCATCTTTAAAGGAGAAGTATTCATAAACTGAGACGGTGACATCATTGTCATGATTTCTGCAAAAGTGTCTGTCATGTTAGTGTCTTCGGTGCTAAAGTTGGATTGTTCTGAAGGGGCAGGAGACATGGGCAAAGGGGAGCCAATGCCATCTGTGAGTACTTGATTAGTTCCTATCCCAGTAGAACTTGTGTCTGGAGAATAACTGGGTGTAGCACTGGCAGATGTGGTTAATGTGGCTGTAGAAAATACCACTGGAGCTTCCTCAGTGGCACTGCAAGCAGTGGCAGAAGTGGTCACGGTGGAGGCGCTGCTGGTGGGAACACCATTATTATTAAAGTCCTGGTACGGTTTTAAACGTTCAATGAGATCTGTCTTTGTACCAGAAACTGGCAAACCTCTTAACTTCAATTCCATCTTGAGCTCTGCAACCTGTAATATTAAGCCATACATAAAAATATTATTAATATGACATTTTTTTTACTTCATGAAAACATTCATATCTGAACCATAAAGTACAACTGCCTAATATTTATTCTTGGACTGTAACTGTGTAATTCCATAAATAATAAGGCAGCTGCCTAGGGGCACCTCATTTGCATATTTAAATTTCATTTTGTTTATATTTTGCATGTAGCTCCTGTCTTCTCTAACCAGGTGCCATAAGAAAGTTCTTTTATGTGTGGGGGTGTAAAATGGCAGGCTTGCAGTTTGCTGCACTATAGTAAAACAAACAAGACAAAGTAGCACATGGGCCCACACAGTGTCCACAGCTCCTCTGTCAGTCACCCCACTGGCCTCCAAAGTAACATTCAAAATCATGACCCTAATATATAAAGCCCTCCACTAGAATGCACCCTCCTATATCTCGGCTCTCAAGATATTCCCCCACCCGCCCTCTTCGCTCTGCTAATGACCTTCTTCTCTCCTCCTCTCTTATCACCTCATCTCACTCCCACCTTCAGGTCTTTTCCTGTGCTGCCCCTATTCTATGGAACTCATTACCTCGCTCACTAGACTATTCTCCTGCCTCAAATCCTTTAAAACCTCAATAAAAATACATCTGTTCAAGGAAGCCCATCGTCTTTATCTCCTATATGCACAATACATCTATCACTCTCCTGTACTTTCCCCAAGCCCTTTAGAAGGTAAGTTTTCAATCTGGTGAGGTGCTTTATGGAAAGCTATATACATATTTGATTGCTATCTCAGTAACAGGGCCCTCCATTATTTTGCATTGTGTTGAAATAGTTTTTGACTTATACTCCGCAGCGCTATACAGGGGTTAAGTACGTTGGCACTTTACAAATAACGTAGGAATATGGGGAAGAAGCCAATAGTGTATTACAGATTATTTATTGTACATAAGATAAAACATAAATCTTGCACTCGCAAGCTGAGGTATGTATGCAGCTTTAATATTCTCCAATTAGTAGTCCCACAGTCCTTGTATGGATCCAGATGTTCAAATCCAAGGTGGCGTGGAGAGGATCCCCTCCACACCATCTTGGATTTGAATATTTGGTTCCAACCATCTGGATCTATACGAGGACTGTGGGACTACTAATTGGAGATTATTAAAGCTGCATACGTACCTCAGCCTGCAAGTTTATGTTTTGTTTTATCTTATGTACAATAAATAATCTGTAATACACTACTGGCCTTTTTTGCGCTTCTCTTCCCCATATTCCTACTTTTTCATCTCATACTTGCTGGCACTTACGTGCCGGACACTGGAGAAGCTGCACGCAGTCCATAACCCGTGGAGGATTTTATATACATTTATCATTTTGCTTGGTTACAAAGCACCCAGTAAGAACTACACTCTGGTTGAACTTCCCAATACTGGGACCATTGTGATATTGACTGACATACAAACTAAGGTGGGACATATCCCAGGGATTATTCAGTCCCCATACTGATGGGACGCTGTTCTACTTACCTAACGCTCTTTGTGTATATGGTATATAACCCAATAATAAAAGGAGTCCCCTTCACAAATATTGTTATCAGGCTGAACAATGTGATGTACAATGACATTAGGGCAGAGCCATCACCTGGCCTCGGGGGTCTCATTACCTTCATATCATCCAGGTTGGATGGTAGGGGTCCGGCTTTTTTACACGGGATGCTGTTCTGCCTGTTCATGATGCTTTGTATCGATGCCGTGTTGTTATTCATGTTGCTGGTTATCGTGTTCCCGTTGTTGTGTTTGTCATTCAGTGACCTACAAGAAATAAACAAAATAAAGTATCCAGATATTGGGGCATTACAATCACACACATGGATCAGACAAGTTATGTTAAACCCAACACAACTCATAATGGAGCTTGATAAAGGTATAGGGGAGTTTGTGGGATGAGCATCCTAGCCAATGAGATGTGCAGAGTTGTGTCCTAGCCAATCAGCTGCCAGTATCATAACTGCCTCCTGAGCAGCTTTGGGTCAGTCAGCAAGAGGGAAACAGATACATTGTTGTACCTGCCTCTTACTGGCCATAACCAATTATGAATTTTATGCTAATTTAGCTTGGATTTTCAGGGGGGCATCTTCTCAAAATCACAACATTTACAGTAAGTTTATTAATATATATTTGGGGATTTTTTTTTTTTTGTGCAAAACAAATATTTTCATACACTACGGATTCTCCTCTACCAGATGCTTCAGAATCCATGAAGCTCCCAGACCAGATAATCATTTTGTTATCTTTATAATTACATTTTACTGGTTTCTCTGTATCCTCTCATTATAAAATATTTAAAACATTTAAAAAAATAAAAAAAGGTCTAAGACGCAAGTATTTGGAAAGTTTTGTACTTTTATACTTTTGAAGAACTCTTTGTTGACAAATGTAATTCTGACACAACCAATCCCCATCCTTTTTGCACATTAAATTCATATATTTGTAACCTAGACAAAAAAAAAGAAATATAAGTTTAAGAACATTATATGAATTCCATCCACTGATTATTATCCACATAACAGATGGAAGCATGGGAATAATTAATTAACCTGTACATTTCCCATAGACAGAGCTGTCCCTCTTTGCCCTTTTTTCTGACAGCAGTGGCGGAGCTATTGCAGGTGCAAGAGATGCAAAGCACCGAGGCCCACAACAGGGTAGGGTCCCTCTGCTACTGACAGCAAAATAATACTAAAGGGGGATCTAAAGGGCAGAAGGGCATATCACATATTATAATGGTTGAACTACAAGACGTCGTCACATTTTGCATGGTGCGTACGACTTAGGCGATGAGTGCCAAAGGCGCTCATCGCTTGCGAGCCTCGCAAAGCGAGGAGAGCCATTAACTCGCAGCACTTAGGCGATGAGCGCCTTTGCGAAACTCGCGAAGTGAGGCAGGCTGTGGAGGCAATGAAACACGCATTACTTAGCCTCCAAACTCTTAGGAAATGCGGTATTGCCTTAGGCTGCAAGCAGTTGACGAACGCGGGACTTAGAAAAAAAAAATTACGAGATGCAGAACTTAGAAAAAAAAATAGGAGATAGGAAAAATACGAAGTTAACGGCCGCACCGCGCAAAGCAAAAAACACAAAACACACACACACAAAAAATACAACAAAAACATTACACACAGCACAGGGGAACAGCCAGGACGCTTGGGAGTGAGGTGGAACGCAAATTTAAGTACATTTTGCTGAGTTTCGCCACTTGAAAATCGGCTAAGCGAGAAAACAAATAGCGGCCCCAAAAAATGAAAACGAGGCTACACTACCCTAGACCACGCAAAACACCACCAACCGCGTAACACTTTCAACCATGAACGTACGAGGCACAAAATACACTATTACAAAGGATGATAAATGCTCGCAAACCGCGTAGGACATAGACAAACAACGCTATTTTACAATCCTAACTTGCCACTAACAACATTACGCATCTAAAGTAGCGCTTTACACAAATAACCCAACGGTTTGCCCTCGCGCACGCAGCCGATTCCTCATGCCCAGTTGGGACATTCATAACACAATGTCCTCAGGCCGGCCGCAGTCCCACTGGACATCATATGCTGCGGACAATAACAAGAGATTGTGACCTCTTCAGGCTATTGATTGTTATATATATTGATTAGAAAAAGGTAAACTATATTCATTAATTATTCAATTAATTAATTAATTAGTATTTAAAAAATATATAGGAGCCAAAGGACACGCGAGGAGAGGCTCGCAATGAGCGCCCAAGGTCCTTAGAGTATAAAAAGCTTTATATTTTGTGCCAAACAGCATTGCCATGGCTTCAAATTTTATTGACCGTCATTTTTTGATGGGCAAGTCGCTAGTAATACATATATCTTTGGCTTTTTGTTGACCGCTACAGGCACCTACCATGTATAGAAAAGTTACAAGGAGGGTCCCCAAATTATTCTGCACCAGAGTACTCTCTTCACCAGTATTTACTAATCTCCATATAATGAATTGCATGATAATTTTACCTTGGATTTTCAGGGTTGCTTCTTAAAATCACAACATTTTACAAAGTTTATTAATGTATATTTGGGGATTTTTTTGTGCAACCACTTTTATATACTATGTTACCAAAACACCAAACACTGCAGAAAGTCTCTTGTTATGTTATTACTAGTAACTTGCCTGTCATAAATGACGGTATTATAAAATGTTATCTCAAATTGTCTGTGCGCTCACTCTTGCTGTGTGCATGATGTTGGCTCAGCATCTCTCCCTCTCTGTCTCTCTCTCTGTGCTCTCTCTCACTCTGTCTATTACTCACTTTGCTTTCTCTCTCTCTGTACCTCTCTTACTCACTTTGCTTTCTCTCTCTCTGTACCTCTCTCCTTTTCTCTCTCTCTCACTCACTCACTTTGGTCTGTGTCTATCTGTGCCGTCTCTGAACTGCATCATGGCTGCCGGCTGCTTTTGATTCCTGCTTTTAGGCCCCACCCTCTGACATCACTGCCACGCCCCTCGATGATATCAGCGTTACACACAATGAAAACTATTATAGTGACTAGCGAATTGCCCGTCAAAAAATGACGGCAATGGAATTGTAAGGTAGCTAATGTTGTTTTGTGTGTACTACTGAAATATATAATACATTAATAAATGAATATACTGTACCTATTTTGAAGCATTGTGATGAAGAGCTGGCAATCTGTTTTGATGTTGCTGCAGCATTAGTGGTGTGGAGCTGCTGTGTAAGCATGGTGAATTTGTGCAGTGTAATAGTGTGATTGCGCAAGACGAAACCGTTAGCGTAGTTGTGTAGTTCCGCATTGTTCTAAAATGCCGGCTAATGTGTGGTATGCGTCTGTAGTGGAATATCCGTAGGTGTTTTGTGGTGTTTTGCGTGTTTCTTGTGGTGTTTTGCGTTTCTTGTGGTGTTTTGCGTGTTTAGAGTGCTGTAGCCTTGTTTTCGTTTGGTTCGTCAGCCATTTTTTCTCTCGCTTACATAATTGTTTAATGTCTAAACTCTTTTATTTTGAGTTAAATGAAGGTGTAACTTGTTTTTTTGAGGTGCTGGGTGCTCCCTCTTGCTGTAGATAAGCTTTTTATGTATGTGCTGTGTGTATTTATTGTGTTTTTCATTTTTTCATGTCTGCGGGTTGCAGACGATTTTTACGAGTCCGTAATGTGTGTTAACGTGTCTCGTATGTTGTTTGCGTTGCGACGTAAAGTTTGCGAGGGTTGCAGTTGCTTCGCGAGGGCCGCAGTTGATTCACACACAATATACACACACAATATACACACACATTATATATACACAAACAATACACACACACGATATACAATATATATAGAGCTGGAAAGCCAAGAGATTATTGGATATTTCGTTTTTGAAATAAAAACTGCATATAAGAAAATATGTAATGTATCACATTATGGCCCCAGTGATGGCTGGAGATGTGACATCTCAGGGCCCGCCTGCTACGCCTCACCTGCTCCTGCAGTGCGAGGCCTTTTCCCCTGTCAGGTCCCCACAAACCAGCCCAGGACTCCCTTCTATCTCACAACCCTCCCCCAGCTCCACTCACCGCTTCACCACCCCAGTTTTAATCTTGATCTGCCTGACGCGTGGGTCTGCCATGGTCCTGGAGCTTCAAAATAGAGCGACGTCAGTGGCGGGAACAGATGCGCACTCACACAGACTCAAGTCGCACACTGCAGTAAGGGCGGAAATGGGCATTGCGAGGGCTGCGGGCAAGGGCTGCAGGCAAGGGCATTCGCGAGGGCCGCGGGCTCGGCGAGGTCGTAATGTGTGGTAACGTGTCTCGTATGGTGTTTGCGTGTGTAGCCTCGTTTTAGTTTTGATCGTCGGCCATTTTTTGTGTCGCTTAGGAAATTGTTTACTTTCTAAACTGTTTTATTTCGAGTAAAATGAAGGTGTAAGTAACATTTTTAAGGTCCTGGGTGCTCCCTCTTGGTGTAGGTAAGGTTTTTATGTATGTGCTGTGTGTATGTATTGTGTTTTAAATTTTGTAATGTTCGCGAGTTGTGTCCGAGTGTTGCGAGGCCGTAATGTGTGTGAACGTGTGTCGTATGTTGTTTGCGAGTGTCGTAATGTGTGTGTCGTGCTCTTTGGGTTGCGACGTGAACTTTGCGAGGGTCGCAGTTGCTGGCATGGAGCGCCTTTGGCGCTCCATGCCAGCAACTGCGGCCCTTGCTTTGAGTCCCTCGCCCAGTGCCCTCGCTTTGCGAGGGACGCGACTCGCGTTGCGAGCCTCGCTTTGCGAGGGCCGCGGGCTCGCTATGCGAGCCCGCAGTGTTAGCAACAACTCGTACGCTCACAACTATATATGTGATTGTATCAAGCCAATGATATCATTAATTGAAGAAAAAAGGAGGGGTCATCCTCATTTACAGACTATTAGTAACTTTCATGGTTTATAAAATAGAACTCTGAAATGAAACATAGGTAAATTCTATAAAATGTCATCAATAAATCGCCACCACGTACTTGAGCGGCGCCGGGAGGATCGTCTGGTAGTTGTAGTGTTGTTGCTGTTGGCTCAAGATCTGCAGTTGAAGGAACAGTTGTTGTTGCTGCAGGAGTCGGGCGTAGTTTGAGTCCATTTCTGGTTCCATCTTCTCCCCCTTCTGGTCTGGTGGGATATACTGATGATATTTGAGCTTCTTTACTCGCGGTTTGGGCTCTTTCGATTTCTTACTGCGAGATTTGTCGCTGCTGTTCTTGGGCTGGCTTTGCTATTTTACCAAAAAAACAAATCAAAACAGAGATATGAAGGTTCTGGCATTTAGCTCAAACATTGAAATTTAGGTAAATTCCTGCTTAGCAAAAATATACAAGAGAACCAAGCCTCCAAAGCAGATACATTGTTGTACCTGCCTCTGATTGGTCACAACTAATTATAAATTTTATACTAATTTAGCTTGGATTTACAGGGGCGTTCCTTCTGAAAATCTACTGATTAAACATTAAATCACCCAAAAGTTTGCAAAAATGTAATTTTGAGATTTCTTCATGCAAAATAATGTTTTTCACACACTACGAATTCTCTTCTGTCAGAAGCATCAGAATCCAGGAAACTTTCCTATACCTTTAAGATAAGCGCCTTTTTCCTAGTGAGGCGAGCTCTCTACCTTTTAGGTTTTCCTATTGGGAGTGTTCTCTGGAGTATGAAGATACCTCTCAGTGTTTTGATGCTTTTTCTATCAATGTTATAGATAAAACCCTTGGCTTGAATGGACGCCGGCAGGGCCACTGCAGTGTTATGGAGGACTTGTCTGGGTAATGCACATATTAAACCTAAATATGATATTAAACAGTCTTTGAGCTTGCAACTTTTTTCCAATGCTACAATAATTTAACCAGTTAAATGCAGAAACATGGAAGTTTGACACATCTATATGAATTGGAGAGGACCTACCATAGCCCCTTCTAGAACTTCCTCTACAAATCATATATAACCTGGCAATCGCAGAATACCAGAACTACAAGACTTTAAAGGGACATAGCAGGTTCCAGGGTGTTACTAGATATATAATATCCCTGTATATCTATTTAAATTTATGTACTTTATTTTATTAAGTGCTTATCAGCTCTGTTTTACTGCATAAAATCATAAAAATAGTCCCTGTATGGGTCTGCCCACTGCAGCTCATGAAGACACAGACTCTGTTGCACTGGCTGTGCTGCCTCATACTAACCAATCAATCAGTGACCATCTCTCTGCCACATGCTGCGGAGACTTGATCTCTGATAGGACACTACACTACAGAGTAGCTGCCTGCATACACTGCATGTCGAGGGCAGACCCATTCAGGAACTATTTGTTTGATTTTAGGCAGTAAAAGCAGAACTTATATTCTTAATAAAATAAAGTACCTAAAGTAAATCGATACCCAGGGATATTATATACCTAGTAACATCCAGGAACCGGCCCATACCTCCTAAATGTTGAATAGGAAACCACTACAAGTAACGTTGTCTGTTTCAGTGCAAACCCCTTTGCCGCTGCTGAACTTGACACAATCAGAGCAGATCCTCACAGTAGCGCGCCACGTGCAGGATATAATGTGAATATAAGCGGATTCAAGATATGGGCAGACTCATTATTATTCATATACTGCTTAGACCGTGTCTACAGACCCCACTCATTGCACGGATACACTTCAGTGGCACGCCGACCTTCGCGCGCTGCAGAAGTGCTCGTCGTCATCAGGGCGCCGAGAACTGCGCCCTGATGACGCGCTGCGCTCCAGCCTGCATCCCATCTACCACAGCGGCCTCCCATCTCATATTTACTGGACCTGCTTGGCAAGATAAGGGTCTGACATTGTGCCATGTGGGCCAGGCATTGTGTGCACATGTCACTAGGAACATGTTGCATTGCATGTTTATCATGTATGTACTGATAAACATGCAAAGCACCATGCTCCTGTGACACGTGCACACAATGACAGTGACATTACATACAATATCAGCCTCCAGCAAGCAGGTCCAGTAAGAGCGCAGTTCTCGGCGCCCTGATGATGGTGCGTTGGACTCCAGCGCGCGAAAGACGTGCCACCCACTTCAGTACATCCCGCATTAGTCTTTATACTATCTTGTTGCTAGGCTTTTATATCCCCAGAACATCCACTTATTTATTTACAGACATTATTATCAGCAGCAAATGAAGAGACGTCCTTATGATCTTGCTGAGAGCACTTGAAAAATCTCATCACTCGAGTAACTGAAACCATCTGCTTGAGATCTTCCAAGAACACAGATCTATATCTTGTGAGGATTATATCTACAGATAATAATAAAGCTACACTTTGTATTAAATCATCACTGATTAATCATCATAGATACCGAGATCAGGATGAGTATATGGCAGGTTATCTACGTGCTGCCTAAACCGGCACTTCACAGCTCCACTCCTCCACTCCCCATGGACCAAAGGTTAAAGGGATACGGAAGGTTCCTGGGTGTTACTAGGTATATAATATCCCTGGGTATCTATTTACCTTAAGGTACTTTATTTTATGAAGAAGTGCTTATAAACTCTGTTTTTCCAAATACTCCCTGTAGGGAACCTTCCATATGCCTTTAAGGTACGATTAGTATAACAAAGGAGAAAAAAGGTTTATCAAAAACTAAAGATGGATTCCTTGGTTGGTCTGGAGCGCCCTCTTCATCCAGACCATTTGAATGTCAGTATCACAATTTTCCAATGTATTGTGATTAAAAAAAAAAAACTTTCACTGAAAATATCTGGTTTTCTCTTTGTCTTTAGGCTGCAGTTCTTCCGGCATTTTCCTGCACTCTGCTCTATAAAAAGATGTGCAGCAATTAGGCAGCTGCAGAGAAATGAGCTCCACACTCTGCCACAGTGTGTAAGGATAGGAGGAGCTGGAGATGGTGAGAAAACCAGTTACATTTAGTGTAAGATTTCTCATGAAAGATCAATTTTACAAGTCAAAATACATTTAAAAATGAGTTTACACTAATCTGTAATACTTAAAATGTAAACAAATCTGCAGATTTAACATTGGATCTTTAATGAAGTGTGTACAAGATGATTTACCTTGACCAGTGTGGGCGCCGGCCGGGAGACTGGGCAGGACACGGGAGACCGTGCGGTCAGATCAGGGGCCGGAGCAGGTTTAAAGAAATCAGGAACAGGCGAGCTAACCGGGTGGCACTGCAAATAATAAAATGCATGTTACTGATTACGTTAATAAAAACCAGTTCTGATAAAAGCACTTATACCCTCTTATTGTGAGTGACTGCAGGCTGCCATGTTTCACTTTGCATAGAACTTCAAGTCACAAAGGTGGTTCAAGGGATCTATGAACTTCCTATCTGAGACTTGAAACTTTAAGGATAGATAAACATGGCACCTATGTCATAACTTAAAGAGAAGCAAATGGCTCCGCCAGGGAGTTTGAATCTGGGCCATAAAATATAGGATTTAAAGCAGTTTCTTCCAATGATACGTTTAAGAACAACTTCATATTTGTGAAAGTAACAAAATAAAACGATTGGCATCTTTGTGAAGCAAGAGCTTAATTATTTGTTTAGAGAAAAATCTTATTTTTTTAAGACTGTGTATAGAATGTTTCATGTTGTCTGACATCAGTACGTCCTGATTGCCTTGGCGCCTATCCCTACATGCTCAGAAGCAGATAGTTACAAGAGTAACGGCAAACCCTGCTCCTTCAGGAGATCTGAACTCCCTTCACAGACAACCTTCAAAGTATTATGGATGCCTCCACGCACCATTTATATTTTTTTTATACCCAATTATACTCATGTTTTTCAATCATAAATATTTTGTCATTTGTGATCAGTTTGCAAAGTCCTCTCAGTGTATTAATGCTGATACTCAGATTGTGGTAACTGTATCAGAGAACAGATCTAAACTTGTTACAGAACAAAACCCCACACGGAGCTCGTTATTAAAAAGTTGCACAATGTTACTAATTAACAACATCTTTATGTTTCAGCACTAATCCCCCTGGAGCACGAGAGGATCTGGTGTCATGCTGTCAGCACAGCGTGTAGAGGGTCTGGGCAGGGCAGGCACCATGTTGGCTAGAGGCCACTTTTATGTTGAAGTAGAGCTCTGTGGTGCGAGGTCTGCCAGGCGCGTGCGCTCTGCTCAGTTCCTGGCTTTTCATCTTTAAACAAATAGAAGTATAATCAGGAAGAACACGTTGGGTATTTTTAGTCTAATTCCAGCTCAGAAAGGAGTTTCGAGCCATGTAATTTAATTCCCTGCGTGACTCTCCACCGAATCCCTCCAAACTACCAGCAATTTATGAGAATCGCTCCACTTACAGTCAGATATTCTCTTCCACCCTAACAAGAGGAGCTGGTTGCTTTAATAATCACCAATGCAATCCCCTTGTAATGATATATAAGGGCAATATTCAATATACAAAGGTTTCAGCCTCCAGTTGAGATCATTGTTTCCACCCCGATAAGTTCATAAATCGGGAGGTGAGACCTGTTCCATGCAGACATAGCGCCCTGCGTGAGTATTTTATTGCTCAATTCAAAAAGGGATACACCTTAAACCTGCTCTTAATATTGCCACATATTCTATTAGCTACTCGTAATCCGATTAGGAGTTCCTCGCCCACAATAACTACGGGCAGCCAAAAAGGCAAATTTGGCCATAGAACTCTATTGGTTTTAGCACAGCTGGAATATTATAAGCACTAAATAATTAAAGTTACACAAAATCAATATTCTATTAGACGCATAGAGCTAGCTCGCAAATAAAGTCTGACCCGCAACTGAAAAATGTATCACGTTTCTGTCAAAAATATTAAGAGTACTAAATAGGACCCGTGAGGGCTTTTACAAATGCTTATTGGGGCTGTAACAGCAATTAAACACACAATACTGTACTATATAATCATGGAACCGCATGGCAAGACATTAGAATTAATTGCAGAACAGTCTCAAACCCACAAATATGCAATTACAAAAATATTATTTGTAACTGTTATTTCTGAGTAAAATTGATCCTGGGACTCAAACCCACATGGACTAGAACAGATGCTCTAATGCATTTTATAGAGTGCTAGATGGTGAGCCCAATCAGCAAATAGGACTTATTGGCACTAATTAATTTGTAGCCTCCGATTGCAGATTACGTGTAACTTCCATGTTTTACTGACCTCATGATGATGGTCTCATTTACTATTGGCTGTGTCTAAGAAGTAAATTACGAGCTTGTTTAAATATTGTCAGATCGTATGATCACCCCGCTGAAATTAGACTTAGAGTTTACATGTTTATGCTTAAGGAGGTAAACTGGGATCTGGTCAATAGAATTCATTTAAACATTTGGTTTCGATGCTTTCACAGCTACGACCTGGGATTGATTCCAGTCAGGGAACCAAGAGGTCACATCACCCTGCAGGGTTGGGGCTGGTCAGTACTTGGATTGGAGACCAGCTAGGATGTACGCGGTGTCCCACTGGAGAAGGAACTGGCAACCCACTTCAGTATCTCTGCCATGAATACCAAGTGGATCAGCATGGTATGTTACAGTCCATGAGGTCACGGAGAGTCGGACATAACTGTGCGACAAACAAACATTTAGAGAAAAAAAACACCTGCAGCTAAAATCACGGCTTAGGGGCATTTGCGGGCTTCTAATAGAATAGGGCTCATTGCTCCTGTTGTGTCCTTTAAGATGGATGTAAATAAACAAAGGGTTTTATTCTGAACTGCACAGGAAACTCCTGGAGGGGCTGCCAGGATGGGGGCTCCGTGGTCTTACTGCGCCAGTGGTTTATATTTCTCCAGATCAGCACCGCTGGCCACCAGATGTGAACACGCACACACCGCTTTAACCCTTACACTGGCAGATGGGCCCCCCTTCCACTGAAAGGGTTAAAATAACGACTACACTATCAAGACGTCCAATTAAACAAATCTGGAGAGCGCGGCACAATGTTATGATGCTCGTAATCTTTATTTATATTATCGAAGCCAAAAACCTTTATCCGCTGGCAGCAGAAACACAACTTCAGCGAGTGGCTTTGTGCAGAATCCGAGAACTATGCACCAAGTTTCCTGTATTTTATGTTATTTATCTTCTTGCTTTAAAGGGATATGGCAGGTTCCTGGAGGTTACAGGTATATAATATTCCTGGACATCTATTTACTTTTACAGACTTTATCTTATCAAGTTCTTTTAAGCTCTGTTTTTACTGCCTAAATCACATAAATAGTCCCTGTATGAGTCTGCCCACTGCAGTGTATGTAGGGCTGGATGAGCAGTGTAGTGTCCTAGCCTATCAGGCGCCATGTCTCAGCAGCATGTTGCAGAATGTTGCTGAGAGATATTCACTGATCGGTTAATATGAGACGGCACAGTAAGTACAGCAGAGGGCAGACCCATACAGGGACTATTTGTTTGATTTTAGAGCTTATAATAAAATAAAATACAAATGGTCTGTATGAAGAGGGCGCTCCAGACTAACGGCATGTAATCAATCTTTAGTTTTTGACCTTTTTTCTTCGTTTTTATACTAATTGTACCTTAAAGGGATATGGAAGGTTTCATACAGGGAGTATTTGTAAATACTGAGCTTATAAGCACTTCTTATTAAAATAAAGTCCATGTCAGTAAATAGGTACTCGGGGGTATTATATACCTAGTAACCTCTAGGAACCTGCCATATCCCTGGCACATACAACATATAGAGGACTCCTTACAGATCTGCTCAGATTTCATTCTGTTCTCTGTAATTTCTCAGGTTATTTTTACACTTTCCAGAAGTGACATTTAATGTGATTAATACATATAAGGATCACCCTGCTCTGCACTGTCCTAATTAATCACTCAGAGATCATTACCATTTATTACTTCCCGCCTCAGTCTTATTAATTCTCCCTTAGTGGATATTCTGTGTATTTAATGTAATAATTAGCAGAACTAACGAGACTACATACAGCGCAGGAGCAGCACCTTGTACAATTGTATAAATGCTCGAACTCCACTATATCAGACACTTGTATCTGTCCTGATGGAAAGCAGACTCTAAGTGGGCTCGGACGCTCTGATTGTTTAACACAATAAGACGTCTCAGGGTTTCCATGGATGGTTCAGGTGGCTTTGTTTATGTAGTTATGAATGATTCGCTTCCGCTTTCCATCAGTCCTGTCCTGGCACTCCTGGCGTGTCCTTATATGTATTGGTATTTGGGTCTGGAGACCTCCTTGTGTGTCTGGGGTTTCTCTTCAGTGCATTAAAAAGTAAACTGGAAGATCCCAAGCACTTAGATGGCATCTTGGAGCAGGCTGGGAGAGGAGCTTGGGTGATAGAGCGGTTAGGGATACATTTGGGAAGGCCATAGAGTCACATAGAAAGAAATAAGCTTAAAGGGATATGGAAGGGCTATATAATGCCCGGTTTATCTATTTACGGACATGTACTTTATTTTATTAAGAAGCGCTTTATGGACTAAAACAGAGTCGTTTTACTGCCTAAAAAAATGTTTGTAAACCAGTTCAAATGGATCATAATCCCAAGCTTCCTCCCAGTTCACAGGTCAGGGTAGGAGGATGAACAGATGATTTCCTCAGCAGTCTCTTATCATCTAAGTTATCATTAAAAGGATGTGTAAGTGAGGTGGATTATGAGTGCATCTGATAGAGGAGAATTAGTAGTGTATGAAAACGTTTTTTTTTTTTGCATGAAAAATTACCAAAATAAGCATTTAAACACTTACCTTGAAGTTGGCAAAATATCTTTGAATTTATGTCAGTTGAAACTTAGGGTTAACACCCTCCAAACCCAGGCTAAATTGGTATACAATTTGAAAAATAGTTTTGGCCAATCAGGAGGAAGTAAAGACTGAAACATTTGTATCACAATCGGGCAGTTGCTGTCTCCTTATGGGCAATTTCAGCTGTGACCCCACCAACCATCATTTCCTTTAGAGGTCACACACCGTACCCGGCAGGGTACACTTTGTCAGCTTCCTAGGGGTGTGCACCTCCACATATCAGTATCTAGCATCTTCTTTCATATTTTTCTACTAATCAGTAGCTGTTTGTTAGGAAACATATGAAACCCAGGAAACTTACATATACCTTTAAAAATAACTTTTGACTATAAGCTCTTTTAAACACATTTATATATGTCCGTGACAGGCCCCAAAAGGTAAATCCAACACTTTACTTTCATTACTAAAATAAAACCCCACAATACAGATATTCTGATCCTCTCCTTCAGACACACCATGAACGAGGCTCAGTATCCACGGGATGGAGACGGACTGAGTGCCACGGCGTATCAGTATACACAAAATGTAATTGTGTTATTACTGGATCCAACCAGTGGTGGAGGTTATGAATGGAGGGCCCTGGCGCAAAATAATTAAGGGCCCCCTTGCGCAGTAGTTGTTTAAACCACTCGGAGGGACCAGATCATCTTTCTGTAAAATGATCTGCCATTCTTTAATACATTAAGAGGAGTTTAAATAGCAGAGGCCCTGGTGCTTTGCATCTGCTGCACTGACGCAGACTCCAACATCACACACACACACACACACCTGGATGGTCGTGTTGGATGTGGGGGACGAGGAGTCGCAGGTCTTGATCTCTCCTGGAGATGGAGCTGATCCTTGTGACTCCTGGCTGGCCGGCTGCTCCGGTGACAGCGCATCGCTGCTGTCCTCATCAAAAGACAACGCGTCCACGGGGTCCGGGTAACCCGTCTGACCAACTGCTGGCAAAAGTACATGATCAGAATATATATAATATATACACATTATCAGAATATACTGCATCATATGGAATATACTACATTATAGCCTTTCAACGCATTGGTTATTTTCCCCCATTGGCACAGTATATAATGTCTGTTTTTTATTCTATTCTCTGGATCTATTACTGGATTCTAGGAATTTCGAAGTATTTATGGTCCAGAATAATATTAAAAATCACTCACAATATTTTTAAAACTTTGAAATCAGATTATTAAATTAATTCACCTTTATTTACAAGGAAATAGTGATTAAAGGGCTTGCTGCATTAGTTTATATAATAATGGTAATTTATTTGGAATATTTAATTTTAATTAATTAAAAAATGATTTTGGCAATTTATTTTTAATTTAATAATGGTTAATATCAGTAAATATCAATGTAGCTTGTGTATTGTTCATATTAGCTCCACACTTGCCTATAATGGCTTCTTTTACACTTGAATCCACTGGAAGGATGTTCTTCTCCACGAGTTCCATTGGACCCGGCCTCTGCGCGATCTTCTCATTCAGATCGTCCGCCAGCCGCGCCCGCTTCAGCTTCATCTGCGTTGCCTGCAGGGAGGGCTCAGCCAGGGTCTCTGGACGGAGGAAACATTGGGAGCAAACTTCATATAATCCTAATAATATTCAACATCAACACAATGAAACAGGGACTGTATAAATAATCAATATTCCTCAATCAATGACTGATCATTAGTAATCCTTTCACTGGAAGAGCGGCCTGCAGAGCATTGCCAAGCAAATTTTGAATTTGAGGCAGCAGCATCACAAGATAATGTGAAATAATCTGACACCCACTCCCTTCCCTTGGCACATGCCCAGAAGCAATCCGTAAATACAAGGTATAAATACATGTCTTCAGAGGCCCCCCTACACATCTAACCTTCACCAAAGTATCAGTGATGCCTCAAGGGTCCAGCACCGCTGTAAAGATGGACCGTTTCCTACATATTAAAAGTGAACAAAAATTGAAAACTATAAATGAAATAAAATATGAATATATTTATATTTCAATAATGCCAAGCGATTCAAAGTATGACTTTATAATAGAAACCAAGTAATAAGCTTTAGTTATTTAATACATATAGTAACTTGGTAGTAGATATGAGAATGGGTCAGTGTTCTTATTTGTGGTCACCATCAGTCCCCTTGTTAGCTCTCTACGTTTCTCCACTCCACACACATTCAGGGACTCGCTGCACCACACACTCACGGACTCGCTGCACCACACACTCACGGACTCGCTGCACCACACACTCACGGACTCGCTGCACCACACACACACACACTCGGGGACTCGCTGCACCACACACACACACACTCGGGGACTCGCTGCACCACACACTCAGGGACTCGCTGCACCACACACTCAGGGACTCGCTGCACCACACACACACTCAGGGACTCGCTGCTGCACCACACACACACTCAGGGACTCGCTGCTGCACCACACACATGTGGGGACTCGCTGCACCACACACACACACTCAGGGACTCGCTGCTGCACCACACACACTCAGGGACTCGCTGCACCGCACACACACACACTCAGGGACTCGCTGCACCGCACACACACACACTCAGGGACTCGCTGCTGCACCACACACACTCAGGGACTCACTGCACCACACACACACACACTCGGGGACTCGCTGTACCACACACACACACACTCAGGGACTCGCTGCACCACACACTCAGGGACTCGCTGCACCACACACACACACACACTCAGGGACTCGCTGCACCACACACACACTCAGGGACTCGCTGCACCACACACACACTCAGGGACTCACTGCATCACACACACTCTCAGGGACTCGCTACATCACACACACACACACACTCAGGGACTCGCTGCACCACACACACACACTCAGGGACTCGCTGCACTACACACACACACTCAGGGACTCGCTGCACCACACACACACACACACTCAGGGACTCGCTGCACCACACACACACACACACACTCAGGGACTCGCTGCACTACACACACACACTCAGGGACTCGCTGCACCACACACACACACACTCAGGGACTCGCTGCACCACAAGCTTCTCATATTTATACCAGCACTTTGGTGACTCATCTCAGTCCTAACACTTCTCAATCCCATGCAAGTCGCTGCATTAATGTTATTATATCTAGATATTGGACAAACCGAATAAACACCATCTGCACCAGAACTTTACTAAGAGCTGATTGGGATTCAGAACCTTCTTGTGAATGTCCTGTTATAACCACTAATAAGAAACGACTGCACGGGTGCAAACTTTCACAGCATCCGGTCATAGTTACATAGTAATTGAAGATGAAAAAAGAATTTCAGTCCATCAAGTTCAACCTTTTTAGATCTTCAAATTGTTAATTAATGTAATTAACTGTCCTCTGTTACGGCCATGACTGGATTTCTTATTAGGCCAACTAGGAAGCTGCCTAGGAAGCTGGGCGTACTAGGAAGCTGTGAAGGGCGTCTCATTTCACACCCCAAAATGTTCCTTGGCATAAAAAAAAAATATGGAACTAGGGAGTTACCATGGGGGGAAGCTGCTGTTTCTAGGGCAGCTTGAGATGTAAATCTGGCCCTTGTTACAACACACAGGAATTTGCCCAATATCACACTTTCTTTCCATGCCTCGCAAATCCGGGTGCTCTATTGGATCCAGCTCTTTACCTTCCAGTGCTCACAGGTTCTGCCTTCCAAATCCAGAACAAATGTTGCACTTTGTAACTGCAGATCCATTACTCAATAATCGATCAATAACTGTGATTATCGGTATGTAGTGGTGTGACTAAGATGGCAGGTTCTCCTTATTGTGTTTCCGATCAGCTATTGAGCAGTGCTGCTCTAAACTCCTTCAACACTGAATTTCTCTAATTTTGAGATGTATTCAAAAACAGTAATGAAAGTAATGACTCATTTTTCTGAAAAAATCTAACGAATGTTAAATGAATGTATCCGTGTTAAACTGTACAGTGTGGTGTGTGACTTGAGAGTCACAGAGGTTTTGTCACGAAATAACAAAGTATGACAGAAGCTCTCGAGTTTAAACCTTGTATTAGCAGTGACATACTATGTGGGATAAGCGGTTTATATCCCCCGTCACATATATAGTTGTGGACCAAGAACGCTGTTCATAACATTTGAGATGTTGGTCATGCAGAAGCGACCTGGCGAGGTGAGCCAGCGCCACCGTCACACTTAGGCTGCATTGTGAGGGTCGCAACTGCGAGCCAAGCGAGTAACTCTAAAAACCCTAAAACCAAAAAGAATGATTTAACAAATATAATAACACACTCACAGACAGCACAGGGGGGAGAGCCAGGAAGCCAGGGGGTGAGGTTGCAAGCGATTTTGAGCCATATTTGGGGGTTTTCGGCAATCCTAATATCAGCTAAGCGAGGAAAAAAATGGCGACAAACATAAAAAAATCTGAAACTGGATGAAAACGCGGCTGAACAACGCCAGACACGCAGGGAAGTGACAGGGGGAGATGCTGGAAAGACACACATGGCATTCCTAAACGAACCATGCAATGAGTGGCCCATACAGTAGGCAGGAGGAAAGGCTCGCAAGGAGCGCAGAAGGTGCTCAGAGGAGCAAAAGCCTCACATAATCCCATCATTTTTTACGGGCAAGTTCCTAGTCATATCGCACATTATAGTTGTCAAAATCTGACACGTTGTCACACTTTGCATGGTGCGTGCAATTTAGGCCCCCTCGGCGCTCATTGCTTGCAAGCCATTAACTTGCAGTACTTAGTCTGTGCTCATCGCCTGCGAGTCTCGCATAAGAGGCGAGCCGTTAAGGCACTAAAACTTGCAACACTTAGGCGATGAGCGCCTTTGGCGCTCATCGCCTGCGAGCCGTGCAAAGAGATAGGAGCAGTGGAGGCAATGAAACATGCGGGACTTAGCTTCCAAACACTTAGGAAATATGGGATTGCCTTAGGCTGCAAGCAGTTGACGAACACAGGACTTAGAAAAAACAAAATTACGAGACGCGGGAAAAATATGAAGTTATCGGCCGAACCGCGCAAAGCAAAAAACACGAAACACACAACAAATAAAAACCTCACACACAGCACAGGGGAACAGCCGGGACGGACGTCTGGGAGTGAGGGGAACCCCAATTTAAGTTGATTTTGCCGAGTTTCGCCACTTGAAAAATCACCTAAGCGAGAAAAAAAATGGCAGACAAAAAAAATGAAAACGAGGCCACACGACCCTGGACTGCGCAAAACGCTGCCATCCGCGTAACATTATCACCCAGGAACGTACAAGGTACAAAATACACTATTACAAAGGACAGGAAATGCTCACAAACCGCGTAGGACATAGACAAACGACGCTATTTTACAATCCTAACTTGCCACTAACAACATTATGCATCTAAAGTAGCGCTTTACACAAATAAACCAATGATTTGCCCTCGCGCACGCAGCCGATTTCTAATGCACAGTTGGGACCTTCATGACACTATGTCCTCAGGCCAGCAACAGTCCCACTGGACAATAACAAGAGATTGTTACCTACTGATTGTTACATATATTAAATGAAAAAAGGTAAACTATATTAATTTATTATTTAATTAATTCATTAATTAGTATTTTTAAAAAAATAGAGGAGCCAAAGGATACGCAAGGAAAGGCTCGCAATGGCTTATTGCGGGCCACGCAATGAGCGCTGAAGGCGCTCATCATGGGGCTCGTGATGAGCTTTGAAGGTGATCATTGCAGAGCAGGAAAGGCGCTCATCACTGGGGCCTGTAAACTACATGGGGATTGAGGCTCGCAAGCCATAGCCTTGCATTGTGTGGCAAACAGCATTGTCAGGCTTACAATTTTATTCCTGTCATTTTTGACGGGCAATTCCCTAGTAATATATAAATGATTGTCCAGATGTTTGTGACATGGGATCTGCTTAGTTATACTAACATAATCCTCCACACTAGCAGCACAGGGTCCAGCGTCCTCCATGATTACATTCAAACAAACTCCACAGCCAATGGGGATCCTGCTCCACCCGCACAGTGAGACTGAACATAGTGTGGATGCGGTCACCACTTGGAGATCTTCCTATACATTGAGAGCCTTTATTGGCACCACTGATATATACTTATATTTGTATTACATTTTATTTGTAGGATGCCAACTGATCCTGTAGAGCTGAGTACAACAATGGATACAATTCATTTTTACATACATTTGAAGTGTTAAAAAGATAAGATGGAGCATTTGTACAGGGGGGGATCAGGGACACAATCTAAGAGGAGATAGGGGCAGTAGATGAAATGAGGAGACTTATGGACAGATGTTATAAGGAGAGCAAAGTGTCAGAGATCCACAATACATGGGCTGATACCTGAAGATTAGCCAAGGCTGGAATTGTAAAGAGTGGGGCTACTCTAGAGTCATGTAGGCAGCATGGGAGGAGGTAATGATGGAGGATGAGATGGGTAAACCATAGACAGTGAGGAGAGGGGGCGCCTGAGATGGGTAAACCATAGACAGTGAGGAGAGGGGGCACCTGAGATGGGTAAACCATAGACAGTGAGGAGAGGGGGCACCTGAGATGGGTAAACTATAGACCGTGAGGAGAGGGGGCGCCTGAGATGGGTAAACCATAGACAGTGAGGAGAGGGGGCGCCTGAGATGGGTAAACCATAGACAGTGAGGAGAGGGGCGCCTGAGATGGGTAAACCATAGACAGTGAGGAGAGGGGGCACCTGAGATGGGTAAACTATAGACAGTGAGGAGAGGGGGCACCTGAGATGGGTAAACTATAGACAGTGAGGAGAGGGGGCGCCTGAGATGGGTAAACCATAGACAGTGAGGAGAGGGGCGCCTGAGATGGGTAAACCATAGACAGTGAGGAGAGGGGGCACCTGAGATGGGTAAACCATAGACAGTGAGGAGAGGGGCGCCTGTGATGGGTAAACCATAGACAGTGAGGAGAGGGGGCACCTGAGATGGGTAAACCATAGACAGTGAGGAGAGGGGCGGCCTGGAATGTATCTAGAGACAAGAGTTCAGATATAAAGGGGCAATAGGGAAGAGTAAAGAGTGGGGCTACTCTAGAGTCATGTAGGCAGCAGAGAAGGTGGTAATGATGGAGGATGAGATGGGCAAACCATATGCAGTGAGCAGAGGTTGGCCCGTGGTGTATCTGGAGACAAGAGTTCAGATATAGAGAAAACTAAGGCACTTACCTTCTAATATGTGCATCCTCACAAGCTCTGAGCGCTCCGGCCGACTCCGAATCTTGTGCTTCAGGAAGTTCTCAGTCTAGGTTTGAGAACAAGATGGACCATCAGTCTGTTTCATTAATGGCCATAATAAGGTACAGTCTTTCCTTGCTGCACTTGTACTGTAAGATCTCAGTGATGAGAGTGGATACAACTCTGTGTCCATGTCTCTGACCACTAGAGGATGCAACAAGCTATTTCTGGAATACTTTATTATATTTTTTTCACACTTTTGTAACTTGTGAAATTACCTTAAAGACAAAGCACCAAGATTATATTTTCTTACAAATATTTTATTTCTTACCCTGGCTCGCTCCAGGCTCTTGATTTGCTCGTGGAATGCAGCCGGGCTTTTTAGGGCTGAAAATAAGGAGAGACGAGATTCATTCTGACGGGAAATCATTTTGGTTGCAACATGTACTTGGCTCAGTTTTAATATATTTAACCAAAATGTCTTGCATTTAAATGCTGGCTTCTCAAAATGTTTTTTACAACGTGCATTAATCAGGCAATATATAATTACAGAAGTATGGAAGACAATGCCAGCTCCTATACTGTAATGATACAATTTGTGGGTGTTAGTAGGTATAAAGTATCCCTGGGTATCTATTTACTGACATGTACTTTATTTTATTAGAAAGTGCTTATAAGTTCGGTTTTACTGCCTAAAAATAAACAAATAGTCCCTATATGGGTCTGCTGCCCACTGCAGCTCATGGAGACACAGACTCTTTAGTACTTCCTATGGGGTGTCTAATACTAACCAATCAGTGACCATCTCTTAGTAACATTCCGCAACATGCTGCTGAGAGGTGGTGCATGATAGACTAGGACACTACACATCCTACAGAGTCTGTGTTTGCGTATGCTGCTGAGGGCAGACCCATACAGGGACTATTTGGTTTTAGGCAGTAAACACAGAATATATAAGCACTTCTTAATAAAATCATGCACATAAAAGTAAATAGGTACATAGGGTTATTATATACCTAGTAATCCAGGAACCTTTCCTATCCCTTTAAGATATGTGTTTATTTGCCAACCTCTTACATTTTCAGTGTTATTGTAATGTAAATAATGGTAGGCACATGATCAGCGGATGATTATCCAAAGTAAGATATCATTTCTGTATATTTGGGGATTTTCTTTATTTTACAGGATACATTTTACAGGATACAAAGTCACAATATAATCAATGGTTAGTCCTCTAATATGACTGTTGGATTCTGGGTAATATCTGCAGGTAATTCCCTATTATAACAGTTTGGCGTTTATAACTTAAGTGCTGAAGATTAGTTTAAATAGCTTTTAAATTATGATTTAAAAAAGTTGATCTTTTGTGAGAAATCTTATACTAAAAATATTTGGTCTCCCAGCATCCTTAGGCTGGAGTTTTTCTAATCTTTTCCAATCTAATTAGCACTGCTGGCAGAGCGTACTACCACTTCCGTGCATCTGCTTCATCACTGTTATAAATATTAAATGAATGTCAACACATTTAGGTGTCCCCGGTCTCCATAACTGTTTTTGTATAATTAACCCTGTACCAATGGCGGCCTCTGAAGGAGAATTAGTGTATATATTGATATACAACTCTACGGTAGGCTCATCCCACAGCGCAGCACACACAGTATTAATACCACGCACAGTATTAATGCTCCGCATCCTCTCACTATTATTGAGCAGTATTACAAGTCATATTTTCCAGAATGTTTCTCACTAAATACGTATCAAAGGTCACCATTATATAAACTGCCAGGAGCCGGCCAGTCATACTCAGTACTGCTCAATGTCTAGACACGGCACAACACAGGCTCTGCAATGAATGCAGGTAACGCCGCTCCTCCCGGCCAATGGAACGTCCTGTCATGTTTCCATTTACATATGAATCTAATAAAAGGTAAAATAACCCAATGTGTTCATCATTTAACCCATTCCTAACCTGTGTCCAATTACAACGTCTGCTTGTTGGCTAATTAGGTTGCTTGGTTTGTACGCAGGTTTTAATAATTAATGCAAAATGGAGTCTTCAACAAAACATAGGAATATGATGCAGAGTTAGGGCACTTACGCGGCATGATGCCCTGGTCTACCAGCTGCTCACGCGTCCGCCGTTGCTGCAGACGCAGCTGAAGAACTACAAGAAAAGGAGAGAGATTATTAGTAACAAGGCAATCGCTAAAATGATTATCGTACTGCGAGTTTGTGTGTAACGCTCGCAAAGTATGCGGCTTGTGCATGCGCGTAGCTAAAGGCGCTCATTGCGAGGCTCGCAAGGGAGAGGGAAGGAGACAGAAGGAGAGGAGAAGGAGGACACAGCAGGAGAGAGGGAGATTGTGTGCTGGGGGGGCAACATGGGAGGGAGAGGGGGGGACGAGACACAGGGGAGGGAGAGAGGAGGGAGGACGAGACAAAGGGGAGGGAGAGAGGAGGGGGGATGAGACACGGGAGGGAGAGGAGGGGGACAAGACACAGGAGAGGGAGAGAGGAGGGGGGACAAGACACAGGGGAGGGAGAGAGGAGGGGGGACAAGACACAGGGGAGGGAGAGAGGAGGGGGGAAGAGACACAGGGGAGGGAGAGAGGAGGGGAGAAGAGACACAGGGGAGGGAGAGAGGAGGGGGGACGAGACACAGGGGAGTGAGAGAGGAGGGGGGACGAGACACAGGGGAGTGAGAGACGAGGGGGGACGAGACACAGGGGAGGCAGAGAGGAGGGGGGGACGAGACACAGGGGAGGCAGAGAGGGGGGGGGACGAGACACAGGGGAGGCAGAGAGGAGGGGGGACGAGACACAGGGGAGGGAGAGAGGAGGGGGGACAAGACACAGGGGAGGGAGAGAGGAGGGGGGACAAGACACAGGGGAGGGAGAGAGGAGGGGGGACGAGACACAGGGGAGGGAGAGAGGAGGGGGGAAGAGACACAGGGGAGGGAGAGAGGAGGAGGGGGGACAAGACACAGGAGGGAGAGAGGAGGGGGGACAAGACACAGGGGAGGCAGAGAGGAGGGGGGACAAGACACAGGGGAGGCAGAGAGGAGGGGGGACAAGACACAAGGGAGGGAGAGAGGATGAGACACAGGGGAGGGAGAGGCACGTGTGAGGGAGGTGGGGGGGGGGGGGGTGTCGGAATCAAATATTATCCCGTCACTTGACTAGTAAATGATATGTATAAACCTTGCTTAAGCATTACTGTAGTATGTGAGCGGTACTTTGTATTATTACCACAGTCGTGCTTTACTGATAATAATAATAATAATAATAATATGTGAGCGGTACTTTGTATTATTACCACAGTCGTGCTTTACTGATAATAATAATAATAATAATAATAATAATAATAATAATAATAATAACATGTGAGCGGTACTTTGTATTATTACCATAGTCGTGATTTACTGATAATAATAATAATAATAATAATAATATGTGGGCGGTACTTTGTGTTATTACCACAGTGGTGCTTTACTGTCAATAATAATAATAATAATAATAATAATAATAATAATATGTGAGCGGTACTTTGTATTATTACCACAGTCGTGCTTTACTGATAATAATAATAATAATAATAATAATAATAATATGTGAGCGGTACTTTGTATTATTACCACAGTCGTGCTTTACTGATAATAATAATAATAATAATAATAATAATATGTGAGCGGTACTTTGTATTATTACCACAGTCGTGCTTTACTGATAATAATAATAATAATAATAATAATAATAATAATAATAATAATAACATGTGAGCGGTACTTGTATTATTACCACAGTCGTGCTTTACTGATAATAATAATAATAATAATAATAATAATAATAATATGTGAGCGGTACTTTGTATTATTACCACAGTCGTGCTTTACTGATAATAATAATAATAATAATAATAATAATAATAATAATAATAATATGTGAGCGGTACTTTGTATTATTACCACAGTCGTGCTTTACTGATAATAATAATAATAATAATAATAATAATAATAATATGTGAGCAGTACTTTGTATTATTACCACAGTCGTGCTTTACTGATAATAATAATAATAATAATAATAATAATAATAATAATATGTGAGCGGTACTTTGTATTATTACCACAGTCGTGCTTTACTGATAATAATAATAATAATAATAATAATAATAATAATAATAATAATAACATGTGAGCGGTACTTTGTATTATTACCATAGTCGTGCTTTACTGATAATAATAATAATAATAATAATATGTGGGCGGTACTTTGTGTTATTACCACAGTCGTGCTTTACTGATAATAATAATAATAATAATAATAATAATAATAATAATATGTGAGCGGTACTTTGTGTTATTACCACAGTCGTGCTTTACTGATAATAATAATAATAATAATAATAATAATAATAATAATAATATGTGAGCGGTACTTTGTGTTATTACCACAGTGGTGCTTTACTGTCAATAATAATAATAATAATATGTGAGCGGTACTTTGTATTATTACCACAGTCGTGCTTTACTGATAATAATAATAATAATAATAATAATAATAATAATAATAATATGTGAGCGGTACTTTGTGTTATTACCACAGTGGTGCTTTACTGTCAATAATAATAATAATAATAATATGTGAGTGGTACTTTGTATTATTACCACAGTCGTGCTTTACTGATAATAATAATAATAATAATAATAATAATAATAATAATAATAATAACATGTGAGCGGTACTTTGTATTATTACCATAGTCGTGCTTTACTGATAATAATAATAATAATAATAATATGTGGGCGGTACTTTGTGTTATTACCACAGTCGTGCTTTACTGATAATAATAATAATAATAATAATAATAATAATAATAATAATATGTGAGCGGTACTTTGTGTTATTACCACAGTCGTGCTTTACTGATAATAATAATAATAATAATAATAATAATAATAATAATATGTGAGCGGTACTTTGTGTTATTACCACAGTGGTGCTTTACTGTCAATAATAATAATAATAATAATATGTGAGCGGTACTTTGTATTATTACCACAGTCGTGCTTTACTGATAATAATAATAATAATAATAATAATAATAATAATATGTGAGCGGTACTTTGTGTTATTACCACAGTGGTGCTTTACTGTCAATAATAATAATAATAATATGTGAGCGGTACTTTGTATTATTACCACAGTCGTGCTTTACTGATAATAATAATAATAATAATAATAATAATAATAATAATATGTGAGCGGTACTTTGTATTATTACCACAGTCGTGCTTTACTGATAATAATAATAATAATAATAATAATAATAATAATATGTGAGCGGTACTTTGTATTATTACCACAGTCGTGCTTTACTGATAATAATAATAATAATAATAATAATAATAATAATAATATGTGAGCGGTACTTTGTGTTATTACCACAGTGGTGCTTTACTGTCAATAATAATAATAATAATATGTGAGCGGTACTTTGTATTATTACCACAGTCGTGCTTTACTGATAATAATAATAATAATAATAATAATAATAATAATAATATGTGAGCGGTACTTTGTATTATTACCACAGTCGTGCTTTACTGATAATAATAATAATAATAATAATAATAATAATAATATGTGAGCGGTACTTTGTATTATTACCACAGTCGTGCTTTACTGATAATAATAATAATAATAATAATAATATGTGAGCGGTACTTTGTATTATTACCACAGTCGTGCTTTACTGATAATAATAATAATAATAATAATATTAATAATAACATGTGACCGGTACTTTGTATTATTACCACAGTCGTGCTTTACTGATAATAATAATAATAATAATAATAATAATAATATGTGAGCGGTACTTTGTATTATTACCACAGTCGTGCTTTACTGATAATAATAATAATAATAATAATAATAATAATATGTGAGCGGTACTTTGTATTATTACCACAGTCGTGCTTTACTGATAATAATAATAATAATAATAATAATAATAATAATATGTGAGCGGTACTTTGTATTATTACCACAGTCGTGCTTTACTGATAATAATAATAATAATAATAATAATAATAATAATAATAATATGTGAGCGGTACTTTGTATTATTACCATAGTCGTGCTTTACTGATAATAATAATAATAATAATAATAATAATATGTGGGCGGTACTTTGTGTTATTACCACAGTCGTGCTTTACTGATAATAATAATAATAATAATAATAATAATAATAATAATAATATGTGAGCGGTACTTTGTGTTATTACCACAGTCGTGCTTTACTGATAATAATAATAATAATAATAATAATATGTGAGCGGTACTTTGTATTATTACCACAGTTGTGCTTTACTGATAATAATAATAATAATAATAATAATAATATGTGAGCGGTACTTTGTGTTATTACCACAGTCGTGCTTTACTGATAATAATAATAATAATAATAATATGTGAGTGGTACTTTGTATTATTACCACAGTCGTGCTTTACTGATAATAATAATAATAATAATAATAATAATATGTGAGCGGTACTTTGTATTATTACCACAGTCGTGCTTTACTGATAATAATAATAATAATAATAATAATAATAATATGTGAGCGGTACTTTGTATTATTACCACAGTCATGCTTTACTGATAATAATAATAATAATAATAATAATAATAATAATAATAATAATAATATGTGAGCGGTACTTTGTATTATTACCACAGTCGTGCTTTACTGATAATAATAATAATAATAATAATAATAATAATATGTGAGCGGTACTTTTTATTATTACCACAGTCGTGCTTTACTGATAATAATAATAATAATAATAATAATAATAATATGTGAGTGGTACTTTGTATTATTACCACAGTCGTGCTTTACTGATAATAATAATAATAATAATATGTGAGCGGTACTTTGTATTATTACCACAGTCGTGCTTTACTGATAATAATAATAATAATAATAATAATATGTGAGCGGTACTTTGTGTTATTACCACAGTGGTGCTTTACTGTCAATAATAATAATAATAATAATAATAATAATAATAATAATATGTGGGCGGTACTTTGTGTTATTACCACAGTTGTGCTTTACTGATAATAATAATAATAATAATAATAATAATATGTGAGCGGTACTTTGTGTTATTACCACAGTCGTGCTTTACTGATAATAATAATAATAATAATAATAATAATAATAATATGTGAGCGGTACTTTGTATTATTACCACAGTCGTGCTTTACTGATAATAATAATAATAATAATAATAATAATAATAATATGTGAGCGGTACTTTGTATTATTACCACAGTCGTGCTTTACTGATAATAATAATAATAATAATAATAATAATAATAATAATATGTGAGCGGTACTTTGTATTATTACCATAGTCGTGCTTTACTGATAATAATAATAATAATAATAATAATATGTGGGCGGTACTTTGTGTTATTACCACAGTCGTGCTTTACTGATAATAATAATAATAATAATAATAATAATATGTGAGCGGTACTTTGTGTTATTACCACAGTCGTGCTTTACTGATAATAATAATAATAATAATAATAATAATAATAATATTAATATGTGAGCGGTACTTTGTATTATTACCACAGTTGTGCTTTACTGATAATAATAATAATAATAATAATAATATGTGAGCGGGACTTTGTATTATTACCACAGTCGTGCTTTACTGATAATAATAATAATAATAATAATAATAATAATAATAATAATAATAATAATAATAATAATATGTGAGCGGTACTTTGTATTATTACCACAGTTGTGCTTTACTAATAATAATAATAATAATAATATGTGAGCGGGACTTTGTATTATTACCACAGTCGTGCTTTACTGATAATAACAATAATAATAATAATAATAATAATATGTGAGCGGTACTTTGTATTATTACCACAGTCGTGCTTTACTGATAATAACAATAATAATAATAATAATAATAATAATAATAATAATATGTGAGCGGTACTTTGTATTATTACCACAGTCGTGCTTTACTGATAATAATAAACCGCCAGTATAGACAGATCCCGTCTGGATCACTACCTTGTCGTGGTGAAGGGGCTTGTGCACCTTAATGAAGCTGTGAGCTATACCATGAAGGGTAGACCCAGGATGGGCTGGTCATAGCAGAGAGATCAGACAAATTGCAGTCCACTGGAGAAGGACCTGGCAATACACGCCAAAATATTTGCCATGAAAACCTTATGGATAAGCACAACCAGACACAAGATGTGCCTGGTGTGCCGAGATCCATAGGGTCACAGAGATTTGCTCACGACTGAACAACAACAAATAGATGGAGTCCAGGTCCCTGATCCAAAGAGCTTACAATCTCTATGGTCCCCTGCTGTACTAAATACCATCACACACCCGATTACAGATTTCTATTTCTTTTAAAACTATAATGCTGACGTACATTTATTCCGGAGGTCTATAGTTTGGGCTTCCAGTGATCGCCATTAAATGGCTCGCAGGGTATTATAGGACATAATAAAGTAATTCGTGATCGCTGAGCGGCCCCACCCGCGGGGACAAGATAAGACACTCGTGTTACTAACATTTTAAGTTGAGGGCTGGCGGTTGTTTAAATGGAAGGAGCCCCCTGACGTACTATAAACTACAGTCTGCAGAGGGCAGTCCCATACAGGGACTATTTGTTTGATTTTAGGCATTAAATGCAGAGCTTATAAACAGTTCCTAATAAAATAAAGTCCATGTCAGTAATTAGATACCCGGGGATATTATACCCCTAGTAACACCCAGGACCCGCCATGTCCCTGTAACTATAGATTTGAAGCCATTAGTCCGCCCCTCACATCCGATGGCCTTGGCGCTCGGAGGCCAGTTTTGTCTCTCTTGGATTCATGTGCAATTTATTTCCTTTTAATGGACCTTTTCATTAAGAAATTAAACTTCTAAAATGAGCCACGTGGTTTTAATTTAACGGTCACCTAGAAAACCGCTCTAATGTGAGAATACTGGGGATTAAAGAGACATAGTGTTATATGGTTTAATTTAGTAGGAATAAAATCACCAATGTGATCTAAATAAGAACTAAAATAAAAACCCAAAATAACCTACAGAATCAGAAAGTATAAAAATACGAGATTTATATCCGTGCAAACTGCGGGTTAACCAGGGTTATAGCGAAGGGCCACACTCACACAGCTTCACTTAGAGACAATATATAAATCAGTAATGTTTATATATACACCACTTTTATATTTTACAGCTTTTATATACAATTATTCTTTACTGGGCGTCTCTGTTCCTGCTGCTTCCTGTTACTTTTACAGGTGGAAATGTTATGGCAAACTAATGACCTACTGTTTAGTCCTGCTGAGAGCACTGGCAGATGTAACTGCCACATTCCCATTGTGCAGACAGGCACTTCCTGTGTAGGCATAATAGTGTAAAAACATATACAGTGGGCCCTTGGTTCTTGTCGTTAATTGGTTCCAGAAGGCACAACAACTGTCGAAAAGGACGAGTATCAAACTCCCATAAGGAGTACTGTAGATTGGTTTTAGCAAGAACAACGAGTACCAAGGAACCATGTATCTATATGTATTTTCTGTATGTCTTCACAACAGTACATTTTTAGATATGACCAATAATTATTATATGCACATACATGCAGGACTGGGCGGGTCACCCCTCACCCACAACATCAGTTATCTCTGGTATCTTTAGTGAATAAAAAATGCAGCAAAGCTTTCTGGGAAATGAGTTATGCGTCACTGCAAAGCAGCAAAACTGCCAATTTGTATTAATCACATATATAGTTGTGAGCGTACGAGTTTTTGCTAAAGCTGCGGGCTCGCTATGCGAGTCGCGGCCCTCGCGAAGCGAGGGCACTGCCCGAGGGTCTCAGTTGCTGCAAGGAGCGCCGTAGGCGCTCCATGCCAGCACCTGAGGACCTCGCAAAGCGAGGGCCGCAGTTGCTGGCATGGAGCGCCGAAGGCGCTCCATGCCAGCAACTGCGACCCTCGCAAACTTCACGTCGCAACCCAAACAGTACGACACACACATTACGAAACTCGCAAACAACATACGACACACGTTCACACACATTACGGACTCGCAACACTCGGACGCAACTCGCGAACATTACAAAATGTAAAACACAATATATACACACACCACATACATAAAAAACTTACCTACACCAAGAGGGAGCACCCAGCACCTCAAAAATACAACTTACACCTCGATTTTACTCGAAATAAAACACTTTAGAGACTAAAAAAAAATCGAAGCGAGAGAAAAAATGGCCGCCGAACAAAACGAAAACGAGGCTACAGCACTCTAAACTCGCAAAACACCACAAGAAACTCGCAAAACACCACAAAACACCTACGGATATTCCGATACAAACGTATACCACACATTACTCGCCATTTTACGCCAATGCGGAAGTACACGACAACGGTTTGGGCTCGCGCACGCACAGTGTTACACTGCACACATTCAGCATGCTTATACAGCCGATCCACACCACTAATGCTGCAGCAACATCAAAACACATTCACAGCTCTTCCACACAATGCTTTAAAATAGGTAAAGTATATTCATTTATTCATATATTATATATTTCATTATTACACACTGAACAGCATTAGCTACCTTACAATTTCATTGCCGTCATTTTTTGACGGGCAATTCGCTAGTCACATATATATATATTAGCTATAAAGAAGCCATTACACATTATACCGGCAGAGAGTAAAATATAAAAAGAGTCAAATTATGTCTAAGTTTAAGGTAAGAAATCTAAATATTTGAAACAATACTTGTAGAACTGAGGGAAGTTCTGGAATTCGCCGACTTTGCATTTTATTTCTACAAAAATTCAGCATTTTACACTTTTTAGGAGGAGGGTCCGGTATTTGCAGAGAAGAGAATAAACCAGGCAAACCGACACAGATTTGGGTTCACAGATGGAATGTGATTGGCTTAAAACATCGTAAGCGTTTATGCGCAGGGTCAGTGTCACCCCCCGTCCTGTCCCGTTTTTATAATTGGACACTTTGCAAAAAGAACCAAAGTAGATTAGCAAAAACGTCACGTGTCATGTAGGCAACAAACCAACAATAGAACAGCTCTGCAAGTCGTGAGCAAAAAAAGGCTTTACATACAATGGGGGGGGTGCAGGGAAAATATACTTTAGAGGGGGGATATTCTGAGACCACCAATAAATCAAGTTAAACATTGGAATCAGTTTATTGTGCTCTGAAAGCATCATTTGAAAATGGAAAAATCCATTGTGACATATGCAAGACTCTTATATGTTAAGCAAAGAAAACCAATATCTCTGCCCCTTTAACTAGTGAAACAGAACAGACTAAAGACAATACACGCATGACCCCGGGCCATATGGGGTGTGTAGGGTCGTTATCACCTCTGTGGGGCGTTGTATCCACATCCAATAAAAGGATCAGGTAACATGAGCTGCACAGATGTCAGAATGAATTAACCCCCGAGTGATCAGAGCTGGTGACACACCGGGTGTCATGCTGTGAGACTTTCATTTATTTAGGATTTGAATACAAAATGAGATCCCTGTGGGGTACGTCTGTCCCCAGAGACGCCATTTAAATCCTATCCCAGAGAGACTGATGAGAGAGACTGGGGGGTTGTGCAAAGCTATTTATTGTGACTATGGGACCCCCACATCTGTAGTACTGCGCAGGGAGATACATCTCATTTCTATAGGAGATCAGTTTGTGGCCAGGACCATGCTTTATTCCGCCTTGTTATCTACTGAGGGGGTGCGCAATCTATTTCTTTTTATTTAAGGTCCAGGCTGGTTCCCTTCCACTGCCCATCGGGACCACCCACCAGACCCGGACCCATTCTGAGCAGGGTGATACTTTTGGATACATTTTCATTTAGTTTTGCACGGATTTGAATAGATAAAGTCTATGAATAATCCAATAGTAGCGGCGCTTGTATCGTTTAGATGTAAGTTTGTGAGTTTCCATCTTGCGTCGGTGCTTTGGGGACAAGCTCTATGTACGTGGGATTTTAGGCTCAGAGACCGGACCCTCGGTTCAATGTGATAATATCGTGTTTGCCGTGTACTTACACCCCGTCTGGTGCTACGGGATACTTTGGCGCGTTACAAATAAAAGATAATAATAACAATAATTAGCCGCGTATGACTGTTCTAGACTAACTCTAGGTGCTGATTGGCTGTAAGAATACACATTGTGGTATCAGTATATCCATTAGTGCCACATTGTATATATATTGTGCCAGGCGCGATACAGTAACAAACTGCGCCAAATATAACCTCAAACGCAAGTAGTAGACGTGTTACAGAGACCCTCACTTAAATCCTGTGCACAACTACAGTACCTCTAGGACTGATTACATGTATATATATATATATGTTGTGATATAATTGTATTTGGTATAAATTATCAGTAAGGGGCGGATTTTATTCCTCAATTATGAAAAGATTCCAAGGAGGTAAAAAGTCCACATTTATATTTGGTACTTTTGTTACTTCTGGTTTGTGCCTTTTATGTTCCAGTTTTGTACAGTTTTGTCGTACTCTGTAGAAACTCATTTGTCAGTTGGTTCCACATCATATTTTTTGTCTCGTATTAAAAGAAATAAAACAGAGAGCAGAAATCTGAGGGACGATAAAAGGAGGAGGAAGAGACAGGTCCAATACATTCTTACTATTAGAGAAATTACTAAAAAAATGTTTGCAGCTAAACTGATTTGAGGAACAAATCCCCATCTCCCCACCCTGTGAGCTCTGGCTAGGAGGCAGAAACAGCAAAAACATTCACCTGAAGTACCAGTTATTATTATTACCCGGCAGATTCTATAGATTATCCTCACAGGAGCCTGGGTCAGATGGAGGGTGGGAGCTCCCAAGGTAGGGAACGGGTAGAGGTCCTAAGCTTCATAACAAGGCAGTTTTGCTGTGCTATCAAGTGCTGGAAGCTCCTCTGACTGAGAGGCAGCCCTATATGGTCAGATGTTTAGATCGGTGCAGATGTGTAAGTTTGGTTTACCTGGACAAGGACATAAGCTCGGACCTGACCATTTAGAACCGTCGCACAGTCAGAGCTGCTCCTACTCCTTGGTGACCTCATAAGTGTGGAGACAAGAAGCTGAACTGAAGGTTTAGAAATTTATGTTTGAGAATGTAATATATTTTTCTAAATCATGGAATATTTTATTATGGGGTCAGCGACTCTTTGGCATATCTCCTGGTTGCAGGACATTGTCGTGCGTTTTAAATATAAATAAAATATAATGAAAATAAAGCCTATGGAGCGAGAGCCCGGGGCGGTCACAGCTCAGAGGTCGGGGGTCAGTGTGGGGCAAAGATTTCACTGTCACCAAGGAGACAACTTGTAACATCTTAAAAACAAAAAGAAAATGTAACAATAAAAGCAGAATGAGTCACCCCCAAAATCTGCATAGAAAGAAAATACACAATACGGACCGCGCCGTCGCCATAGCAACTACACAATACGCAAAGCAAATGGCGGGGGCACACATATGTAACCCCTCAAGTGCCAAAGACACTGCCCAAACCAATATATAACCCCTTGTGTGCCAAAGGAGAGGAGAAAATCAATGTATTTCATTTATAACTTTCTAAAATCATTTCTCTAAATTATCAGCTTTTAGTTATTTTAAAAAATACAGAAAGAAAATCCTTTGCGTGAACCCAACGGCCCCCTGACCAGGCCCGGCTGTAGTTTGTATTATTACTATTATTATCTTTATTTGTAACGCACCAACATATTCCGTAGCGCTGTACAGGGGTTAAGTACACCCGGCTTCTGTACATAGAGCACAAGATTGAAAACTCACAAACTTACAATCTAGAGTTAATTTAGAATTCTGTGGGTAGGTCTAACGTGTGCATGATCTGTGTTATGTGTCATACAGAAGTGACATGCCTCAAAGGAGCCATGTGCGCTCATTTACATGTTCTAGCACAGCTTCCCAGAGTGCAGTGCAATAACTGTATTTTTGGGAACCCTGTATAATTTGTATAATAAGCAGGTCAGACAGAGCCGCAGATCGGACGCATCACCGCACGCCGGCCTGATACCTGGTTTGGGAGCTGGACACCGCAGAGTGACATAACTACATTCCAACGCGGTGACATCACTACAGGAGACCGGGCCGAGTGGCCAATCAGAGAGGATTTCGGTATAACCTGCACCAGAATACTGAAGTTGGCAGATTTGGGGGAGCCGGCTTATTGCTTGTTATTTGCCAACTCTGCACTTCCTGGCACTGAGTCACAAGTGGCATCCTGGTGATCACAGGACAGGCCCCCTGCAGGAGGGGGGGTCCCTGCCAGGAAAGAGTGGGGGAGGAAGAGAGAGGAAGGAAAACTAAAACAAGAGGATTCTCCTTCGGGTTGTTTTTTCCCTAGAAGTTCCTGGCAAATATGACGAGAGCCAAGAAGTGGTGAAGAGATGGAGCCCACCGGTCATATCTGCACCTACAAACATATATGGTATACACAGTACAGATGTGCATCGTCGTATTTACTAATGAGACAGGCTTTTTATGGACTTATTCTGATTGCGACATCGTGTCTTGTGCTGGGGTTTCCAAACACAAACCGAGGCGCACAACCCAATAGGGTTCATTCTATGGACACTGAGAGCGGCCACTTGTGCCATCACAGGGAGGAATATCCTGCAGTATATCAGTCTGCTCTCACTCATGTGATCCAGCCCCAAAATACCAGGCAATCCTACCCTGAACTGGAGAAACCGCAAACCCCAGACGTATGTTTCGAGGTTGCGTCAGTGGGGTGTAGTTGCACTGCGTAAAAGTCGGGAGCCCCTATCCCCCTTAGGGACGCTAAGCCCCAAGGATCATTTGCATAAATGGAAATAGAGGCGCTCAATCCGAGAACATGTTAGGTTTTCCACCCATCATAATATGCAAATTAACCAATAAAAATAGCTTTTATACAATGGTGGAAACACAAATCTCTCACCCGGCATAGAGACCCAGTTACAGTTTTATTTGCTACACTTCAGTAAACAAACATTACATTTCCCAGAGTGCAGTGCGTAGTATGCGTTGTTTACCAAACAAAACCAGGATAAATTTACTTAACAAAATGACATCACGCACACAAAGGGTTAATCTGTTTACCGGACTTCACGCTCAGCTTGCCACCAACTCCGATCACATATATAGTTGTGAGCGTACGAGTTGTTGCTGGCATGGAGCGCTGAAGGCCCTCGCAAACTTTATGTCGCACCGCAAACAACATACGAGACACGTTACCACTCATTACGACCTCGCAAAAAACGTCCGCAACCCGCGGACAGGAAAAAATGAAAAACACAATAAATACACACAGCACATACATAAAAAGCTTCCCTACAGCAAGAGGGGCATCCAGGACCTCAAAAAATAAAGTTACACCTCAATTTAACTCAAATTAAAAGAGTTTAGACACTAAAAAATTCTCTAAGTGAGAGAAAAAATGTCCGCCGAACAAAACGAAAACGAGGCTACAGCACTCTAAACACGCAAAACAATACGGATATTCCGCTACAGACGCATACCACACATTTTAATAAATTATATATATCATTATTATACACCAAACAGCATTAGCTACCTTACAATTTCATTGCCGTGTATAATAGTGTACATAGTGATATATTCTGGGGGTGACCACGTGTTTATAATCAGTGTCTTGGACAGTAAGCATGCCCTTTGAAGTGGGAACACTGGATATCTGCCTTTTCTGCTCAGTGTCACATTCAGGAACAATGTTATCTGCACAGCATGAGATACAAAACTCAGCGCCGCTTCCTGCCTGCAGATTAGCTCCCCGTACACAGCGTACAAACACAGCAATAAAACAGGATCTTCCTGTCCTGCTTTAGATCCTAAACTACAAACACGAGAACCACGTCTAGAAAAGGGAATAACAATTACTATGCAATGTGCAAGTGAATAACTCGTTTATTTTTACATTTAATACAATTTTCTAAAAAAGTTTAATATTATCTAAATCAATAAATTTATACATATATATATATCAAGTTGTCTCTTTAAAAATCAGCTATACATTGTGGTATCCATTTCTTCAAAAGTAAATCAGTCCTGAGATTATCATGTAAATGAGTGGCTACTGAATATTAATTAGCTCCCTTCATGTGATGGTAAAACCAATGCACCTCAGTGTTATCATGAGGTTAGATCCCATCCCCCACATTGATGAAACATTCCCAGCTACAAATTAGCACATGGAGAGGCATATTAGCATAAAGAAGCCACACAAACAATACTGAGTATTTCAAGAAAGTTTTGCTGGAGAGAAAAATGGAAACAATGTTCAAAATAATTTAGATAACTGGTGTCAGGAGCCGCCCTGTGGTCACCTCTAATGCAGCCACAACGTCTCGGCGGCTCCTTCTCTAGTTTGTGACATTAGGAGCTGTGTAAGACACCAATGCAAAAGAATTACAATATGTTTAATATTCTATTTATAGAACCCATCTTGTTTTTGTTCATCACTTCCTGAGACCTTGAGATGGGGGATGTGTTTTTTATCTATCAGTGGAGAGAAGGTGGGGGAAGATGAAAGAGGAGAGTGAAGGAGGATTTGATTCCTTGCCTGGAGCAGTACAAGTCACATCACTTCCTCAGACTTTTCTGCCCTGCAGGGGGCTCTTCTTCAGATGACTTGCAGCCCCCCTGCAGCCTCTTATTATGTAACCTAATACTGGATGTTGACTGACAATATATCCATCCACTAAATAGTACCAGAGTCAGAAAAGAAAGAGTCCCAGGGGGACCGGGTCACTAAAGCCCGGCTTGTTGGATCAATACACAGCAAGGGGACTGGGGCATCCATATGGGCACACTAAACATTTATGGTACCTCTTGTGCGCCATATTCACAGGACAGTGTAAGACGTCCTCTGTTGGTTCTTCAGTTTTATCAAATGGGAGAACGTTTTGACAAAAGAACAAAGTGTAGGGTTTAAGAAAATCTATTACAGCTGCCAAAGAAAGGGTTAATACATTCTTATTTGGTACTAGTGCCAGTAAATGTCATAGATAGATGGACAGAGGGATAGAAAGATATAGACACAGACACATATATCATATATATAGTTGTGGATGTTTATTTGTAACGCGCCAACATATTCTGTAGCGCTATACAGGGTATGAAAACAAGAAAAAGTACAATGGTAACAGACTGCAGAAAATGGAGAGCCCTGTTTTGAGCTTAGAGTCGTAGAAAGAGCTTTTTTCCAAAGCACCTCCAAGATTGGAAGCTCGCTACTTACAATGTAAAGGGAATGGAATAGGCAGAAGCCTGGGCAAGAATAGACAGATAAGGATTAGCAATGGTCAGGAAGGAAGTGAAGTTTTACTTAGGTAGGAAGACATGCAAAGTTACGAATGTTGGTCACGTTTGCAATGTTTGTCACATACTTGTGGCCCTTGCGCAGTTGCAGGGCTGCAATGAGCGCCAAAGGCTCGCGATCAGCACAGACGCACATGCATGCATCTGCACCCCTCGCAAATCGAGGCCGAACCACAGAACTGAAAACAACACTAAAAACACCCAAATATGTCACAAATTAACTTCCCCAATCACACACACAGCACAGGAGGAGAGTCAGGGAGCCTGTGAGTGAGGTTGCAACTTAATTTGAGGCATATTTGAAGTTTTTTCACGATTGAAAATCACCCAAAAATAAAAAAATAAAAGGCGGCCAAAAAAACTTAAAAAGATGAAAACGAGGCTGAAGGCAGTAACACTTACACTAAGGCAGCAACACTTACTCCAAGACAGTAACACTCATTGCGAGGCCCCTAAACTACACGGGCCGAAGGTGCTCAAGCATGAGGCCTATAAAAGTACACAGGGGGAGAGGCTTGCAATGAGCGCCAAATGTGATCATTGCAAAGCAGGAAAATTCAAGAAATGGCAATGAGCTGCAAAGCCGCTCATTCGGGGGGGGGGGTGGCGATAAGCTCCAAAGGCGCTCATTGCGGGACCTGTAAAGTACACGGGGGAGAGGCTTGCAATGAGCGCCAAAGGTGCTCAGAGGGGCCGGAGCCTTGCATATTGTGGTACGGCCTTCATGTTCCGAATTTCACTATCGGCCCATAACTTGCGGTCTTGCCAAATTGAATAACACCGCAACTCGAGCACGCTGCGGGCTCGCAGGAGTTTCGCAGACATACGGCCTACATCCCAGAAGTTACTGTGTCTGAATTGAATGATGCTCACATTGTCTGTAGTAATGGATGTGCAGTGTCCTAGCCTATCAGGGACCACATCTCAGCAGCATGCTGCAAAATGTCACTAAGAGATAGTCATTGATTGGTTAGTGTGAGACACAGCACATCCAGCCCTACAGAGTCTGTGTCTGCATATGCTGCAGTGGGCAGACCCATACAGGGACTATTTGTGTGATTTTAGGCAGTATATACAAAGTTTATAAGTACATGTCCGTAAATAGATACACAGGGATATTATATACCTAGTAACACCCAGGAATCTTCATAAAGTCCCTTATACCTATTAGTCAAACCCTGTATTCTCTTGATGACCTTATCAGGGTGGAGACAATCAGCTCATCTAATATTTGAAAGTGAATTTAGTATTGAACATTCAGCTGGTATTTTATTAATGATCAATGTCTCAGTAAAACAAGGAGCGTCTCGTGTCTGCGCGCTTGTAGTGTCACAGTGAGAGGTAATGATTTACACGTAGCCCCGAGCGCTGTGAGGTCATCACATTCCCTCCAGCGGATGAGGTAATCCAGCCGTGTGTGAGAGGGACGGGAACCAAATGCTCTCGTCATCCAATCATTAGTCAGACGGCAAATAACACAAAGTATGTAAAGAAGGAGATTAGATCAGAGCACCTCCCTCATGGAGTCTGGGACGGGGGGGGGGCACACCCCAAATATACAACTGCACAGGGGGGGCACACCCCAAATATACAACTGGACAGGGGGGCACACCCCAAATATACAACTGGACAGGGGGACACACCCCAAATATACAACTGGACAGGGGGGCACACCCCAAATATACAACTGGACAGGGGTGCACACCCCAAATATACAACTGGACAGGGGTGCACACCCCAAATATACAACTGGACAGGGGTGCACACCCCAAATATACAACTGGACAGGGGTGCACACCCCAAATATACAACTGGACAGGGGTGCACACCCCAAATATACAACTGGACAGGGGGGCACACCCCAAATATGCAACTGGACAGGGGGGCACACCCCAAATATGCAACTGCACAGGGGGGCACACCCCAAATATACAACTGGACGGGGGGGCACACCCCAAATATACAACTGGACGGGGGGGCACACCCCAAATATACAACTGGACAGGGGGCACACCCCAAATATGCAACTGCACAGGGGGGCACACCCCAAATATACAACTGGACAGGGGGGCACACCCCAAATATACAACTGCACAGGGGGGCACACCCCAAATATACAACTGGACAGGGGGGCACACCCCAAATATGCAACTGCACAGGGGGGCACACCCCAAATATACAACTGGACAGGGGGGCACACCCCAAATATACAACTGGACGGGGGGGCACACCTCAAATATACAACTGGACAGGGGGGCACACCCCAAATATGCAACTGCACAGGGGGGCACACCCCAAATATACAACTGCACAGGGGGGGCACACCCCAAATATACAACTGGACAGGGGTGCACACCCCAAATATACAACTGGACAGGGGGGGCACACCCCAAATATACAACTGGACAGGGGTGCACACCCCAAATATACAACTGGACAGGGGGGCACACCCCAAATATACAACTGGACAGGGGGGCACACCCCAAATATACAACTGGATGGGGGGTGGGGGCACACCCCAAATATACAACTGGACGGGGGGAGGTTTAAAGTCATACACTCTCTCCTCATCCTCTCCACACTCTCTCTCCTTTTTTATCTTACTCTCTCCCAGTTTCTCCTTTTTCTCTCCCTCCTCTCCCTCTCTGTCTCTCCCTCCTCTCCCTCTCTCCCCTCCTCACTGTTTTCCTCTCTTTCTCCCCCCTCCTCTTTCTCTCCCTTCCTCTCTCTTTCTGTCTCTCCCCTCCTCACTGTTTTCCTCTCTGTCTCTCCCCTCTCTCGCCTCCTCTCCCTCTCTCCTCCTCACTGTTTTCCTCTCTCTCCCTCTCTGTCTCTCCCCTCCTCTCCCTCTCTGTCTCTCCCCTCCTCTCCCTCTCTGTCTCTCCCCTCCTCTCCCTCTCTGTCTCTCCCCTCCTCTTTCTCTCCATCTCTGTCTCTCCCCCCTCCTCTCTGTCTATCCCCTCTCTCCCCTCCTCTCCCTCTCTGTCTCTCCCCTCCTCTCCCTCTCTGTCTCTCCCCTCCTCTCCCTCTCTGTCTCTCCCCTCCTCTCCCTCTCTGTCTCTCCCCTCCTCTCCCTCTCTGTCTCTCCCCTCCTCTTTCTCTCCATCTCTGTCTCTCCCCCCTCCTCTCTGTCTATCCCCTCTCTCCCCTCCTCTCCCTCTCTCCTTCTCACTGTTTTCCCCCCTCTCTCTCTCCCCTCCTCTCCCTCTCTGTCTCTCCCCTCTTCTCCCTCTGTCTCTCCCCTCTTTCTCTCCATCTCTCCCCCCTCCTCACAGTTTTCCTCTCTGTCTCCCCCCTCCTCTTTCTCTCCCCTCTCCTCTCCCTCTCTCCCCTCCTCTCCCTCCTCCCCTCTCCTCTTTCTCTCCCTCTCTGTCTCCCCCCTCCTCTTTCTCTCCCCTCCTCTCCCTCCTCCCCCTCCTCTTTCTCTCCCTCTCTGTCTCCCCCCTCCTCTTTCTCTCCCCTCTCCTCTCCCTCTCTCCCCTCCTCTCCCTCCTCCCCTCTCCTCTTTCTCTCCCTCTCTGTCTCCCCCCTCCTCTTTCTCTCCCCTCCTCTCCCTCCTCCCCCTCCTCTTTCTCTCCCTCTCTGTCTCCCCCCTCCTCTTTCTCTCCCCTCTCCTCTCCCTCTCTCCCCTCCTCTCCCTCCTCCCCCTCTCCTCTTTCTCTCCCTCTCTGTCTCCCCCCTCCTCTTTCTCTCCCCTCTCCTCTCCCTCCTCCCCCTCTCCTCTTTCTCTCCCTCTCTGTCTCCCCCCTCCTCTTTCTCTCCCCTCTCCTCTCCCTCTCTCCCCTCCTCTCCCTCTCCTCTTTCTCTCCCTCTCTGTCTCCCCCCTCCTCTTTCTCTCCCCTCTCCTCTCCCTCTCTCCCCTCCTCTCCCTCTCCTCTTTCTCTCCCTCTCTGTCTCCCCCCTCCTCTTTCTCTCCCCTCTCCTCTCCCTCTCTCCCCTCCTCTCCCTCTCCTCTTTCTCTCCCTCTCTGTCTCCCCCCTCCTCTTTCTCTCCCCTCTCCTCTCCTCTCCCTCCTCCCCCTCTCCTCTTTCTCTCCCTCTCTGTCTCTCTCCTCCTCTCCCCTCCTCACTGTTTTCCTCTCGTTCTCTCCCCTCCTCTCCCTCTCTCCCCCTCTCTGTCTCTCTCCTCCTCTCCCTCTGTCTCTCCCCTCTTTCTCTCCCCTCTTTCTCTCCATCTCTCTCCCCCCTCCTCACAGTTTTCCTCTCTGTCTCCCCCCTCCTCCTTCTCTCTTTTCTCCCCCTCTCATGGAGTAGCAGTGAAAGTCCAGTAAAACAAACAAATAATAAGAGTATACACTGACATTTTCTAACATATATTTTCATTGGAGACACAAACTCCTCATAGATGCGACGCTCTTTTTGCAGTGGAGGAGATAAAGCCCCCAAACAACAGACACTTTGGGGCAGAAGAGAAGGGGAGGAGGGCATCGGAAATCACAGATGTGAAAAGTGTGGGGGAATGTGCAAGGCTAGAGACCAGAGAAAGGAAAGAAGTAAATATAAATGATATATAGATAGAGACATCTCTCAAAAATATAATACAATAAAACAAATACTCCGATATGTACAGAATCTAGAGGTGAATAATCAGAGTATTGCAGTATATGGTGAGACCTTTTTTATTAGACAAACATATTCACTGGAACAACAAGCCTTTGAGCCCCCTGCCCGCCGTGCCCCCCCTGCCTGCCCTGAGCCCCCCATCTATATGTTGTGTTCTTGTATGTATATATATATATATATATATAATGTCTGATATCTAGTACTGGGAGCAAGCTGTGTGAGAGCAGAAAATGTATTAACTCTTTCACTGGCAGAGGAGGCAGCGATGCACTAAGACAGGGGTCAGGGGGTCCATGTAATGACAGTGAGGGGCGCCGCACTAAGACAGGGGTCAGGGGGGCCATGTAATGACAGTGAGGGGCGCCGCACTAAGACAGGGGTCAGGGGGGCCATGTAATGACAGTGAGGGGCGCCGCACTAAGACAGGGGTCAGGGGGGCCATGTAATGACAGTGAGGGGCGCCGCACTAAGACAGGGGTCAGGGGGGCCATGTAATGACAGTGAGGGGCGCCGCGCAGCCGCCCACCTCTCTTTGTCACCCCTAGTCTGATGTCTAATGCAATAACTGAAAATCAATTACAAGACTTTGTGTCTCCTTTAGATGATCTCTAATCGCCTTAAGTGCTTATGACATGTGCCTGGGTGAGTGAGCTGGGAGAGCTGGGGTTGCAGTTTTATAATGCATTGCTGGCCAGTAAATGCAGCTCTGCAGCACCTCTCCCCAATCACATCCTTACTGACCTTTCTTCAGACTTTTCTGGCTGTTGGGGTCCAGACATTCCTTGTCTTTCAATGGATCAAAATCCTCATCAGGTATAATATCCCTGAACCCCGGCGGCTGCTGCTGCTTCTTGCTGCTGTCAATCATCTTGAGATCCTTATAATATCCAACATAAACAGGACAGGCCAGGATTTGTAGAGAAATCAGGAAGGAATCGGAGCAAGGAAAGGCAAGGACGGCATTTACATGTCTGAGAGCGCCCAGGAGCCACCTCTCTGCAGTGTGACTTGTGTCCCCACCCCAGGACTGATCTCCTCCCATGGCCGGCCCATTAAAGGGATACCGGAGTCTGATAGGGTGTGAGAACACCCCAAATAAACAGCAATAAGCTCACTCTGAAGTTTGCAAAATGAAATTAGCAAAACATTCATAATTAGTTGTGGCCAATTAGACGCAGGCACAACAATGTATTTGTTTCCCTCTCACTGGCTGAGGCAAAGCTGCAGCCATGATACTGACAGCTGATTGGCTAGAACACAACTCTGCACAGCTCATTGGCTAGGACGCTCTGCCTACATAGATGTCTCACACAAATGTACTTTGATACAAATATACAGAATTCCTAAATATAATGATTTGATCTGAGACGCCCAATCAGACGCAGGGGATCACATAGGCTGCGCTGTACCTTTAAGTGCTCTCTGTAGTGTTTCTGCACCTTATGGAAGACGATCTCTGCGGGTTGTAACAATCAGTAATCCTCAGGTATTGTTGCTGGTTTTCTTCAGTTGGTAGAAAGCTCTTAGAAAGGTAGCGAAGGAGACTTTGTTACCAACAGAAGCTTAAGGTGCAGTGTTGGGCACAGGCTCAGAAAGACTAACCCAATTACACTTATTATCTCTAGAAGAAAGCCCCCTAAGAGGAGATATGATTACCTTATATAAATACATCCAGGGTCAGTATAAAGATGTGCCAAGAGGTTTCCAACTGACAAGAGGACATCCTGAGGCTAGAAGTAAAAAGATTCCACCTTAAAGAAAGAAAAGGGTTCTTCACAGTAAGGGTGGTTAATCTGTGGAATTCTCTACCAAAGGAGGTGGTGACAGCGGATTCGATAGATAACTTTAAACGGGGACTGGATTTATTTTTAAATAAAAAGGGAATTCAGGGTTATCCTGGATATTTAGAGAGTATTGATCCAGGGAGGAGTCGGATCACTACTATCTGGGGTCAGGAAGGAATTTTATATTTCCCCCTTTTGAGACAATCGGCAAAGTGTCACGGGGTGTTTCTCTCTTTGCTTCCTCTGGATAAATTAACAATAAATCTGCGTATTGCAGATCAGAGGAGATCTAAAAAGGTCGAGCTTGATGAGCTTCAGTTACTATGTAATCTCCGACCAGGTCATTAATATAAATCATAAACGGTCACTAATAGAGTGTCCAGAAACCAAAGTCTTATCACTACTCTTGTGATGGCATAAGATACCAATATGTTCTTAGAAATATCTAAACTTCATAATGAGCTAAATGTTTTTACAATAAATAAATAAACAAATAAACATCAGTCTTACATTGTTATCTGCTATACCCAGATGCCTCTTGGGTAATAACTGATTTGCTCAGGATGCTTTGTACTTGCGCACAAATCATCTTTCCACTAGAACTAATGAGTACAACGGTAGTTTTAGATGCCACATTCACATTATGCACCTTTATTAGTACTCAAAGTCTCCCACCACCCCAGGAAGCTGATCAGCAGAAACCAAAATGGCACATCCCAAACCTATGTTAGATAATTGAACTTGAAAGTTAGGTATTTTACGCATATTTACTGGAAAGTAATCACACTTATCTAATGACTTTATCTCACATAATTCATTGTATCTCAGGATCTATCCTGTTATAGTGTTGGGACAGGTCCACCGCTGCAGTACCATAAGAGGATAGGACCCTATCTCACAGTGGGGTGCGATTCACTTCTTATTTATCACCCCTAACACTCAGACTCACACAGACACACACTCACACAGACACACACTCACACAGACACACACTCACACAGACTCACACTCACACAGACTCACACTCACACAGATTCATACTCAGACTCACACAGACTCTCACAGACACACATTCAGTCTCTCACAGACTCACACTCAGACTCTCACAGACTCACAGACACAAACTCACACTCTCACAAACTCACACTCAGACTCTCACAAACTCACAGACTCACAATCAGAATCTCACAGACTCACAATCAGAATCTCAGACTCACAATCAGAATCTCACAAACTCACACTCAGACTCTCACAAACTCACAATCAGACTCTCACAGACTCACAATCAGACTCTCACAGACTCAGAATCTCACAGACTCAGAATCTCACAGACTCAGAATCTCACAGACTCAGAATCTCACAGACTCAGAATCTCACAGACTCAGAATCTCACAGACTCAGACTCTCACAGACTCAGACTCTCACAGACTCAGACTCTCACAGACTCAGACTCTCACAGACTCAGACTCTCACAGACTCAGACTCTCACAGACTCAGACTCTCACAGACTCAGACTCATACAGACTCACACAGACTCAGACTCACAAATTACAGGTTACAAATGGTTCCTAAAAAAATGAAACATATTTGAAATATATGTATTAATATGTGAACTTTAAGCATGAAGATAAAATGACAGGGGTGAGACGCCCTGTGTGTGTCCCAGAGGACGGTTGGTGCGCAGGGCGTGTTGGTGACAGTATGTTACTCACTGAGCCGTGAGTATTGTTATACATTGGGGTGTTTATTATTAGATGATTTTAGTTTTTAAACAAGTAACAGCAACATTGTATATAACTCAGCAGAAATGGATACAAGGTTACACATGACGAGATGGGACTCAAAATGTTACTCCCAAATACTGGGAGGGGGAGTGCTGGGGAATACTCCTTTAATAGAAAGAGAAAAAACATGTACTGTCATAAGCAATAAATAGTGATAGGGGATTATATATATATATATATATATATATATATATATATATATAAATATATATAGTTGTGGATCTTGCAATGTTGACAACGCACTTGTGGGCCTCGCAAGGCGAGCTGTCAGCTGCGCTCATTGCAGGCCTGTCGATGGAGCTCATTGCAGCCTAAGTCCTGCGGCGCTCAAAGGCACGCAAGCAGTTGAGGCATGTGGGCCGCCGGCGGAAAATTTAGCACTTTGCCGCTGACCACGAAGAACGCAGTTTGCTAATTTAACGGCCAAAGCTAGTTCAAGCGCGTAACTCAAAAAAACAGAAAAACAAGCAAAAAAAGAAAAAAAAAAAAACACTCTCGCACACAGCACAGGGGGAGAGCCAGGAAGCCTGGGAGTGAGGTTGCAATTTGAGCCATATTTGCTGTTTTTCGGCAATCGAAAATCGTCTAAGCAAGGAAAAAAATGGCGGACGAAAAACATAAAAAATTTGAAACAGGATGAAAACGAGGGACTTCGAAAATAAGCCAAGCACTCGGGACTTCGAAAATAAAACAAACGGCCTTCAGCGCGTAACACGCAAACATTCAGCAGACACACAGAGGAGAAACACACAGGGAAGGGACAGGGGGAGATGGTGGAAAGAGACGCACGGCATTCCCAAGCACGAAACGTGCAGGTTAAGGTACAGGAGGCGGGAGGAAAGGTTCGCGATGAGCACCGCGAGCCGTAGAGGCTTGCAATGAGCGCCAAGGGTGCTCATTGCGAGCCCCACGATGAGAGCCGAAGGTGATCATTGCAAAGCAGGAAAGTTGAAGTACACGGGGGAGAGGCTCGCGATGAGCGCCAAAGGTGCTCAGAGGAGCAAAAGCCTCACATTGTGTGGCAAACAGCATTGCCAGCCTTACAATTTTATTCCCGTCTTTTTTTGACGGGCAATTTCCTAATATATTTATATTTATAACGTGCAGTAACATGCCTCTGAGACATGGTCCCTGATAGGTTAGGACACTGCACTGCACATCCAGTCCTACAGAGTCTGTGTCTGCATGTGATGCAGAGGGCAGACCCATACAGCGAATATTTGTGTGATTTTAGGCAGTAAAACAGAGCTTATAAGCACTTCCTAATAAAATAAAAGCCATGTCAGTAAATAGATAACCAGGGATATTATATACCTAGTAGCACCCAGGAACCTGCCATATCCCTTTAAATAATACTTACAATTTAATTAGTCATATATAAAACAGCCCAGATAAAGTCCCATAATGGCGATCGTGTTTCACTAACAGTGACTGGCGGGGAGTGTTCCTGTCTCACATATTTAGTTGGTCACTGCAGTACATTGAGATATGTTTTATATGCATAGAAATGTCTATATGGTGTGATATGTCTGTAAGTGTATGACACATTATGACATACAATATATATCACATATTGCACAGTTAATTGCGAGTTTGTTGCTAACGCTATGTTAAAAGTTACGTGCTTGCACATGCACAATCAGTGCCGAATGCGCCCATTGCAAGGCCCGAATGTTACGGGTTTGATGGGGGCTGCAATGAGCGCCCGTAAGAGCCTTGCATTGCGTGGCAAACAGTATTGCCAGGCTTCAAATTTTATTGCTGTCATTTTTGATGGGCATGTCGGTAGTATATATACACTGCCTTGCAAAAGTATTCACCCCTCTTGACTTTTTACCTATTTTGTTACATTACAGCCTTAAGTTCAATGTTTTGTTAATCTGAATTTTATGTGGCGGATCAGAACACAATAGTCTAAGTTGGTGAAGTGAAATGAGAAAAATATATACATAAAACTATTTTTTAGAAATAGAAGACAGATAATTGGCATGTGCGTATGTATTCACCCCCTTTATTATGAAGCCCATAAAAAGCTCCGGGGCAACCAATTACCTTCAGAAGTCACATAATTAGTGAAATGATGTCCACCTGTGTGCAATCTAAGTGTCACATGATCTGTCATTACATATACACACCTTTTTTGACAGGCCCCAGAGGCTGCAACACCTAAGCAAGAGGCACCACTAACCAAACACTGCCATGAAGACCAAGGAACTCTCCAAACAAGTAAGGGACGATGTTGTTGAGAAGTACAAGTCAGGGTTAGGTTATAAAAAATATCCAAATCTTTGATGATCCCCAGGAGCACCATCAAATCTATCATAACCAAATGGAAAGAACATGGCACAACAGCAATCCTGCCAAGAGACGGCCGCCCATCAAAACTCACGGACCGGGCAAGGAGGGCATTAATCAGAGAGGCAGCACAGAGACCTAAGGTAACCCTGGAGGAGCTGCAGAGATCCACAGCAGAGACTGGAGTATCTGTACATAGGACGACAATAAGCGGTGCGATAAGTGTTGCTTTAGCAGTGTGTTTGGGGTCATTGTCCTGCTGGAAGGTGACCCTCCGTCCTAGCCTCAAATCACGCACAGAGGGGTTCAGGTTTTGCTCAGGAATATCCCTGTATTTAGCACCATCCATCTTTCCCTCAACTCTGACCAGTTTCCCAGTCCCATCCCCACAGCATGATGCTGCCACCGCCATGTGTCACTGTGGGGATGGTGCTCTTTGGGTGATGTGATGTGTTGGGTTTGCGCCAGACATAGCGTTTTCTTTGATGGCCAAAAAGTCAAATTTTAGTCTCATCAGGCCAGAGCACCTTCCTCCATACATTTTTCGGAGTCTCCCACGTGCCATTTAGTTTTTTGCTGAAAGTAATGGCTTTCGTCTGGCCACTCTGCCATAAAGCCCAAGTCTATGGAGCGTACGGCTTATTGTCGTCCTATGTACAGATACTCCAGTCTCTGCTGTGGATCTCTGCAGCTCCTCCAGGGTTACCTTAGGTCCCTGTGCTTCCTCTCTGATTAATGCCCTCCTTGCCTGGTCCGTGAGTTTTGGTGGGCGGCCGTCTCTTGGCAGGTTTGCTGTTGTGCCATGTTCTCTCCATTTGGTTATGATAGATTTGATGGTGCTCCTGGGGATCATCAAAGATTTGGATATTTTTTATAACCTAACCCTGGCTTGTACTTCTCAACAACATTGTCCCTTACTTGTTTGGAGAGTTCCTTGGTATTCATGGCAGTGTTTGGTTAGTGGTGCCTCTTGCTTAGGTGTTGCAGCCTCTGGGTCCTTTCAAAAAAGCTATGTATATGTAATGGCAGATCATGTGACACTTAGATTGCACACAGGTGGACATCATGTCACTAATTATGTGACTTCTGAAGGTAATTGGTTGCACCAGAGCTTTTTATCGGCTTCATAACAAAGGGGGCGAATACATACGCACATGCCAATTATCTGTTTTCTATTTTTTTTAAATAGTTTTATGTATATATTTTTCTCATTTCACTTCACCAATTTAGACTATTGTGTTCTGATCCGCCACATAAAATTCAGATTAACAAAACATTGACCTTAAGGCTGTAATGTAACAAAATAGGTAAAAGTCAAGGGGGGTGAATACTTTTGCAAGGCACTGTATTACTATCTAGTACCAGGAAGAGGCTGTTACTACAAAAGCTACTGATTGGATCTGAGAGCAGGACGTGATATAAGGTATAACTGTACTACAGGAGGAGGGGCTGCAAGGAGCTGCCCCCCAGTGGGAAATACTATGTGATTCTGATCATTACAAACTGTGGATTAGTATAACCGGGTCTGCCATATTACTTATTACTCAGGTCTCATAAACATAAATGTGCTAATTATCAGCTATGGTACAGGGACACAATCATTTAGATAACCTGTATCATCCAATCAGAAGCAGCTGCTGTGACTCACTCTCTTGCATCAGCTGTGACTTGAAGCTCTGTACAGAGAGAAGCCACACAATATAAAGAGCTCATATTAATGGCTCAGGAATCCTTTTAATGATCTTATTCTGGGGCATTTTATCAGACAAGTATTCCTGAAACATACAGTGCACTTAGCTGACCTGGGCGGCCCCTTTTTCTCCTCCCTTATACTCAGCACCGCTCTATCGCCCCGGGGTGTTTACATTCCGAGCAGTATTATATACTTGTCTGTAAGTGAGATCTACCTACTACATTATGCTCTGAGTATAGAGAAAAAAGGGTTAATAATAATATCATAACCTTATAAATAATATGTAATATATCAATGAATATGATTGGCCAATGACAAGGTGTCGCAATATACTGCAATATATACACCCACAGATAAGAATCAGAAAGGCCATCTAATCTTCCTGTTGCATCTACCTAAATGCCTGTCCCCCCATCCAGTGCTCTGAGCCGCACATTAACAAGAGGAGCAGGGAAATCAATTTTATATATTGCAGATATGATTTACTGTAGAGAAAAACTGCTAGTACAATGTATAGCCAGATTTAATGCTCTTTAAAATGAAATCAACTTCCTGTTTCCTTTATGCCTGAGGTCAGTCTCAAGTCACATTCTGTGGGGGGGTCCTTAAGATTGGACATTTGTGAGTTATCATCTTGTGCAGACACCGGACGCTCCATCGGGTTGCAAAGTGTTAATATTGTTTTGTCCATAACCCCTGTATAGCGCTGCGGGATATGTCGCTGCGTCACAAATAACGGGTATGTTACAGACTGGACGCGCGGCCCCTTATACACCGGGCGCTGCTGCGTCATCCGTGCACATGAATCCTGTTAACACATCGAGTGCCAACCCAAATACATAGTCACAACATATTTTGTGATAAAGTCCCTTGGAACTAACAGGAAATACAAAGTGTACTGTGGTATGTCGCCTCATTGGCTGATGTGTATAACTATATCACTGATCATTGGCTGGCAGGGCAAGCCCCACCCCCAGAACACTTAAGCATTTGAATCAGTTTTCTCTGTTTGTTTACAAGAATGTTTATTGTGGAATTCCAAGTAAACAATAACTTGCAGAGATGAGGATTGCAGTAAATGTATTAGTTTTCAGTGGAATTCATGGAAATCTAATGTGAAGTGTAACAGAACCTTCCATAGTGATAGGGGCACCATTAACCCTTACGTGTAAGAGCAGATCTAAACTAAATAAAGTAAGAGGATATTTCTATAAATAATTGCAAATGACATTTTATTTTATAGTTTTGGGTACAAGAAAAGTTATCACACGAGAAATACTGAAGATGCCACTAAAATAAAGAAATTCTGAATAAGTTGTGGCTCTACCCTATTTATTCCTTGAAGAAATCTGTAACTTTGTTATGTGTCGAGTGTAACAATCGGCGTTGGGGGCGCCGCGTCCTCACTCGTCCCGATTACATTTTATTTCCTTTATTCATAAAATAATATTAAGTGTAAAAGTAAACGTGTGATTGGAGGAGCCCCTTGTGTACCTCTCGTATATTAGTAATAAGTACATCTTATTTGATGTTTTGGTTGTTTTACTTAAGAAAGAGAAATAAAAAAAGGATATAGACGTTAGAATATGGAGTATTATATATATGAATAATCAGAGTATTGCAGTATATAGCGATACCTTTTTTATATACATGAGAGTGAGTTTAATGGATGTTTTTATGATCGCAGTTATGTTTGTTGTATCCGGTCATGATCTTGCAATAAAAATATATTTATTAGAAACATGTTCAAATAATAAAATGTATTGTCACAAAGTATCAGTCGCTTTCCCAGCCGTTATCAGCCCGTGATCTCAGGGTTTGGTCATTATCACCTAAACAAAGTCTGCCCTCCTACAAGTCTCTGCAGCTCTGGTATGTGACACACCCACCTAACCACTGGACCACCAGGGAACCCCAAGGATTCAGATACTTGTATATACAAGGTGGAAAATCAAAGTAGTGTCATACTGATAATGATAACAACAAATGTATCATCACTACAACACAAAGACACAACCATACAGGGACCCACATAGTGTCATACTGATAATGATAACAACAAATGTATCATCACTACAACACAAAGACACAACCACACAGGGACCCGCATAGTGTCATACTGATAATGATAACAACAAATGTATCATCAATACAACACAAAGACACAACCACACAGGGACCCGCATAGTGTCATACTGATAATGATAACAACAAATGTATCATCAATACAACACAAAGACACAACCACACAGGGACCCGCATAGTGTCATACTGATAATGATAACAACAAATGTATCATCACTACAACACAAAGACACAACCACACAGGGACCCGCATAGTGTCATACTGATAATGATAACAACAAATGTATCATCAATACAACACAAAGACACAACCACACAGGGACCCGCATAGTGTCATACTGATAATGATAACAACAAATGTATCATCAATACAACACAAAGACACAACCACACAGGG
>CM050172.1:109332510-109877510 GCA_027410445.1 Discoglossus pictus | reverse complement strand
CCAGTCTAGTGTTTGCTCTGCAGCCACTTCCTTGGTGCAGCCTCATTACCTCACACTCTATATAACATGATGCTGACTCCTCGTTTCCTCTCCAGTGTTTTGTGTAAATAACGTTGCGTCACTCGCTCTGCACACGAGCCGCTCGCGGGGTCACATGTACCGGGAACATCAGAAATCATCCGTCATGAATTCAAAGTTCATACATGTTTCTACTGCCTAAAATCAAATAAACAGTTTCTGTATGGGTCTGCCTTCCGCAGCTCACGAAGACACACACTGTGCTGTTCTGGGTGTGCTGTGTCTTGTACTAACCAATCAGTGACCATCTCTCAGCAGCATTCTGCAACATGCTGCTGAGATGTGGCCCATGATAGGCTAGGACACTACATTGCACATCCAGCCCTACAGAGTCTGTGTCTGCATATGCAATAATACATTATTTGGGCCCCTTTACTCTCCTTTTTTTATCCTGTGTATTTTTCTAATGCCATTTAACATAAAACCAACTTGTCGCTGAGTGACACTGTCCCTTTAAGACAATGGTTTACTTCTTCCCCAAAGTAGCAGCACATTACCTGCAGAACTTTATCATTAAAGGCCTCTGACCCTCAGGTAACTCGCACGCGATGGATTTCTACGCAGAGGGCGTGTGACGAGTAACAAATATGAGCTACAATACCTTAAAGGGACATTTACTTGTATCCTTATCGGCAGTGCCCAAAATAACAAGATTTACAATGAAATAATCTGACGTGTTTCGTCTATAAAACTGGACTTCCTCAGGGATTTACCATGTTCTTTACAGTAAATCATTCCTGGCATATTCAGCATTGTTTGTGCAGCTCCTTTACGCTAATGATCAGTATGATAATTTGTACATAAGAGTGATTGATTCTCATTTATTGTGTTATATGAATGCTAATGAAGTGATTTAATTAATTGTATCCTCAGCATTACTGTCATAAGATTTACACTTCAGTTACTTTTAAGAAGTCCCTGAGTATCAGATTCTTTCCTCCTGCTGCCCTCTTCATGTTCCTGCCAAGTTGCACAGCTGTGACTTAAAACTACACCGACAGAGGAGGGGCTTCACACCACCAGTGTCTCATGCTGCTTAGAGTCACTATATTTGTTAGCAGTATGAGGCCCTGTGGTCACAAATGTGCAAAATGGCAGCTGTCATGAGGGAGAACAGCAAGAAAAGGGGCGGCTCCAGAGATAGAGAGTCTGTGAGATGATTATATATCATAATCACATCAAGGGGAATAAAGTCACCTACATAGAATATTTATATGAAAAAAAAAAAGGTAATTTTAACGGGGCTCTGTCACCCCAAAATGAAGTTGTTATTTTTAGGTTATTAATAAAGAGTATTGAAAACTGGCCAAATGTTTTGTTATCCATTGATGCTAAAGTGAATCAATCCTGGGAAATTCATTGATGATGTTGCTGTATTTAAATCCAAATGAGCGGCCCACATATGAATTAGCTGCTTTCCTGTGCTAATTAGCATTGCAGTCTGCTTGCCTGCCGTGACCAAAATAAAGACTCCCAGTGTTATTTGGCAGTTAGACCCCTCTCCCAGCCTTATCAAGTACTCTGAGCTGCACATTAGCCCATGGGAGACGCAACATCAATGCTAAATGTATCAGAAATTATTTATTGTAAAGAACAAACTGCTAGTACAATGTATAACCAGTTGGGTGCCCCTTTAACTGATAAAAAGCAGAATTAACCCATTGTAATCCGCAGTTTTCAGCAGTGAGATACGTTTTTTTTATCCTTGGGACATACAGTAGGGACACCCTATGATCCTCCCCTCGGACCCCCGGACCCTGCAGATGTTTCCTCCCACCAGTCTCACAAGTAACTTGTCTGGGAACAATCAGTTTGAGGAACTTAACACAAGAAAGCGATTAGATGCTGGGAATCCTGGGGCTGCCGTGACCCCGTCCGCGGTTCCCAGAGTCGGGTGATTTTCCCACAACAGGAACAGAAATTATAGAAGAAGTTATCTCAATAAATGGGCCATGAGCGCAGTAATTGGCATTATCTAGCGCTGCGCGGGTGACATCATCACATGATACATAAACAAATACACGGCTGCACTGATCTATATACAGAGGAGTGTTGTGATAACAAACTGAGCGCGTGCAGTGCGGACACGACATTAAAGGGACACGGTCACCCCAACAGGAAGTTGATTTAATTTTAAAGCGCAATAAGAACTGTCCATACATTGTACTAACAGTTTTTCTCTACGTAAATCATTTCTGAAATATTGATTCTATGCTAATGTGTGGCCCAGAGTACTTGATAAGGGTAGGAGAGGATCTCACTGCCAGTTAACATTGGGGTCTTTATTTTGGCCGCTACAATTATAGACAAGCAGACTGTAATCCTAATTAAGACATGAAAGCAGCTAATTAATATGTGTGAGTACATATAAAGGCAGCAACAACATGGAATATTATATATTATACACCTAGTAAAATCCAGGAACTTTCTATATCCCTTTAAAGAGACGCCGGAGTCCCATATTTGCAGTATTTGTTTTGCAAAAAAAAGTCAATAGCAAAAAATATTTTTTCCTAACAAACAGCTACTAATTAGTAGAAAAATATGTATTATATTAAAAAGTTGAATATAGTTACATATTTCTATGCTAGATACTGATACGTGGAGCTGCACACTCCTAGGAAGCGGACATAAAGTGTACCCTGCAGGGTACAGTGTGTGACCTCCTAAAGGACATGATGGTTGGTGGGGTCACAGCTGAAGTTGCCCATAAGGAGACAGCAACTGCCAGATTGTGATACAAATGTTTCAGTCTTTACTTCCTCCTGACTGGCCAAAATAATTTTTCAATTTGTATACCAATTTAGCCTGGGTTTGGAGGGTGTTAACCCTAAGTTTCAACTGACAGAAATTAAAAGATATTTTGCTAACAAAAAGGTAAGTGTTTAAATGCTAATTTTGGTATTTTGTCATGCAATTTTTTTCATACACTACTAATTCTCCTCTATCGGATGCACTCCTAATCCAGCTCACTTACCCTACAAACACCCCCTAACCACCCTACAATCATCATCTTCTCTTTGAGACTTCTCTTCTGCTGCCCCTACCCCGCTGAATTCTCTCCTGCAGGATATCTCGCACTTGACAAGACTGATAAGCATAACATAGGTATTATAATACCATAGGCCAACATGTCCTCTTCTTACAAGTTATCTTCTCTCTCCATTGTACAGTCACTCTTTTCTTTCTTTGTTACAGTCTTTGGATTCATTCCCTCTCCATGCTTCCCTATATCTTTATGTCCTCCATGTTGCTCTTTTTGTTGTTCCTCCTCCTATTGCGCTGTCCCATGATGCTCGGTTTCTGTCCCACTAAGGTTCTTGCTGTATGTTCCCCCACTAGCCACGGGGATATTATAATTATTATACATAACTAATCCATCCTACGTACCTCTGCTAGGCCCATATATCTCGCCCATTGTTTCTCACCCGCTGCCCTCTCTGCCAATCCCCTCACTTTCTAAAACCATTTGAAATAATGTCATAATCCCGACACTCACCTACAAAGTCCTCAACAATTCTGCATCAAGTTACATCTCTCATCCAATCTCCAAACACTCCCCTAACTGCCCCCTCCAGTCTACCTACAACTGATGTCTTACTTCACCTCTCCAAGACGTCTCTCCAGATGATCTTACACCTTCCCAGCTGCCCCTTCCAATGTTCTGACCTAGACTTGAGCCTCCTTGGCCTGTGCTGGAGAACATTGCTGATCCCATGAGTAGTTATCCCTGAGCTGGGACCTGGTCTGTACAGCATCCAGCTTTGGCTCGAGAGCTGGACCGGACCTTCATACATTTTTATAATCACAATAAATATTGAGAGAGAAAAAACATTGTGTTTTGCAACAACTCACATAAAGGGCCAAAATGGGAAAATTAGCTAAACAGCTCTCGGCGTACACTAAATGCTGGCTACATTTTTTTTCACCATTATACATTGTCATATATATATATATATATATATATATATATATATATATATATATATATATATATATATATATATATGTATATGTATATATATATATATATAAATAGTAATGACGAGTTTGAGAGCGACCCTTTCATTTTTCATTTGATGTTAGGTTAGCAGAGAGAGAAAGAAGTTCAAAGTGATCGCATCATGACCAATGTTCTCTTCAGTCAAGCGTACATGTGTCTGCATAAGGTTTAAGAAAACCAGACTAATTAATAGGGACATAATTATCCTCATATATTTAGAAAAACAACCATAAAAAAAACAGCAGGAATGTTGGAGGGTCACAAGAAATCCCAAGTCTAAATTAAGTCCTTTTTTTTTTAGTACTTAAGAGTGTTATCATCTTCATTTGAAATTCATTTCTTTCCTGTTTGGTTTTAAAATTCCCTCTGTATATTTAGATTTTCAGGTTTTGGATGAAGTGCAACAGGCCAAAAACTGCACCTTAAGGATGAAACTATCTGCCACCAAATGGCACAATGAAGACAGTTATTGCACCCCAGTTGGACACTATTTTACCCAGAATAACCACTCCTTCCAAAGCCTGAAAATCAAAATACTCAGAGGAAATTTCAAAATGATACAGGAAAGAAAGACATTTGAAATGAAAATGATAACCCCTCCTATGAATATAGGAGACCTCCTTCCTATGAGTATGAGTTCCCTCTTATGAGTATGAGACCCATCCTATGAACGAGACCCCTGCTATAAATATGAGACCCACCCCATGAGTATGAGCTTTTGCCTATGAGCATGAGACCCTCCCTATGAATGAAACCCCTACTATGAATATGAGACCCCTCCTGTGAGCATGAGACCCGTCATGTGAGTATGAGACCCCACATATAAGTATGAAACCCCTACTATGAATATGAGACCCCTCCTGTGAGCATGAGACCCGTCATGTGAGTATGAGACCCCACATATAAGTATGAAACCCCTACTATGAATTTGAGACCCCTCCTGTGAGCATGAGACCCGTCATGTGAGTATGAGACCCCACATATAAGTATGAAACCCCTACTATGAATATGAGACCCCTCCTGTGAGCATGAGACCCGTCATGTGAGTATGAGACCCCACATATAAGTATGAAACCCCTACTATGAATATGAGACCCCTCCTGTGAGCATGAGACCCGTCATGTGAGTATGAGACCCCACATATAAGTATGAAACCACTACTATGAATATGAGACCCCTCCTGTGAGCATGAGACCCGTCATGTGAGTATGAGACCCCACATATAAGTATGAAACCCCTACTATGAATATGAGACCCCTCCTGTGAGCATGAGACCCGTCATGTGAGTATGAGACCCCACATATAAGTATGAAACCCCTACTATGAATATGAGACCCGTCATGTGAGTATGAGACCCCACATATAAGTATGAAACCCCTACTATGAATTTGAGACCCCTCCTGTGAGCATGAGACCCGTCATGTGAGTATGAGACCAGTCATGTGAGTATGAGACCCCACATATAAGTATGAAACCCCTACTATGAATATGAGACCCCTCCTGTGAGCATGAGACCCGTCATGTGAGTATGAGACCCCACATATAAGTATGAAACCCCTACTATGAATATGAGACCCCTCCTGTGAGCATGAGACCCGTCATGTGAGTATGAGACCCCACATATAAGTATGAAACCCCTACTATGAATTTGAGACCCCTCCTGTGAGCATGAGACCCGTCATGTGAGTATGAGACCCCACATATAAGTATGAAACCCCTACTATGAATATGAGACCCCTCCTGTGAGCATGAGACCCGTCATGTGAGTATGAGACCCCACATATAAGTATGAAACCACTACTATGAATATGAGACCCCTCCTGTGAGCATGAGACCCGTCATGTGAGTATGAGACCCCACATATAAGTATGAAACCCCTACTATGAATATGAGACCCCTCCTGTGAGCATGAGACCCGTCATGTGAGTATGAGACCCCACATATAAGTATGAAACCCCTACTATGAATATGAGACCCCTCCTGTGAGCATGAGACCCGTCATGTGAGTATGAGACCCCACATATAAGTATGAAACCCCTACTATGAATATGAGACCCCTCCTGTGAGCATGAGACCCGTCATGTGAGTATGAGACCCCACATATAAGTATGAAACCCCTACTATGAATATGAGACCCCTCCTGTGAGCATGAGACCCGTCATGTGAGTATGAGACCCCACATATAAGTATGAAACCCCTACTATGAATATGAGACCCCTCCTGTGAGCATGAGACCCGTCATGTGAGTATGAGACCCCACATATAAGTATGAAACCCCTACTATGAATATGAGACCCCTCCTGTGAGCATGAGACCCGTCATGTGAGTATGAGACCCCACATATAAGTATGAAACCCCTACTATGAATATGAGACCCCTCTTGTGAGCATGAGACCCGTCATGTGAGTATGAGACCCCACATATAAGTATGAAACCCCTACTATGAATATGAGACCCCTCCTGTGAGCATGAGACCCGTCATGTGAGTATGAGACCCCACATATAAGTATGAAACCCCTACTATGAATATGAGACCCCTCCTGTGAGCATGAGACCCGTCATGTGAGTATGAGACCCCACATATAAGTATGAAACCCCTACTATGAATATGAGACCCCTCCTGTGAGCATGAGACCCGTCATGTGAGTATGAGACCCCACATATAAGTATGAAACCCCTACTATGAATATGAGACCCCTCCTGTGAGCATGAGACCCGTCATGTGAGTATGAGACCCCACATATAAGTATGAAACCCCTACTATGAATATGAGACCCCTCCTGTGAGCATGAGACCCGTCATGTGAGTATGAGACCCCACATATAAGTATGAAACCCCTACTATGAATATGAGACCCCTCCTGTGAGCATGAGACCCGTCATGTGAGTATGAGACCCCACATATAAGTATGAAACCCCTACTATGAATATGAGACCCCTCCTGTGAGCATGAGACCCATTATGTGAGTTTGAGACCCCTGACCAGCTGACCAGGAATGAACAGATTCCCATAAAAACAACCCCAGACTTCTTACACAATGTATCTGCTTTTTGGAACAAGCCCGGGGTCCGAGGGGTCGGGTCTTGGGATCACTCCGTGTATAGGTGACCCTGGACTTTTTTACGTTTTGCTTAATTCCGGCGCAGACACACAGGGCATGCTAAAACAAACTATCCACGTTCCTGTGAACCTGCCGTAAGTTGATATTTAACGCTCGGAGGCATTGCGACACTATTGCACAAGTTGGACAGATTTTGAAATTTATTCTTGATTTAAAACCAAAGAAAACAAAAGCCGAGCAGATACCTGAGACGTCTCAATCACTTCTGTCTTGTTCTGATTTCATTTTAAAGGGACATGGCAGGTCCTGGGCGTATAATATCCCTGTGTAACTACCATATTTACTGGGATATAGTTTATTTTACTAAGACATTCTTATAAGCTCAATATTTACTGCCTAAAATCAAACAAATAGTCCCTGGATGGGTCTGCCCATTGCAAATCATGCAGACACAGACTCTGTAGAGTTGGCTGCGCAGTGTAGTGTCCTAGCCTATCAGGGACCACGTCTCAGTAGCATGTTGCTGATAGATGTCACTGATTTGTTATTACAAGACACAGCATAGCAAGTACTGTCTGTGTGTGCATGAGTTGCAGTGGGCAGTCCCATACAGGGACTATTTTGTGTGATTTTAGGCAGAGCTTATAAACACTTATAAAACAAAGTAGATAGAAGTAAATACATATCAAGGGGTATTATATCCTAGTAACACCCAGGAACCGGCTATGTCCCTTTAATTAAAAACATCAGAGCTTCATTTTTGATTGCTCAGGTCTATAGGATGGAGCCACAATGATCATGGAGCCAGACGGTCCGTACCCTGAGACCAATACATCCAATCACAGGTTCCTGAGCACCCGCCTGGTAGCGTGTCCTTAACATGACCTAGAGTTGGCGGTTCTATTACATCTGTGTTGGGTCTGCCTTTGTCACGCATGATGTGTGGAATCTCGTATCTGACAAACTGGAGCAAATGTAATAAAACAAGAGCCCGAAACCGCCGCGTAATCGGATGGATTTATTGTACTCAGCGGCGAACAAAGTGTACCCACCCCATGATGGCCATGCACTGGCATAGGGGCCTGTAATGTACTCTGCCCACTCCATCACTGGCATAGAGGCCTGCAATGTACTCTGCCCACCCCATCACTGGCATAGGGGCCTGCAATGCACTCTGCCCACCCCATCACTGGCATAGGGGCCTGCAATGTACTCTGCCTACCCCATCACTGGCATAGGGGCCTGTAATGTACTCTGCCCACCCCATCACTGGCATAGGGGCCTGTAATGTACTCTGCCTACCCCATCACTGGTATAGGGGCCTGTAATGTACACTGCCCACCCCATCACTGGCATAGGGGCCTGCAATGTACACTGCCCACCCCATCACTGGCATAGGGGCCTGCAATGTACACTGCCCACTCCATCACTGGTATAGGGGCCTGTAATGTACTCTGCCCACCCCATCACTGGCATAGGGGCCTGCAATGTACTCTGCCCACCCCATCCCTGGCATAGGGGCCTGTAATGTACACTGCCCACCCCATCACTGGCATAGGGGCCTGCAATGTACACTGCCCACTCCATCACTGGTATAGGGGCCTGTAATGTACTCTGCCCACCCCATCACTGGCATAGGGGCCTGCAATGTACTCTGCCCACCCCATCCCTGGCATAGGGGCCTGTAATGTACACTGCCCACCCCATCACTGGCATAGGGGCCTGTAATGTACTCTGCCCACCCCAGCACAGGCATAGGGGCCTGTAATGTACTCTGCCCACTCCATCACTGGCATAGAGGCCTGCAATGTACTCTGCCCACCCCATCACTGGCATAGGGGCCTGTAATGTACTCTGCCCACCCCATCACTGGCATAGGGGCCTGCAATGCACTCTGCCCACCCCATCACTGGCATAGGGGCCTGCAATGTACTCTGCCCACCCCATCACTGGCATAGGGGCCTGTAATGTACTCTGCCCACCCCATCACTGGCATAGGGGCCTGTAATGTACTCTGCCTACCCCATCACTGGTATAGGGGCCTGTAATGTACACTGCCCACCCCATCACTGGCATAGGGGCCTGCAATGTACACTGCCCACCCCATCACTGGCATAGGGGCCTGCAATGTACACTGCCCACTCCATCACTGGTATAGGGGCCTGTAATGTACTCTGCCCACCCCATCACTGGCATAGGGGCCTGCAATGTACTCTGCCCACCCCATCACTGGTATAGGGGCCTGCAATGTACTCTGCCCACCCCATCACTGGTAGAGGGGCCTGCAATGTACTCTGCCCACCCCATCACTGGTATAGGGTCCTGTAATGTACTCTGCCCACCCCATCACTGGCATAGGGGCCTGCAATGTACTCTGCCCACCCCATCACTGGTATAGGGGCCTGCAATGTACTCTGCCCACCCCATCACTGGCATAGGGGCCTGCAATGTACTCTGCCCACCCCATCACTGGTATAGGGGACTGCAATGTACACTGCCCACCCCATCACCGGTAGAGAGGCCTGTAATGTACTCTGCCCACCCCATCACTGGCATAGGGGCCTGTAATGTCCTCTGCCCACCCCATCACTGGTAGAGGGGCCTGTAATGTACTCTGCCCACCCCAGCACAGGCATAGGGGCCTGTAATGTACTCTGCCCACCCCAGCACTGGCATAGGGGCCTGTAATGTACTCTGCCCACCCCATCACTGGCATAGGGGCCTGTAATGCACTCTGCTCACCCCATCACTGGTAGAGGGTCCTGTAATGTACTCTGCCCACCCCATCACTGGCATAGGGGCCTGTAATGCACTCTGCCCACCCCATCACTGGTAGAGGGTCCTGTAATGCACTCTGCCCACCCCATCACTGGTAGAGAGCCCTGTAATGTACTCTGCCCACCCCATCACTGGCATAGGGGCCTGTAATGTACTCTGCCCACCCCATCACTGGCATAGGGGCCTGTAATGCACTCTGCCCACCCCATCACTGGTAGAGGGTCCTGTAATGCACTCTGCCCACCCCATCACTGGTAGAGAGCCCTGTAATGTACTCTGCCCACCCCATCACTGGCATAGGGGCCTGTAATGTACTCTGCCCACCCCATCACTGGCATAGGGGCCTGTAATGCACTCTGCCCACCCCATCACTGGTAGAGGGTCCTGTAATGCACTCTGCCCACCCCATCACTGGTAGAGAGGCCTGTAATGTACTCTGCCCACCCCATCACTGGCATAGGGGCATGTAATGTACTCTGCCCACCCCATCACTGGCATAGGGGCCTGCAATGTACTCTGCCCACCCCATCACTGGCATAGAGGCCTGCAATGTACTCTGCCCACCCCATCACTGGCATAGGGGCCTGTAATGTACTCTGCCCACCCCATCACCGGTAGAGAGCCCTGTAATGTACTCTGCCCACCCCATCACTGGCATAGGGGCCTGTAATGTACTCTGCCCACCCCATCACTGGTAGAGGGGCCTGCAATGTACTCTGCCCACCCCATCACTGGCATAGGGGCCTGTAATGTACTCTGCCCACCCCATCACTGGCATAGGGGCCTGTAATGTACACTGCCCACCCCATCACTGGTAGAGGGTCCTGCAATGTACACTGCCCACCCCATCACTGGCATAGGGGCCTGTAATGTACACTGCCCACCCCATCACCGGTAGAGAGGCCTGTAATGTACTCTGCCCACCCCATCACTGGCATAGGGGCCTGTAATGCACTCTGCTCACCCCATCACTGGTAGAGGGTCCTGTAATGTACTCTGCCCACCCCATCACTGGCATAGGGGCCTGTAATGCACTCTGCCCACCCCATCACTGGTAGAGGGTCCTGTAATGCACTCTGCCCACCCCATCACTGGTAGAGAGGCCTGTAATGTACTCTGCCCACCCCATCACTGGCATAGGGGCCTGTAATGTACTCTGCCCACCCCATTACTGGCATAGGGGCCTGCAATGTACTCTGCCCACCCCATCACTGGCATAGGGGCCTGCAATGTACTCTGCCCACCCCATCACTGGCATAGGGGCCTGTAATGTACTCTGCCCACCCCATCACTGGTAGAGAGCCCTGTAATGTACTCTGCCCACCCCATCACTGGCATAGGGGCCTGCAATGTACTCTGCCCACCCCATCACTGGCATAGGGGCCTGTAATGTACTCTGCCCACCCCATCACCGGTATAGAGCCCTGTAATGTACTCTGCCCACCCCATCACTGGCATAGGGGCCTGCAATGTACTCTGCCCACCCCATCACTGGTATAGGGGCCTGCAATGTACTCTGCCCACCCCATCACTGGTATAGGGGCCTGCAATGAACTCTGCCCACCCCATCACTGGTATAGGGGCCTGTAATGCACTCTGCCCACCCCATCACCGGTAGAGAGCCCTGTAATGTACTCTGCCCACCCCATCACTGGCATAGGGGCCTGTAATGCACTCTGCCCACCCCATCACTGGTAGAGGGTCCTGTAATGCACTCTGCCCACCCCATCACTGGTAGAGAGCCCTGTAATGTACTCTGCCCACCCCATCACTGGCATAGGGGCCTGCAATGTACTCTGCCCACCCCATCACTGGCATAGGGGCCTGTAATGCACTCTGCCCACCCCATCACTGGTAGAGGGTCCTGTAATGCACTCTGCCCACCCCATCACTGGTAGAGAGCCCTGTAATGTACTCTGCCCACCCCATCACTGGCATAGGGGCCTGTAATGTACTCTGCCCACCCCATCACTGGCATAGGGGCCTGTAATGCACTCTGCCCACCCCATCACTGGTAGAGGGTCCTGTAATGCACTCTGCCCACCCCATCACTGGTAGAGAGGCCTGTAATGTACTCTGCCCACCCCATCACTGGCATAGGGGCATGTAATGTACTCTGCCCACCCCATCACTGGCATAGGGGCCTGCAATGTACTCTGCCCACCCCATCACTGGCATAGGGGCCTGCAATGTACTCTGCCCACCCCATCACTGGCATAGGGGCCTGTAATGTACTCTGCCCACCCCATCACTGGTAGAGGGGCCTGCAATGTACTCTGCCCACCCCATCACTGGCATAGGGGCCTGTAATGTACTCTGCCCACCCCATCACTGGCATAGGGGCCTGTAATGTACACTGCCCACCCCATCACTGGTAGAGGGTCCTGCAATGTACACTGCCCACCCCATCACTGGCATAGGGGCCTGTAATGTACACTGCCCACCCCATCACCGGTAGAGAGGCCTGTAATGTACTCTGCCCACCCCATCACTGGCATAGGGGCCTGTAATGCACTCTGCTCACCCCATCACTGGTAGAGGGTCCTGTAATGTACTCTGCCCACCCCATCACTGGCATAGGGGCCTGTAATGCACTCTGCCCACCCCATCACTGGTAGAGGGTCCTGTAATGCACTCTGCCCACCCCATCACTGGTAGAGTGGCCTGTAATGTACTCTGCCCACCCCATCACTGGCATAGGGGCCTGTAATGTACTCTGCCCACCCCATTACTGGCATAGGGGCCTGCAATGTACTCTGCCCACCCCATCACTGGCATAGGGGCCTGCAATGTACTCTGCCCACCCCATCACTGGCATAGGGGCCTGTAATGTACTCTGCCCACCCCATCACCGGTAGAGAGCCCTGTAATGTACTCTGCCCACCCCATCACTGGCATAGGGGCCTGCAATGTACTCTGCCCACCCCATCACTGGCATAGGGGCCTGTAATGTACTCTGCCCACCCCATCACCGGTAGAGAGCCCTGTAATGTACTCTGCCCACCCCATCACTGGCATAGGGGCCTGCAATGTACTCTGCCCACCCCATCACTGGTATAGGGGCCTGCAATGTACTCTGCCCACCCCATCACTGGTATAGGGGCCTGCAATGAACTCTGCCCACCCCATCACTGGTATAGGGGCCTGTAATGTACTCTGCCCACCCCATCACTGGCATAGGGGCCTGCAGTGTACACTCTCCACCCCATTATGGCCGAATGAGAGCTAGTTGTTTAATTAGAAATAAATTATTAATACATATATTAATCCCCTCACCTCACCGCACGCCTCTCACCGCACGCCTCTCACCGCACACCTCTCACCGCACTCCTCTCACCGCACTCCTCTCACCGCACTCCTCTCACCGCACGCCTCTCACCGCACGCCTCTCACCGCACGCCTCTCACCGCACGCCTCTCACCGCACTCCTCTCACCGCACGCCTCTCACCGCACGCCTCTCACCGCACGCCTCTCACCGCACGCCTCTCACCGCACTCCTCTCACCGCACTCCTCTCACCGCACACCTCTCACCGCACTCCTCTCACCGCACTCCTCTCACCGCACTCCTCTCACCGCACTCCTCTCACCGCACGCCTCTCTCACCGCACGCCTCTCTCACCGCACGCCTCTCTCACCGCACGCCTCTCACCGCACGCCTCTCACCGCACGCCTCTCACCGCACGCCTCTCACCGCACTCCTCTCACAGTAACACCGCACTCCTCTCACCGCACTCCTCTCACCGCACTCCTCTCACCGCACTCCTCTCACCGCACTCCTCTCACCGCACACCTCTCACCGCACTCCTCTCACCGCACACCTCTCACCGCACTCCTCTCACCGCACTCCTCTCACCGCACACCTCTCACCGCACACCTCTCACCGCACACCTCTCACCTCACTCCCCTCACCTCACTCCCCTCACCGCACACATCTCACCGCACTCCTCTCACCGCACACCCATCCCCGCACTCCTCTCACCGCACTCCCCTCACCGCACTCCCCTCACCGCACACCCCTCACCGCACTCCTCTCACCGCACTCCTCTCACCTCACACCTCTCACCGCACACCTCTCACCTCACTCCCCTCACCTCACTCCCCTCACCTCACTCCCCTCACCTCACTCCCCTCACCGCACACATCTCACCGCACTCCTCTCACCGCACACCCCTCCCCGCACACCCCTCCCCGCACTCCTCTCACCGCACTCCCCTCACCGCACTCCCCTCACCGCACACCCCTCACCGCACTCCTCTCACCGCACTCCTCTCACCGCACTCCTCTCACCGCACACCCCTCCCCGCACTCCCCTCACCGCACACCCCTCACCGCACACATCTCACCGCACTCCTCTCACCGTACACCCCTCCCCGCACTCCTCTCACCGCACTCCCCTCACCGCACTCCCCTCACCGCACACCCCTCACCGCACTCCTCTCACCGCACTCCTCTCACCGCACTCCTCTCACCGCACTCCTCTCACCGCACTCCTCTCACCGCACTCCCCTCACCGCACACCCCTCACCGCACTCCTCTCACCGCACTCCTCCCACCTCACTCCCCTCACATCACTCTGCTCACCCCATCACTGGTAGAGGGTCCTGTAATGTACTCTGCCCACCCCATCACTGGCATAGGGGCCTGTAATGCACTCTGCCCACCCCATCACTGGTAGAGGGTCCTGTAATGCACTCTGCCCACCCCATCACTGGTAGAGAGGCCTGTAATGTACTCTGCCCACCCCATCACTGGCATAGGGGCCTGTAATGTACTCTGCCCACCCCATTACTGGCATAGGGGCCTGCAATGTACTCTGCCCACCCCATCACTGGCATAGGGGCCTGCAATGTACTCTGCCCACCCCATCACTGGCATAGGGGCCTGTAATGTACTCTGCCCACCCCATCACCGGTAGAGAGCCCTGTAATGTACTCTGCCCACCCCATCACTGGCATAGGGGCCTGCAATGTACTCTGCCCACCCCATCACTGGCATAGGGGCCTGTAATGTACTCTGCCCACCCCATCACCGGTAGAGAGCCCTGTAATGTACTCTGCCCACCCCATCACTGGCATAGGGGCCTGCAATGTACTCTGCCCACCCCATCACTGGTATAGGGGCCTGCAATGTACTCTGCCCACCCCATCACTGGTATAGGGGCCTGCAATGAACTCTGCCCACCCCATCACTGGTATAGGGGCCTGTAATGTACTCTGCCCACCCCATCACTGGCATAGGGGCCTGCAGTGTACACTCTCCACCCCATTATGGCCGAATGAGAGCTAGTTGTTTAATTAGAAATAAATTATTAATACATATATTAATCCCCTCACCTCACCGCACGCCTCTCACCGCACGCCTCTCACCGCACACCTCTCACCGCACTCCTCTCACCGCACTCCTCTCACCGCACGCCTCTCACCGCACGCCTCTCACCGCACGCCTCTCACCGCACGCCTCTCACCGCACTCCTCTCACCGCACGCCTCTCACCGCACGCCTCTCACCGCACGCCTCTCACCGCACTCCTCTCACCGCACTCCTCTCACCGCACACCTCTCACCGCACTCCTCTCACCGCACTCCTCTCACCGCACTCCTCTCACCGCACTCCTCTCACCGCACGCCTCTCTCACCGCACGCCTCTCTCACCGCACGCCTCTCTCACCGCACGCCTCTCTCACCGCACGCCTCTCTCACCGCACGCCTCTCACCGCACGCCTCTCACCGCACGCCTCTCACCGCACGCCTCTCACCGCACTCCTCTCACAGTAACACCGCACTCCTCTCACCGCACTCCTCTCACCGCACTCCTCTCACCGCACTCCTCTCACCGCACTCCTCTCACCGCACACCTCTCACCGCACTCCTCTCACCGCACACCTCTCACCGCACTCCTCTCACCGCACTCCTCTCACCGCACACCTCTCACCGCACACCTCTCACCGCACACCTCTCACCTCACTCCCCTCACCTCACTCCCCTCACCGCACACATCTCACCGCACTCCTCTCACCGCACACCCATCCCCGCACTCCTCTCACCGCACTCCCCTCACCGCACTCCCCTCACCGCACACCCCTCACCGCACTCCTCTCACCGCACTCCTCTCACCTCACACCTCTCACCGCACACCTCTCACCTCACTCCCCTCACCTCACTCCCCTCACCTCACTCCCCTCACCTCACTCCCCTCACCGCACACATCTCACCGCACTCCTCTCACCGCACACCCCTCCCCGCACACCCCTCCCCGCACTCCTCTCACCGCACTCCCCTCACCGCACTCCCCTCACCGCACACCCCTCACCGCACTCCTCTCACCGCACTCCTCTCACCGCACTCCTCTCACCGCACACCCCTCCCCGCACTCCCCTCACCGCACACCCCTCACCGCACACATCTCACCGCACTCCTCTCACCGTACACCCCTCCCCGCACTCCTCTCACCGCACTCCCCTCACCGCACTCCCCTCACCGCACACCCCTCACCGCACTCCTCTCACCGCACTCCTCTCACCGCACTCCTCTCACCGCACTCCTCTCACCGCACTCCTCTCACCGCACTCCCCTCACCGCACACCCCTCACCGCACTCCTCTCACCGCACTCCTCCCACCTCACTCCCCTCACATCACTCCCCTCACCTCACTCCCCTCACCTCACTCCCCTCACCGCACACCTCTCACCGCACTCCCCTCACCTCACTCCTCTCACCTCACTCCCCTCACCTCACTCCCCTCACTGCACTCCCCTCACTCCTCTCACTGCACTCTCACTAAAGAGACAGTCCCTAAACTTACAGTAAAGGGGCCTTTAGTCCCATAAAGTTCTGTTTACAAAAACAATTGAATTAATGATGTTAGATTATAAAAAACAACCTTTAAAGGCACAGAAGGTTCCTGGGTGTATGTAATATCCCCGGGTATCTATTTACTGACATGGACTTTATTTTATTATCAAGTTTTTATAAGCTGTGTTTTTTACTGGCTAAAATCAAACAAATAGTCCCTGTATGGGTCTGCCCTCTGCAGCGTATGGAGACACAGACTCTGTAGGGCTGGGTGTGCAGTGTAGTGTCCTAGTCTATCAGGGACCACATCTCAGCAGCATGTTACAGAATGTTACTGAGAGATGGCCACTGATTGGTTAGTATGAGACAGTACAGCGAGTACTACAGAGTCTGTGTCTGCATATACTCCTAGTAACATCCGGGACCCTCCATATCCCTTTAAATATATAACTGGTTTGTAGTCAGCGCCATTGTGTGTCATGTAACATGTAAATAAAACCCTGTATGTTAATGCCATGTTGTGTGTAGATACAAATCAGCTACACTGGCTGTAAACTGATGAACATGCAGAGGACGTTGAAGTTTAATAAGTGGCAGCATGTTTTGGATTTCCCTCTAATGGCTCGTGAAGATGTCGGCGCAGGGGGGGGGTCGCCGTCCCTCGGGAGCCGGATCTTGGCTCTCTGGACTTTCACAGGCTTTAAAATTGTTTCACTTCGACACTGACTGATGCCGAGAGAATGTGAGGGCTGTGGGAACTGGCACCGCCTGCACCGCACGTACATCATGGGAAAGGGGCACCGCTCGGACCCCTGCCGATGACATCACGTGTGTGCTCTGGGGGCACCGGTGCTAATGTTTATAAACAGACAAACAGTTTATTTGGGTCTTAGACAGATGTGTTTATTTTCTGCAGATGTGACCTCTTAACCCGTCTATTTGTTCCAGTTGCTCGATGTTCTTGTCTTAAAGGGGCGCTGACACCCCAAATCAGTTTTTTAGTTATTCTTAAAGAACGTGAAAACTGTCTTTTTCTAAAGTGAATCAGTCCTGGGAAATTCCATGTTATTGTTTCTAAATGTATATGTAATATTAATTAGCTGCTTAGTTGCTTGTCTGTCTCTGACCAAAATAAAGCCCTCCAGTGTTATCATGCACTTATACTACCACCCCCTGCCATTCAAAGGGTTAAACTACATCAATGACTTTCTTTGTTTGGCTATAGCTTACACAGTTACTATATACATCACAAACAACGGCAGCTTTTCTTGAACCACAGGGGTCCTTTAAGTCTATTTTAAGATACTAATTCCAATCTTCTATCTTGGCTGTACTGAGAAGAGGCTGCTGCAGGGAAGTGCTAGTACACTCTGCCATCACAAAAAAACAGCTAATTTCAGTGTAAAATATCTTGCAAAAGATCAACTTTTTCATTAATTCCAATAAAATGTTTTTTTATACTGATTTTTACTAATCTACAGGGACCAGGAAAAGGACATTATTATTATTATTATGACATCGGCCCTTTCTGCTCACATCCATACTAAGCTCTGTGAGAGAGCACTGTTTAGTGGACATGGCCTGCGCGGTGTACATTATACAGAACACAGCACTTTTGTGTCATGGATATAAAGGACATTATTCAGGTGCCTGAGATGGAAGAAACCGGACCCCGAGCACCTGGATCAGAGACCAGCTGCGTGATACAGTGCATTATGGGATATCATGAGGCAGGAACATTTATATTGGAATCAGTTTATTTATATCTCTAGCTATTTATCCTTTTTGTACACGTATATATATATATACTAAATTACCGTGCAACCTCTCACCGGCTCCCAGCCTCTCCCCAGTGCTGTGTCTACGTTACTTTGAGGCACATTTGTTGTGTTTTTCATGTCTTTTCAGTTCAGTGGTTTGGCCGTTAAAGGCGCACAGTGCATGTACCGGCTTTGGTCCTAAGTCGTACGGGTCGTAAGTCCTGCTTTGCGAGGCTCGCAGTGCAATGAGCGCCTTCAGTGCTCATTGCAGCCTAATTTCCGCGTGGTCGACGGCTTGCCTCGCTTTGCGATGCTCGCAGTTGTGTCCTTATGGGCTACAACCGGACTTGCAAAGCGTGACAAACCCACAAACGTGACAAACGATCTTGAACTGACAACTATATGTGATCTACCAATCTATGTATTGTGACAGAGTTATACAAACGCTTTGTGTGAGCTACAGACTTTATAAATATCTCTTCCCGCAGGAGAACTGAAGGAGTTAACTTTTCTGAGCAGTTGATGAGATGCACCTGAGCAGACATGACTGCGCCTGGAGTGTGCGTGCGCGTGTGTGTGTGGGGGGGTACTTATGGACTGAGTGGTTGCAGCTTGGCCAGAGTGGAGACCTGGAAATCTTAACAGTACAGGCCAGTGATTTTACAAACTATTTAGTTATTAAAGGTAAAAATTTATTAAAGGGATATGGAAGGTTCCCTAGTTTTAATATTACAATAACTCCATAAGTGTTTGCATCTAAACATAATTTTACTGACAAAAACATAAAAACTCTGTTACTCATTGAAACCTTGCAAATAGTCCATACAAAGCTCTGCCCCCTTTAACGTGTGCAATGATTGGCTAGTACTAGATGTACTAGCCAATCACTGTTTGTCTCAGAAGAATTTCAAAACATACTGTTGAGGACAGTATGTGGTTGTCTAGTACATCTAGTACCAATAGAAACACTGAGTGCAGGAGCTGTAGTGGGTAGACCTTTGCAGTAACTGTTTGGATGGTACCAGGGAGTTTTCTTGAAGGCACCAAATGTATAAAAGATCATTAAACTGAATACATTTCCGCGCCAGACAGTCGGTTATTTTAGTGTTTGATGAAACTGAAAGAGAAAGTGAAACCTCTAGTGCAGAAAACGCACCACTGAAGCGTCATATTTATAGTATGCTCATATGAAGAACTAGACTTATTTTCAGAAAGCTTAAAACAAATATACAAAGTCAGGCCTGTGTTTGGCTTTCTAGGACTGAACTTGTCCATCCTTGCCTTAGAGGATGAGATGCGATGAACATAAACTCTGCACAGGACCCGGAGGCAGAGACTGGACATGACACAAACAAAACACCCCACTTTATGCTGAGCCTGTTATGTTTGTGTAACACAATGTAACTCAATGCACCACAATACAACACAATGCAACACAATGCAACACAACACAATGCAACACAATGCACCACAATGCACACAATGTAACTCAATGCACCACAATACAACACAATACAACACAATATACCACAATACAACACAATGCAACACAATACAACACAATGCACCACAATATACCACAATGCAACTCCATGTAACTCAATGCACACAATGTAACTCAATGTACCACAATGCACACAATGTAACTCAATGTACCACAATGCAACACAATGTACCACAATATACCACAATATACCACAATGCAACTCCACGTAACTCAATGCACCACAATGCACACAATGTAACTCAATGTACCACAATGCACACAATGTAACTCAATGTACCACAATGCAACACAATGTACCACAATGCAACACAATGTACCACAATATACCACAATACAACACAATGCACCACAATGCACACAATGTAACTCAATGTACCACAATGCAACACAATGTACCACAATATACCACAATACAACACAATGCAACTCCATGTAACTCAATGTACCACAATGCACACAATGTAACTCAATGTAACACAATACACACAATGTAACTCAATGTAACACAATACACACAATGTAATCCTGCGTATCCCACAACAATACTGTAACATGTATGTGCAGCGTCTCGGATAAGGTGCTCTGTACAACTGTATAATAAATAAATAAAATGAAATAATTACACTAAAGCGAAACGAATGTCTCCAACGCTTCTCTATAAATGGAAAACATAATCTGCACATTGGGAAATAATCACTAACGAGAACTCGTCGCACTCGATGACAATAAAATGTGACATAAAGAGGCCGAAATCTAAACACAACGACTTTGTATCATTAGCACAAAACACAACTTCCTTAGACCGTTCCTTAAGACATTGGATTGGTTTTTACCTCATTTTATGAAACCTAGAAATGAGGATGTAATAAATCCGCGATGACGCCCCGAACCCCCTAATCGGACATTCGTCTCTGAGACACAAAGCACGCCCTGTATGGCCAACCGCCCAGGGGTAGCGCGCAGATAACGCAGATAGTAATGAAACCTGGTCCTTGCCAGACTCCTCTCTCTCTCTCTCTCTCTGTGCAGAGTTCTGTCCTAGCCAATCAGATGCCAGGATCATAAGCAGCTTTGTAGCATCCAGTGAGAGGGAAACAGATACATTGTTGTACCTGCCTCTGATTAAGCACATCTAATTATAAACATAAGGCTAATCTGGCTTGGATTCTCAGGGGCGTTCCTTCAAAATCAACTGTCTGATACTGGAGACATCTTGCACACTTTCGGGTAAGTTTCTTAATGTTTATTTTGGATCTTTTTTTTCATTCTCTATAATCAGAACCTTCCAGATCTCTTTATCTAATTAGAAATCCTTATAGATACGATTAAGACAAAGCACAACTTCCTCAGAACATACCGGCCCTGTCTGCATATCTCAGGGATAATTGTTTCTATGAGCCCAGGACCAGGTTGCGCTGCCTGTGTAACAGATGTCTCCTGGAACTGGATTTACTGACCTTACAGGAAGATAAGAATCAGAGCCGATGGGAAATCAGTGGCGGATATCGGGGCTCAGACAGCAAAGTCCAAATGTAAATAAATACAACCGTAAATGATGGTTATTGGGTGGAAGTGTTAGATAACATAATATAAAAGTTAGGTATTTAAAGCATAAATTACATCAGAACTTCCTCCCTCTCTCCTAATCTCATCTAATTATCTCCTACACTGGGGGTGATAAGTATGAAGAGCATGCCCAGATGGGACGCACCAAGAAACCTGGGACATGTATAAGGATATCCCGAGGAGTCGCCGATCCAGGGAGCGGATATTTATAGTATTTAGAAAGGAAACAAATATTTGTGAAAACTAAAACAATAATAACGTTATTAATAAATAATAATAAACATATTAACTATTTAAGTATTAATCCTTACGGTAGGTGGACATTTTAGGACACAACTCAGCACAGCTCATTGGCTAGGACGCTCTACATAAGTGCCCCGGGGGTGGAGCACACATAAATGTACTTTGATACAAGTATAGAGAATTCCCTCAATAACCTGATTTGATATGAGACACCCAATCAGACACAAGATATGAGACACCCAATCAGACACAAGATATGAGAAGCCCAATCAGACACAAGATATGAGACAACCAATCAGACACAAGTTATGAGACACCCAATCAGACACAAGATATGAGACACCCAATCAGACACAAGATATGAGAAGCCCAATCAGACACAAGATATGAGAAGCCCAATCAGACACAAGATTTGAGACGCCCAATCAGACACAAGATATGAGACGCCCAATCAGACACAAGATTTGAGACGCCCAATCAGACACAAGATAAGAGAAACCCAATCAGACACAAGATATGAGAAGCCCAATCAGACACAAGATATGAGATGCCCAATCAGACACAAGATATGAGAAGCCCAATCAGACACAAGATATGAGACCCCCAATCAGACACAAGATAGGAGAAGCCCAATCAGACACAAGATATGAGACGCCCAATCAGACACAAGATTTGAGACGCCCAATCAGACACAAGATTTAAGACGCCCAATCAGACACAAGATTTGAGAAGCCCAATCAGACACAAGATATGAGACGCCCAATCAGACACAAGATATGAGACCCCCAATTAGACACAAGATATGAGACACCCAAAAAGACACAAGATATGAGATGCCCGATCAGACACAAGATATGAGAAGCCCGATCAGACACAAGATATGAGAAGCCCAATCAGACACAAGATATGAGACGCCCAATCAGACACAAGATATGAGAAGCCCAATCAGACACAAGATATGAGACCCCCAATCAGACACAAGATATGAGACACCCAAAAAGACACAAGATATGAGACGCCCGATCAGACACAAGATATGAGAAGCCCGATCAGACACAAGATATGAGAAGCCCGATCAGACACAAGATATGAGAAGCCCGATCAGACACAAGATATGAGAAGCCCGATCAGACACAAGATATGAGACCCCCAATCAGACACAAGATATGAGACACCCAAAAAGACACAAGATATGAGACGCCCGATCAGACACAAGATATGAGAAGGCCGATCAGACACAAGATATGAGACCCCCAATCAGACACAAGATATGAGACACCCAAAAAGACACAAGATATGAGACGCCCGATCAGACACAAGATATGAGAAGCCCGATCAGACACAAGATATGAGAAGCCCAATCAGACACAAGATATGAGACGCCCGATCAGACACAAGATATGAGAAGCCCGATCAGACACAAGATATGAGAAGCCCGATCAGACACAAGATATGAGAAGCCCAATCAGACACAAGATATGAGAAGCCCGATCAGACACAAGATATGAGAAGCCCGATCAGACACAAGATATGAGACCCCCAATCAGACACAAGATATGAGACACCCAATCAGACACAAGATATGAGACACCCAAAAAGACACAAGATATGAGACGCCCGATCAGACACAAGATATGAGAAGCCCGATCAGACACAAGATATGAGAAGCCCGATCAGACACAAGATATGAGACGCCCGATCAGACGCAAGATATGAGAAGCCCGATCAGACGCAAGATATGAGAAGCCCAATCAGACGCAAGATATGAGAAGCCCAATCAGACACAAGATATGAGACGCCCAATCAGACACAAGATAGGAGACACCCAAAAAGACACAAGATATTAGAAGCCCGATCAGACACAAGATATGAGACGCCCGATCAGACACAAGATATTAGACACCCAATCAGACACAAGATAGGAGACGCCAGATCAGACACAAGATATGAGACACTCCCAATCAGACACAAGATTTGAGACGCCCAATCAGACGCAAGATATGAGACGTCCAATCAGACACAAGATAGGAGACACCCAATCAGACACAAGATATGAGAAGCCCAATCAGACACAAGATATGAGACGCCCAATCAGACACAAGATATGAGATGCCAGATCAGACACAAGATATGAGACGTCCAATCAGACACAAGATATGAGACGCCCAATCAGACACAAGATATGAGACGCCCAATCAGACACAAGATATGAGACGCCAGATCAGACACAAGATATGAGACGCCCAATCAGACACAAGATATGAGACGCCAGATCAGACACAAGATATGAGACGTCCAATCAGACACAAGATATGAGACGCCCGATCAGACACAAGATATGAGACGCCCGATCAGACACAAGATATGAGACGCCCGATCAGACACAAGATATGAGACGCCCGATCAGACACAAGATATGAGACGCCCAATCAGACACAAGATATGAGACGCCCAATCAGACGGACACAGGAGATCCCACGGACTGCCAGGTACATCTCATAGTCCTGTACACGGAGCTCCTTAGTCCGTCCCGTTCGGGAGGAGGTTCCTTTTGTGTTTTGTCTCCTTTCTCTCTACATATACACTTTTGGCTCGTTCTTCATATTTTGGTTTATTACAGAAATTGCTCATTTTAATGGTTTGGCCGGAACATAAAGAGATATTTTTAGGTTCTGGACGACTTGATCTTGTTAAAGTAAATCTCACTCAGATCATAAAAAAAACACATTTACTCGGAGCTGAGTAAGAGCTGGAATGTGATCCAGACACACGCGGGGGGGGATGCTTGGGGCGGCGTCACAGGAAGGGGCGGGGGCCTTTGGGGGGGGGGGGGAGATATCATTCTGGATTCTATTTTTTCCCTGTAGTGCACGTGGTCACAAGAAAGTGTCGGAGGACAGAAAATAAAAGTATATTCATATATCATGATCATCAAGTCATATTAAAGATGGCGGATCCTAGACGTGCTGTAGTGCAGCGGTACCTGTAGGTGCAACTACCTAACCTCTGTCATACAGGCATGTGCTCCTGTATCACACAGCCATCCCCTTTAAGAGAAGAGACCTCTGCCATCCAGCCATTTTGTCCTGATATAAACAATCACCCCCTTCAAGAAAAAATACCACTGCCAAACAGACATATTCTACAGAGTTAAGCAACCATCCCCTTTAATAAAAGGCACCATCACCTTCATTTGTTATATGCAATTATGCTGGTGTAGAATTTACTTTGCAGGTTTCTGCTGATCAAATTCTTAAGGAAAGACAATGGTATTGGCACAATGGTAATTCTAATGGACTAATTCTAATGGACTAATAGAAAGCTCCTACGTTATAAGCACACACTCTACTGAGAGCAGGGCAGAGAACCAAGTATGTACAGTAGATGATAACTGCGCATACAGTGAGGGAAATAAGTATTTGACCCCTTTGTCTTAGTACTTGGTGGCAAACCCTTGTTGGCAATCACAGAGGTCGGACGTTTCTTGTAGTTGGCCCCCAGGTTTGCTCACATCTCAGGAGGGATTTTGTCCCTCTCCTCCTTGTAGATCCGTCATTAAGGTTTTGAGGCTGATGTTTGGCAACTCGAACCTTCAGCTCCTCCACAGATTTTCTATGGGATTATGGTCTGGAGACTGGCTAGGCCACTCCAGGACCTTAATGTGCTTCTTCTTGAGCCACTCCTTTGTTGCCTTGGCCGTGTGTGTTTGGGTCATTGTCATGCTGGAATACCCATTTTCAATGCCCTGGCTGAGGGAAGGAGGTACTCACCCAAGATTTGTTGGTACATGGCCCCGTCCATCGTCCCTTTAAATGCCGTGCAGTTGTCCTGTCCCCTTAGCAGAAAAACACCCCAAAGCATAATGTTTCCACCTCCATGTTTGACGATGGGGATGGTGTTCTTGGGGTCATAGGCAGCATTCCTCCTCCTCCAAACATGGCGAGTTGATGCCAAAGAGCTCGATGTTGGTCTCATCTGACCACAACACTTTCTCCCAGTTCTCCTCTGAATCATTCAGATGTTCATTGGCAAACTTCAGACAGACCGTACATGGCTTTCTTGAGCAGGGGGACCTTGCGGGCGCTGCAGGATTTTAGTCCTCCATGGCGTAGTGTGTTACCAATTGTTTTCTTGGTGACTATGGTCTCAGGTGCCTTGAGATCATTAACAAGATCCTCCCGGGTAGTTCTGGGCTGATTCCTTACCGTTCTCATGATCGTTGAGACTCCATGAGGTGAGATCTTGCATCAGACCGAGGGAGACTGGCAGTTATCTTGTGTTTCTTCCATTTGCGAATAATCGCACCAACTGTTGTCACCTTCTCACTAAGCTGCTTGGCGATGGTCTTGTAGCCCATTCCAGCCTTGTGTAGGTCTACAATCTTGTCCCTGACATCCTTGGACAGCCCTTTGGTCTTGGCCATGGTGGACAGTTTGGAATCTGATTGATTGGTCCTTTTATACAGGTAACAAGCTGAGATTAGGAGCACTCCCTTTAAGAGAGAGTGCTCCTAATCTCAGCTCGTTACCTGTATGAAAGACACCTGGGAGCCAGAAACCTTGCTGATTGATAGGGGATCAAATACTTATTTCCCTCACTGACCTGCAAATCAATTTTTTTACGTGCGTTTTTCTCATTTTTTTGTTATTCTGTCTCTCGCTGTTACACCGGCCATTAAAATTATAGACTGGTCATTTCCTTGTCAGTGGACAAACGTTCAAAACCAGCAGGGGATCAAATACTTTTCCCCCTCAATGTACATGTAGAGGATAACTGCACATACATGTAGAGGATAACTGCACACACATGTAGAGCTTCTCTTGATTTATATGTCCTAGTATCAAGTACAGAACAAGCTGCCGGCCCTTTAACTCTTAATTTGGTGAGAACTCGAAAACAGGAAACGTTGCAACTCACATTGGAGCGCAGCGCCTCGCAGTGATTAGTTGTCAGGTCTATCCCCAAGATGTGGACTTCCTCTTGGTGATTAAAGGGACCCTGTAATCAGGAAGTTGAATTCATTTTAAAGAGCATTAAGAACTGGCTATATATTGTACTAGCCGTTTTTCTCTACAGTAAATCATTTTGTGCAGTGTGTAGTGTAATAGTGTGCGTGCGCGAGCCAAATCCGTTAGGGTAGCTGTGTACTTCTGGATTGTATAAGTTATTGTTCTAAAATGGCGCCTAATGTGTGGTATGCGGCTGTGGCTGATTTTGCGTCCTTGTTTTCGGATGTTGTCCGACTTTTTCGGAAAATCCGTAGGTGTTTTGCGTGTTTAGGGTCATTTAGCGTTGTTTTCGTTTTGTACTTAAATGGAGGTGTAACTTTACTTGCAGAGGTCCTGGGTGCCCCCCCCCCCCCCCCTTGCTGTGGGTAAGCTTTATATGTGTTTGTTGTGTGTATTTATTGTGTTTCTAATGTTTTTCGGGTAGCACGGGTAGCGTCCTTGTTTTTGGATCTCATATGTCTTTTCCAGAAAATCCGTAGGTGTTTGGTGGTGTTTTGCGTCTTTAGAGTGCTGTAGCCTCGTTTTCGTATTTGTTTGTCGTAAGTCTGTAAATTTTGCTAGGTGCGCAGGCTCGCTATGAGAGCCCGCAGCGTTAGCAATGTCCCGCATGCTCACAACTATATATGTGATTGGAGGGGACTCCATTTATATAGATTAATATCCAGAGTAACCGCCGTGTGCAGCACAGACAGCAGCTAGACGCCATGGTAGTGAGACAATAAGATGCTGGAAGGTTGGCGCGGGTATCTGGAGTCATGTAGACTGCAGGGCATCCGACAGCTGCTGGGAAGCGCGTGGTGGAGAATCCATGCAACAAACATGGAGACCAAGGTGGTCCCACAGGTGCTTGATGGGGTTCAAGTCCATGCAATTTGGAGGCCAGGGCAGTACTTGGAAGTCTTCATCGTGCTCCTCCAATCACTCCGGACAAGATCCCATCCGCTCCAGGGAAGACAGACACATGTATGGGTGTACTGCAAGGATGGATAGATTACCCAATCGGATGAGAGTGCCTTCCAGAGGTATGAGTGGGCCCAGACAATGCCAAGAAAACATTCCCCCGACCATAACGCTGCCGCCACCAGCTTGTGTTCTTCCAACAATGGTTGCAGAGTGTTTGTTCTCTGAGGTTTTCGACGTGTTTTTTAATATCCGGCCCCTGACATGTGTTACAGGCTGTAACTATATAGCAAGAACACTGTAAACATATAAAGTGCTTGTCACAGGAGAAATGTTACATAACACGTGTCTTAGGACATATGAAAGCACGTGTGTGTGTGTTCCATGTTTGATTACATGAGGCTGGGGGTTTATTAAACCTAGTAATCACTGTTTTTCTCTCCAGCTGCTCTCCCACCAACAACACACACAATAGGCAGTCTATCTGTCTATCTGTGTGTCTGTCTATGTGTCTATCTACAGTGAATACAAAAAGTCTACACACCCCTGTTAAAATGTCAGGTTTCTGTGCTGTTAAAAAATGAGACAAAGATAAATAATTTCAGAACTTTTTCCACCTTTAATGTGACCTATAAACTGTACAACTCAATTGAAAAACATACTGAAATCTTTTAGGTAGAGGGAAGAAAAATAAAAAATAAAATAATATGGTTGCATAAGTCTGCACACCCTTAAACTAATACTTTGTTGAAGCACCTTTTGATTTTATTACAGCACTCAGTCTTTTTGGGTATGAGTCTATCAGCATGGCACATTGTGACTTTGCAAGATTTGCCCACTCTTCTTTGCTTTGTCAGATTGCGAGGGCATCTCCTGGGCACAGCCCTCTTCAGATCACCCCACAGATTTTCAATGGGATTCAGGTCTGGGCTCTGGCTGGGCCATTCCAAAACTTTAATCTTCTTCTGGTGAAGCCATTCCTTTGGTGATTTGGATGTATGCTTTGGGTCGTTGTCATGCTGAAAGATGAAGTTCCTCTTCATGTTCAGCTCTCTAGCAGAAGCCTGAAGGTTTTGTGCCAATATTGACTGGTATTTGGAACTGTTCATAATTCCCTCTATCTTAACTAAGGCCCCAGTTCCAGCTGAAGAAAAACAGCCCCAAAGCATGATGCTGCCCCCACCATGCTTCACTGTGGGTATGGTGTTCTTTTGGTGACGTGCAGTGTTGTTTTTGCACCAAACATATCTTTTGGAATTATGGTCAAAAAGTTCAACCTTGGTTTCATCAGACCATAACACCTTTTCCCACATGCTTCTGGGAGACTTTAGATTTTTGCAAAATGTAGCCTGGCTTGGATGTTTTTCTTTGTAAGAAAAGGCTTTCGTCTTGCCACTCTACCCCATAGCCCAGACATATGAAGAATACGGGAGATTGTTGTCACATGTACCACACAGCCAGTACTTGCCAGATATTCCTGCAGCTCCTTTAATGTTGCTGTAGGCCTCTTGGTAGCCTCCCAGACCAGATTTCTTCTCGTCTTTTCATCAATTTTGGAGGGAGCTCCAGTTCTTGGTAATGTCACTGTTGTGCCATATTTTCTCCACTTGATGATGACTGTCTTCACTGTGTTCCATGGTATGTCTATTGCCTTGGAAATTATTTTGTACCCTTCTCCTGGCTGATACCTTTTAACAATGAGATCCCTCTGATGCTCAGTGTGGACCATGGCTTTTGCTGTGGGATGCGACTAAGAACATTTCAGGAAAGACCAACTAGAGCAGCTGAACTTTATTTGGGGTTAATCAGAGGCACTTTAAATGATGGCAGGTGTATGCTGACTCCTATTTAACACGATTTGGAATGTGATTGCTTAATTCTGAACACAGCTACATCCCCAGGTATAAGAGGGTGTGCAGACTTATGCAACCACATTATTATTATTTTTTTCTTCCCTCCACCTAAAAGATTTCAATTTGTTTTTCAATTGAGTTGTACAGTTTATAGGTCACATTAAAGGTGGAAAAAGTTCTGGAATGATTTATCTTTGTCTCATTTTTTTACAGCACAGAAACCTGACATTTTAACAGGGGTGTGTAGACTTTTTATGTCCAATCAATCAATCTATCTATCTATCTATCTATCTATCTATCTATCTATCTATCTATCTATCTATCTGCACAAGGACACCTTGAAGATTTATTAAATAATTACTAAAGTCCACAAATCACAAAGATTAGGACCCAACTGAACAGCAACAACCACCTTTGTATAAAATGTAACAATCTAGCATCACGTTTTTACTAGATCAGTCCAGTGCTGGTCCATGACACCTTTTCTGCTGGTCTTCAGGGACAAAGAGGGATTTATAGGAGCCTAAGACGTTACTCATATCACGTTACAGAGTGCTGACGACCTTATCTGCAGAAACAAAGCTCTCTGTACAAATCAGTAGAAAACTAAAAGAACATCCAGTGTGTCACTCGTGGTATCACCTTGATATATAGTTCTGGATCTTAAAGACGTCCCAATGAGCGCTGAACAAGAAGGTGCAGAGTCACTAATCTAGAGCAAAGCCTTGTGATCCAGAGCAGCCCCTTATGGACTACATGAGATGTTTAACATCAGACAAAATACAAACAACAAAAATAATAAATAAATAATAGCGTCCATAGCACCATATAATACGGAAAACATGGACGCTGGGCCAGATGTACAAAGAGTCGCAGTGATGGTAACACAGCCATAGTGAGCGGAGCCTCGATGCGCATCGCGCCATTTACTGATTTCACAATATCTCATATTTTTATTGCTTCAAGCTAAGTATGTCTGGGACAAACAATTAGCATCATATCTTGTTGACAATCAATATGAAGAGTTACAGTAAAATGGCCGGATACTCCTCGCAATGCAATGAGCTGCGCGGTAACTATGGCGATGCGACAACGAATGTGCACCAGTCAGAATCAGTGTTTATATGATACAGGTATTGTATACTTAGACGGCTCAATACTACTGGGTTGAGCTCATCAACACACAATGAGGAGCTCACTAATACTATGAGACGGAGCTCACCCACACACAAGGCATAGCTCACTGATAATGCTAGGCGTAGCTCACACACACACACGTCGCGGCACTTACTGATAATGCTAGACGTAGCTCACACACACACACACACACGTCGCGGCACTTACTGATAATGCTAGGCGTAGCTCACACACACACACACGTCGCGGCACTTACTGATAATGCTAGGCGTAGCTCACACGCATACGTGGCGGCGCTCACTGATAATGCTAGGCGTAGCTCACACACACGTGGTGGCGCTCACTGATAATGCTAGGCATAGCTCACACACACACATGGCGGCGCTTACTGATAATGCTAGGCGTAGCTCACACGCGCACATGGCGGCGCTCACTGATAATGCTAGGCGTAGCTCACACACACGTGGAGGCGCTCACTGATAATGCTAGGCGTAGCTCACACGCACACGTGGCGGCGCTCACTGATAATGCTAGGCGTAGCTCACACACACACGTGGAGCGCGCTAACTGATAATGCTAGGCGTAGCTCACACGCATATGAGGTGGAGCTCACTGATACTACTAGAAGGAGCTCACAGACACAGAGCTAATTAATACTATTGGGTGAAGTTCACCTACACACAAGGCATGGCTCATTTACACATGAGCTGGAGCTCACTAATACTACTGGGTGGAGCTCACCCACAAACAAGTCAGAGCTCATCTATACTACTAGACGGAGCTCACTGATACTACTGGGTGGAGCTGACTCGCAGCACTACTCAGAGCTCACTAATACTACTGGGTGAAGTTCACCTACACACAAGGCAGGGCTCATTTACACATGGGGTGGAGCTCACTCGCAGCACTGCTCAGAGCTCACTAATACTACTGGGTGAAGTTCACCTACACACAAGGCAGGGCTCATTTACACATGAGGTGGAGCTCACTAATACTACTGGGTGGAGCTCACCCACAAACAAGTCAGAGCTCATCTACACTACCAGATGGAGCTCACTGACACACAAGGTGGAGCTCACTAATACCACTGGGTGGAGCTCACCCACAAACAAGTCAGAGCTCATCTATACTACTAGACAAAGCTCACCGACACACAAGGCGGAGCTCACTAATACTACTGGGTGGAGCTGACTCGCAGCACTACTCAGAGCTCACTTATACTACTGGGTGGAGCTCACTCGCAGCACTACTCAGAGCTCACTAATACTACTGGATGGAGCTCATCCACAAACAAGTCAGAGCTCATCTATACTACTAGACGGAGCTCACCGACACACAAGGCGGAGCTCACTAATACTACTGGGTGGAGCTCACTCGCAGCACTACTCAGAGCTCACTAATAGTACTTGGTGGAGCTCACCTACACACAAGGCAGGGCTCATTTACACATGGGGTGGAGCACACTCGCAGCACTACTCAGAGCTCACTATTACTACTGGGTGGACCTCACCAACACACAAGGCAGGACTCATTTACACGTGGGGTGGAGCTCACTCGCAGCACTGCTCAGAGCTTTCCTACTCACCATTCTTTCGTTCCTTCAGAGGGGGTAATTGTTGGACAGACTGAAGGGACAATTCCTGTAAATTGTGAGCTACGGCCTCACTTTGGGGGCTGGGGGCCAAGCGCAGCCGTGACCCAGGGCCATCCTCCATAGCCTGGGACACGAGGTGGTCCATAGTGATCCAAGAAGGCGGCAGAAGCTCCAGACTAAAGCAGAAAAGGTCCTGGAAAGACAAAAAGAAAGTTTACATTAAAAGTCATAAAAAATATAATATTTCAAAATAATAATAACAATTTTACAATGCAAGAATTGCTCCTGGCGATAGGAAGACAAGGGTACTGATGATATATATGTACATCTAGGTATTTTATTACTATGCACTCACAGGAATGTACAATTCCCAGGAGTCCTGGCTGCTATAATTTGCACTTCTGGCTCCTAATTATTTTTCCAAGCTATATTGTGTTTCTATGGAGGGCGTCCTTCTTCCAGACGTACGTATAACCTGACAAACTTAGAAGAAGAATTGTAGGAAAAAGTAAGAGTAATTAAGACAGAAATAGAATTTACTTGGACACAGAAACACATAATAAGGAGCCAGGAAACATTCGGGCATCACTGCAGATGACAAATGATTTGGAAGTTTATAAGATATAGACTTCCTCAGGTAGCATAGTGACAGCGCTGTCTGCTCTCAATGCCCACAGACATGGTTCCCATGGTTAATGCTTAAGCCAATCACAGCAGACATCCTGTGATGCAATTTCTTTCAAAAGCTGAGCTCCAACCACAGGACTCACAATGTGATGAGGCAGCTCGGTCACTATGCTTCTTTACAATGTGTTATAAGAAACAAGATTGCTTGTTTTGTAATTATTATTACTATTGTTACAAATAAAGCACCGCTGTGTCAGTATTTCCTGTAGGGCTATAAACAAAATGTATAAAGTAGGTACAAAAGCCACAAATATGATGGTAAACACAAAAGAAATGTAGGGACAAAGCGCTCAGCGGCTTCCTCTATTGCATCGTTATAATATAAAAAGTGTTCAGCAAGTTATAATCACATATAGTTAATAACCAAGTAACACCAAATTAATATATATATATATATTACACAAGGTTCGTCTACATTAAAAGGTATTTATTAAAAGGCAACAACACAATACTATAAATGTATCACAAACACACAGCCCAGACCCACGGAGCAACAACCCTTTTTAAATCTATCTACCTATATAGTAATCCCCTTCCCCAAACACTTGATCTCACCCACGGTTAGGCCATCACCATTCATCACCACCATCACCATCCAGGAAGAAACAGGAAGCAACAGCAGTTTCCTGCCTGGATATACCCTTAGTTGCATCACTTCCTCCAGCAATTGTGGGAGGGAAGCAAAGACTCCCAGCCCTCCCACCTAGACCTCTTTAAGGAGGTCCTGAATTACCATGCAAGGAAGACAAGTTACCACAGGTGGGTGAGAGGGAGCGGAGCTGAGTTTATGATGCGGGCGATCGGTGAGAGGGAGCGGAGCTGAGTTTAGAAGGAGGGGCGGTGGGTGAGAGGGAGCGGAGCTGAGTTTATGATGAGGGCGGTGGGTGAGACGGAGCGGAGCTGAGTTTATAAGGAGGGGCGATGGGTGAGAGGGAGCGGAGCTGAGTTTAGAAGGAGGGGCGATGGGTGAGAGGGGGGGAGCTGAGTTTATGATGAGGGCGGTGGGTGAGAGGGAGCGGAGCTGAGTTTATGATGAGGGTAGTGGGTGAGACGGAGCAGAGCTGATTTTATGATGGGGCGGTGGGTGAGAGGGAGCGGAGCTGAGTTTATGATGCGGGCGATCGGTGAGAGGGAGCGGAGCTGAGTTTAGAAGGAGGGGCGGTGGGTGAGAGGGAGCGGAGCTGAGTTTATGATGAGGGCGGTGGGTGAGAGGGAGCCGAGTTGATTTTATGATGGGGGTGGTTGGTGAGAGGGAGCGGAGCTGAGTTTATGAGGAGGGCGGTCGTTGAGAGGGAGCGGAGCTGAGTTTATGAGGAGGGCGGTGGTTGAGAGGGAGCGGAGCTGAGTTTATGATGAGGGTGGTGGGTGAGAGGGAGCGGAGCTGAGTTTATGATGAGGGCGGTGGGTGAGAGGGAGCGAAGCTGAGTTTATGATGAGGGCGGTGGCTGAGAGGGAGAGGAGCTGAGTTTATAAGGAGGGCGGTGGGTGAGAGGGAGCGGAGCTGAGTTTATGATGAGGGCGGTGGGTGAGAGGGAGCGGAGCTGAGTTTATAAGGAGGGCGGTGGGTGAGAGGGAGCGGAGCTGAGTTTATGATGAGGGCGGTGGGTGAGAGGGAGCGGAGCTGAGTTTATGATGAGGGCGGTGGGTGAGAGGGAGCGAAGCTGAGTTTATGATGAGGGCGGTGGGTGAGAGGGAGAGGAGCTGAGTTTATAAGGAGGGCGGTGGGTGAGAGGGAGCGGAGCTGAGTTTATGATGAGGGCGGTGGGTGAGAGGGAGCGGAGCTGAGTTTATAAGGAGGGCGGTGGGTGAGAGGGAGCGGAGCTGAGTTTATAAGGAGGGCGGTGGGTGAGAGGGAGAGGAGCTGAGTTTATGATGAGGGCGGTGGGTGAGAGGGAGCGGAGCTGAGTTTAAAGGGGGGGACGATGGGTGAGAGGGAGCGGAGTTGAGTTTAAAAGGAGGGGCGATGGGTGAGAGGGAGAGGAGCTGAGTTTATGATGAGGGCGGTGGGTGAGAGGGAGCGGAGCTGAGTATATGAGGAGGGTGGTGGTTGAGAGGGAGGCCTCTTAGGAGTCAAAAGTAAATATTCGATGTTCCTTTATCCTTTTATATACATATATATATATATATATGTACTATATCCCCAAGTCCATCAATATATACAGTCAGGTCCATAAATATTGGGACATCGACACAATTCTAATCTTTTTGGCTCCATGCACCACCACAATGGATTTGAAATTAAACAAACAAGATGTGCTTTAACTGCACACTTTCAGCTTTAATTTGAGGGTATTTACATCCAAATCAGGAGAACGGTGTAGGAATTACAATAGTTTGTATGTGTGCCTCCCACTTTTTAAGGGACCAAAAGTAATGGGACAGATTAACAGTCATAAATCAAACTTTCACTTTTTAATACTTGGTTGCAAATCCTTTGCAGTCAATTACAGCCTGAAGTCTGGAACGCATAGACATCACCAGACGCTGGGTTTCATCCCTGGTGATGCTCTGCCAGACCTCTATTGCAACTGTCTTCAGTTCCTGCTTGTTCTTGGGACATTTTCCCTTCAGTTTTGTCTTCAGCAAGTGAAATGCATGCTCAATCGGATTCAGATCAGGTGATTGACTTGGCCATTGCATAACATTCCACTTCTTTCCCTTAAAAAACTCTTTGGTTACTTTTGCAGTATGCTTCGGGTCATTGTCCATCTGCACTGTGAAGCGCCGTCCGATGAGTTCTGAAGCATTTGGCCGAATATGAGCAGATAATATTGCCCGAAACACTTCAGAATTCATCCTGCTGCTTTTGTCAGCAGTCACATCATCAATAAATACAAGAGAACCAGTTCCATTGGCAGCCATAAATGCCCACGCCATGACACTACCACCACCATGCTTCACTGAGGTGGTATGCTTTGAATCATGAGCAGTTCCTTTCTGTCTCCATACTCTTCTCTTCCCATCACTCTGGTACAAGTTGATCTTAGTCTCATCTGTCCATAGGATGTTGTTCCAGAACTGTGAAGGCTTTTTTAGGTGTTGTTTGGCAAACTCTAATCTGGCCTTCCTGTTTTTGAGGCTCACCAATGGTTTACATCTTGTGGTGAACCCTCTGTATTCACTCTGGTGAAGTCTTCTCTTGATTGTTGACTTTGACACACATACACCTACCTCCTGGAGAGTGTTCTTGATCTGGCCAACTGTTGTGAATTGTGTTTTCTTCACCAGGGAAACAATTCTTCGGTCATCCACCACAGTTGTTTTCTGTGGTCTTCCGGGTCTTTTGGTGTTGCTGAGCTCACTGGTGCATTCTTTTTTTTTAAAGTATGTTCCAAACAGTTGATTTGGCCACACCTAATGTTTTTGCTATCTCTCTGATGGGTTTGTTTTGTTTTTTCAGCCTAATGATGGCTTGCTTCACTGATAGTGACAGCTCTTTGGATCTCATATTGAGAGTTAACAGCAACAAATGCAAATAGCACACTTGAAATTAACTCTGGACCTTTTATCTGCTCTTTGTAAATGGGATAATGAGGGAATAACACACACCTGGCCATGGAACAGCTGAGCAGCCAATTGTCCCATTACTTTTGGTCCCTTAAAAAGTGGGAGGCACATATACAAACTCTGTGATTCCTACACCGTTCACCTGATTTGGATGTAATTACCCTCAAATTAAAGCTGAAAGTCTGCAGGTAAAGCACATTTTGTTAGTTTCATTTCAAATCCATTGTGGTGGTGTATAGAGCCAAAAAGGTTAGAATTGTGTCCATGTCCCAATATTTATGGACCTGACTGTATATACATCAATAAAGAGGTTTCATGTAGATCATAAATTATCTATTTATATATTATATTAATATTATTTAAAAAATGCAACAAAGGGAAAAGATATGTTATTACCCCCAGTGAGGGTACAATATGTATATAATAAATTAAAAGTGGATTAAATCCTTAAAAAATATAAGTACTGGGCCCCAAAATAGATTTTAAAATAATAGGAAATTCTTATTGCTCCGTCTTTACCCAAATATAAAAAAATATATATATATATATAATATAACAGTTGTGAGCTTTGCGGGCTCACACAGCGAGCCCACCACAACTACGGCCCTCGCAAAGACGTCCTTGTGCTGGTGGAAATGAGCGCTGTAGGCGCTCATCCCTACGACGCGCGGGACTACAGATTAACAGAATTCTTAATTATACAACTCACAGTGCGAGACCCGTAGCAGTTTAAAAAAAAATGTGTGGAAAAACTACGGCCCGTAACAGACTTTGCAAACAGGAAAAACGGGACAAAAAAAATAAAAATACGAGGTCGAAAAATACGAAGTTAGCGGCTGAACCGCCCACATCCAAAAACACAAAGAAAATTTAAAAGAAAATAAGAAAAATTGGTTGGAACACGAAGTCCAGTATCTCCGCTGGTATACGGTAAAATATCCAAGAAGCACTGCAGTCTCAATTGGGAGTCAAAGAATACTGTCTTTATTTTGTTATCCTGAAGTATATATACATATTATTCGCAGGTAATACACATCCCCCTATTTGGCCACACAATACACATAGAGAGACAATAGGTGTGGTCACACCTCCCGGAGGCCACCTGGCTACTTTTATACAATACAGACATTGATTAGATTATCCTTCTCTTTGTGCTATCTCTCACAAACACTTTACACAATAGACTTTCCTATCACAAGAGCCCCTGTTATAGGATTATCTTTTAGGCTAGCAGACCAACATACATACAGTATAGCAATGTGATCATATTTTAACCATAAGAATAAAATAACCATAAAACAGGGTTTTTCTTCACACTCTGCATCCGAAGTGCATAGCAAAACTGCAGATCCTTTTTCTGAGCATTTAAAGGGCCAGAACCAGTCTAATAAAATCCACTATGCTCAAATAACATACAGTTCAAATACAGGCAATAATCAATGCAAAAGTCTCTTGTGGCTGCTTCTGCCACAATGCTCCCCCAGAACCAAGCCGGCATACACAGTCTGATCCCAACGGATCTGCTTGGGTAGGTCCGGAGGAGTGCTCACAAATCATTTCTCGAGTTCTGTCTGTCTGGACAACCCGTCGGCGTTACCATTTCGTTTCCCTGGTCGATACTGGATGGTGAAATCAAATGGTTGTAGTGCCAAGCTCCATCTCAGTAGTCTAGCGTTGTCCCCTGACACCCGGTTTAGCCACACCAACGGGTTGTGATCTGTGAGCAAGGCAAATTGTTGTCCATATAAGTAGGGCTGTAGTTTCTTGAGGGCCCACACCACCGCCAGGCATTCCTTTTCGATGGCGGCATAGCTTACTTCTCTGGGTCGTAGTTTCTGACTTAAATAATCGACTGGATGCTCGCCGCCATCGGCCCCAACCTGGCTCAGAACTGCTCCCAATCCAAACATAGAAGCATCTGTATGAACGAGAAAGCGTTTAGTTGGATCGGGAGCGGCCAGTACAGGGGCATGAATTAGGGCAGTTTTCAGTTCTTGGAATGCCTTCTCACACTCTGGGCTCCAGGTCACTACTTTGGGTAAGTTCTCTTTGGTGAGGTCAGTAAGGGGCTTGGCTAGGGCACTATAATCAGGTACAAATTTACGGTAATACCCGGCGGTCCCTAGAAAAGCTAAAACCTGAGTTTTCGTGCGAGGGGTTGGCCACTTAGCTACGGCCTCTATCTTAGCGGGTTCTGGCTTTTGCCGCCCACTACCCACCCTGTGGCCTAAGTACTGCACTTCGGCCATCCCTACGTGGCACTTGCTGGGTTGTAACGTGAGACCTGCCTCCCTGATGCGGTCGAGGATGGCTCCTATATGGGTCAAGTGCTCGTCCCAGGAGTTGCTAAAGATTGCTATGTCATCTAAATAGGCGCAAGCATACTCCTGGGATCCGTCCAGTAACTGGTCCACCATCCGCTGAAACGTAGCCGGCGCATTCTTCATCCCGAATGGCATCACCTTGAATTGGTATAGCCCAAACGGGGTGAGGAATGCGGACTTTGGGATGGCATCCTCGGCTAGTGGGATCTGCCAGTACCCTTTGCACAAGTCTATTGTGGTGAGGTACTGGCCCCTGGCCATTTTATCTAAGAGCTCATCGATTCGGGGCATGGGATAGGCATCTGAAATGGTTTTATCATTAAGTTTCCGGGAGTCGACGCAGAAGCGGGTGGTTCCGTCCCGCTTCGGTACCAGCACTACCGGAGAGGCCCATGGGCTGAGTATTCTATCACTCCTAGTTGTAACATTTCGTCAATCTCCTTCCGCATATGATCTTTTACGGATTCGGGTATGCGGTAGGGGGTCTGTCGAAGAGGGTGTTGCCCTGGGGTTTCTACCCTGTGGGTAGCCAGCGGGGTATACCCGGGCTAGTTGGAGAAGGTATCCCCTTTTTCCCGGATCTAGTATTTGAGCTTGCTCTCTAGTGCTCAGCCTGTCTCCTAGCTGTACTTCCCCTTGTCACAACCTACAATGATGATGGAGTATAGAGGATCCTAGTCCTCTTATCTCCTGTAGGTTTTAGACCTAAGATTTGGGTGACTCAGACCAATGGACCTTCTTTGCGGATGCAAGAGCATAAGTCCCAGCTTAAGGTAGTGTGCGCTGGGAACCCTGGAAGGAAGTCAGAAACGATCTCCTCTGCCAGCATATGCCCTTGGGTCAATAATACACCTGCACACAAAGTCTTGATGAAAATTATGAACCACTTTATTTGGAACACAACATCTTTTAAACAGGCATACAAAATCACCAGGAGGGCTATCTTTAGTCAGCCCCTAACTGCCTCTGGCCAATCAGGCAGGGAACCATGAGACTCCTCCCGGGTCCGCCCACTAGGTGTGGCTACCTAATTCAGTTGCTGCCTGGCTCTCAAGGGAGAAACATCTCCCTGTCCTCTGGACTTTGCCCTGATTCTCTGAGTGAGAATACCTGTAGACCCCCTGGGGTTATGGTGCCTCAATGTCTGTATAGACCCCTTTGTTCTGGCCTTGCTATCACTTCAAGTGTTTACTTTAGGTGATAGCTGGAAGGCAGATGGGTGATCAACTCAGGTTACATATGCAGTCAATATGGATGACTGCACACAACATGGCTCCAACATTCCAATACAATATATTTACAGATACAACACACAATGTTTCACACACATACAACCAACACATCCCACCAGCTCCCTCACATGACACCCATTACAATGAGCCTAAACATGGAAGGGATGGGGATATGCTAAGGGGTAAACTTATAATACTTTATCCCCTAGACCACAACATAACAATATAACCTTATAACAGTATAACAGGGTGTCTGGGAGCCCCAAACCCCCAGGTATCGTCTCTTGTGTCATCAGTCTGTGACAGACATCTGTCCAAGTCCCAGATGACTGCCAAGTGAGCCATGACAATTACCCCCCCAAGTACAGATGTAGGTATCCTGTACTCCAGGATGCCTATCTGGACTGACAGTCAGGGCTCTAGTTGCCGCGACAATCCATCTGCGTTCTGGTGGAATTTCCCTTTTCGGTGTTGCACCGTGAAATTAAAAGTTTGTAGGGCTAAACTCCACCTCAGTAGTCGGCCATTCTCTCCAGCCACTTTAGATAACCAACAAAGAGGGTTATGGTCTGTGGTGACTGTGAACTGTCTTCCGTACAGGTAGTGCTGTAGTTTGCGTAGAGCCCAGACTACTGCTAAACATTCCTTTTCTATAGTTGCATAGGCTGTTTCTCGTTGCAGTAGTTTCCTACTAATGTAGGCCACTGGGTGCTCAACTCCCTGGTTGTCTGGCTGACTCAATACTGCCCCTATGCCATACATGGAGGCATCAGTCTGTACCCCGAAAGGGCGGTTATAGTCTGGGGCAGCCAGGACTGGGGAGCAGGTCAGAGCATCCTTCAGTGTTTGGAAAGCCAACTGGCATGCAGAAGTCCAATTCACTTCCCGGGGTAGCTTCTTCTTGGTGAGATCCGTCAGGGGTTTGGCTGTGCTGCTGAAATCCGGAATAAATTTTCGGTAATACCCAGTAGTACCTAGGAAAGCCATCACCTGCTTCTTAGTTTTAGGGGTGGGCCAAGCTGCTATTCCCTCTACCTTGGCTGGTTCGGGTCTTAACTTCCCATTCCCCACCCAATGACCTAGGTATTGCACTTCTGCTCTAGCCCATTGACATTTGTCAGGTCTTATGGTCAACTTAGCTTGGTGAATTGCCTGCATAATTTGGCTAATGTGCCTTATATGGTCCTCCCAAGTCTGGCTAAAAATGGCTATATCATCCAGGTAGGCCTGGGCATACTCTTGGTGCCCTTGCAACAATGTGTCCACTAGTCTCTGGAAGGTAGAAGGAGCATTTTTCATCCCAAATGGCATTACTTTAAACTGGAAGAGTCCAAAGGGGGTGATAAAGGCAGACTTCTCCTTTGCAGTCTCTTCTAAAGGGATCTGCCAATATCCTTTAGAGAGATCTAAAGTGGTTAAATATTTGGCAGTACCTAGCCGGTCCAACAACTCGTCCATGCGTGGAACAGGGTAGGCATCTGTTTTGGTTTTATCGTTCAGTCTACGGTAATCCACGCAAAAACGAGTGGTTCCATCTTTTTGGGGCACCAATACCACTGGAGATGCCCAGGGACTACTGGATTCTTCTATCACTCCCAACTGTAGCATAGTGCGTAATTCTGCCTGAATGTTGGCCCTAACTGCCTCTGGTACCCTGTAGGGGTGTTGCTTTAAGGGGGCACATTCCCCGGTTACTACTGGGTGGACAGCTAAGGGGGTACACCCTGGCTTGGTGGTGAACAGGGAGTGGAAGGGTTTTAAGCTGTTGGACAGCTGCTCTTTCTGCTCTGCGTCTAATTCCAGGGTCTGCTGAATACTTTCTCCTACTGTATCCTGGTCTGCTTTGTTTAGCATATCTGGGATCTGTCCCTCTTCTGGTTCGTCCTCTGTGGCCCTACAAATAGCTAATAGGTGAGCTGCTCTCTGAACGTACACCTTAAGTCTGTTTATATGGGCAACTCTGGTGATGGCCCTATCCGGGTCTATCATTACTACATAGGCCTTGTTCCCCACTTTCTGGCTGATTGTGTAAGGCCCTACCCACTGGGACTGTAATTTATTCTGGGGGTGAGGTTCCAGCATAAGCACCTTCGTTCCCTCTTTCAGAATTCTATCACTGGTCCCTGCCTTGTAGTATTTCTGATCCCTCTGCTGGGCTTTCCTCATGTTTTGGCTGACTATTCCAGTTAGTCTGGACATGTTCTCTCTGAAGACTAGTACATAGGTGGCCACTGGTATGGGTTGCTGCCTATACTCCCCTTCCCATGTTTCCCTAATTATGCTTAAGGGTCCTCTCACATGTCTCCCATACAGGAGTTCAAAGGGGGAGTGCCCTGTAGACTCCTGGGGTACCTCTCTATAGGCGAACAGCAAACATGGCAACAACCGTTCCCAGTCTGGTTCCTGGTCTGTAAAAGTGCGTATCATATGTTTAAGAGTCCCATTGAACCGCTCGCATAGACCATTAGTCTGGGGATGGTAGGGGGAAGAGGTAATATGCTTAACGCCACACGTGGCCCATAGCTGTTCCGTGACTTTGGCCATAAATTGTGGGCCTTGATCGGACAAAGGAGGGCTATCTTTAGTCAGCCCCTAACTGCCTCTGGCCAATCAGGCAGGGAACCATGAGACTCCTCCCGGGTCCGCCCACTAGGTGTGGCTACCAGCTCATTCTATCTCTGTCTGTGGAGAGAGTAACATCTCTGCCCTGGCCTATGGCCCTATTATTGAGGCTGGAAGACCCTGTACTATACCATTGTCCTACGGTGCCTGGCAGTCTGGCAAATCTCTTTGTTCTGGCCTTGCTATCACTTCAAGTGTTTACTTTAGGTGATAGCTGGAAGGCAGATGGGTGATCAACTCAGGTTACATATGCAGTCAATATGGATGACTGCACACAACATGGCTCCAACATTCCAATACAATATATTTACAGATACAACACACAATGTTTCACACACATACAACCAACACATCCCACCAGCTCCCTCACATGACACCCATTACAATGAGCCTAAACATGGAAGGGATGGGGATATGCTAAGGGGTAAACTTATAATACTTCATCCCCTAGTCCACAACATAACAATATAACCTTATAACAGTATAACAGGGTGTCTGGGAGCCCCAAACCCCCAGGTATCGTCTCTTGTGTCATCAGTCTGTGACAGACATCTGTCCAAGTCCCAGATGACTGCCAAGTGAGCCATGACACCCCTAATTCGGTGTTGGCCGCCCCTTGGGCTAATAGGTCTGGTAGCGGTAGATTATCCGGGTCCTCGGCGGCCGAGGCACATATGGCAGTTACTTCTTCAGTCCGCTTGTGATAGGGTTTCAGCATGTTAACGTGGAGCATGCGTCTACCGCCTGCTCCTGTACATGGGGCAATTATATAGGTGGTGTCACATACCTGTTCCACCACCTTATAAGGGCCTTGCCAGGAGGCCTGCAGTTTGTCATTTTGGACTGGCTTCAAGATTAACACCTTTTGTCCTATTTGAAGACTGCGGTCACTGGCTCCCCTATCGTACCATCTGCGCTGATGTTGCTGGGCCGCCTGGAGATTAGACCGTACCGTCTGGATTAGGGTCTCCAAGCGTTCCCTGAAGTCTAGTACATATGGGACGATAGGGGTACCGTTACTGGTGACCGTTCCCTCCCAGTGTTCCCTAATTAGGTCTAAGGGACCCCACACTCTCCATCAGAATAGTAATTTGAATGGCGAGAACCCCGTGGACTCCTGGGGTACCTCTCGGTACTCGAAGAGCAGATGGGGAAGACACCTTTCCCAGTCCTTCTGGGTATCCATGAAGGTACGGAGCATTTGCTTTAAGGTTCCGTTGAACCGTTCACAGAGCCCATTGGACTGGGGGTCATACGCTGAGTTTACAATAGGTTTTACCCCACATGTTCTCCATAACTGATGAGTGACTTCGGCTGTGAATTGGGTACCACTATCTGAGATAATCTCTTTGGGGAACCCCATTCTGGAGAATATCCGGATTAGGGCATCTACTATAGTCTCCGCATGGATATTAGTTAGGGCTACGGCCTCTGGGTACCGGGTGGCATAGTCTACTACGGTTAGTATATACTTCTTCCCTGACGGGCTGGGTTTTGCTAGGGGTCCGATTATATCTACTGCCACTCTGCTGAAGGGCTCATCTATTATGGGTAGGGAGTGCATTTTTGCCTTGTACCGGTCCCCTCTCTTCCCTACTCTCTGGCATGTGTCACAAGTTTGGCAATACTGCCAAATATCTTTGGAGACCCCTGGCCAAAAGAAGTTTTGGGTCAAACGATGCTTCGTCCTACTGACGCCTAGATGTCCTGATAAAGGGATGTCATGGGCAATACGTAGTAATTCTTGCCTGTACTTTTGGGGCACGACTAATTGTGTGAGGGTCACGGGTACAGATCCTGCTACTACCTTCTCAGCATATCTATACAATAATCCTTTCTCCCAAGCGTATCTTTCCCCCTCCAACCCTGCCTGATTCTGTGTAAGCCTATCCCGGTATACCTGCAGGGACGGGTCGGTGACTACTTCAGTACCAAACTCTAAGGGGGGAGCCCAGGGGACGAAATGGTGGGTCAGTACTATTACTTACCGGAGCCTCAGAGTGTTCAGAAGATGCAGTGGTGCGGGCCTGCTGCCGTGTTACCACGGGTAGAGCTTCCTGCGCGTGGTGCTGAGAAACAAAAGCGGAGGTCAGCTTCCCCAAGTCGTTACCCAGGATGACATCAGCTGGTAAGTCCTGCATGAGGCCCACTTCCACATTCCCCGACCCAGCTCCCCAATCCAAATGTACTTTAGCAGTGGGAATTTTGTAAATCGCTCCCCCTGCCACCCGGACTGCCACATATTCTCCAGTGAGCTGGTGCTTGGGGACTAGGTGATTGCGAACCAGGGTTATGGTGGCCCCAGAATCGCGCAGACCCTGAAGGCGTTTTCCCTCTACGTGTACCCCTTGGCGGTGTCCCTGTCGGTTGTCTGCAGCTGCTTGTACTGGGTTAACCTCGTGGAGGGTGCCCAAAGAATCTTCATTAGACCGGGTCCCGAAGAAAGGTTGTCGAGGCTCATTCTGGTAGCAGTGTACTGCTGCCCGTTTTGCAGGGGAATTAGTTGGAGTATTCCACGTGGGGTGGTTTCTGTTTCTGGGACAGTCTCTCTGAATGTGGCCCTGCTGGTTACACGTGTGGCACCTGATGAAAGATCGGGCATTGTTGTACCGTGGAGGTGTTTGGTAGTTCCCACCACCTGGACGCAGTGCTGGGGTGGGGTTAATGGTGGGAGGTGGGTTAGCAGCACCCAAGATGACCCGTGCCTGTGCCCGTTGTGCCCTCCTGGCATCTTGGTACCAGTCTGCCCACCTGGCGGCGCCAGTTAAGATGCGCGGTTTCCGATCCCTCAGCCAGTTTTGTAAATTCGGGGTTAACCCCTGGAAGAATTGCTCCAGTAGCAGTAATTGTAGCATGTCCTCCACTGTGGTTGCTTGTGCGGCTTACACCCAACCTTTGCCCGCCCTAGTTAAGCGGTGTGCCCACTCCATGTGAGTATCTTTCTCCGTCTTTCGGCTTTCTCTGAACTGCTGCCGGTATGCCTCCGGGGTAATTGCATACCTGTCCAGGATCGCCTGCTTTACTTTCTGGTAGTCTCTGCTATCCTTGTCTGGCATGGTGCGGTAGGCTTCTGCTGCCCGGCCCGCTAGCTTACCCACCAACAGGGGTACCTGGTTGGCGGCGTTGATCTCATGTAATTGGCATAACCTCTCAAAGTCATGCAAGTAGCCATCGATGTCTTCGGTCTCCACATCGTTTTTAAAAGCATGGTACGGGATTTTAGGCTTCCCCGGTACTATGTGTGGTGTGATTAGGGACCCTTCTCCGGACCTCCGGTCTGCCCGCTGCTTTTCCATTATGTATTCGTGGACATCTGCCATAATCCTTTCAAAGGTTTCTGTGGGAGGCTTACCTGGGAAAAAGGCCAGTCTGCTTTGGAGTTCTCTTCCAAACTCATTCTGTGTGTTGTCCGAGAGGTGCTGTAGCAGCTGCCCGGTCTCCCTCCATGAGTTCAGCAATAAGGGTAGCTTTGGTTTTATTGCTGGCAGTAATTCCCCTTCCTTCCAATAGCTCTTTTAGCGTGGCCCGTTTCAAGTTGGTATAGTCTGTCCCCATTCACTATCCGTTCGGGTATATTCACATATCCGTACCATACGAAATAGCAAATTTCCCAAATGGCTGTAACTGCCGAACAACAGCCTGCTGTGAAGTTTGAATCCCGTCGCTGCCATCAATTGTAACAGAGTTGGAACACGAAGTCCAGTATCTCCGCTGGTATACGGTAGAATATCCAAGAAGCACTGCAGTCTCACAAGCCCCAACCTCCCATATTTACGACACTCAATTGGGAGTCAAAGAATACTGTCTTTATTTTGTTATCCAGAAGTATATATACATCTCTTCTCACAGGTAATACACATCCCCCTATTTGTCCACACAATACACATAGAGAGACAATAGGTGTGGTCACACCTCCCTGAGGCTACCTGGCTACTTTTATACAATACAGACATTGATTAGATTATCCTTCTCTTTGTGCAATCTCTCACAAACACTTTACACAATAGACTTTCCTGTCACAAGAGCCCCTGTGATAGGATTATCTTTTAGGCTAGCAGACCAACATACATACAGTATAGCAATGTGATCATATTTTAACCATAAGAATAAAATAACCATAAAACAGGGTTTTTCTTCACACTCTGCATCCGAAGTGCATAGCAAAACTGCAGATCCTTTGTCTGAGCATTTAAAGGGCCAGAACCAGTCTAATAAAATCCACTATGCTCAAATAACATACAGTTCAAATACAGGCAATAATCAATGCAAAAGTCTCTTGTGGCTGCTTCTGCCACAAAAAACATTACACATAGCACTGGGAAGACATGGCTGGGAGTCAGGATAGACGCAAATTTTAACCGAATTGGATGAGTGTCGGCGCTAGAAAAGCGTAAAAAAATATGGCTGCCAAAAAAACGAAAACGAGGCTACACGACCCGTAACCACGCAAAACACCACCAGGCACATACGAGTTTTACCCAGGAATGTAGAAGGTATAAAATACACTGTTAGGAAGGACGGAAAATGCTCCACACCCGCGTAACACATACACCATTGCCGCCGTTTTAAAACACTAACTTACAACTAATAACATTACCATTCTAAAATGCCCAATTACACGCGCACGCAGCCTATATACACTGCACACATTACTGACACTTACACCTCAGCTCAGCGCGTGGCTTGCAATGAGCGCCAAAGGTGCTCAGACAACCAAAAGTACACGAGGGGAGAGGCTAGCAACGAGCACCGAAGGTAATCAGAGGACCAAAAGCATTACCTGCCTTACAATTTTATGACCGTCATTTTTTGACGGGAAATTCGCTAGAATAATCTAATCTGCAGCGCTGCTACTAGATGCGCTTTCCTAGCCTCCGTGCTTCGTAATAATACTTCCTCAGGGTAAAATGACCGGGACACCTTCCCAGCTGGAATGGGCCGGTTTGTATTAGGGACCTCGGGTCTGTAGACCATCTCTATGTGTTTGGGAAAATAAGCAAATAAAATGTAATTATATATATATATATATATATATATATATATATATATATATATATATATTGTGTAATTATGCAGCATTAGAATCTACCCTTTTGTTTTCTGCTGATCATCTTCCTGTGTGGGAATGCAGAGGAAGTTTCTATATGTATAATGTGAACTAAATCTTTAGGATTAATGGACACACCCTCCTGAGCAAGTAGCAGAAATAATAATTCTGTATAAAAGTTACAAATGTTTGAGCAATTTGTATCACGAATGGTGGATCCAGAGGTGAGATTGGGGAAGGGGCTTGTTAAATGATTGGGCCCTTTAGCATTTGACACCCGCCCTCTGTCATGTATATGCTCAGAAGCAGACAGCTCATATCAACAAATGCAAGCCCTGCTCCTGCACAAATATAAAACACCCACAACCTTCCCCAAAGTAAGATGGATGCCTCCATGGCCCTACAGAAGCATGAGATGTATTTGTTATTATAAACCGGCTTTAAGACCTTTTCCTGTGGACTTGTGTATGTGTCGCCTCGCAGAGGTCCTTTAAGTTCTAGGCTAGTGATGCAAGGCCCGGGCTATGTCCAAAGACAGCGCAGATTCAATTTAACGCCACATAGTTGTCTTCTGAGATTGGAAAGACCCCGGACCTCTGACCAACTGACATATAAGTATGTTTGTGTACGAGCGTGTGTGTGTACGAGCGTGTGTGTGTATGAGTGTGTGTGTGTGTGAGGGGATTAATGCACTAAGCAGAGGAGCCGAGTATTGTACATATATCACATGACATCACACGCTATCTATGTGCGCTATGTAATGATCGCAAGCGTCCGGCAGTCACGAGACCACATGTATGAGCGGCTTCTGTGTGTAAGTAGATCGGCGTTCTGGCTCAGAGACACGGGTACTAATGGAGCGGTCTGTATCGCATTTAAAGGGACATGGCGGGTTCCTGGGCGTTACTAGGTGTATAATAACCCGGGTATCTATTTACTGACAGGGGCTTTATTTTATTATTAAGTGCTTATAAGCTCTGTATAAGCTCCCTGTATGGGTCTGTCCTCTGCAGCTCATGAAGACACAGACTCTGTGTGCAGAGTTTAATACTAGCCAATCAATAACCATCTCTCAGTAACATTCTGCAACATGCTGCTGAGACCTGGTCTCTGATAGGCTAGGACACTAGATGAAGGTTTTCACACACTGCTGTCCGGTAATTTTTCAATCACTAGAAATATCTTAAAGGGACCCTGACATCCCAACAGGAAGTTGATTTCATTTTAAAAAGCAGTAACAACTGTCTATACATTGTACTAGCAGTTTTTCTCAGCAGTAAAGCATTTCTGAAATATTTAGAAATGATTTTGCAGGTCCTGTATAATGATGATCCTCTCAGAGTGGGAGAGGGGTAACATTGGGGGTCTTCATTTACGCCACTACAAAGACAGAGAATAAGACTACAATCTAAATAAACACATGTAAACAGCTAATTAATATGCACAAGCAGCTCGTTTGCATATAAATGCAGCAAAAAAAGATTAGAATTTTCCAGAACTGATTCAATTTAGAAAGAAAGAAATGGATAACACAACATAGAGTTTTTCATTCTCTTTAAAACAACTGGACATTGGGTGACAGAGCCCCTTTGCTAGCCCCCCTGAACACCCCCAGTAAGTTACTGTAACGGTATGTTCCTAAAAATGAGCTTTACAGTAAAAAAAAACAGCCCAAAAATAATATGCCCTGTGGGCCTACTAAGGAATCGAACATATGCGCCGCCGAGACGCTGCCAACGCAAATAAATGTAAATCGCGCCGCTCTCGTCTTCTGAGGAAAACTTACTTAGCAGAAGGATTACTCACACAGAGGGGTCCCGGGGGTCTCTTAAAGGGATACGGAAGGGTCTCTGGTTTTAATATTGATATGAATTACTCAAGACCATGTAAACCTTACCCCGGCGTGTGACCCCGTTATATATTATTGGGGGGCTTTAGTGATCACCTGGTGTCCAGATCCTGGAAGATACAAAGCTGCTCCCTAGGCCCATGTCACAAACACGCGGAGAGTTTGTGTATAGACACACAAGGATTGTAACAATACACACGGATACAATACACACGGATACAATACACGCGGACACAATACACGCGGACACAATACACACGGACACAATACACGCGGACACAATACACGCGGATACAATACACGCGGACACAATACACACGGATACAATACACGCGGACACAATACACACGGACACAATACACGCCGACACAATACACACGGATACAATACACGCGGACACAATACACGCGGACACAATACACGCGGACACAATACACGCGGATACAATACACGCGGACACAATACACACGGACACAATACTCGCGGACACAATACACGCGGATACAATACACACGGATACAATACACGCAGACACAATACACACGGATACAAAATACACACGGATACAATACACACGGACACAATACACGCGGACACAATACACGCGGACACAATACACACGGATACAAAATACACACGGATACAATACACGCGGACACAATACACGCGGATACAATACACGCGGACACAATACACGCGGACACAATACACGCGGACACAATACACACGGACACAATACACGCCGACACAATACACGCGGACACAATACACGCGGACACAATACACGCGGACACAATACACGCGGACACAATACACGCGGACACAATACACGCCGACACAATACACGCCGACACAATACACGCCGACACAATACACGCCGACACAATACACGCCGACACAATACACGCCGACACTATACACGCCGACACTATACACGCCGACACTATACACGCCGACACAATACACGCGGACACAATACACGCGGATACAATACACGCGGACACAATACACGCGGACACAATACACGCGGACACAATACACGCGGACACAATACACGCCGACACAATACACGCCGACACAACACACAATACAGTCTTATTATTCGATTACTAACAACAGAGAGTACAAAGTATACAAATGTATCAGGCCTAAATAATAATACAAAATAATATATATATATATATACTAGCGAATTGCCCGTCAAAAAATGACGGCAATGAAATTGTAAGGTAGCTAATGCTGTTTAGTGTGTAATAATGAAATATATAATACATTAATAAATGAATATACTTTACTTATTTCGAAGCATTGTGTGGAAGAGCTGGCAATCTGTTTTGATGTTGCTGCAGCATTAGTGGTGTGGAGCTGCTGTGTAAGCGTGCTGAATGTGTGCAGTGTAACACTGTGCGTGCGCGAGACCAAACCGTTAGCGTAGTCGTGTACTTCTGCATTGGGGTAAAATGGTGGGTAATGTGTGGTATGCGTCTGTATCGGAATATCCGTAGGTGTTTTGTGGTGTTTTGCGAGTTTCTTGTGGTGTTTTGCGTGTTTAGAGTGCTGTAGCCTCGTTTTCGTTTTGTTCGGCGGCCATTTTTTGTCTCGCTTAGCGAATTTTTTAGTGTTCAAACTTTTATTTTGAGTGAAATGAAGGTGTAAGTTGTTTTTTTGAGGTCCTGGATGGTTCCTCTTGCTGTAGGGAAGCTTTTTATGTATGTGCTGTGTGTATTGATTGTGTTTTTCATTTTGTCATGTTCGCGAGTTGCGTCTGATTGTTGCGAGGTCGTAATGAGTGGTAACGTGTCTCGTATGTTGTTTGCGTTGTGACGTAAAGTTTGCGAGGGTCGCAGTTGCTGGCAAGGAGCGCCTTTGGCCGCTGCCCTTCGCTCTGGCTGGCTCGCCTGCTCACAACTATATATGTGACTAGCGAATTGCCCGTCAAAAAATGACGGCAATGAAATTGTAAGGTAGCTAATGCTGTTCAGTGTGTAATAATGATATATATAATACATTAATAAATGAATATACTTTACCTATTTTAAAGCATTGTGTTGAAGAGCTGACAATCTGTTTTGATGTTGTTGCAGCATTAGTGGCGTGGAGCTGCTGTGTAAGCGTGGTGAATGTGTGCAGTGTAACACTGTGCGTGCGCGAGACCAAACCGTTAGCGTAGTTGTGTACTTCCGCATTGGCGTAAAATGGCGAGTAATGTGTGGTATGCGTCTGTATCGGAATATCCGTAGGTGTTTTGTGGTGTTTTGCGAGTTTCTTGTGGTGTTTTGCGAGTTTAGAGTGCTGTAGCCTCGTTTTCATTTTGTTCGGCGGCCATTTTTTCTCACGCTTCGATATTTTTTTAGTCTCTAAACTGTTTTATTTCGAGTAAAATCGAGGTGTAAGTTGTATTTTTGAGGTGCTGGGTGCTCCCTCTTAGTGTAGGTAAGGTTTTTATGTATGTGCTGTGTGTATGTATTGTGTTTTACATTTTGTAATGTTCGCGAGTTGCGTCCGAGTGTTGCGAGGCCGTAATGTGTGTGAACGTGTGTCGTATGTTGTTTGCGAGTGTCGTAATGTGTGTGTCGTGCTCTTTGGTTTGCGAGGTAAAGTTTGTGAGGGTCGCAGTTGCTGGCATGGAGCGCCGAAACTGCGGCCCTCGCTTTGCGAGGTCCTCAGGTGCTGGCATGGAGCGCCTACGGCGCTCCATGCCAGCAACTGAGACCCTCGGCCACTGCCCTCGCTTCGCGAGGGCCGCGGGCTCGCTACGCGAGCCCGCAGCGTTAGCAACAACTCGTACGCTCACAACTATATATGTGATATAGTATATATTCAGCCCCCTTTTTGCGTATGCTCTGCAATAATATACACTATGAAAGTCCATTACATACGCTGCAGAGGGCAGACCCATACAGGGACTTGTTTGATTCTAGGCAGTAACAACAGATCTTATAAGCTTGTCTTAATAGAATAACGTACCTGTCAGTAAATAGATACCCGGGATATTATACACCTAGTAACACCCGCGGACCTGCCGTCCCTTTAGGTTCTGTGGTTTCCCACCATGGCCTGCCCCACACACCCAGCCCGGATTATAATAACAGCCCATTTGTCTTCTTCTGGGCCTGGGGCTCTTGTTCTTATACCACAAACGTCCTTATGAAACAATAATTTCTTGTGTCTTGATGCCAATATTCCTCAGACTCCCATGTCTTGGGTTTTCCTCGCTGAGTACCTGCCAGAGGGTCCGGCCCCCCCATCCCAGGTCCGGATTGTGCAAACACTATATACAGAAATAATAATGTCCTTGTCACACACCATTAAAGTGACAGCTACATATAAAGTACATAAAAGCAGATACACAGGGACATTATATTTCTGGTGAGACCTTCCCATTTATTAAAAAGTGCTTAGAAGCTCTTTTTTTTCTGCCCAAATCTTACAAATACTCTTGTTTTACCCTCTACAGCTCACGGAGACAGTGTACTTCTAAGTGCAGGATATGCGCTGTCTAATAGTAACCAATCAGTGGCAACATTCTGCAACATGCTACTTGAGAGAGGTCACTGACAGTACGTTTAGGACGCCCTGGCTTAGTGACTGTCTCCCTCTACTTCTTCAGCAGTTGGTGCTTATTCATGGTGACCCCTATAAGATCTATCATTGTGATTTCCATTAGTCCTCTTCCAGTAAGACCCCCCTCCCCCGCTCTCCCTGTGAATGCTGATTGGTGGAAGCTCCTGTGGCGGACAACCGGCCCCCGGCCTGTGATTTATCTTCAGTCTCTTTATTACATAGGGAGAGATTTGTTAACAACTAAATCATTCAGTGAATTTGATTAAAAGGAATTCTGGGAAACCACACGGTGTCCATAAAACACGAAGTCCTTGAGCAAAGGTACTCACCGCTCCGGCACTGCGCCAGCAAACAACACCTACACGCACAGATCATGTATGTTTCTCATATGTATTCACCACAACGTCATATATCGTATGTGAGTAACGAGCGACAGAAGCCCCCAAATAAATAGGACATTTGTGTCACATCTGAATGTGTAATAAAAACGTATATCTGGGAAACTGGGCGGGGACATGCAAATGAGCCAAAATACACATTTTATACACGGCTCGCCATATTACCCAGCTTACCCTAGGATGCATTATATATATATATATGTCTGTGTGTTATCATTATATTATCTTAGTCCTGATCACAATAATCTGATTATTTAAAGTGTCCAAATGTCACTAATATTTCTGGTGCGTTGCCCTTTAAGACCCCAAGTACAGTATTTTTATAATGCATGAAAAATAAGGTAAGAAAATCTTACATTTAATCTCTGTGTAAAAGTAACTTTAGGAACGCGGAGCTACAGCTGGTGAGGCAGGTGCAAAACACCAGGGTCCGCACCACACTAGTGTATGTTACTGAGACTGGTTTACACATAAATTCACCTTTCCAGCCACATGATGCAAAGCAGTTCACCTTTATATAGAAACTGGCAAATAAAACAGAATCTGCAAAGTTGTTTATCTCTCTCTATATCCCGGTAGTCGTTGCATTGGGATTGTGATGCAGTTTAAGTGTGTGAGCATTGGACATTAAAGTGATCCCAGCCCCCATCCTGTGGCCCCCCTAGCCCCCGACATGTGGCCCCCCAGCCCCTGTCCTGTGGCCCCCAGTCATGTGCCTCACTTAGCCCCTGTCTGTGGTCCCCCAGCCCCCTCCTGTAGCGCCCAGCCCCCTCCTTTGACCCTGGGGCCCGTCTTGAGGCTTCTCCATCCTGTGAATATTTTATTCTCTGATCATCTGGAGCTTCAGAGGAGTTGGACGGAGCTCAAAGAAAACTGGCAGAGAATGTGCATCATCCCTGTAACATTTCCAGCAGAGCTTTATGTTGTACTAGTGACATGCCCATCAAAAATGATGGCATGATATAGTGTTATACATTTTGTTTCTCCCCTCTCCCTCCCCTGTGTCTCTTTCCCCCTCTCACTCCCTGTGTCTCTTTCCCCCTCTCACTCCCCGTGTCTCTTTCCCCCTCTCACTCCCTGTGTCTCTTTCCCCCTCTCCCTTCTCCTGTGTCTCTTCCCCCCTCTCCCTCCCCTGTGTCTCTTCCCCCCCTCTCCCTCCCTACTTTGTCTCTTCCCCCCTCTCCCTCCCTGTGTCCCCTTTCCCCCCTCTCCCTCCCGTGTCTCCCTTCCCCCCTCTCCTGTGTCTCATTTACCCCCTCTCCCTCCCCTGAGTCTCCTTTACCCCCTCTCCCTTACCTGTGTCTCCTAGCTTTTGTACCCTTTTCCTGATGGATACCTTTTTAACAATGAGATCCCTCTGATGCTTTGGAAGCTCTCTGTGGACCATGGCTTTTGCTGTGGGATGCGACCAAGAAAATTTCAGGAAAGACCAACTAGAGCAGCTGAACTTTATTTGGGGTTAATCAGAGGCACTTTAAATGATGGCAGGTGTATGCTGACTCCTATCTAACATGATTTGGAATGTGATTGCTTAATTCTGAAAACAGCTACATCCCCAGTTATAAGAGGGTGTGCAGACTTATGCAACCACATTATGTTTATTTTATTTTTTTCTTCCCTCCACCTAAAAAATTTCAGTTTGTTTTTCACCATCAAATCTATCATAACCAAATGGAAAGAACATGGCACAACAGCAAACCTGCCAAGAGACGTCCGCCCACCAAAACTCACGGACCGGGCAAGGAGGGCATTAATCAGAGAGACAGCACAGAGACCTAAGGTAATCCTGGAGGAGCTGCAGAGATCCACAGCAGAGACTGGAGTATCTGTACATAGGACGACAATAAGCCGTACGCTCCATAGACTTGGGCTTTATGGCAGAGTGGCGAGAAGAAAGCCATTACTTTCAGCAAAAAACTAAATGGCACGTGGGAGACTCCAAAAATGTATGGAGGAAGGTGCTGGGGTCTGATGAGACTAAAATGTAACTTTTCGGCCATCAAAGAAAACGCTATGTCTGGCGCAAACCCAACACATCACATGACCCAAAGAGCACCGTCCCCACAGTGAAACATGGCGGTGGCAGCATCATGCCGTGGGGATGGGACTGGGAAACTGGTCAGAGTTGAGGGAAAGATGGATGGTGCTAAATACAGGGATATTCCTGAGCAAAACCTGCACCCCTCTGTGCGTGATTTGAGGCTAGGACGGAGGGTCACCTTCCAGCAGGACAATGACCCCAAACACACGGCTAAAGCAACACTTGGGGGGTCTAAGGGGAAACATGTAAATGTGTTGGAATGGCCGAGTCACAGCCCAGACCTCAAGCCAATAGGAAATCTGTGGTCAGACTTAAAGATTGCTGATCACAAGAGCTAACCATCCAACTTGAAGGAGCTGGAGCAGCAAGGAGGAATGGGCAAGAATCCCAGTGGTAAGATGTGGCGAGCTCATAGAGACTTATCCAAAGCGACTTGGGGCTGTGATTGGCGCAAAAGGTGGCTCTACAAAGTATTGCCTTTAGGGGGGTGAATAGTTATGCACAGGGACTTGTTCTGTTATTTTGTCCTATTTGTTGTTTGCTTCTCAATAAAAAAATAAAAACATCATCAAAGTTGTGGCATGTTCTGTAAATTAAATGATGCAAATCCTCAAACAATCCATGTTACTGCCAGGTTGTGAGGCAACAAAACAAGAAAATGCCAAGGGGGTGAATACTTTTGCAAGGCACTGTATATATATATATATATATTCATATGCTATATATTGTACTAGCCCATTTTCCCTATAGTACATAATTCCTGAAATATTTAGAATTGATTTTGTGGCTCCTGTATGCTAATGTACACCTCAGAGTAATTGATAAGAAGGGGGGGCGGGGGGGTCCAACTGCCAGATAACATGGGGGTCAACATTTTGACAACTACAGAGTCAGACAAGCAGACTGTCATCCTAATTAGCATTTCCAAGCAGCTAATTAATAAGCTACTCATTTGCATAAAGATACAGCAGCAACACCATTGTATTTCTCAGGATTGATTCACTTTACAAAAAAATGGATAACACAACATGCAGTCAGCATTTAATGTCTCTTTAAGGAAGATCTTTCAATTTCTGCTTAAAATACCCAATTTTCAAACTCAATTATCACACCCCCCGACTATTTATATTTATTTATTTATGTGGGGCCTTTGCTGTGTCCCTTTAACCCTTGACTCACCAGCCAACAATAAATGATTCTGGATAACAGATGGATTTCTGCTGTATTTAACCCCGTCCATCCCACATTTGATTAGTTATTACACGTGTCCCCAGTGGGGGGGGCCTGCAGCCCTTTGTGCAGCGCCGCGTGTCGCTGCCGACGCTCCTCCGCCATCACCCACACAGTCCTTCAAACTGATTCTGAAGGTTACCATAACTACACTATTACGGGGAACAAACTTGTATGATTGGCCGGTACAGTGCGCTAAAACCACAAAGCTCTGAGTACTAACACATACTAACAGAGGCTTTGTTGTTGTTCAGTTGGGTCCGACTCTCAGTGACCATAAGGATACAGCACACCAGGCACATCTTTTGTTTGGTTGTGCTTATCCATAAGGTTTTATGGCAAAGATACTGGAGTGGGTGCCAGTGCTTTCTCCAGTGGACCACAATTTGTCTGACCTCTCTGCTATGGCCTGCCCATCTTTTGGTGATACTACATGGTACAGCTCACAGCTTCACTGAGGTACACAAGCCCCTTCCCCACAACAAGGTAGTGATCCAGAAGGGGATCCGAGGCTTGATATCGGAGTAATTATCCAAATGTAGAATAAATGTGACATGGAGGGTCCTGGTGTTACTGGGTGTATAATATACCCGGGTAACTATATACTGACATGGACTTTATTATTATTAAGTGCTTATAAGCTCAGTATTTACGCTCTATAATCACAGTCCCTGTATGGGTCTGCCCTCTGCAGCTCATGAAGACACATGCGCTGCTGTACTTGCTATGCTGTGACTCATACTAACCTATCAGTGACCATCTCTCAGAAACATTCTGCAATGTGATAGGCTAGGACACCATACTGCACATCCAGCCCCACAGAGCCTGTGTCTGCATACGCTGCAGTGGGTAGACCCATACAGGGACTATTTGTGTGATTTTAGGCAGTAAAAACAGAGCTTATAAGCAGTTCCTAATAAAATAAAGTCCATGTCAGTAAATATATACCCGGGATATTATATACCAGTAACACCCAGGAGCCTGCCGTGTCCCTTTAATGTTTGTACCAAAACAGTGCAGGCTCTAGCTCTGTGGGCTCTGACACTATGGAATGCTCTGCAGGCTCTCACTTTATGGAATGCTCTGTAGGCTCTGACTCTATGGAATGCTCTGCAGGCTCTGGCTCTATGGGATGCTCTGCAGGCTCTAACTCTACGGAATGCTCTGCAGACTCTGACTCTATGGAATGCTCTGCAGGCTCTAACTTTATGGAATGCTCTGCAGGCTCTGACTCTATGGAATGCTCTGCAGGCTCTGGCTCTATGGGATGCTCTGCAGGCTCTGGCTCTATTGGACGCTCTGCAGGCTCTGGCTCTATGGGGCGCTATGCAGGTGCTGACTATAGAATAAAGAGGCTCTGGCTCTGTTGGACGCTCTGCAGGCTCTGGCTCTGTGGGATGCTCTGCAGGCTCTGTAGGATGCTCTTCAGGCTCTGGCTCTATTGGATGCTCTGCAAGCTCTGGGTCTGTGGGGCGCTATGCAGGTGCTGACTCTATAGAATAAAGAGGCTCTGGCTCTGTTGGACGCTCTGCAGGCTCTGTGGGATGCTCTGCAGGCTCTGTAGGATGCTCTTCAGGCTCTGGCTCTATTGGATGCTCTGCAGGCTCTGGGTCTGTGGGATGCTCTGCAGGCTCTGGCTCTGTGGGATACTCTGCAGGCTCTAGCTCTGTTGGACGCTCTGCAGGCTCTGGGTCTGTGGGATGCTCTGCAGGCTCTGGCTCTGTGGGATGCTCTGCAGGCTCTAGCTCTGTTGGACGCTCTGCAGGCTCTGGCTCTGTGGGATGCTCTGCAGGCTCTGGCTCTGTGGGATGCTCTGCAGGCTCTGGGTCTGTGGGACACTCTGCAGGCTCTGGCTCTGTGGGATGCTCTGCAGGCACTGGCTCTGTGGGATGCTCTGCAGGCTCTGGCTCTGTGGGATGCTCTGCAGGCTCTGTGGGATGCTCTGCAGGCTCTGGCTCTGTGGGATGCTCTGCAGGCTCTGTTGGATGCTCTGCAGGCACTGGCTCTGTGGGATGCTCTGCAGGCTCTGGCTCTGTGGGATGCTCTGCAGGCTCTGTGGGATGCTCTGCAGGCTCTGTGGGATGCTCTGCAGGCTCTGGCTCTGTTGGACGCTCTGCAGGCTCTGGCTCTATCGAGATAAAGAGCGAGGGAGAGTGGGGGAGAATTAATTACTTTCCCTGAGAACAGTCTGTCCACAAATTAATTAAAACCTTAATTACTGGTCTCGTTTAGTACAATGAACCGTATAAATCTTCAGTCTGTAACTGACGCCATTACTGCGCCGCCACGAGAAACTCCCACAGGCTAAATAATAACTGGAGAGTAACGTTACTCAGAGGATCCACCTCCCGGCCGTCAGATAAAGAGAATGTTCTAGATAACGCCGGCAGCGCCGATATTGGGAATCTACATCGCAAACAAATAGCACATTTGTGTGACGCCAAAAAATTAGTTAAAAATGTTTTCAATGTTTAATCCAATACCACTTTATACATGGATCCTTTAAGGCAAATTCCTGCTATGATACTGTTATTATAATAATAATAATAATAATAATTGCCAATTAGCGACAGATTTGGGTTTGCAGACACGGATCACATTATAGTTGTGGTAATTAAGAATTATTCGTCACGCCATGTTATCACGAGGCCCGCACAACTTAAGCTGCAATGCGCGCCAAAAGGCGCTCATTGCAGGCATCGCGATGAGAACTGCAGGCGCTAATCACGAGGACCCCAAGACTTTGAAAAAGGCTGGCAATGAGCACCAGGTGCCAGGACCACGATGAGCGCGAGGCACATACGACTTTGTGCAAGCCATTGTGCCCTTTCAGTGTCCCTCTAAGGGTCATCTGTCCCGTCATGCCGAGTATTTGGCCAAGGACGCTCCAACGATGAAGGATGGAAACAGATTGCAGGCGCTCATGGCGAGGCACGCAAGACTTCAGCAGAAAGAGAGAGAGAGGAGAAAGACACGGGAGGGAGAGGGGGGAAACAGACACAGGGGTCGGAGAGTGGGGCGAGGTTCCCAATGAGGGTCATTGGTGCTTGCGATTCGAAGGCAATCACCGCAAGGCACGAAAATGGCGGGTTGCACAATGTTTGCAAGGAGCGCTCATTGCAGGGCTCGCGATGAGCGCGAAGGTGCTCGTTGCGAGGCATGAAAGTAGCTGATTGCTCAAGGCGGTGGGAGAGACTTGCAATGAGCGCCGAAGCCCATAAAGTAGACGGTGGAAGAGACTCGCAATCAGCGGCGAAGCCCGTAAAGTAGACGGTGGGAGAGACTCGCAATGACTCGCAAAGGCGCTCATCGCGAGGCCCGCATATTAGAGGGGAGTGAGCCTTGCATTGTAATTAGCAAAGACTAGCCTCTAACACAAAGTCCAGATGCCAAGATTGAGAGGTGGATCAGAAAGGCTAACAGGTAGAAACTCCACGTTTCAATGCAAGACAGAGCAATATGTAACAGGGAAATGATTTGCTGTCACTTGCTGTATCAGTTTATTCTGCTCCATATTGTGAATCGGTGCAATGTTCCTGAAAGTACTGGAGTCAGGTCTTTCAGAGGTGGAGTAAAAAAGTGTGTGGGGGGGGGGGGGCGTAGTGCAAAATAATCTGGGTCCCCCCCTACCAACTTCTCTGTACAAGATGATGCTCCTAGGGGTCAATCCTCAGCTATGTGTAGGTGGTCCTGTAAAGGTGACCTGATCACTCTCTCCCCTAATAAAATAATTGCCCCCATTTCCTGCTGATAGCAGACGGCCCCTAACCAGATGTGAGGCCTGGTGCTTTGCACCTCCTGTACCAGCAGTTGCTCCACCACTGACTTCTTTGAAGAACTACACTTAATAATAGGCACAATATTTTTTGAATATGAAATAATAAAACAGCGTTTTTAAAATGACCTTTTTCTGCACGTAAGCTGCTGCGCAATCTGTCAACATGCTCCCGAGGTTGTGGGAGGTCTTAAATGCAGAGAAAGCTTCTATCTGCACAATGGGAATGTGGCAGTTAAAATGGTCAGTGTTTTCAACAGAATTGATGGTGAGCTCAACCTCCAGAGGAAGCAGCAGACAGAATTAAATTAAAAAAGAAAAAATAACTGAATATAAAAGATACAAATGTATCAGCTTTGGGTATAAATGTTACTATCCAGTTTAATTATTACAAAGACCATATAGAAAAATACAAATGGCCGCCGGGACGCGTTCTCCTTTATCGTATATTGCTACATTTGGTGACATTTGGAAGTATTTGGCGCTGACAGTTGTTACATCCACAGCGAGCACGGGGTCGGCGCTATCAGATCCAGCTGCCGCGCGCCGCTGCCAAACTGCCTTGCAGATTAATTTATTGACTCATCCCAGACTCCCTGGCTCAGAAGATGCCGGAGACCCCGTCACCCCCAGGCTCCGTAATCTAGCGCAAATTGTGCAAGCTCAGTGTCACAGAGGCGTTTACGGAATGTGGCTGCGTTTGTCACTGAAAGCAAATGATAACCAAATGGCGCCAGAATATGTCACCATCACACATGAAAGATAAGGAAATAAATAGAGGGAGACTTCTAGAGTGTCATGGAGTAGCCCAGCGCTAGACTACCAGGCAACCGGGCGACACTGAGGATCAACCGGGCGACACGTAGGAGCAGCAGGGAGACATGTAGGAGAAACCGGGAGACACGGAGGAGCAGCCGGGAGACGTGAAGGAGAAGCCGGGAGATGCGGAGAAGAAGCCAGGACACGGAGGAGCAGCCGGAAGACGTGAAGGAGAAGCCGGGAGATGCGGAGGAGAAGCCAGGACACGGAGGAGCAGCCGGGAGATGCGGAGGAGAAGCCAGGACACGGAGGAGCAGCTGGAAGACGTGAAGGAGAAGCCGGGAGATGCGGAGGAGAAGCCAGGACACGGAGGAGCAGCCGGAAGACGTGAAGGAGAAGCCGGGAGATGCGGAGGAGAAGCCAGGACACGGAGGAGCAATCTGGCGACACTGAGGATCACCTGGGCGACACGTAGGAGCAGCAGGGAGACATGTAGGAGAAGCCGGGAGACGTGAAGGAGAAGCCGGGAGATGCGGAGGAGAAGCCAGGACACGTGAAGGAGAAGCCGGGAGATGCGGAGGAGAAGCCAGGACATGGAGGAGCAATCTGGCGACACTGAGGATCACCCGGGCGACACGTAGGAGCAGCAGGGAGACATGTAGGAGAAGCCGGGAGACACGGAGGAGCAGCCGGGAGACGTGAAGGAGACACGGAGGAGCAGCCAGGAGACGTGAAGGAGAAGCCGGGAGATGCGGAGGAGAAGCCAGGACACGTGAAGGAGAAGCCGAGAGACCTGGAGGAGCAGCCGGGAGACGTGAAGGAGAAGCCGGGAGATGCAGAGAAGCCGGGAGACGTGAAGGAGAAGCCGAGAGACACGGAGGATAAGCCGGGAGACACGGAGGATAAGCCGGGAGACACGGAGGAGCAGCCGGGAGACACAGAGGAGCAGCCGGAAGACATGAAGAAGAAGCCAGGAGATGCGGAGGAGAAGCCAGGACATGTGAAGGAGAAGCCGAGAGACCTGGAGGAGCAGCCGGGCGACGTGAAGGAGAAGCCGGGAGATGCAGAGAAGCCGGGAGACGTGAAGGAGAACCCGAGAGACACGGAGGAGAAGCCGGGATATGCGGAGGAGAAGCCAGGAGATGAGGAGGAGCAGCCGGGAGACACAGAGGAGCAGCCGGAAGACATGAAGAAGAAGCCAGGAGATGCGGAGGAGAAGCCAGGACATGTGAAGGAGAAGCCGAGAGACCTGGAGGAGCAGCCGGGCGACGTGAAGGAGAAGCCGGGAGATGCAGAGAAGCCGGGAGACGTGAAGGAGAACCCGAGAGACACGGAGGAGAAGCCGGGATATGCGGAGGAGAAGCTAGGACACGGAGGAGCAGCCGGAAGACGTGAAGGAGAAGCCGGGAGATGCGGAGGATAAGCCAGGACACGGAGGAGCAGCCGGAAGACGTGAAGGAGAAGCCGGGAGATGCGGAGGAGAAGCCGGGAGAAGCGGAGAAGCCGGGAGAAGCGGAGGAGCAGCCGGGAGACGTGAAGGAGAAGCCGAGAGACACGGAGGAGCAGCCGGGAGATGCAGAGGAGCAGACAGGAGACGTGAAGGAGAAGCTGGGAGACGCAGAGCAGCAGTCGGGAGACGTGAAGGAGAAGCTGGGAGACACCGAGAAGCAGCAGGGACACACGAAGGAGAAGCAGAGACACACAGAAGAGCAGCCGGAGGAGAAGCCGGTTGGCGAAGAGGAGAAGCCGGGAAACGCGAAGGAGAAGCCGGGAGACGCGGAGGAGCAGCCAGGAGACAAGGAGGAGCTCCCGGGAGATACAGAGGAAAAGCCGGGAGACGTGGAAGAGCAGACGAGCGACACAGAGGAGCAGCCGGAAGACATGAAGAAGAAGCCAGGAGATGCGGAGGAGAAGCCAGGACATGTGAAGGAGAAGCCGAGAGACCTGGAGGAGCAGCCGGGCGACGTGAAGGAGAAGCCGGGAGATGCAGAGAAGCCGGGAGACGTGAAGGAGAACCCGAGAGACACGGAGGAGAAGCCGGGATATGCGGAGGAGAAGCTAGGACACGGAGGAGCAGCCGGAAGACGTGAAGGAGAAGCCGGGAGATGCGGAGGATAAGCCAGGACACGGAGGAGCAGCCGGAAGACGTGAAGGAGAAGCCGGGAGATGCGGAGGAGAAGCCGGGAGAAGCGGAGAAGCCGGGAGAAGCGGAGGAGCAGCCGGGAGACGTGAAGGAGAAGCCGAGAGCCACGGAGGAGCAGCCGGGAGATGCAGAGGAGCAGACAGGAGACGTGAAGGAGAAGCTGGGAGACGCAGAGCAGCAGTCGGGAGACGTGAAGGAGAAGCTGGGAGACGCAGAGCAGCAGTTGGGAGACATGGAGGAGCAGCAGGGAGACACCGAGAAGCAGCAGGGACACACGAAGGAGAAGCAGAGACACACAGAAGAGCAGCCGGAGGAGAAGCCGGTTGGCGAAGAGGAGAAGCCGGGAAACGCGAAGGAGAAGCCGGGAGACGCGGAGGAGCAGCCAGGAGACAAGGAGGAGCTCCCGGGAGATACAGAGGAAAAGCCGGGAGACGTGGAAGAGCAGACGAGCGACACAGAGGAGCAGCCCACAATGTGCGCCTCTGTACAATCCATCGCTCAAGTCGGGTCCAAGGCCCACCCACGTCTGACAAGTAATTCAATAATCAGCAACCAACAAATCCATTACCAGGTCACTGAACATATCAACATATACCCTCCAACATACTGCTTCGACGTGGTCCCTGATAGGCTAGGACACTCCACATCCAGTACTACTGAGTCTGTGTCTGCATATGCTGCAGTGGGTAGACCCATACAGGGACTATTTGTGTGATTTTAGTCAGTAAATACAAGCTTATAAGCACTTCATAATAAGATAAAGTACATGTCAGTAACTAGACACCCAGCGATATTACATACCTAATAACACCCAGGGATATTACATACCTAATAACACCCAGCGATATTACATACCTAATAACACCCAGCGATATTACATACCTAATAACACCCAGCGATATTACATACCTAATAACACCCAGGGATATTACATACCTAATAACACCCAGGGATATTACATACCTAATAACACCCAGCGATATTACATACCTAATAACACCCAGCGATATTACATACCTAATAACACCCAGCGATATTACATACCTAATAACACCCAGGGATATTACATACCTAATAACACCCAGGGATATTACATACCTAATAACACCCAGCGATATTACATACCTAATAACACCCAGGGATATTACATACCTAATAACACCCAGCGATATTACATACCTAATAACACCCAGGGATATTACATACCTAATAACACCCAGGGATATTACATACCTAATAACACCCAGCGATATTACATACCTAATAACGCCCAGGGATATTACATACCTAATAACACCCAGCGATATTACATACCTCATAACACCCAGCGATATTACATACCTAATAACACCCAGCGATATTACATACCTAATAACACCCAGGGATATTACATACCTAATAACACCCAGGGATATTACATACCTAATAACACCCAGCGATATTACATACCTAATAACACCCAGGGATATTACATACCTAATAACACCCAGCGATATTACATACCTAATAACACCCAGGGATATTACATACCTAATAACACCCAGGGATATTACATACCTAATAACACCCAGGGATATTACATACCTAATAACACCCAGGGATATTACATACCTAATAACACCCAGCGATATTACATACCTAATAACACCCAGGGATATTACATACCTAATAAGACCCAGGGATATTACATACCTAATAACACCCAGCGATATTACATACCTAATAACACCCAGGGATATTACATACCTTATAACACCCAGCGATATTACACACCTAATAACACCCAGCGATATTACACACCTAATAACACCCAGGGATATTACACACCTAATAACACCCAGCGATATTACATACCTAATAACACCCAGCGATATTACATACCTAATAACACCCAGGGATATTACATACCTAATAACACCCAGGGATATTACATACCTAATAACACCCAGGGATATTATATACCTAATAACACCCAGCGATATTACATACCTAATAACACCCAGGGATATTACATACCTAATAACACCCGGGGATATTACATAAATAATAACACCCAGGGATATTACATACCTTATAACACCCAGGGATATTACATACCTTATAACACCCAGCGATATTACATACCTAATAACACCCAGGGATATTACATACCTAATAACACCCAGGGATATTACATACCTAATAACACCCAGGGATATTACATACCTAATAACACCCAGCGATATTACATACCTAATAACACCCAGCGATATTACATACCTAATAACATCCAGGGATATTACATACCTAATAACACCCAGCGATATTACATACCTAATAACACCCAGGGATATTACATACCTAATAACACCCAGCGATATTACATACCTAATAACACCCAGGGATATTACATACCTAATAACGCCCAGCGATATTACATACCTAATAACACCCAGGGATATTACATACCTAATAACACCCAGCGATATTACATACCTAATGACACCCAGGGATATTACATACCTAATGACACCCAGGGATATTACATACCTAATGACACCCAGGGATATTACATACCTAATAACACCCAGCGATATTACATACCTAATAACACCCAGGGATATTACATACATAATAACACCCAGGGATATTACATACCTAATAACACCCAGGGATATTACATACCTAATAACACCCAGGGATATTACATACCTAATAACACCCGGGGATATTACATAAATAATAACACCCAGGGATATTACATACCTTATAACACCCAGGGATATTACATACCTTATAACACCCAGCGATATTACATACCTAATAACACCCAGGGATATTACATACCTAATAACACCCAGGGATATTACATACCTAATAACACCCAGGGATATTACATACCTAATAACACCCAGCGATATTACATACCTAATAACACCCAGCGATATTACATACCTAATAACATCCAGGGATATTACATACCTAATAACACCCAGCGATATTACATACCTAATAACACCCAGGGATATTACATACCTAATAACACCCAGGGATATTACATACCTAATAACACCCAGCGATATTACATACCTAATAACACCCAGGGATATTACATACCTAATAACACCCAGGGATATTACATACCTAATAACACCCAGGGATATTACATACCTAATAACACCCAGGGATATTACATACCTAATAACACCCAGCGATATTACATACCTAATAACACCCAGGGATATTACATACCTAATAACGCCCAGCGATATTACATACCTAATAACACCCAGGGATATTACATACCTAATAACACCCAGCGATATTACATACCTAATGACACCCAGGGATATTACATACCTAATGACACCCAGGGATATTACATACCTAATGACACCCAGGGATATTACATACCTAATAACACCCAGCGATATTACATACCTAATAACACCCAGGGATATTACATACATAATAACACCCAGGGATATTACATACCTAATAACACCCAGGGATATTACATACCTAATAACACCCAGGGATATTACATACATAATAACACCCAGGGATATTACATACCTAATAACACCCAGCGATATTACATACCTAATAACACCCAGGGATATTACATACATAATAACACCCAGGGATATTACATACCTAATAACACCCAGCGATATTACATACCTAATAACACCCAGCGATATTACATACCTAATGACACCCAGCGATATTACATACCTAATAACACCCAGGGATATTACATACCTAATAACACCCAGCGATATTACATACCTAATAACACCCAGGGATATTACATACCTAATAACACCCAGCGATATTACATACCTAATAACACCAAGGGATATTACATACCTAATAACACCCAGGGATATTACATACCTAATAACACCCAGCGATATTACATACCTAATAACACCCAGGGATATTACATACCTAATGACACCCAGGGATATTACATACCTAATAACACCCAGGGATATTACATACCTAATAACACCCAGGGATATTACACACCTAATAACACCCAGGGATATTACATACCTAATAACACCCAGCGATATTACATACCTAATAACACCCAGGGATATTACATACCTAATAACACCCAGCGATATTATATATACCTAATAACACCCAGCGATATTACATACCTAATAACACCCAGGGATATTACATACCTAATAACACCCAGCGATATTACATACCTAATAACACCCAGCGATATTACATACCTAATAACACCCAGCGATATTACATACCTAATAACACCCAGCGATATTACATACCTAATAACACCCAGCGATATTACATACCTAATAACACCCAGCGATATTACATACCTAATAACACCCAGCGATATTACATACCTAATAACACCCAGCGATATTACATACCTAATAACACCCAGGGATATTACATACCTAATAACACCCAGGGATATTACATACCTAATAACACCCAGCGATATTATATACCTAATAACACCCAGGGATATTACATACCTAATAACACCCAGGGATATTACATACCTAATAACACCCAGGGATATTATATACCTAATAACACCCAGGGATATTACATACCTAATAACACCCAGCGATATTACATACCTAATAACACCCAGCGATATTACATACCTAATAACACCCAGGGATATTACATACCTAATAACACCCAGGGATATTACATACCTAATAACACCCAGGGATATTACATACCTAATAACACCCAGCGATATTACATACCTAATAACACCCAGGGATATTACATACCTAATAACACCCAGCGATATTACATACCTAATAACACCCAGGGATATTACATACCTAATAACACCCAGCGATATTATATACCTAATAACACCCAGCGATATTACATACCTAATAACACCCAGCGATATTACATACCTAATAACACCCAGCGATATTACATACCTAATAACACCCAGCGATATTACATACCTAATAACACCCAGGGATATTACATACCTAATAACACCCAGCGATATTACATACCTAATAACACCCAGGGATATTACATACCTAATAACACCCAGCGATATTACATACCTAATAACACCCAGCGATATTACATACCTAATAACACCCAGGGATATTACATACCTAATAACACCCAGGGATATTACATACCTAATAACACCCAGGGATATTACATACCTAATAACACCCAGGGATATTACACACCTAATAACACCCAGCGATATTACATACCTAATAACACCCAGCGATATTACATACCTAATAACACCCAGGGATATTACATACCTAATAACACCCAGCGATATTACATACCTAATAACACCCAGCGATATTACATACCTAATAACACCCAGCGATATTACATACCTAATAACACCCAGGGATATTACATACCTAATAACACCCAGGGATATTACATACCTAATGACACCCAGGGATATTACATACCTAATGACACCCAGGGATATTACATACCTAATAACACCCAGGGATATTACATACCTAATAACACCCAGCGATATTACATACCTAATAACACCCAGGGATATTACATACCTAATAACACCCAGGAATATTACATACCTAATAACACCCAGGGATATTACATACCTAATAACACCCAGGGATATTACACACCTAATAACACCCAGGGATATTACATACCTAATAACACCCAGCGATATTACATACCTAATAACACCCAGGGATATTACATACCTAATAACACCCAGCGATATTACATACCTAATAACACCCAGGGATATTACATACCTAATAACACCCAGCGATATTACATACCTAATAACACCCAGGGATATTACATACCTAATAACACCCAGGGATATTACATACCTAATAACACCCAGGGATATTACATACCTAATAACACCCAGCGATATTACATACCTAATAACACCCAGGGATATTACATACCTAATAACACCCAGGGATATTACATAACACCCAGCGATATTACAACATACCTAATAACACCCAGCGATATTACATACCTAATAACACCCAGGGATATTACATACCTAATAACACCCAGCGATATTACACACCTAATAACACCCAGGGATATTACACACCTAATAACACACAGACATATTACATACCTAATAACACCCAGCGATATTACATACCATATAACACCCAGCGATATTACATACCTAATAACACCCAGGGATATTACATAACTAATAACACCCAGCGATATTACATACCTAATAACACCCAGCGATATTACATACCTAATAACACCCAGGGATATTACATACCTAATAACACCCAGGGATATTACATACCTAATAACACCCAGGGATATTACATACCTAATAACACCCAGGGATATTACATACCTAATAACACCCAGGGATATTACATCCCTAATAACACCCAGGGATATTACATACCTAATAACGCCCAGCGATATTACATACCTAATAACGCCCAGGGATATTACATACCTAATAACGCCCAGCGATATTACATACCTAATAACGCCCAGGGATATTACATACCTAAAAACACCCAGCGATATTACATACCTAATAACACCCAGGGATATTACATACCTAATAACACCCAGGGATATTACATACCTAATAACACCCAGGGATATTACATACCTAATAACACCCAGGGATATTACATACCTAATAACGCCCAGCGATATTACATACCTAATAACACCCAGGGATATTACATACCTAATAACACCCAGGGATATTACATACCTAATAACACCCAGCGATATTACATACCTAATAACACCCAGGGATATTACATACCTAATAACGCCCAGGGATATTACATACCTAATAACACCCAGCGATATTACATACCTAATAACACCCAGGGATATTACATACCTAATAACACCCAGCGATATTACATACCTAATAACACCCAGGGATATTACATACCTAATAACACCCAGGGATATTACATACCTAATAACGCCCAGGGATATTACATACCTAAAAACACCCAGCGATATTACATACCTAATAACACCCAGGGATATTACATACCTAATAACACCCAGCGATATTACATACCTAATAACACCCAGCGATATTACATACCTAATAACACCCAGGGATATTACATACCTAATAACACCCAGGGATATTACATACCTAATAACACCCAGGGATATTACATACCTAATAACACCCAGCGATATTACATACCTAATAACACCCAGGGATATTACATACCTAATAACACCCAGCGATATTACATACCTAATAACACCCAGCGATATTACATACCTAATAACACCCAGGGATATTACATACCTAATAACACCCAGCGATATTACATACCTAATAACACCCAGCGATATTACATACCTAATAACACCCAGGGATATTACATACCTAATAACACCCAGGGATATTACATACCTAATAACGCCCAGGGATATTACATACCTAATAACACCCAGCGATATTACATACCTAATAACACCCAGGGATATTACATACCTAATAACACCCAGCGATATTACATACCTAATAACACCCAGGGATATTACATACCTAATAACACCCAGGGATATTACATACCTAATAACACCCAGGGATATTACATACCTAATAACACCCAGCGATATTACATACCTAATAACACCCAGGGATATTACATACCTAATAACGCCCAGGGATATTACATACCTAATAACACCCAGCGATATTACATACCTAATAACACCCAGGGATATTACATACCTAATAACACCCAGCGATATTACATACCTAATAACACCCAGCGATATTACATACCTAATAACACCCAGGGATATTACATACCTAATAACACCCAGGGATATTACATACCCAATAACACCCAGCGATATTACATACCTAATAACACCCAGCGATATTACATACCTAATAACACCCAGGAATATTACATACCTAATAACATAACACCCAGCGATATTACACACCTAATAACACCCAGGGATATTACATACCTAATAACACCCAGGGATATTACATACCCAATAACACCCAGCGATATTACATACCTAATAACATAACACCCAGCGATATTACATACCTAATAACACCCAGGGATATTACATACCTAATAACACCCAGCGATATTATATATACCTAATAACACCCAGCGATATTATATACCTAATAACACCCAGCGATATTACATACCTAATAACACCCAGGGATATTACATACCCAATAACACCCAGCGATATTACATACCTAATAACATAACACCCAGCGATATTACATACCTAATAACACCCAGGGATATTACATACCTAATAACACCCAGGGATATTACATACCTAATAACACCCAGGGATATTACATACCTAATAACACCCAGGGATATTACATACCTAATAACGCCCAGCGATATTACATACCTAATAACACCCAGGGATATTACATACCTAATAACACCCAGGGATATTACATACCTAATAACACCCAGGGATATTACATACCTAATAACACCCAGCGATATTACATACCTAATAACACCCAGGGATATTACATACCTAATAACGCCCAGCGATATTACATACCTAATAACACCCAGGGATATTATATATACCTAATAACACCCAGGGACCAGCCACATCCCTTTAAGTATAGATAATAGATAATAAAACTACTGAATTTGTGCAATAACACACATAATACACATACGGCGCCGCAGCATCTTTGCCGCAGATATTTCCCCTCCCAGGTGCTGCGCTGTTTACTCTACACCGACCTTGAGCAGAACAAAGCAAGGAAAGCTCCAAGGAGACTGGGGAAGGAACTAGAGAGACGCTTCCTGCAAGGAGCAATCAAAGAAAAGGTAACACGAAATCTTGTGAAGAAGATACTAAGAAATCTATAAAGCAGGTAAAATGGTCGCTAAATAGTTTTTAATGAAATAAAATAAATGTTGTTGTCTGTGGTGGCCCTGGAGGCATCCATGATGCTTTGGTGTAGGTGGTGAGTTTGAGCATGTTAGGAGAAGGGGCTGGTGTTATATTAATGTTATATCATGTAGAAGCCATCACATAGTATACTAACATTAGCTGCAGTGTAAGTGATGGATCAGTGTGAGGTCATGGAGAGTCAGACACAACTTAGCGACACAAACAAAAGTGATGAACATAATGAGAGCCTGAGCGCTTCTGAAGCCTGGTAATGTATAGAATATTCCATTTTATTTTACTTTCATCGCATACTGATATCTGCAGCACGAGGAAGACGTCAGGAGGATTTACCTGATTGTGACACCACACCCTTCCCCCTCACAGGTCTAGACGTGGCCAATGTAAGCCCTGCTCTCCAGAAATGTAAAAGCCCCTCTCACACACATAGTCCTCAGGAAAGCCTCATGGATGCCTCCAGGATCCAGCATATGAACCAATATCATGTTTATGACTTTAGATTGTAAGCAGCGAGGTCCAGTCTTGTCCAGTTCTTTGGAAAAAATCACTTTCTACAAAGACTCCATTTTCTTCATCTCTCCTTGTTCTAATCCCCTGTACAGCGCTACGGAGTATGTTGGCGCGATGCTAATGATAATAATGACTTTTTCGGCTCTCAGTCCAACTCAGACTTTTTAAACATGGTGTTTCTTATTTTGCATTGACCCATTAAAGGGACGCGGCAGCTCCTGGGTGTGTAACATCCCCGGGTATCTATTTACTGGCATGAACTTTATTGTATTATGAAGTGATTATCAACTCTGTATTTACTGCCTAAAATCACACAAATAGTCCCTGTATGGGTCTGCCCACTGACACGTATGCAGATACAGACTCTGCTGTACTTGCTGTGCCTCATACTAACCAATTAGTGACCATCTCTCTGTAACGTGCTGCTATGTGGTCCCTGATAGGCTAGGACACTATACTGCACATCCAGCCCTACAGAGTCTGTGTCTACATACGCTGCAGAGGGCAGACCCATACAGGGACTATTTGTGTGATCTTATAAGCACTTTATAATAGAATAAAGTACATGTCAGTAAATAGATACCCAGGGATATTATACACCTAGTAACATCCATGTCCTTTTAATTGATCGAATTAAATCTCATTATAACATTTTATTTAGAGACATAACGATGACAGTGTCACAATACTATATAGTGTGTGTATATATATATATATATATAAGGGGCGTCCTGTTTTGCTATAAAGTTCTAGGACATATAAAATACAAAATAATGTTTCTGTGATGTGCTCTGACAACTGGAACTGCGCCGAAAATCTGTGGAAATAGGACAGGAAAGTGGGTGCCATGGGACGGACGGACCCCCTGCTGCTGCCCGACACAAGCTTAACCCTTTCCTGACAGTCTGTATTGGTTATAACAGAGAACCCCAAGAGCTTGTGATCGCTTTTATGTAATACAAATAATCCACTAAGCGCACACGGTCACATGTTCTGCTGACCACCCCAAGAGCTTGCAATCTGTTTATATAATTCAGACAAGCATATGATATTACTCTTTATTTATTGTATTTAATGCAGACTACTCACTAAGCATACAGTCTGTTTATTTCAGTGATGACTACCCTAATAGCTTTCAATATGAGACTTACCCAAGAGCTTGCAATCTGGATATATTTAATGTATTCCATCCTAATAAATATACACTAGCGACTTGCCCGTCAAAAATGACGGGGCAATAACATTTTAAGCCATGGCGATGCTGTTTGATACACAATGTAAATGTTTTCTACTCTGAGGACCTTCGGCGCTCATTGTGAGCGTGACGACGATTCGCAGTTTGACAACTATTATATGTGATTTCCCCCCATTCTGTGTCTTACATTTCTGCTTTTAATGCCGGGCAGAGGATTATACACCCCCCCACCCCCATCCCCCGGCAGGTTTAATGACACATTGCACCCCACAATATGGAACCAATACAGAGACCACCCGGACCACCATAAGGACCATCATGGCTAAAGTGCCCATTGGAGACCCTACATGATTACACATCGCCCCCCTTCCTTGTATATAAAGTAACGTTCTAGCTATTGATGACTTATAGGAAACAGAATAACCCATAAACACATATATATATATATATAAATTAAATACTACGTCTGTGTTCATGATTCAATTTCTAACATAAGTTAAAAATTTTTATTTCTTGCTCAGAATTCTGAGAAATACAGTTATTGCACTGCACTCTGGGAAACAGGGCGGGGACATGCAAATGAGTCCACAAAGCATTTTCACTCTTTCATCCACTAGCACTTTATACGCGGCTCCTTTTAGGAATACGCTCGCTGCATTACACAGCTTTAAGCCTAGCACAGGATAGATTATGGAGGAGTTCAGATAACTACCCGCAGATGGTACTGTTTCAATCTTATGGATCTCATCAGACAGGACCAGGCATCGTGATTACACTCTGTTACTTCCTTATATCTGATCTCATCTTCATCACTTCTCGGATAAAAAGTATTAGAGTAGAATCAGGTGATGGGATAGAAATTAACCCATTATACTCATCTAGCATGGTCACCGAGAGTCAGCTACGACTGAAGGACTCAACAACAACCCATGTAGGCCGATATGGAGTCTTTTGAATTCCTTGATTACAGCTGTGAATTCCTATCTGTGTCAGGTTACTCTCTGCTCTTTATCTCATACTCAGCGTCTCCAGTAATTAAACACTGTGTTAATTAGCGGTAATGTTGAGTTGAATATTTTAAATTAAGATTGTGCCAATAGTGGGTCTTAGCCCCGAGATCCTAAACAACCCCGGGGGGCATTGGTGGGGCTTTTCTTAAAGTGACAGTGGCAGGATTTTGTCTAATGTGGTGGGTGGGTGCCCCAGACAGAATGCGGGCACTGATAGACAGCCTGGCACACTGCCGTTATGTTAAAGGGATTATTCAGTCCTCTAAAAGCACCAAAAGCAGAATGTACTTTGTAATCTGATATAATGTATATATATATATATATATATAAGTATCGCAATTAGTGCTGATTGGCTCTGACTGGAGCTGCGCTATATAATCAAGAGCAGGACCCTTTAGCAACAACTACTATACCTGGGCATCCCCACTAAAAAGAGACTGTCTGCCCTTATCATGTAGAGCAGTGAAAATCAACTGAAAAAGCTTTAAAAACTATTTTCTGCTGTTTTATAGGGTCATGCTCTCATGACCTGAAGGGACCACAGATTACAAGCTCCCTCTTCAGGCCTATATACTATTTTATAACATATATTCATCCCTTTGTGGTTTGGATGTCGCTCTACGTCTAGTAAATAGGCATCTCTGGATTTTCCGTGCGCTATCTGATGATGTCACTAGAGTTTCTCCTACACCCCACTAGTATCAGAGTATCTTGGCACATATGAGGGGATATTGTGTACCCCACTAATGACAATATGCATCACAGACTTAGGACAAGGACCTGCCCTTATAGATAAAAGTACATTTATAAGAAGCCTGAGCCCATGTCGCGCCTGACTAATAGCTTCACAATTACATTCAGATGTTAATATAGATTTCAGCTCGTTGCTATGGGAACCACTTAAATAAAGCTGCAGTATTGTTACTACATGGAGCCACAAGCAGAGCATTACAGGGTAACACAGATGATTTACAGTAATCAGATTCATGGCGCCAATCAGGAAATAAGCGTTAAGAGATCATATCCATCAATGGTCCTCAACAGCTGGTCCTAGGATAAGTGCTGGGTCCTTATCTACTGGTGCTAGGACAGGTGCTGAGCCCTTATCTACTGGTCCTAGGATAGGTGCTGGGTCCTTATCTACTGGTCCTAGGACAGGTGCTGAGCCCTTATCTACTGGTCCTAGGATAGGTGCTGGGTCCTTATCTACTGGTCCTAGGACAGGTGCTGAGTCCTTATCTACTGGTCCTAGGACAGATGCTGAGCCCTTATCTACTGGTCCTAGGATAGGTGCTGAGCCCTTATCTGCAGGTCCTAGGATAGGTGCTGAGCCCTTATCTACTGGTCCTAGGACAGGTGCTGAGCCCTTATCTGCTGGTCCTAGGATAGGTGCTGAGCCCTTATCTGCTGGTCCTAGGACCGGTGCTGAGCCCTTATCTGCTGGTGCTAGGATAGGTGCTGAGCCCTTATCTGCAGCTCCTAGGATAGGTGCTGAGCCCTTATCTGCTGGTCCTAGGATAGGTGCTGAGCCCTTATCTACAGATCCTAGGATAGGTGCTGAGCCCTTATCTGCAGCTCCTAGGATAGGTGCTGAGCCCTTATCTACTGGTGCTAGGACAGGTGCTGAGCCCTTATCTGCAGCTCCTAGGATAGGTGCTGAGCCCTTATCTACTGGTGCTAGGATAGGTGCTGAGCCCTTATCTACTGGTGCTAGGATAGGTGCTGAGCCCTTATCTACTGGTGCTAGGACAGGTGCTGAGCCCTTATCTACTGGTGCTAGGATAGGTGCTGAGCCCTTATCTACTGGTGCTAGGACAGGTGCTGAGCCCTTATCTGCAGATCCTAGGACAGGTGCTAAGCCCTTATCTGCTGGTGCTAGGACAGGTGCTGAGCCCTTATCTGCAGATCCTAGGACAGGTGCTGAGCCCTTATCTGCAGATCCTAGGACAGGTGCTGAGCCCTTATCTGCTGGTGCTAGGACAGGTGCTGAGCCCTTATCTGCAGATCCTAGGACAGGTGCTGAGCCCTTATCTACTGGTGCTAGGACAGGTGCTGAGCCCTTATCTGCAGATCCTAGGACAGGTGCTGAGCCCTTATCTGCAGATCCTAGGACAGGTGCTGAGCCCTTATCTGCAGGTCCTAGGATAGGTGTTGAGCCCTTATCTGCAGATCCTAGGACAGGTGCTGAGCCCTTATCTGCAGGTCCTAGGATAGGTGTTGAGCCCTTATCTGCAGATCCTAGGACAGGTGCTGAGCCCTTATCTGCAGGTCCTAGGATAGGTGCTGGGCCCTTATCTGCAGCTCCTAGGATAGGTGCTGAGCCCTTATCTGCAGATCCTAGGACAGGTACTGAGCCCTTATCTGCTGGTCCTAGGATAGGTGCTGAGCCCTTATCTGCAGATCCTAGGATAGGTGCTGAGCCCTTATCTGCAGGTCCTAGGATAGGTGCTGAGCCCTTATCTGCAGATCCTAGGACAGGTGCTGAGCCCTTATCTGCTGGTCCTAGGATAGGTGCTGAGCCCTTATCTGCAGGTCCTAGGATAGGTGCTGAGCCCTTATCTGCAGGTCCTAGGGTACGTGCTGAGCCCTTCTCTACTGGCGCTAGGACAGGTGCTGAGCCCTTATCTGCAGGTCTTAGGATAGGTGCTGAGCCCTTATCTGCAGCTCCTAGGATAGGTGCTGAGCCCTTATCTGCTGGTCCTAGGATAGGTGCTGAGCCCTTATCTGCAGATCCTAGGATAGGTGCTGAGCCCTTATCTGCAGGTCCTAGGATAGGTGCTGAGCCCTTATCTGCAGATCCTAGGACAGGTGCTGAGCCCTTATCTGCTGGTCCTAGGATAGATGCTGAGCCCTTATCTGCAGGTCCTAGGATAGGTGCTGAGCCCTTATCTGCAGGTCCTAGGATACGTGCTGAGCCCTTCTCTACTGGCGCTAGGACAGGTGCTGAGCCCTTATCTGCAGGTCCTAGGATAGGTGCTGAGCCCTTATCTGCAGATCCTAGGATACGTGCTGAGCCCTTCTCTACTGGCGCTAGGATAGGTGCTGAGCCCTTATCTGCAGATCCTAGGACAGGTGCTGAGCCCTTATCTGCAGGTCCTAGGATAGATGCTGAGCCCTTATCTGCAGGTCCTAGGATACGTGCTGAGCCCTTCTCTACTGGCGCTAGGATAGGTGCTGAGCCCTTATCTGCAGATCCTAGGACAGGTGCTGAGCCCTTATCTGCAGATCCTAGGACAGGTGCTGAGCCCTTATCTGCTGGTCCTAGGATAGGTGCTGAGCCCTTATCTGCAGGTCCTAGGATAGGAGCTGAGCCCTTATCTGCTGGTCCTAGGATAGGTGCTGAGCCCTTATCTGCTGGTCCTAGGATAGATGCTGAGCCCTTATCTGCAGGTCCTAGGATACGTGCTGAGCCCTTATCTACTGGCGCTAGGATAGGTGCTGAGCCCTTATCTGCAGATCCTAGGACAGGTGCTGAGCCCTTATCTGCAGATCCTAGGACAGGTGCTGAGCCCTTATCTGCTGGTCCTAGGATAGGTGCTGAGCCCTTATCTGCAGGTCCTAGGATAGGAGCTGAGCCCTTATCTGCTGGTCCTAGGATAGGTGCTGAGCCCTTATCTGCAGGTCCTAGGATAGATGCTGAGCCCTTATCTGCAGGTCCTAGGATACGTGCTGAGCCCTTCTCTACTGGCGCTAGGACAGGTGCTGAGCCCTTCTCTACTGGTGCTAGGATAGGTGCTGAACCCTTGTCTACTGGTCCTAGGAAATGGCGCTGAGCCCTTATTTGCAGGTCCTAGGATAGATGCTGAGCCCTTATCTCCAGGTCCTAGGACAGGTGCTGAGCCCTTATCTCCAGGTCCTAGGACAGGTGCTGAGCCCTTGTTTACTGGTCCTATGATAGGTGCTGAGCCCTTGTCTGCTGGTGCTAGGATAGGTGCTGAGCCCTTGTTTACTGGTCTTAGGATAGGTGCTGAGCCCTTATCTGCAGGTCCTAGGATAGGTGCTGAGCCCTTATCTGCAGCTCCTAGGATAGATGCTGAGCCCTTATCTGCTGGTCCTAGGATAGGTGCTGAGCCCTTATCTGCAGATCCTAGGATAGGTGCTGAGCCCTTATCTGCAGGTCCTAGGATAGGTGCTGAGCCCTTATCTGCAGATCCTAGGATACGTGCTGAGCCCTTCTCTACTGGCGCTAGGATAGGTGCTGAGCCCTTATCTGCAGATCCTAGGACAGGTGCTGAGCCCTTATCTGCAGGTCCTAGGATAGATGCTGAGCCCTTATCTGCAGGTCCTAGGATACGTGCTGAGCCCTTCTCTACTGGCGCTAGGATAGGTGCTGAGCCCTTATCTGCAGATCCTAGGACAGGTGCTGAGCCCTTATCTGCAGATCCTAGGACAGGTGCTGAGCCCTTATCTGCTGGTCCTAGGATAGGTGCTGAGCCCTTATCTGCAGGTCCTAGGATAGGAGCTGAGCCCTTATCTGCTGGTCCTAGGATAGGTGCTGAGCCCTTATCTGCTGGTCCTAGGATAGATGCTGAGCCCTTATCTGCAGGTCCTAGGATACGTGCTGAGCCCTTCTCTACTGGCGCTAGGATAGGTGCTGAGCCCTTCTCTACTGGTCCTAGGATAGGTGCTGAGCCCTTATCTGCAGCTCCTAGGATAGGTGCTGAGCCCTTGTTTACTGGTCCTAGGATAGGTGCTGAGCCCTTATCTGCAGGTCCTAGGATAGATGCTGAGCCCTTATCTGCAGGTCCTAGGATACGTGCTGAGCCCTTCTCTACTGGCGCTAGGACAGGTGCTGAGCCCTTCTCTACTGGTGCTAGGATAGGTGCTGAACCCTTGTCTACTGGTCCTAGGAAATGGCGCTGAGCCCTTATTTGCAGGTCCTAGGATAGATGCTGAGCCCTTATCTCCAGGTCCTAGGACAGGTGCTGAGCCCTTATCTCCAGGTCCTAGGACAGGTGCTGAGCCCTTGTTTACTGGTCCTATGATAGGTGCTGAACCCTTGTCTACTGGTCCTAGGATAGGTGCTGAGCCCTTGTCTACTGGCGCTAGGACAGGTGCTGAGCCCCTGTCTACTGGTCCTAGGATAGGCGCTGAGCCCTTGTCTACTGGCGCTAGGATAGGTGCTGAGCCCTTGTTTACTGGTCCTAGGATAGGTGCTGAGCCCTTGTCTACTGGTCCTAGGATAGGTGCTGAGCCCTTGTCTACTGGTGCTAGGATAGGTGCTGAGCCCTTGTTTACTGGTCCTAGGATAGGTGCTGAGCCCTTGTCTACTGGTCCTAGGATAGGTGCTGAGCCCTTGTCTACTGGCGCTAGGACAGGTGCTGAGCCCCTGTCTACTGGTCCTAGGATAGGTGCTGAGCCCTTGTCTACTGGTCCTAGGATAGGTGCTGAGCCCTTGTCTACTGGTCCTAGGATAGGTGCTGAGCCCTTGTCTACTGGTCCTAGGACAGGTGCTGAGCCCTTATCTGCTGGTCCTAGGACAGGTGCTGAGCCCCTGTCTACTGGTCCTAGGACAGGTGCTGAGCCCTTATCTACTGGTCTTAGGGCAGGTGCTGAGCCCTTGTCTGCTGGTGCTAGGACAGGTGCTGAGCCCTTGTCTACTGGTGCTAGGATAGGTGCTGAGCCCCTGTCTACTGGTCCTAGGATAGGTGCTGAGCCCTTATCTACTGGTGCTAGGACAGGTGCTGAGCCCTTGTCTACTGGTGCTAGGATAGGTGCTGAGCCCCTGTCTACTGGTCCTATGATAGGTGCTGAGCCTTTAACTGCTGGTCCTAGGATAGGTGCTGAGCCCCTGTCTACTGGTCCTAGGATAGGTGCTGAGCCCTTATCTGCTGGTCCTAGGATAGGTGCTGAGCCTTTAACTGCTGGTCCTAGGATAGGTCCTGAGCCCATGTCTACTGGTCCTAGGATAGGTGCTGAGCCCTTGTCTACTGGTCCTAGGATAGGTGCTGAGCCCCTGTCTACTGGTCCTATGATAGGTGCTGAGCCTTTAACTGCTGGTCCTAGGATAGGTGCTGAGCCCCTGTCTACTGGTCCTAGGATAGGTGCTGAGCCCTTATCTGCTGGTCCTAGGATAGGTGCTGAGCCTTTAACTGCTGGTCCTAGGATAGGTCCTGAGCCCATGTCTACTGGTCCTAGGATAGGTGCTGAGCCCTTGTCTACTGGTCCTAGGACAGTTGCTGAGCCTTTATCTGCTGGTCCTAGGACAAATACTGAACCCTCATCTGCTGGTCCTAGGACAGATCCTGAAGCCCACCTGCTGGTCATAGGACAGGGGCTACACCCTCATCCTGTGGGCCGACAACAGATGCTAGTCACTCAGCCCTTATCAGTTGGTTCTGCTGGTAATCAGGGAGAAAAAGAGACAAGGGGAACCTAATACTTTAAACATACCCCACCATTATTGATAGTTATACAAAGATTATTATGTTTTGTATCTTAAAGGTGGTCTTCAAGAGCACTGAAAGTTAACCAGCTGGTCTTTATATGGGTTTGCCCTCTGCAGCATATGCAGACAAAGACTCTGTAGGGCTGGATGTGGAGTGCAGTGTCCTAGCCCATCAGGACCATGTCTCAGCAGCATGTTGCTGAAAGATGGTCACTGATTGGTTAGTACAGCACAGCAAGGACAGCAAGTCTGTGTCAGCACACACTGCAGATGGCAGACCCATACAGAGACTATTTGTTTGATTTTAGGCATTAAAAACAGAGCATATAAGCACTTCTTAATAAAATAAGTTTGTTGTTGTTAGTTCATTCAGTCGTGTCTGACTCTCTGTGACCCTATGGACCACAGCACGCCAGGCACATCTGTCAGCCACTGCCCCTCTGAGCTCCCCCAAGCTCCTGCTCCAATACTCTCGTCGATCTATCCCTCTTCTTCTTCTTCTTCTTCTTCGTGTGCCTTCAGTCTTTCCATGATATGGACACAATACCTACATACACCGGTGGCCCCCTACACTTAGGGAGAGGTTGTATTATTATGTTCGGATCTGGTTGATTCTCTTCTATAGTTTGTACACAGCGTCATATTTGTGAAATAAGCCCCAATATCACGATCAGCAGCTGCATAATATAAAGCAACAATAAGAGCGCCGCGAGCTACAAGCGAGCTTGTATGGAGGTTGTAGGGAGCCTGGAAGTGAGCTGGGCCGAGCAGACAAATAGTGTTAAAAAGTAAATTAACAGGCAAACTTATTTATCTCCACTGTAATATTATAAGTATCACAGGCCGTGCAGAGATCAGCATGTTAAAGGGAGGAGGGGAAGAAGAAGGAGAAGAAGAAGGAGGAGGAGAAGAAGAAGGAGAAGAAGAAGTCCAGTGCTGCCTCATGCGAGCACCTGCTGTTTGGGAGTTCCATACATATCAATTAGGCCGGGAGCAGCGTTTCCAACACGCAGCACCTCCTACAACAAAGCGTCTTGCGCTATTATTAAACGCCCTCCACATTGCAGCGGCAGATGCACGTGAGGTGCGGCGGATCAGCTGCCAACGAGACGGAAGACAACCATTTACATTTTTTGGGAGGCTTTGTGCTTAAAGGGCCCTGCCACCCCTTAAATAGCAAGAAAAACTGCCTATATGATCCATTTTTTCTAAAGTGAATCAATCTTGGGAAATTCCATGTTGCTATATTTATATGCAAATGAGTGTGCATATTAATTAGCTGCTTTGATGTGCTAATTGGGATTACAGTCCACTTGTCTAACTCTGTAGTGGTCAAAATAAAGACCCTCAGTGTTATCTGGCAGTTATATCTGGCAGTTAGATATTATTTACTGTAGAATATAACAATGTATGGTCACATTGTATTACTCTTTGAAATTAAATCAACCTCCTATTGGGGTCCCATTAACCCTTACACTAGCAGAGGGGCCAGCAATGCATTACTCTCCAATGCTCTGAAAGGGTTAATGATGTGCTAAAATGTCTCTGTGGAGGAAGTGGAGTTGGGATATATTTGATCCTTTTTTCCACTGTTTAACTAAGTCTCCGGGAGCGCTCCTCGCCAATTTGCCTAAAAGAAGATATTCCATAACTGGCTTCAGAAATGAGTGCCAAGAAAATCGGAGACGCGTTTTAATGTGGAGCGCCGGTCACACACTCAGATACGCAGCACATTAGCACCAAGACGTCCTTTCATGTGAGTCTTTGTGGTCCTTTAATTCTCTGCGCGTTCCAAGTGGGATTATTATATTAACGGCGCATTATCTTCATAAGGAAGCTCAGGAATGGGTGAAACCATTAAAAATAAAGGCAATTATACCCTGGCACAGAATAAAAGCGGCGGTAATGCACCCGAGCAAAGCGGATTTACTTACTGCATAAAGACAAACAGATCCATCATCTTAAGATCTCGGTCTATCAATCTTATTCAGATGAAATTGCTGCTAAAGGGGATTGTCTTAAGATGCCAAAGTGTACATTAAATAGAGTTTCAAAGACTGAAGCATCTGCACATATTACTGAGAGGCCATTAGTGCCAAGTGGCAGAATAGGACAGGTTGGTACAATTATATGTCAGAGAACCAGTTAAAGGTACAAGGCAGTCTGTGGGATCTCATGTCTGCGTCTGATTGGATGTCTCATATCTTGTGTCTGATTGGACGTCTCATGTCTGCGTCTGATTGGATGTCTGATATCTTGTGTCTGATTGGGCGTCTCATGTCTGCGTCTGATTGGGCTTCTCATATCTTGTGTCTGATTGGGCGTCTCATATCTTGTGTCTGATTGGACGTCTCATGTCTGCGTCTGATGGACGTCTCATATCTTGTGTCTGATTGGGCGTCTCATATCTTGTGTCTGATTGGATGTCTCATGTCTGCGTCTGTATGGGCTTCTCATATCTTGTGTCTGATTGGGCGTCTCATATCTTGTGTCTGATTGGACGTCTCATGTCTGCGTCTGATGGACGTCTCATATCTTGTGTCTGATTGGGCGTCTCATATCTTGTGTCTGATTGGATGTCTCATGTCTGCGTCTGTATGGGCTTCTCATATCTTGTGTCTGATTGGGCGTCTCATATCATGTGTCTGATTGGGCATTTCATATCTTGTGTCTGATTGGGCTTCTCATATCTTGTGTTTGATTGGGCGTCTCATATCTGTTACATTTGTTGGCAGTGACGAGATAGAAGCCAAGCCTCACAACGAAGCAGGAGCAGCGGTTCGCATGGAGACGAACTACGCAGCCCTAAAAAGAGCAACGTTAAAAGAACTGCTGGAAGCCAGGGGCCAAGTAGCCAGCAACAAGGTGAAAGACGTCCTAATTGCTGAACTGATGGAGGAAAGTGCAGTCGCTAAAGAGCTAAGGGTAAGGTTGGCCTTTTACCAAAATTCCCCCTCAGAAGAGACTATCACCAAAATGATGGCAGAGGTACAGAACTATGTTTTGGCCAACCAGCAACAGACGCTACAGCTGCAACTAGCGGGCCAGCGATCCAGAGAGGGGCCACCCGCAATGTCGGAACCCACGCATGATAAAGCCAAGCTCCCATATAATGCCTTCAAAGCCATCACAGATACGGACGAGGATATAGATGGATACTTGCAGGACTTTGAAAGACTGTGCCATCTACATGGTGTTGAGCAAGCAGACTGGGTAACCCTGTTGGCAGGCAAATTGTCTGGCCGTGCCGCAGAGGCATACAGGGCTGTACCTGACGAGGACAGCCGGGACTACTACTGGGTGAAGCAAGCTATCCTCACCCGGTATGCAATCACCCCAGAGGCCTATCAACGCCAATTTCGGGAGCTCCTCAAACAAGAGAAGGACTCCCATGCAGAGTGGGCTTGTCGCCTACACCGAGCGGCCATGGGATGGGTTCAGGCGAACCAAGTCACCACCCTAGAGGAGCTGCTACAGTTGTTGTTACTGGAGCAGTTCTTCAGCAGACTAACCACAGAAGTACAAGTCTGGTTAAGGGACCGTAACCCCCGTACCGTCCATGAAGCCGCCCGGCTGGCCGACAAGCACTTTAACGCACGCCGCCAGCCCCAACCACCACCTCGCACCACCTCCCGATCCACAGTGCTGACCAACGCCACTGTGACGTAACCTCAAGTCACGCCAGGGGAACCAACCCATCCGCTCCCGGGTACCCTACTCATACCCCGATCCGGTGTTACCAATGCCAGCAGACAGGCCATATGCAGTGGGAATGCCCCCAGAACAGGACCTGTACCACCGCCAAGGAGAGCCGCAGCCCATTGCTACCACAACGAGCCCAGTGACCACGTTGCCAGCCACTACTACTCAGAGGAACAGCTAGGGGTGTTACACAAAGTAAACCCGTTCAGGCAGCCTCGGAGAACCGACGTCACCACCGACAACCAGTGTGGCTAGAGGGAAAGAATGTTCAAGGATTACGGGACACTGGAGCCACACTAACCCTCGTTCAGACCCATTTGGTCCCAGACCAAGCCCGTACCGGTAGATCAGTGGCCGTAAGGGTAGCAGGGGAGCAGTACTCCGCTTACCCACTGCCAAGGTGCATCTGAACTGGGGTGCGGGATCGGGAGTTGTAACAGTGGGGTTGATGCAAGGTTGATGCAAAAACTGAGATTATTTCGGATCAGGGCACCCAATTCACAGCTGAGGTCACCCACCAACTCTGGAGACTCTGTGGCATTAAGCCCATAGTGAACTCCGCTTACCACCCCCAGTCTAATGGCCATTGTGAATGCTTTAATGCGACGCTGAAACAGATGCTCCGGGCGTTCACAGACACTAGAAAGGACTGGGAAAGATTTCTGCCCCATTTGTTATTTGCATAAAGGGAAGTACCCCAAGAATCCACCGGATTCTCCCCGTTTGAACTACTGTTCGGGAGACGGGTGAGAGGTCCCCTAGATTTAATAAGAGAACAGTGGGAAGGAGAGACCAGTATAGACGGTACCCCTATCGTCCCATATGTGTTGGAGTTTAGGGACCGCTTGGAGGAGTTGACCCAGATTGTACGCTCCAACCTCCAGGCGGCCCAACAACGCCAGCGCCGGTGGTACGATAGGGGAGCCAGGGACCGCAGCTTTCAAGTGGGACAGAAAGTTTTAATGTTAAAACCTGTCCGCACTGACAAGCTGCAGGCCGCCTGGCAGGGCCCATACAAGGTGGTAGCACAACAATGTGATACCACTTATGTGATTGGCCTGTGCTCAGGAGTAGGGAAAAACCGCATGCTCCATGTAAATATGCTAAAACCCTATCATAAGCGCATGGAGGATGTGGCAGCTATCTGCGCCCCATCCTCTGAAGATATTGAGAACCTTCCCCTACCCGACCTCTTAGACGAGGGGGACCAGACAGAGAGTTTAGGAAGGGTACAGTTAGGAGAGCGGCTGAGCCCACAGGAGCGTACGCAGGCACAGAAGTTGCTACGGGCAAAGGAGACCACCTTCTCCAACCTGACTGGGTACACCCCTCTGGCCACTCACCGGGTAGACACCCCCGGCCAATTACCCCTACGCCAGCCCCCCTACCGCATCCCCAAATCCGTAAAGGAGTCGATTCGGAAAGAGATTCAGGAGATGCTACATTTAGGAGTTATTGAGCACTCTGATAGTCCCTGGGCCTCCCCGGTAGTGCTAGTACCCAAGAAGGACAGAACGACCCGGTTCTGTGTAGATTATAGGAGGCTAAATGCCCGAACCGTGTCTGATGCCTACCTCATGCCCCGGATAGATGAGCTCCTAGATAGATTGGCCCGAGGGTGATACCTCACCACCATAGATTTGTGTAAGGGATACTGGCAAATTCCACTAGCCGCAGAAGCCATACCCAAGTCGGCGTTTGTCACCCCGTTTGGCCTGTACCAGTTTCGGGTCATGCCATTCGGGATGAAAAAAGCTCCGGCCACATTTCAGCGGATGGTAGACCGGCTATTGGATGGGCTCCAAGAGTATGCTTGTGCATACCTGGACGATATTGCCATTTATAGTGACCACTAGGAGGAACACCTGACCCACGTAGGACTAGTGTTAGACCGCATTAGGGCAGCAGGGTTGACTCTCAAACCAAGCAAGTGCCACCTAGGGATGGCAGAGGTACAATACCTTGGCCATCGGGTAGGTAGCGGGCAGGCAGAAACCAGAACCTGCCAAGGTAGAGGCAGTAGCACAGTGGCCCACCCCCCGGACCAAGACCCAGGTCCTAGCGTTCCTGGGGACAGCAGAGTACTATCGCAAATTTGTGCCCAACTATAGTGCTCTAGCCAAGCCCCTTACTGATTTGACCCGTAAGAACCTTCCTAGGCAGGTAGTCTGGGCCCCAGAGTGTGATCAGCATTCCAGCAATTGATAACGGGTCTGATCCAGGCCCCTGTGTTGGCTGCTCCTGATCCAACCAAACGTTTTCTTGTCCACACAGACGCTTCTATGTTTGGATTGGGAGCCGTATTGAGCCAAGTTGGACCTGACGGCGGCGACCACCCGGTGGCTTATCTGAATCGCAAGTTGCTACCCCGGGAAGTAAGCTACGCCGCCATCAAGAAGGAATGCCTGGCTGAAGTATGGGCACTCAAAAAGTTACAGCCATATTTGTATGGACAACCCTTTACCCTGTTTACTGACCACAACCCATTGGTGTGGCTCAACCGTGTGTCTGGAGACAATGCCCGACTCTTGTGCTGGAGTCTAGCGCTGCAACCCTTTGACTGCACAATCCAGTATCGCAATCCAGTATCAAGCACAACAGTAATGCTGATGGGTTGTCTAGGCAAACGGAACTAGAAAAGTGACCAACAAAAAGTTTTGTCCGGACCTCCCCAGGCCGATCCGTTGGGACCAGACCGGGTATGCCGGCTTATGGTCACGGGGGAGCAGTGTAACAGAAACCCATCACTGTTATTATACCAAGGACATTATACCAGGCCAGGGAAGGGTTAACTGGACTATACGAGGCCCAAGGGTTAATCTTGGCTTTCCATCATCTTTGTTTAGAAATGGAAGTCTGCAAGGGACTGGAAGAGCTAACCCAATTATCCATCTGCTTTGTTTGTAAAAGCTCTATTGTCTAGGGAACCAGTCGGCTCCAGTGATGATATGTTAAGATTATAATCCAGTTACTAATTAAGTCTTTGTATGGCCAAAGGTGGGAGTATTCCATTGTCCTTGTGGAGACCCCCCCCCCCCCCCCGTTCTGACTGTATATATATGTGTGTAAAATAATTAAAAATGATGCCTGTTCTGAAAATCCACGGTGTGTATCGTCCATTGTGGAAAGAGGGACTTGTGGGACCGGGCTGTGCTATACTTGGCTATCGTTGTTATTTATTAGCAGAGATATTCACCCTTATGTCACAGCTCCGTTACAATATCTTGTGTCTGATTGGGCATCTCATATCATGAGTCGTATTGGGCGTCTCATATTTGGTGTCTGATTGGACGTCTCATATCTTGTGTCTGATTGGACATCTCATATCTTGTGTCTGATTGGGCGTCTCATAACTTGTGTCTGATTGGGCGTCTCATATTTGGTCTCTGACTGGGCGTCTCATATCTTGTGTCTGATTGGACGTCTCATATCTTGTGTCTGATTGGGCGTCTCATATCTTGTGTCTGATTGGGCGTCTCATAGCAAATCATTTTATTCAGGAATTCTGTATATTTGTAATTCAAAGTACATCTGCCATTTTTTGTGTGAGCTCCACCCCAGAGGCACTTATGCAGGCAGAGTGTCCTAGCCAATGAGCTGTGTGGAGTTATGTATTAGCCAATCAGCTGTCAGTATTTTGGCTGCCTCCCAAGCAGTGAGAGGGAAACAGATACATTGTTGTACCTGCCTCTGATTGGCCAATTTTTTTAACTACTTTAGCTTGGATTTCCAGGGTTGTTCCTTCTCAAAATTAACTACCTGAAAATTGAAGACATTTTGCAAACTTTTAAGGTTTATTAAGGTTTATTTGGGACTTTTTCGTGCATTTGTTTTTGTCAAACCACAGATTTATCTCTATCAGATGGATCATAATCCGGGAAACTTACAGATACCTTTAAGACCAGATTTCACATTGAGGATGGTCTGTAGACCCGATAAGGTGATACATGAGGGCAATCTATAGACCCCATAAGGTGATACATAAGGGTGGTCTATAGACCCCACAAGGCGATGCATGAGAATGGTCTATAGAGCCCACAAGGTGATGTATGAGGGTGGTCTATAGACCCCACATGGTGATACATGAGGGTGGTCTATAGACCACATAAGGTGATACATGAGGATCCTCTTTAGACCCCACACAGTGATGCATGAGGGTGGTCTATAGACCCCACCAGGTGATATAAAAACTCTTGTGGGAAAGACGAGACATTGATCAGTGACGGGTGCCAAGATGCTCCGTCTGGCTCTAGAACTCTCCAAGATATGTCACTGTCATAATTCAGAGCCTGAAGGATCTATGAGGATTGTTTTCCCATTTTATTAAAGTACGAGCGCATGTGTATCCCACGCACATACGGCTACTGCTGATAAGGATCCTGGGTACTGACATGCAAATGAGGCTCACAATGTATAGAGTCCATTTTTAGACAAATGTAGTGCATTTTGATTTAATGTGAGTTCACATTTAGGATTGTACAAAATGTAACAAAACGTATAGTTTAAGGCCCTGGGTGGGGAAGGTCGGTCCTGAAGGGCCACACACAGGCTGGGATTTGAGGATATCCTTTCTGTGCACAGGTGAGTCAATCAGGATGACTGAAGAAGTGATTGACTCACCTGTGCGCAGTAGGGATATCTTTAAATCCAGGCCTGTGTATGGTTCTCCAGGACCGACCTTGTTCACCCTTGTTTTAGGTGCTTTGCATTTGATATCATCACTACACACCGGAGTGCCTACTGTATCCACCATCTTGGTCTCTAAGATAAGATAACTCTGAGGGAGCTTTCCTCCACCCCATTCATAGAGGCCTGGAGATCAAGCCGCAGTGTATGTTATCCTAATATGCCCCCCCCCCCCCCCCCCCCCATGATTACCTGTCAGCACTCTCCCCTGTGCACGCTAGCCCCACTGTCTCCTCCTATATGGAGACATCTTCCCAACGTCTTCTACCCAGGTATCTCAGTTCCTGTCTTCTCTTCCTTCTCTATCACCTTCTCTCTCTTCCCACTTCTTATCTGCTCTTCTTGCCCGGGTCTCTGCCTCTCCCTTTAGTCTCTAAGGGCCTCATTCTATTAGCGGCCGCAGCCGTTGCGGGGCCGCAAGGACCGGCCGCAAGCTATTCTGCTATTCTATTCCCTTACGGCCGGGGATTCCGGCAGGCTTGCGGCCGGTGCCTTGCTATCTCTTGCGGCCGCTCGCGCCAGAGGAAAGCCTTTGATCTAAAACGGCCGCAAGAGTTTCGGCCGTAAGAAATTCCTATTTGCAATTCAATTGCTCCGGGAACCCTCTCTGCAAGGCTAAAAACGAGCCGCAGCTTACTTGCAGGAAAGAGGTCCCGCTGGCACCAATTAAGCACATAAAATAGCTCAAATAAAGCCATCCTGCACTTTGAGAAGACTATAAAGTGATTTTAGGTGTTAGAAAAAATAGCACATAATTATCCTGTACTCAAATCCGTAAAATATTTTATTTTTAATATCCGTAAAATATCCATGTAAAAAGTCCAGAGTGCTTGGAGCACCTCAGACACACCCACGCCGCAGCCGGAAAATAAACAGTTAATTTGAACTCGGGTTTGGGCAGATGTGCAAGCTTGAGAGGGGGTTACTTTTAATCCTCATGTCCCCCAATATGATCCCTAGCATTTACAGAGCTGTACAGTGCAGGCTTGAATTTATTTTTGCGTTTTTAGATTTCTGCGCTTACGGCCGGTTCCAAGATATGCGGCCGGCCGTAAGGGGAGATCCTTGCGGGGCCGTATAATAGAATCGCGAGTTAACTGAACCCCCGCAAGGAATCGCAGCCTTACGGCCGCTAATAGAATGAGGCCCTAAGTCTATAAGTTGTCAGCCTTGTGTCTGGGCTTTGGAAAAAGCTCTTTGTATGTTAGATTTTAAATTCAAAGATGGCCCCCCAGTTCTTGCCATGCTTCATATTGTATTTTTTGTTGTACTTAAGCCCTGTACAGCGCTACAGGATATGTAGGCGCGTTACATATAAAAATATAATAATAATATCATATAGTGTCCAACTGTCATTACAAGAAATAACATTATAATCTGTGACTACTATTATCTGCAGTTATATCTATTGCCGGAGCAGCCGGGAGCCTTGTAATGACTATTCAGTGAGGTATTATACAGAGAAACTAAGCGTGCCAGGAAACTCAGGCCTAGATATAGATATACTAGCGACTGGCCGTCAAAAATGATGGGGCAATAAAATGTGAAGCCATGGCATTTCTGCCACAAAATGTAAAGTTTTTTCTATTCTGAGGGCATTCGGTGCTCATTCTGAGCCTCTCCCCTCGTGTATTTTTGCTCCTCTGAGCACCTTCAGGGCTCATTGCGAGCCTCTCCCCTCCTGTATTTTTGCTCCTCTGAGCACCTTCAGGGCTCATTCCGAGCCTCTCCTCTTGTGTATTTTTGCTCCTCTGAGCACCTTCAGGGCTCATTGCGAGCCCCTCCTCTCATGTATTTTTGCTCCTCTGAGCACCTTCAGGGCTCATTGCGAGCCTCTCCCCTCGTGTATTTTTGCTCCTCTGAGCACCTTCAGGGCTCATTGCGAGCCTCTCCCCTCGTGTATTTTTGCTCCTCTGAGCACCTTCAGGGCTCATTCCGAGCCTCTCCTCTCGTGTATTTTTGCTCCTCTGAGCACCTTCAGGGCTCATTCCGAGCCTCTCCCCTCCTGTATTTTTGCTCCTCTGAGCACCTTCAGGGCTCATTCCGAGCCTCTCCCCTCCTGTATTTTTGCTCCTCTGAGCCTCTCCCCTCGTGTATTTTTGCTCCTCTGAGCACCTTCAGGGCTCATTGCGAGCCTCTCCCCTCCTGTATTTTTGCTCCTCTGAGCCTCTCCTCTCGTGTATTTTTGCTCCTCTGAGCACCTTCAGGGCTCATTCCGAGCCTCTCCTCTTGTGTATTTTTGCTCCTCTGAGCACCTTCAGGGCTCATTGCGAGCCCCTCCTCTCATGTATTTTTGCTCCTCTGAGCACCTTCAGGGCTCATTGCGAGCCTCTCCCCTCGTGTATTTTTGCTCCTCTGAGCACCTTCAGGGCTCATTCCGAGCCTCTCCCCTCGTGTATTTTTGCTCCTCTGAGCACCTTCAGGGCTCATTCCGAGCCTCTCCCCTCCTGTATTTTTGCTCCTCTGAGCACCTTCAGGGCTCATTCCGAGCCTCTCCCCTCCTGTATTTTTGCTCCTCTGAGCCTCTCCCCTCGTGTATTTTTGCTCCTCTGAGCACCTTCAGGGCTCATTCCGAGCCTCTCCCCTCCTGTATTTTTGCTCCTCTGAGCACCTTCAGGGCTCATTCCGAGGCTCTCCTCTCGTGTATTTTTGCTCCTCTGAGCACCTTCAGGGCTCATTCCGAGCCTCTCCCCTCGTGTATTTTTGCTCCTCTGAGCACCTTCAGGGCTCATTCCGAGGCTCTCCTCTCGTGTATTTTTACTCCTCTGAGCACCTTCAGGGCTCATTGCGAGCCTCTCCCCTCGTGTATTTTTGCTCCTCTGAGCACCTTCAGGGCTCATTGCGAGCCTCTCCCCTTGTGTATTTTTGCTCCTCTGAGCACCTTCAGGGCTCATTCCGAGGCTCTGCTCTTGTGTATTTTTGCTCCTCTGAGCACCATCAGGGCTCATTGCGAGTCTCTCCTCTCGTGTATTTTTGCTCCTCTGAGCACCTTCAGGGCTCATTCCGAGCCTCTCCCCTCGTGTATTTTTGCTCCTCTGAACACCTTCAGGGCTCATTGCGAGCCTCTCCCCTCGTGTATTTTTGCTCCTCTGAGCACCTTCAGGGCTCATTCCGAGGCTCTGCTCTCGTGTATTTTTGCTCCTCTGAGCACCTTCAGGGCTCATTCCGAGGCTCTCCTCTCGTGTATTTTTGCTCCTCTGAACACCTTCAGGGCTCATTGCGAGCCTCTCCCCTCGTGTATTTTTGCTCCTCTGAGCACCTTCAGGGCTCATTGCGAGCCTCTCCCCTTGTGTATTTTTGCTCCTCTGAGCACCTTCAGGGCTCATTCCGAGTCTCTCCCCTCGTGTATTTTTGCTCCTCTGAGCACCTTCAGGGCTCATTGCGAGCCTCTCCCCTTGTGTATTTTTGCTCCTCTGAGCACCTTCAGGGCTCATTCCGAGGCTCTGCTCTCGTGTATTTTTGCTCCTCTGAGCACCTTCAGGGCTCATTCTGAGCCTCTCCTCTCGTGTATTTTTGCTCCTCTGAGCACCTTCAGGGCTCATTGCGAGCCTCTCCCCTCGTGTATTTTTGCTACTCTGAGCACCTTCAGGGCTCATTCTGAGCCTCTCCTCTCGTGTATTTTTGCTCCTCTGAGCACCTTCAGGGCTCATTCCGAGTCTCTCCTCTCGTGTATTTTTGCTCCTCTGAGCACCTTCAGGGCTCATTCCGAGGCTCTCCCCTTGTGTATTTTTGCTCCTCTGAACACCTTCAGGGCTCTTTCCGAGGCTCTCCTCTCGTGTATTTTTGCTCCTCTGAGCACCTTCAGGGCTCATTCCGAGTCTCTCCTCTCGTGTATTTTTGCTCCTCTGAGCACCTTCACGGCTCATTGCGAGCCTCTCCCCTCGTGTATTTTTGCTCCTCTGAGCACCTTCACGGCTCATTCCGAGGCTCTCCCCTCGTGTACTTTTGCTCCTCTGAGCATCTTACATAGTTACATAGTTACATAGTAATTAAGGTTGAAAAAAGACTTTCAGTCCATCAAGTTCAACCTGTTAAGATCTCCTCTGATCTGCAATATGCGGATTAGTTATTAATTAAATTATTGATTAAATAATTATTAATAGTATAGTATTGGAGAATGAATAAAGAGTTAGTCCATCAAGTTCAACCTTTTTAGATCTCTATTGATCTTTTTAATTTGGACTATTTATTATTATTGTTAATTGTTAATTATTGTTAATTGATCCAGAGGAAGGCAAACATAAAAAAAACCCCATTGAAACTTTGCCAATTGTCTCATAAGGGGAAAAAAAGCAAAATTCCTTCCTGACCCCAGAAACTGGCGATCAAATTTCTCCCTGGATCAATATTCCTTCGCTAGTTATCTAGGATAGCCTTGAATGCCCTCTTTATTCAGAAATATATCTAACCCCTTTTTGAAGTTGTCTATCGAATTCGCTGTCACCACCTCCTTTGGTAGAGAATTCCACAGTTTAACCACCCTAACTGTGAAGAACCCTTTTCTTTGTTTAAGGTGAAATCTTTTTTCCTCTAACCTCAACGGATGTCCTCTTGTCAGTTGAAAATCTCTTGCTACAAAAAGCTCACTTGACAAAGCCTTATATGGACCCTGGATGTATTTAAATAACGTAATCATATCTCCTCTTAGACGCCTTTTTTCTAGCGAAAATAAGTTTAATTTTGCTAGTCTTTCTTCATAACTTAGCCCCTCCATTCCCCTTATTAGTTTTGTAGCCCTTCTCTGTACTTTTTCCAGCTCTAAGATGTCTTTTTTGTGAGGTGGTGCCCAAAATTGTACTCCATATTCCAAATGAGGGCGTACTAGAGATTTGTATAGTGGCAGAATTATATCTTCTTCCCTGGCTTCTATACCCTTCCTAATACATGCTAATATTTTATTTGCCTTTGCAGCCGCTGCTTGGCTTTGAGCGCTGTTACCTAGGTGGTTGTCCACTAGTACTCCCAAATCCCTTTCAATATCTGATACCCCTAGATTTGCTCCATTAAGATTATAGATTGCTTGGCTATTTTTCCTTCCCAAATGCATAACGATACATTTATTTGTATTAAATCTCATCTGCCATTTAGCCGCCCATTTCTCTAATTTATGCAAATCCTTTTGTAGGGAAAGTACATCATTATCTGATTTTATTACCTTGCACAACTTAGTGTCATCAGCAAAAATGGAGACACTACATTCGAGTCCTACTTCAATGTCATTAATAAATATGTTAAAAAGGAGAGGACCCAATACTGAGCCCTGAGGAACCCCACTTATCACATTAGACCAATCGGAGTATGTTCCATTTACAACAACCCTTTGCTTCCTGTCTTTTAGCCAGCTCTCGATCCATGAGCAGATATTTACTGCAATTCCTGTATCCCTTAGTTTGCTCACTAGTCTTCCATGTGGCACTGTATCAAATGCCTTTGAAAAATCTAAAAAGACTACATCCACTGAGTTGCCCTGATCCAAGTTCCTACTAACCTCCTCATAAAAACTAATTAGATTGGTCTGACACGACCTTTCCTTCATAAATCCATGTTGACTGCTACCTATGATCCTGTTCAAATAGACATATTCTTGTATTCTGTCCCTTATTAACCCTTCTAAAAGCTTCCCAACTACAGAAGTGAGGCTCACTGGTCTATAATTCCCCGGATTTGCTCTAGATCCCTTCTTAAATATAGGTATCACCTCTGCTTTTCTCCAGTCATCTGGTAGAGACCCTGTAGTGAGCGAGTCTTTAAAGATTAGATATAATGGTTTGGCTATTACAGAACCCAGCTCCCTCAGTACCCTTGGTTGTATTCCATCAGGACCTGGGGCTTTATTAACATTTATTTTCTCCAACCTCTTTTGTATTTCTTCCTGCGTTAACCAATTATTTAGTGAAGGTAGTGTAGCCCCATTATGTTGCAGTGTCCCAACCACTGGTACCTCCCTTGTGTAAACCGAAGAAAAGAACCTATTTAGCTCATCTGCCTTTTCCTGGTCACTAATTATCAGACTGTGTCACATTGTAATGGTCCTATCGATTCCTTCCTGGCCTTCTTCCCATTAATATATTTATAAAATATTTTAGGGTTAGTCTTACTTTCCATTGCAACTGACTTCTCATTTTCTATTTTAGCCAGTCTAATAGCCCTTTTGCAAGCCTTGTTGATTTCCTTATAGTCACATAAAGATGCCTCTGTTCCCTCCTTCTTGTATAATTTAAATGCATACTTCTTTTTCCTCATCATGATCTTTAAGTCATTGTTAAGCCACATGGGATGTGATTTACTCCTATTTATTTTATTTCCACATGGTACATGCTGATGAGTATGTTTATTTAGTAAGGATTTGAATGTTGTCCATTTATTTTCAGTATTCTTCCCTGTAAGTTCTTTGTCCCAGTCTATATGTTGTATTGCTGCCCGTAGCCCATTAAAGTTAGCCCTTTTAAAATTTAGAGTTTTTGTTGGCCCCTTACAACTCTGTTTTTTGTTTTCAATCTCAAATGAGACTGTGTTGTGATCACTGTTCCCCAAGGGTTCCCCTATTTTTACATTTGATATTATATCAATCTTACTTGTGATGACTAAATCCAAGAATGCCCCATTTCTAGTAGGTTCTTGTATTACCTGGGCTAGATAATGATCCCTGAGTGTACTCAAGAACCTGCTCCCCTTAGCTGAGCTGCTGGTCTCGTTTATCCAGTTTATATCAGGGTAATTAAAATCTCCCATTATTAGAACTTGCCCGTGTTTAGCTGCATTTCCAATCTGTAACAATAATTGTATTTCCTCACTTTCAGCTATATTTGGGGGTTTATAGCATACTCCCACCAATATGCATTTAGAATTAGCTCCTCCACTATTTAGCTCAACCCACAAGGATTCAATGATGCCGTTAGTGCCAGCATAAATATCTTCTCTAACTATAGGCTTAAATTCAGGCTTAACATAAAGACAGATCCCTCCTCCTCTTTTACCATTGCCCCTATCTTTCCTAAATAGGTTATAACCATCCAGATTAACAGTCCAGTCATGAGATTCATCCCACCATGTTTCCGTAATGCCTATTAAGCCCCCATTTTTCTTGTACTGCTAATATTTCTAGCTCATCCATTTTCCCAGGCAAACTTCTTGCGTTTGCAATCATACACTTTATGTTGCTATGGCTCTGCTGATGTGAAGTGCCTGCCACTGTATTTGAGGCCCCTATTAATATCTCCCTACTTTCTATTGTAACCCTCCCCCTTCTCCTCCCCCATGGGTAAATAATTCATCCCTTTCCCTCTCTACCCTATTTACCCCAATACTTCTATATAGTCCCTCCCCCCCACCTACAAGTTTAAAAACTCCCCCAGCCGTTCTACCATCCTATTCCCTAGCACAAAAGCGCCCTCATCATTAAGGTGCAATCCCTCCCTGCTATAGAGATTGTACCCAAGTGAGAAGTCAGCCCAGTGCTCTAAAAACCCAAAACCCATCTTCAGGGCTCATTGCGAGCCTCTCCTCTTGTGTATTTTTGCTCCTCTGAGCACCTTCAGGGCTCATTGCGAGCCCCTCCTCTCATGTATTTTTGCTCCTCTGAGCACCTTCAGGGCTCATTCCGAGCCTCTCCCCTCCTGTATTTTTGCTCCTCTGAGCACCTTCAGGGCTCATTCCGAGCCTCTCCCCTCCTGTATTTTTGCTCCTCTGAGCCTCTCCCCTCGTGTATTTTTGCTCCTCTGAGCACCTTCAGGGCTCATTCCGAGGCTCTCCTCTCGTGTATTTTTGCTCCTCTGAGCACCTTCAGGGCTCATTCCGAGCCTCTCCCCTCGTGTATTTTTGCTCCTCTGAGCACCTTCAGGGCTCATTCCGAGGCTCTCCTCTCGTGTATTTTTGCTCCTCTGAGCACCTTCAGGGCTCATTGCGAGCCTCTCCCCTCGTGTATTTTTGCTCCTCTGAGCACCTTCAGGGCTCATTGCGAGCCTCTCCCCTTGTGTATTTTTGCTCCTCTGAGCACCTTCAGGGCTCATTCCGAGTCTCTCCTCTTGTGTATTTTTGCTCCTCTGAGCACCTTCAGGGCTCATTGCGAGCCTCTCCCCTCGTGTATTTTTGCTCCTCTGAGCACCTTCAGGGCTCATTCTGAGCCTCTCCTCTCTTGTATTTTTGCTCCTCTGAGCACCTTCAGGGCTCATTCCGAGGCTCTCCTCTTGTGTACTTTTGGTCCTCTGAGCACCTTCAGGGCTCATTCTGAGCCTCTCCTCTCTTGTATTTTTGCTCCTCTGAGCACCTTCGGGGCTCATTGCGAGTCTCTCCTCTCGTGTATTTTTGCTCCTCTGAGCACCTTCAGGGCTCATTCCGAGCCTCTCCCCTCGTGTATTTTTGCTCTTCTGAACACCTTCAGGGCTCATTGCGAGCCTCTCCCCTCGTGTATTTTTGCTCCTCTGAGCACCTTCAGGGCTCATTCCGAGGCTCTGCTCTCGTGTATTTTTGCTCCTCTGAGCACCTTCAGGGCTCATTCCGAGGCTCTCCTCTCGTGTATTTTTGCTCCTCTGAACACCTTCAGGGCTCATTGCGAGCCTCTCCCCTCGTGTATTTTTGCTCCTCTGAGCACCTTCAGGGCTCATTGCGAGCCTCTCCCCTTGTGTATTTTTGCTCCTCTGAGCACCTTCAGGGCTCATTCCGAGTCTCTCCCCTCGTGTATTTTTGCTCCTCTGAGCACCTTCAGGGCTCATTGCGAGCCTCTCCCCTTGTGTATTTTTGCTCCTCTGAGCACCTTCAGGGCTCATTCCGAGGCTCTGCTCTCGTGTATTTTTGCTCCTCTGAGCACCTTCAGGGCTCATTCTGAGCCTCTCCTCTCGTGTATTTTTGCTCCTCTGAGCACCTTCAGGGCTCATTGCGAGCCTCTCCCCTCGTGTATTTTTGCTCCTCTGAGCACCTTCAGGGCTCATTCTGAGCCTCTCCTCTCGTGTATTTTTGCTCCTCTGAGCACCTTCAGGGCTCATTCCGAGTCTCTCCTCTCGTGTATTTTTGCTCCTCTGAGCACCTTCAGGGCTCATTCCGAGGCTCTCCCCTTGTGTATTTTTGCTCCTCTGAACACCTTCAGGGCTCTTTCCGAGGCTCTCCTCTCGTGTATTTTTGCTCCTCTGAGCACCTTCAGGGCTCATTCCGAGTCTCTCCTCTCGTGTATTTTTGCTCCTCTGAGCACCTTCACGGCTCATTGCGAGCCTCTCCCCTCGTGTATTTTTGCTCCTCTGAGCACCTTCACGGCTCATTCCGAGCCTCTCCCCTCGTGTACTTTTGCTCCTCTGAGCATCTTCAGGGCTCATTGCGAGCCTCTCCTCTCGTGTATTTTTGCTCCTCTGAGCACCTTCAGGGCTCATTCCGAGGCTCTCCCCTCGTGTACTTTTGCTCCTCTGAGCACCTTCAGGGCTCATTGCGAGCCTCTCCCCTCGTGTATTTTTGCTCCTCTGAGCACCTTCAGGGCTCATTCTGAGCCTCTCCTCTCGTGTATTTTTGCTCCTCTGAGCACCTTCAGGGCTCATTCTGAGCCTCTCCTCTTGTGTATTTTTGCTCCTCTGAGCACCTTCAGGGCTCATTGCGAGCCTCTCCCCTCGTGTATTTTTGCTCCTCTGAGCACCTTTAGGGCTCATTCTGAGCCTCTCCTCTCGTGTATTTTTGCTCCTCTGAGCACCTTCAGGGCTCATTCTGAGCCTCTCCTCTCGTGTATTTTTGCTCCTCTGAGCACCTTCAGGGCTCATTCCGAGTCTCTCCTCTCGTGTATTTTTGCTCCTCTGAGCACCTTCAGGGCTTATTCCGAGGCTCTCCCCTTGTGTACTTTTGCTCCTCTGAGCACCTTCAGGGCTCATTCCGAGGCTCTCCCCTCGTGTACTTTTGCTCGTCTGAGCACCTTCAGGGCTCATTCCGAGGCTCTCCCCTCGTGTACTTTTGCTCCTCTGAGCACCTTCAGGGCTCATTCCGAGCCTCTCCTCTCGTGTATTTTTGCTCCTCTGAGCACCTTCAGGGCTCATTCCGAGCCTCTCCTCTCTTGTATTTTTGCTCCTCTGAGCACCTTCAGGGCTCATTCCGAGGCTCTGCTCTCGTGTATTTTTGCTCCTCTGAGCACCTTCAGGGCTCATTCTGAGCCTCTCCTCTCGTGTATTTTTGCTCCTCTGAGCACCTTCAGGGCTCATTGCGAGCCTCTCCCCTCGTGTATTTTTGCTCCTCTGAGCACCTTCAGGGCTCATTCTGAGCCTCTCCTCTCGTGTATTTTTGCTCCTCTGAGCACCTTCAGGGCTCATTCCGAGTCTCTCCTCTCGTGTATTTTTGCTCCTCTGAGCACCTTCAGGGCTCATTCCGAGGCTCTCCCCTTGTGTATTTTTGCTCCTCTGAACACCTTCAGGGCTCATTCCGAGGCTCTCCCCTCGTGTACTTTTGCTCCTCTGAGCACCTTCAGGGCTCATTCCGAGGCTCTCCCCTCGTGTACTTTTGCTCGTCTGAGCACCTTCAGGGCTCATTCCGAGTCTCTCCTCTTGTGTACTTTTGCTCCTCTGAGCACCTTCAGGGCTCATTCCGAGCCTCTCCTCTCGTGTATTTTTGCTCCTCTGAGCACCTTCAGGGCTCATTCCGAGCCTCTCCTCTCTTGTATTTTTGCTCCTCTGAGCACCTTCAGGGCTCATTCCGAGGCTCTCCTCTTGTGTACTTTTGGTCCTCTGAGCACCTTCAGGGCTCATTGCGAGCCTCTCCTCTCGTGTATTTTTGCTCCTCTGAGCACCTTCAGGGCTCATTCCGAGCCTCTCCTCTCGTGTATTTTTGCTCCTCTGAACACCTTCAGGGCTCATTCCGAGGCTCTCCTCTTGTGTACTTCTGGTCCTCTGAGCACCTTCAGGGCTCATTCCGAGCCTCTCCTCTCGTGTATTTTTGCTCCTCTGAGCACCTTCAGGGCTCATTCCGAGCCTCTCCTCTCGTGTATTTTTGCTCCTCTGAGCACCTTCAGGGCTCATTCTGAGCCTCTCCTCTCGTGTATTTTTGCTCCTCTGAGCACCTTCAGGGCTCATTCCGAGGCTCTCCTCTCGTGTATTTTTGCTCCTCTGAGCACCTTCAGGGGTCATTCCGAGGCTCTCCCCTCGTGTATTTTTGCTCCTCTGAGCACCTTCAGGGCTCATTGCGAGCCTCTCCCCTCGTGTATTTTTGCTCCTCTGAGCACCTTCAGGGCTCATTGCGAGCCTCTCCCCTCGTGTATTTTTGCTCCTCTGAGCACCTTCAGGGCTCATTCCGAGACTCTCCCCTCGTGTATTTTTGCTCCTCTGAGCACCTTCAGGGCTCATTGCGAGGCTCTCCCCTCGTGTATTTTTGCTCCTCTGAGCACCTTCAGGGCTCATTGCGAGCCTCTCCTCTCGTGTACTTTTGCTCCTCTGAGCACCTTCAGGGCTCATTCCGAGCCTCTCCCCTTGTGTATTTTTGCTCCTCTGAGCACCTTCACGGCTCATTCCGAGGCTCTCCCCTCGTGTATTTTTGCTCCTCTGAGCACCTTCAGGGCTCATTCCGAGGCTCTCCTCTTGTGTATTTTTGCTCCTCTGAGCACCTTCAGGGCTCATTCCGAGGCTCTCCTCTCGTGTATTTTTGCTCCTCTGAGCACCTTCAGGGCTCATTCCGAGGCTCTCCTCTTGTGTATTTTTGCTCCTCTGAGCACCTTCAGGGCTCATTGCGAGCCTCTCCTCTCGTGTATTTTTGCTCCTCTGAGCACCTTCAGGGCTCATTCCGAGGCTCTCCTCTTGTGTATTTTTGCTCCTCTGAGCACCTTCAGGGCTCATTCCGAGGCTCTCCTCTCGTGTATTTTTGCTCCTCTGAGCACCTTCAGGGCTCTTTCCGAGGCTCTCCTCTCGTGTACTTTTGCTCCTCTGAGCACCTTCAGGGCTCATTCCACGGTTTCTGGCCTCCGCGCTCATTACGGTTGCTGCGGCAACAAGCGATGCCAAGGAAATGAGGCAGCAAAACGATAAACACTTTATGTAATGATCACAAGGGCGTCACATAATAGGGTGACCTGATTCTATTTGCTGATATAAAGGCCGGGGTACAATTAGCTGAAGACCAGGCATTGTATGTAGATAATACGTGGGAGGTTTGCAAGGAGGCTGAGGAAGTAACAAACACAAACAACCATGTGTTCCAACTTAAAATGACAGCACAAAAGTTCCAGTTATTGCACAAATCTCATGTACACATATATATAAATATAATTATTGTTGGCTGATTAAAATATATTTGATAAAACAAGTTTGTGTATTTTAGGCATAAATTACATGAAAGGTCCTCTGACTCCTAATGACTTTATCTCACGTGATTAAAGGTACAGGGCAGTCTGTGATCGCCTGTGTGCGTCTCATATCAATTCAGTTTATTTATATTTGTATATTTGTATCAAAGTACATGTGACATTTCTAGTGTGAGCTCCACCCCCGAGGAACATGTATAATGCCCAACTTTGGTCTTACAGTTACTTTGTATTGAATTGTCCAATCAGATACATTGTTACAGGGGCATTATAATACATTAAAGGCTATATGTGTCAGATACATTGTTACAGGGCCATTATAATACACTAAAGGCTATATGTGTCAGATACATTGTTACAGGAGCATTATAATACACTAAAGGCTATATGTGTCAGATACATTGTTACAGGGGCATTATAATACACTAAAGGTTATATGTGTCAGATACATTGTTACAGGAGCATTATAATACATTAAAGGCTATATGTGTCAGATACATTGTTACAGGAGCATTATAATACACTAAAGGCTATATGTGTCTGATACATTGTTACAGGAGCATTATAATACACTAAAGGCTATATGTGTCAGATACATTGTTACAGGGGCATTATAATACATTAAAGGCTATATGTGTCTGATACATTGTTATAGGGGCATTATAATACATTAAAGGCTATATGTGTCTGATACATTGTTACAGGGGCATTATAATACATTAAAGGCTATATGTGTCTGATACATTGTTACAGGGGCATTATAATACACTAAAGGTTATATGTGTCAGATACATTGTTACAGGAGCATTATAATACATTAAAGGCTATATGTGTCAGATACATTGTTACAGGAGCATTATAATACATTAAAGGCTATATGTGTCTGATACATTGTTATAGGGGCATTATAATACATTAAAGGCTATATGTGTCTGATACATTGTTACAGGGGCATTATAATACATTAAAGGCTATATGTGTCTGATACATTGCTACAGGGGCATTATAATACATTAAAGGCTATATGTGTCTGATACATTGTTACAGGGGCATTATAATACACTAAAGGCTATATGTGTCAGATACATTGTTACAGGGGCATTATAATACATTAAAGGCTATATGTGTCTGATACATTGTTACAGGGGCATTATAATACACTAAAGGCTATATGTGTCAGATACATTGTTACAGGGGCATTATAATACATTAAAGGCTATATGTGTCTGATACATTGTTACAGGAGCATTATAATACATTAAAGGCTATATGTGTCTGATACATTGTTACAGGGACATTATAATACATTAAAGGCTTTATGTGTCAGATACATTGTTACAGGGGCATTATAATACATTAAAGGCTATATGTGTCTGATACATTGCTACAGGGGCATTATAATACATTAAAGGCTATATGTGTCAGATACATTGTTACAGGAGCATTATAATACACTAAAGGCTATATGTGTCTGATACATTGTTACAGGGGCATTATAATACATTAAAGGCTATATGTGTCTGATACATTGTTACAGGGGGATTATAATACATTAAAGGCTATATGTGTCTGATACATTGTTACAGGGGTATTATAATACATTAAAGGCTATATGTGTCAGATACATTGTTACAGGGGCATTATAATACATTAAAGGCTATATGTGTCTGATACATTGTTACAGGGGCATTATAATACACTAAAGGCTATATGTGTCTGATACATTGTTACAGGGGCATTATAATACACTAAAGGCTATATGTGTCTGATACATTGTTACAGGGGGATTATAATACATTAAAGGCTATATGTGTCTGATACATTGTTACAGGGGCATTATAATACACTAAAGGCTATATGTGTCTGATACATTGTTACAGGGGCATTATAATACACTAAAGGCTATATGTGTCTGATACATTGTTACAGGGGCATTATAATACACTAAAGGCTATATGTGTCTGATACATTGTTACAGGGGCATTATAATACATTAAAGGCTATATGTGTCTGATACATTGTTACAGGGGCATTATAATACACTAAAGGCTATATGTGTCTGATACATTGTTACAGGGGCATTATAATACACTAAAGGCTATATGTGTCTGATACATTGTTACAGGGGCATTATAATACATTAAAGGCTATATGTGTCTGATACATTGTTACAGGGGCATTATAATACACTAAAGGCTATATGTGTCAGATACATTGTTACAGGGGCATTATAATACATTAAAGCTATATGTGTCAGATACATTGTTACAGGGGCATTATAATACACTAAAGGTTATATGTGTCAGATACATTGTTACAGGAGCATTATAATACACTAAAGGCTATATGTGTCAGATACATTGTTACAGGGGCATTATAATACACTAAAGGCTATATGTGTCTGATACATTGTTACAGGAGCATTATAATACATTAAAGACTATATGTGTCTGATACATTGTTACAGGGGCATTATAATACATTAAAGGCTATATGTGTCAGATACATTGTTACAGGAGCATTATAATACATTAAAGGCTATATGTGTCTGATACATTGTTATAGGGGCATTATAATACATTAAAGGCTATATGTGTCTGATACATTGTTACAGGGGCATTATAATACATTAAAGGCTATATGTGTCTGATACATTGCTACAGGGGCATTATAATACATTAAAGGCTATATGTGTCTGATACATTGTTACAGGGGCATTATAATACACTAAAGGCTATATGTGTCAGATACATTGTTACAGGGGCATTATAATACATTAAAGGCTATATGTGTCTGATACATTGTTACAGGAGCATTATAATACATTAAAGGCTATATGTGTCTGATACATTGTTACAGGGACATTATAATACATTAAAGGCTTTATGTGTCAGATACATTGTTACAGGGGCATTATAATACATTAAAGGCTATATGTGTCTGATACATTGCTACAGGGGCATTATAATACATTAAAGGCTATATGTGTCAGATACATTGTTACAGGAGCATTATAATACACTAAAGGCTATATGTGTCTGATACATTGTTACAGGGGCATTATAATACATTAAAGGCTATATGTGTCTGATACATTGTTACAGGGGGATTATAATACATTAAAGGCTATATGTGTCTGATACATTGTTACAGGGGTATTATAATACATTAAAGGCTATATGTGTCAGATACATTGTTACAGGGGCATTATAATACATTAAAGGCTATATGTGTCTGATACATTGTTACAGGGGCATTATAATACACTAAAGGCTATATGTGTCTGATACATTGTTACAGGGGCATTATAATACACTAAAGGCTATATGTGTCTGATACATTGTTACAGGGGGATTATAATACATTAAATGCTATATGTGTCTGATACATTGTTACAGGGGCATTATAATACACTAAAGGCTATATGTGTCAGATACATTGTTACAGGAGCATTATAATACATTAAAGGCTATATGTGTCAGATACATTGTTACAGGGGCATTATAATACATTAAAGGCTATATGTGTCTGATACATTGTTACAGGGGCATTATAATACACTAAAGGCTATATGTGTCTGATACATTGTTACAGGGGGATTATAATACATTAAAGGCTATATGTGTCTGATACATTGTTACAGGGGCATTATAATACACTAAAGGCTATATGTGTCTGATACATTGTTACAGGGGCATTATAATACATTAAAGGCTATATGTGTCTGATACATTGTTACAGGGGCATTATAATACATTAAAGGCTATATGTGTCAGATACATTGTTACAGGGGCATTATAATACATTAAAGGCTATATGTGTGTGATACATTGTTACAGGGGCATTATAATACATTAAAGGCTATATGTGTCTGATACATTGTTACAGGGGCATTATAATACATTAAAGGCTATATGTGTCTGATACATTGTTACAGGGGCATTATAATACATTAAAGGCTATATGTGTCAGATACATTGTTACAGGGGCATTATAATACATTAAAGGCTATATGTGTGTGATACATTGTTACAGGGGCATTATAATACACTAAAGGCTATATGTGTCTGATACATTTTTACAGGGGCATTATAATACATTAAAGGCTATATGTGTCAGATACATTGTTACAGGGGCATTATAATACATTAAAGGCTATATGTGTCTGATACATTGTTACAGGAGCATTATAATACATTAAAGGCTATATGTGTCTGATACATTGTTACAGGGACATTATAATACATTAAAGGCTTTATGTGTCAGATACATTGTTACAGGGGCATTATAATACATTAAAGGCTATATGTGTCTGATACATTGCTACAGGGGCATTATAATACATTAAAGGCTATATGTGTCAGATACATTGTTACAGGAGCATTATAATACACTAAAGGCTATATGTGTCTGATACATTGTTACAGGGGCATTATAATACATTAAAGGCTATATGTGTCTGATACATTGTTACAGGGGGATTATAATACATTAAAGGCTATATGTGTCTGATACATTGTTACAGGGGTATTATAATACATTAAAGGCTATATGTGTCAGATACATTGTTACAGGGGCATTATAATACATTAAAGGCTATATGTGTCTGATACATTGTTACAGGGGCATTATAATACACTAAAGGCTATATGTGTCTGATACATTGTTACAGGGGCATTATAATACACTAAAGGCTATATGTGTCTGATACATTGTTACAGGGGGATTATAATACATTAAATGCTATATGTGTCTGATACATTGTTACAGGGGCATTATAATACACTAAAGGCTATATGTGTCAGATACATTGTTACAGGAGCATTATAATACATTAAAGGCTATATGTGTCAGATACATTGTTACAGGGGCATTATAATACATTAAAGGCTATATGTGTCTGATACATTGTTACAGGGGCATTATAATACACTAAAGGCTATATGTGTCTGATACATTGTTACAGGGGCATTATAATACATTAAAGGCTTTATGTGTCTGATACATTGTTACAGGGGCATTATAATACATTAAAGGCTATATGTGTCTGATACATTGTTACAGGGGCATTATAATACATTAAAGGCTTTATGTGTCTGATACATTGTTACAGGGGCATTATAATACATTAAAGGCTATATGTGTCAGATACATTGTTACAGGGGCATTATAATACATTAAAGGCTATATGTGTCTGATACATTGTTACAGGGGCATTATAATACACTAAAGGCTATATGTGTCTGATACATTGTTACAGGGGGATTATAATACATTAAAGGCTATATGTGTCTGATACATTGTTACAGGGGCATTATAATACACTAAAGGCTATATGTGTCTGATACATTGTTACAGGGGCATTATAATACATTAAAGGCTATATGTGTCAGATACATTGTTACAGGGGCATTATAATACATTAAAGGCTATATGTGTGTGATACATTGTTACAGGGGCATTATAATACATTAAAGGCTATATGTGTCTGATACATTGTTACAGGGGCATTATAATACATTAAAGGCTATATGTGTCTGATACATTGTTACAGGGGCATTATAATACATTAAAGGCTATATGTGTCAGATACATTGTTACAGGGGCATTATAATACATTAAAGGCTATATGTGTGTGATACATTGTTACAGGGGCATTATAATACATTAAAGGCTATATGTGTCTGATACATTGTTACAGGGGCATTATAATACATTAAAGGCTATATGTGTCAGATACATTGTTACAGGGGCATTATAATACATTAAAGGCTATATGTGTCTGATACATTGTTACAGGGGCATTATAATACATTAAAGGCTATATGTGTCTGATACATTGTTACAGGGGCATTATAATACATTAAAGGCTATATGTGTCAGATACATTGTTACAGGGGCATTATAATACATTAAAGGCTATATGTGTGTGATACATTGTTACAGGGGCATTATAATACACTAAAGGCTATATGTGTCTGATACATTGTTACAGGGGCATTATAATACATTAAAGGCTATATGTGTCTGATACATTGTTACAGCGGCATTATAATACATTAAAGTCTATATGTGTCTGATACATTGTTACAGCGGCATTATAATACATTAAAGGCTATATGTGTCAGATACATTGTTACAGGAGCATTATAATACACTAAAGGCTATATGTGTCTGTTACATTGTTACAGGGGCATTATAATACACTAAAGGCTATATGTGTCTGATACATTGTTACAGGGGCATTATAATACATTAAAGGCTATATGTGTCTGATACATTGTTACAGGGGCATTATAATACATTAAAGGCTATATGTGTCAGATACATTGTTACAGGGGCATTATAATACATTAAAGGCTATATGTGTCAGATACATTGTTACAGGGGCATTATAATACATTAAAGGCTATATGTGTCAGATACATTGTTACAGGGGCATTATAATACACTAAACGCTATATGTGTCAGATACATTGTTACAGGGGCATTATAATACATTAAAGGCTATATGTGTCAGATACATTGTTACAGGGGCATTATAATACACTAAAGGCTATATGTGTCTGATACATTGTTACAGGGGCATTATAATACATTAAAGGCTATATGTGTCTGATACATTGTTACAGGGGCATTATAATACATTAAAGGCTATATGTGTCTGATACATTGTTACAGGGGCATTATAATACATTAAAGGCTATATGTGTCAGATACATTGTTACAGGGGCATTATAATACATTAAAGGCTATATGTGTGTGATACATTGTTACAGGGGCATTATAATACACTAAAGGCTATATGTGTCTGATACATTGTTACAAGGGCATTATAATACATTAAAGGCTATATGTGTCTGATACATTGTTACAAGGGCATTATAATACATTAAAGTCTATATGTGTCTGATACATTGTTACAGCGGCATTATAATACATTAAAGGCTATATGTGTCAGATACATTGTTACAGGAGCATTATAATACACTAAAGGCTATATGTGTCTGTTACATTGTTACAGGGACATTATAATACACTAAAGGCTATATGTGTCTGATACATTGTTACAGGGGCATTATAATACATTAAAGGCTATATGTGTCTGATACATTGTTACAGGGGCATTATAATACATTAAAGGCTATATGTGTCAGATACATTGTTACAGGGGCATTATAATACATTAAAGGCTATATGTGTCAGATACATTGTTACAGGGGCATTATAATACATTAAAGGCTATATGTGTCAGATACATTGTTACAGGGGCATTATAATACACTAAACGCTATATGTGTCAGATACATTGTTACAGGGGCATTATAATACATTAAAGGCTATATGTGTCAGATACATTGTTACAGGGGCATTATAATACACTAAAGGCTATATGTGTCTGATACATTGTTACAGGGGCATTATAATACATTAAAGGCTATATGTGTCAGATACATTGTTACAGGGGCATTATAATACATTAAAGGCTATATGTGTCTGATACATTGTTACAGGGGCATTATAATACACTAAAGGCTATATGTGTCTGATACATTGTTACAGGGGCATTATAATACATTAAAGGCTATATGTGTCAGATACATTGTTACAGGGACATTATAATACATTAAACGCTATATGTGTCTGATACATTGTTACAGGGGCATTATAATACACTAAACGCTATATGTGTCTGATACATTGTTACAGGGGCATTATAATACACTAAAGGCTATATGTGTCTGATACATTGTTACAGGGGCATTATAATACATTAAAGCTATATGTGTCAGATACATTGTTACAGGGGCATTGTAATACATTAAAGGCTATATGTGTCTGATATATTGTTACAGGGGCATTATAATACACTAAAGGCTATATGTGTCTGATACATTGTTACAGGGGCATTATAATACATTAAAGGCTATATGTGTCAGATACATTGTTACAGGGGCATTATAATACACTAAAGGCTATATGTGTCTGATACATTGTTACAGGGGCATTATAATACACTAAAGGCTATATGTGTCTGATACATTGTTACAGGGGCATTATAATACATTAAAGGCTATATGTGTCTGATACATTGTTACAGCGGCATTATAATACATTAAAGGCTATATGTGTCTGATACATTGTTACAGGGGCATTATAATACATTAAAGGCTATATGTGTCAGATACATTGTTACAGGGGCATTATAATACATTAAAGGCTATATGTGTCTGATACATTGTTACAGGGGCATTATAATACATTAAAGGCTATATGTGTCTGATACATTGTTACAGGGGCATTATAATACATTAAATGCTATATGTGTCTGATACATTGTTACAGGGGCATTATAATACACTAAAGGCTATATGTGTCTGATACATTGTTACAGGGGCATTATAATACATTAAAGGCTATATGTGTCTGATACATTGTTACAGGGGTATTATAATACATTAAAGGCTATATGTGTCTGATACATTGTTACAGGGGCATTATAATACATTAAAGGCTATATGTGTCTGATACATTGTTACAGGGGCATTATAATACACTAAAGGCTATATGTGTCAGATACATTGTTACAGGGACATTTTAATACATTAAAGGCTATATGTGTCAGATACATTGTTACAGGGGCATTATAATACACTAAAGGTTATATGTGTCTGATACATTGTTACAGGGGCATTATAATACATTAAAGGCTATATGTGTCTGATACATTGTTACAGGGGCATTATAATACACTAAACGCTATATGTGTCAGATACATTGTTACAGGGGCATTATAATACACTAAAGGCTATATGTGTCTGATACATTGTTACAGGGGCATTATAATACACTAAACGCTATATGTGTCAGATACATTGTTACAGGGGCATTATAATACACTAAAGGCTATATGTGTCTAAAACATTGTTACAGGGGCATTATAATACATTAAAGGCTATATGTGTCAGATACATTGTTACAGGGGTATTATAATACATTAAAGGCTATATGTGTCAGATACATTGTTACAGGGGCATTATAATACACTAAAGGCTATATGTGTCAGATACATTGTTACAGGGCCATTATAATACACTAAAGGCTATATGTGTCTGATACATTGTTACAGGGGCATTATAATACACTAAACGCTATATGTGTCAGATACATTGTTACAGGGGCATTATAATACACTAAAGGTTATATGTGTCTGATACATTGTTACAGGGGCATTATAATACATTAAAGGCTATATGTGTCTGATACATTGTTACAGGGGCATTATAATACATTAAAGGCTATATGTGTCTGATACATTGTTACAGGAGCATTATAATACACTAAAGGCTATATGTGTCTGATACATTGTTACAGGGGCATTATAATACATTAAAGCTATATGTGTCTGATACATTGTTACAGGGGCATTATAATACATTAAAGGCTATATGTGTCTGATACATTGTTACAGGGGGATTATAATACATTAAACGCTATATGTGTCAGATACATTGTTACAGGGGCATTATAATACATTAAAGGCTATATGTGTCTGATACATTGTTACAGGGGGATTATAATACATTAAAGGCTATATGTGTCTGATACATTGTTACAGGAGCATTATAATACACTAAAGGCTATATGTGTCAGATACATTGTTACAGGGGCATTATAATACATTAAAGGCTATATGTGTCTGATACATTGTTACAGGGGCATTATAATACACTAAAGGCTATATGTGTCTGATACATTGTTACAGGAGCATTATAATACATTAAAGGCTATATGTGTCTGATACATTGTTACAGGAGCATTATAATACACTAAAGGCTATATGTGTCTGATACATTGTTACAGGGGCATTATAATACATTAAAGGCTATATGTGTCTGATACATTGTTACAGGGGCATTATAATACATTAAAGGCTATATGTGTCTGATACATTGTTACAGGGGCATTATAATACATTAAAGGCTATATGTGTCTGATACATTGTTACAGGGGCATTATAATACATTAAACGCTATATGTGTCAGATACATTGTTACAGGGGCATTATAATACACTAAACGCTATATGTGTCAGATACATTGTTACAGGGGCATTATAATACATTAAAGGCTATATGTGTCAGATACATTGTTACAGGGGCATTATAATACATTAAAGGCTATATGTGTCTGATACATTGTTACAGGGGCATTATAATACATTAAACGCTATATGTGTCAGATACATTGTTACAGGGGCATTATAATACATTAAAGGCTATATGTGTCTGATACATTGTTACAGGGGCATTATAATACATTAAAGGCTATATGTGTCTGATACATTGTTACAGGGGCATTATAATACATTAAAGGCTATATGTGTCTGATACATTGTTACAGGGGCATTATAATACATTAAAGGCTATATGTGTCTGATACATTGTTACAGGGGCATTATAATACATTAAAGGCTATATGTGTCTGATACATTGTTACAGGGGGATTATAATACATTAAACGCTATATGTGTCAGATACATTGTTACAGGGGCATTATAATACACTAAAGGCTATATGTGTCAGATGCATTGTTACAGGGCCATTATAATACACTAAAGGCTATATGTGTCTGATACATTGTTACAGGGGCATTATAATACACTAAACGCTATATGTGTCAGATACATTGTTACAGGGGCATTATAATACACTAAAGGCTATATGTGTCTGATACATTGTTACAGGGGTATTATAATACATTAAAGGCTATATATGTCTGATACATTGTTACAGGGGCATTATAATACATTAAAGGCTATATGTGTCTGATACATTGTTACAGGGGTATTATAATACATTAAAGGCTATATGTGTCTGATACATTGTTACAGGGGCATTATAATACATTAAAGGCTTTATGTGTCTGATACATTGTTACAGGGGCATTATAATACATTAAAGGCTATATGTGTCAGATACATTGTTACAGGGGCATTATAATACATTAAAGGCTATATGTGTCTGATACATTGTTACAGGGGCATTATAATACATTAAAGGCTATATGTGTCAGATACATTGTTACAGGGGCATTATAATACACTAAAGGCTATATGTGTCTGATACATTGTTACAGGAGCATTATAATACAAAAAAGGCTATATGTGTCAGATACATTGTTACAGGGGGATTATAATACATTAAAGGTTATATGTGTCTGATACATTGTTACAGGGGCATTATAATACATTAAAGGTTATATGTGTCTGATACATTGTTACAGGAGCATTATAATACAAAAAAGGCTATATGTGTCAGATACATTGTTACAGGGGGATTATAATACATTAAAGGCTATATGTGTCTGATACATTGTTACAGGGGCATTATAATACATTAAAGGCTATATGTGTCTGATACATTGTTACAGGAGCATTATAATACAATAAAGGCTATATGTGTCTGATACATTGTTACAGGGGCATTATAATACATTAAAGGCTTTATGTGTCTGATACATTGTTACAGGGGCATTATAATACACTAAAGGCTATATGTGTCTGATACATTGTTACAGGGGCATTATAATACACTAAAGGCTATATGTGTCTGATACATTGTTACAGGGGCATTATAATACACTAAAGGCTATATGTGTCTGATACATTGTTACAGGGACATTATAAAACATTAAAGGCTTTATGTGTCTGATACATTGTTACAGGGGCATTATAATACACTAAAGGCTATATGTGTCTGATACATTCTTACAGGGGCATTATAATACACTAAAGGCTATATGTGTCAGATACATTGTTACAGGGGCATTATAATACACTAAAGGCTATATGTGTCAGATACATTGTTACAGGGGCATTATAATACACTAAAGGTTATATGTGTCTGATACATTGTTACAGGGGCATTATAATACATTAAAGGCTATATGTGTCAGATACATTGTTACAGGGGCATTATAATACATTAAAGGCTATATGTGTCTGATACATTGTTACAGGAGCATTATAATACATTAAAGCTATATGTGTCTGATACATTGTTACAGGAGCATTATAATACATTAAAGGCTATATGTGTCTGATACATTGTTACAGGGGCATTATAATACATTAAAGGCTATATGTGTCTGATACATTGTTACAGGCCCATTATAATACACTAAAGGCTATATGTGTCTGATACATTGTTACAGGGGCATTATAATACACTAAACGCTATATGTGTCAGATACATTGTTACAGGGGCATTATAATACATTAAAGGCTATATGTGTCTGATACATTGTTACAGGAGCATTATAATACATTAAAGGCTATATGTGTCTGATACATTGTTACAGGGGCATTATAATACATTAAAGGCTATATGTGTCTGATACATTGTTACAGGGGCATTATAATACATTAAAGGCTATATGTGTCTGATACATTGTTACAGGGGCATTATAATACATTAAAGGCTATATGTGTCAGATACATTGTTACAGGGGCATTATAATACACTAAAGGCTATATGTGTCAGATACATTGTTACAGGGGCATTATAATACACTAAAGGCTATATGTGTCTGATACATTGTTACAGGAGCATTATAATACACTAAAGGCTATATGTGTCTGATACATTGTTACAGGGGCATTATAATACACTAAAGGCTATATGTGTCAGATACATTGTTACAGGGGCATTATAATACATTAAAGGCTATATGTGTCTGATACATTGTTACAGGAGCATTATAATACACTAAAGGCTATATGTGTCTGATACATTGTTACAGGGGCATTATAATACACTAAAGGCTATATGTGTCAGATACATTGTTACAGGGGCATTATAATACATTAAAGGCTTTATGTGTCTGATACATTGTTACAGGGGCATTATAATACATTAAAGGCTTTATGTGTCTGATACATTGTTACAGGGGCATTATAATACATTAAAGGCTATAAGTGTCTGATACATTGTTACAGGGGCATTATAATACATTAAAGGCTATATGTGTCTGATACATTGTTACATGGGCATTATAATACATTAAAGGCTATATGTGTCTGATACATTGTTACAGGGGCATTATAATACACTAAAGGCTATATGTGTCTGATACATTGTTACAGGAGCATTATAATACACTAAAGGCTATATGTGTCAGATACATTGTTACAGGGGCATTATAATACACTAAAGGCTATATGTGTCTGATACATTGTTACAGGGGCATTATAATACATTAAAGGCTATATGTGTCAGATACATTGTTACAGGGGCATTATAATACATTAAAGGCTATATGTGTCTGATACATTGTTACAGGGGCATTATAATACATTAAAGGCTTTATGTGTCTGATACATTGTTACAGGGGCATTATAATACACTAAAGGCTATATGTGTCTGATACATTGTTTACAGGGGCATTATAATACACTAAAGGCTATATGTGTCAGATACATTGTTACAGGGGCATTATAATACATTAAAGGCTTTATGTGTCTGATACATTGTTACAGGGGCATTATAATACACTAAAGGCTATATGTGTCTGATACATTGTTACAGGGGCATTATAATACATTAAAGGCTTTATGTGTCTGATACATTGTTACAGGGGCATTATAATACACTAAAGGCTATATGTGTCTGATACATTGTTTACAGGGGCATTATAATACATTAAAGGCTTTATGTGTCTGATACATTGTTACAGGGGCATTATAATACATTAAAGGCTATATGTGTCTGATACATTGTTACAGGGGCATTATAATACACTAAAGGCTATATGTGTCTGATACATTGTTTACAGGGGCATTATAATACACTAAAGGCTATATGTGTCAGATACATTGTTACAGGGGCATTATAATACATTAAAGGCTATATGTGTCTGATACATTGTTACAGGGGCATTATAATACACTAAAGGCTATATGTGTCTGATACATTGTTACAGGGGCATTATAATACACTAAAGGCTATATGTGTCTGATACATTGTTTACAGGGGCATTATAATACACTAAAGGCTATATGTGTCTGATACATTGTTACAGGGGCATTATAATACACTAAAGGCTATATGTGTCTGATACATTGTTACAGGGGCATTATAATACATTAAAGGCTATATGTGTCAGATACATTGTTACAGGGGCATTATAATACACTAAAGGCTATATGTGTCTGATACATTGTTACAGGAGCATTATAATACACTAAAGGCTATATGTGTCAGATACATTGTTACAGGGGCATTATAATACATTAAAGGCTATATGTGTCAGATACATTGTTACAGGGGCATTATAATACACTAAAGGCTATATGTGTCTGATACATTGTTACAGGAGCATTATAATACACTAAAGGCTATATGTGTCAGATACATTGTTACAGGGGCATTATAATACATTAAAGGCTATATGTGTCTGATACATTGTTACAGGGGCATTATAATACATTAAAGGCTTTATGTGTCTGATACATTGTTACAGGGGCATTATAATACATTAAAGGCTATAAGTGTCTGATACATTGTTACAGGGGCATTATAATACATTAAAGGCTATATGTGTCTGATACATTGTTACATGGGCATTATAATACATTAAAGGCTATATGTGTCTGATACATTGTTACAGGGGCATTATAATACACTAAAGGCTATATGTGTCTGATACATTGTTACAGGAGCATTATAATACACTAAAGGCTATATGTGTCAGATACATTGTTACAGGGGCATTATAATACACTAAAGGCTATATGTGTCTGATACATTGTTACAGGGGCATTATAATACATTAAAGGCTATATGTGTCAGATACATTGTTACAGGGGCATTATAATACATTAAAGGCTATATGTGTCTGATACATTGTTACAGGGGCATTATAATACATTAAAGGCTTTATGTGTCTGATACATTGTTACAGGGGCATTATAATACACTAAAGGCTATATGTGTCTGATACATTGTTTACAGGGGCATTATAATACACTAAAGGCTATATGTGTCTGATACATTGTTACAGGGGCATTATAATACACTAAACGCTATATGTGTCTGATACATTGTTACAGGGGCATTATAATACACTAAAGGCTATATGTGTCAGATACATTGTTACAGGGACATTATAATACATTAAAGGCTATATGTGTCTGATACATTGTTACAGGGGCATTATAATACATTAAAGGCTTTATGTGTCTGATACATTGTTACAGGGGCATTATAATACATTAAAGGCTATATGTGTCTGATACATTGTTACAGGGGCATTATAATACACTAAAGGCTATATGTGTCTGATACATTGTTTACAGGGGCATTATAATACACTAAAGGCTATATGTGTCTGATACATTGTTACAGGGCCATTATAATACATTAAAGGCTATATGTGTCTGATACATTGTTACAGGGGCATTATAATACACTAAAGGCTATATGTGTCTGATACATTGTTACAGGGGGATTATAATACACTAAATGCTATATGTGTCAGATACATTGTTACAGGGGCATTATAATACACTAAAGGCTATATGTGTCTGATACATTGTTACAGGGGCATTATAATACATTAAAGGCTATATGTGTCAGATACATTGTTACAGGGGCATTATAATACACTAAAGGCTATATGTGTCTGATACATTGTTACAGGAGCATTATAATATATTAAAGGCTTTATGTGTCTGATACATTGTTACAGGAGCATTATAATACATTAAAGGCTATATGTGTCTGATACATTGTTACAGGCGCATTATAATACATTAAAGGCTATATGTGTCAGATACATTGTTACAGGGGCATTATAATACATTAAAGGCTATATGTGTCTGATACATTGTTACAGGGGCATTATAATACATTAAAGCTTTATGTGACTGATACATTGTTACAGGGGTATTATAATACACTAAACGCTATATGTGTCTGATACATTGTTACAGGGGCATTATAATACATTAAAGCTATATGTGTCTGATACATTGTTACAGGGGTATTATAATACATTAAAGGCTATATGTGTCTGATACATTGTTACAGGGGGATTATAATACACTAAAGGCTATATGTGTCTGATACATTGTTACAGGAGCATTATAATACATTAAAGGCTATATGTGTCTGATACATTGTTACAGGAGCATTATAATACATTAAAGGCTATATGTGTCTGATACATTGTTACAGGGGCATTATAATACATTAAAGGCTATATGTGTCAGATACATTGTTACAGGGGCATTATAATACATTAAAGGCTATATGTGTCTGATACATTGTTACAGGAGCATTATAATACACTAAAGGCTATATGTGTCTGATACATTGTTACAGGGGCATTATAATACATTAAAGGCTATATGTGTCAGATACATTGTTACAGGGGCATTATAATACATTAAAGGCTATATGTGTCTGATACATTGTTACAGGGGCATTATAATACACTAAAGGTTATATGTGTCTGATACATTGTTACAGGAGCATTATAATACATTAAAGGCTATATGTGTCTGATACATTGTTACAGGGGCATTATAATACACTAAAGGCTATATGTGTCTGATACATTGTTTACAGGGGCATTATAATACACTAAAGGCTATATGTGTCAGATACATTGTTACAGGGGCATTATAATACACTAAAGGCTATATGTGTCTGATACATTGTTACAGGAGCATTATAATACACTAAAGGCTATATGTGTCTGATACATTGTTACAGGGGCATTATAATACATTAAAGGCTATATGTGTCAGATACATTGTTACAGGGGCATTATAATACACTAAAGGCTATATGTGTCTGATACATTGTTACAGGGGCATTATAATACACTAAAGGCTATATGTGTCTGATACATTGTTACAGGGGCATTATAATACATTAAAGGCTATATGTGTCAGATACATTGTTACAGGGGCATTATAATACACTAAAGGCTATATGTGTCTGATACATTGTTACAGGGGCATTATAATACACTAAAGGCTATATGTGTCTGATACATTGTTACAGGGGCATTATAATACACTAAAGGCTATATGTGTCAGATACATTGTTACAGGGACATTATAATACATTAAAGGCTATATGTGTCTGATACATTGTTACAGGGGCATTATAATACACTAAAGGCTATATGTGTCTGATACATTGTTACAGGGGCATTATAATACATTAAAGGCTATATGTGTCTGATACATTGTTACAGGGGCATTATAATACACTAAAGGCTATATGTGTCAGATACATTGTTACAGGGGGATTATAATACATTAAAGGCTATATGTGTCTGATACATTGTTACAGGGACATTATAATACATTAAAGGCTATATGTGTCTGATACATTGTTACAGGGGCATTATAATACATTAAAGGCTATATGTGTCAGATACATTGTTACAGGGGCATTATAATACACTAAAGGCTATATGTGTCAGATACATTGTTACAGGGGCATTATAATACACTAAAGGCTATATGTGTCTGATACATTGTTACAGAGGGGGGGGGGGGGGTGTAAGACTCCTTGCTGACTGCTCTGGAGGTGAATCACTTTTAAGTATAGTTGTTGAATTAACATTGGAAACATGGGACTGTAACACACTCTCACGGGCAGCAACAGGAAAGGATTTATAGGAAGAACTTGTTGTAAAAAGTAAATAATCTTATTGAAAACGTATATTGTAAAAAGAGCATCAGAACACATAGGAGGAGCTTCTCATATCATTGTACCGAGGCACCAATACAATAGGATAGGCGGGTCCCATCTCTGCTGAGGCCATTAATCTAAAGACAAAAATAGGAACCTCATTTATGTTTCAGTCTGCTGTATTGTGCCTGGAATTTGCTATTTGTAACTCTGTGCTCTATGGAAAATGAATAAAGAGTAATAATGATGAGAAACATAATAATACTTATAATAATGTAACAATAATAATAAAGTAGATTGTCTGCTTGTGAGGTGTGGTCATTGTCCATGGGAACAGAAGACTTTATCATAAGGAAGTAACACAAATAATCGACCCCTCTTAAAATGAAATAGTTTAACAAACCTTTTGGTTGAATCTGGAAGTTTCCGTCACATTCTCATCTGCAGCGGCTTTTATATAAAACCTGCAGAAAAGGGAAAATAAACAGAATAAATAACATGTTGCTTATTACCAAGTGTAGTTCTTCAAAGTAACACAATGTGATTATAGCACTACAGTGGTCATCATGTTGGATGTTCTGGTGTGATTTTCATTTTAAAGGGAAAAATGATGCTTTTTGATAAACTTTGCAAACAGTATTTAGCTGAATTCTGCCCTGTGGCCAATGTGCTGGACACAAAGGGCCTCATTCAATTGCGATTTGGCCAATTGAATAGGGCTCTATTTAAGCACATAACATATTTTTTTTATAAGTTTTTAGTTAGTAAACATCTATCCAAAAGCAAGGTTTTCAGTAACTAAATACTTCTTTAAAAAAATATGCTAAGTGCTTATTTAGAGCCTTATTCAATTGGCCAAATTGCAATTGAATGAGGCCCAAAGTATTTATATTCATGCAATTTATTGAAATTAATTATGAAAACAGGTTATATTGGGCTAAGTGATCTCTATAAACTCAACATTTGTCACATGGTCCAGCAAATTTTCTAACTTGACGTTTAAACAGAACATTTTTAAACACTTTTTGTATTTCCAGTCTTTAAATGGACTCTTTAGGTGATTGTATGTTTATATAAATGTTCAACTAGGAAATTAAATTAATTTTATCCTCTTCAATGTAACTGAAATATAAAATGATACTTTACTTATGTCTAAGAATTTCTACCCCACATATTCTCACCTTTCTTCCTGTTCGCTCTCATGTAGGGTGCCATGTTTTACGGCTTTGATTTAGGGTCTTCACAGTACCAGTGTAAAGCTATTAGCAAGCAGACAGTGACATGCTGCTGTTTGTCTGAGCAGCATGAGACACTGATTGTGTGAAGAGGTTTGCCTCTGAACATGGCCTTAAGTCATGGCTATCCAAGAGATGGCAGCTCTTATGAAGGAGAACAGGAAGAAAAATGGAGGACCCAGACACCGAGAATCTGTTATTCTGGAAGCTTCTCGGAAGTGAAGGGTACATTATAAATGACATTTACATAGAGGGGGATAACATTAATAATATTACTAAAACATTTATATAAAACATAAAACAAACAACAGTCCCTTTAACATCGGCCTCATCACCCTGTAACGTCTGCTTATAATAATACTTCCCAAAATCTATTCCCAAACTGCAAATTAATGAAAAACCCAGACGATTTATTATATATACTACAATGTGCCGTGAAATGAGTCTCAGATCTGCCAGGAGGTACAAGAATCACATTCCTCCCAACAAGGCTCCCCCTGTAATAATAAATCTCATTTTTTACCCCAAAAAGTTGATGAAGAACCTTGTTTTAAGTCACTTTATGAACTTTGGACCAGACGTTTTTCAGTTGAACTGTCAAAAAACAGGTTCCCAGGGAGCGTTTAGTTTTACTGAAGAGTCTGACAGCGGCTCAAGTACAGAGCACAATCCCTTCAAGTATTATTTAGTTACCTCTAGTAACCTTTGGCCCTTCTAACAAGTCCTTTCAGTCCAATAGTTACATTAACGCTATCATGTTGGTTACGGACGCCCCCAATTCTCCCCCTAACACCAGTTTTTCCTCATCATCCTGAGGGCCTCAGTGAAGACTCCTTATTCTGGTGGATATCTAAAGGTCTAGATAGGTTTGGCCCCTGGTTTGCTGATGATACTTTCATATAAACAGATGAGAGATGGTTTCGGTCTCCCCCTATGAGGTCACTGTAATTATTGCTGAATGAAACATTTACTCTACTACAGTGGTGGCTTCAGGTTGTCCCCAGATGAGATGGTTTTCCCGTCTCTTCAGGGATTCTCCTCTGACGTGTAATTCTAGGTTCTCTCCTATTTAGAGTATACTGTTAGCTGTATCCGTGTAACATGTTTGGCGGATGTATATTATGTTCTTTTCTTCTCTTTCTTCCTTTAATAAAAACTGACTGAAAATAGTTTTTATTTTGGGGACACTTATTGCAGAAATGAAACTTACACTTCTAAACAAATATAGTTAAAATTATAGTTACAATGTTATTAAACGTGTAAGTATTAAATAATTGAGCTTAAGAGTTGGGTATTTTAAGCCTAAATGATCATGTTACACAGTAACATTATATCAGGTGATAGGAAGTGATAAGCACAAAGAGCATGCCCGGTTGGTTATATCAGCATAATTATAGAGGCTTGTGTGTTCAGTCATTATTCTTACTTATACCTGCAGAACCTTAAAGCAATCATTAAACCATCACCAAAGCATCATGGATGCCTCCTGATACCAGGATTTATTTATTTTTAATCATAGTACTGTCAAATTTGTATTCAGTTGTATATAAGCCCCCTATAGCTGAGGGATAAATGAACTCTATCCATCCATCTACATATATATATCATATTGTGACAGAGTGCTACAAGACGTTTGTGTGAGCAACCGACTTTTCAAAGCTTTTTTTTTCCCCAAGGAGTTCTGAAGGAGTTAAATTGCTGAAACAATTGATTAGCATCACCTGAATAAAGCTGATTAAAGGCTGAAGCTGGAAATTGGGTGGGGTGATTGGACTGCAGCTGGCAGCCTATATGTGGCTGTATTTGGGGCCTGTGTCTCTGATCCTGCAGAATAGAGTTTGGAAGTTTTCAGTTGGTCTGAAGAAGAAAGACCTAAACACACATACGTCCGCACACACACACACATATATATATAAACACATACAAATACACACACACATATAAACACACACACACACCTACACATACATACACATACTGTTTATTAGAGCTGGAAAAACAGAAAAAACAAAGAAAAGTGAGCTGTTTGTCTTTGTGTCTTTTCCCAGCTTCAGGCAAAGAGACAGGAGCTTGAAGCGGATGGTGGTTCTGTAGCAGAGTGAAGGCCTTCAGTTCTGAAGGATGCAGCCACTGAATTTTGAACAAATGATTGGACTTTTTTTTGCTCCACCCAGGTTTAGCTTTAGATAGTGAGGAAATTGTTTTTAGGTAAAGTTAGTACGCTGGTGAGATCTAGGTCTGTTATTTTCTTTGATTTGCTTTGTTTTATCATTGTTATGTCACTGGTTACCATTTTAGTGAAACTTGGAAAATAATTATATCATCCTGGTGTCCCTCAAACAAAATGCCAGAAACAGAGCAGAAATCTAAATGGATAGTGTCAAATTGTCCCAATTATATATATATTTATATAGATCAATCAGAATCATAGAAACTGAGTAAGTCAAGCAGAGAGATCCAGAAATCCTGGACTGCTGGCGTCTCTCGTGTCACTGAGTTGTTACAGTGTGAAACACAAATTGGTTTTAAAAAGAAAATCTCAGTCTAATATATAAATTAAAAAAACCTTCCCCTCATCAAGATATTTTCTTATGAGGAAGTTCTAGAAAACACCAACAAACCCAGTTAAACAATAACTTGCAAATGAACAATAAGATTCTGTTCCACGCGCAGTTATCAGAATCCAAATGTATAACAATAAATAATGGTGCCGTGAGCAGAATGACAGGATAACGGCCGGCTCCCCATAATGCTGATATAATGGTAACTCCTTTCCTGCACTGGCACGGAGACCTTCCGATCTGTACCGGGCAACTGAGACACACAATAAGGAGCTGGATCCAAAATAAGACTTCAAGCGGAACTGAACAGGACCAATGGAAAGTGCTGATTGCTTTTAATGAGATTTGTTCCAAGACTTTGGGTTGCACCCTGGGGGTCTGCAGGAGGTCAACAGGAGGGCAATAAAAATACTGGACTGGAAGCGACAGATTCAGAACAAAATACTGGACAGGAAAACTTTCACAATAAGATTTTTAATTAGAAAATAAAATGCCTCTATTAATCCCTGGAGGCATCCATGACAGTTTTGTCAAGGTAAATAGATATTATTATATTATGATATACCTAGTAGAATCCAGGAACCTTCCATATCCATTAAACAGTATTAGATAAGCTGCACATTAAATAATAAATACTCATAAGTAAGTGATTAGCATAACCTATATAACATCTATATGTATATACTGTCACCCACAAATCATGGCAGTTATTAACCAGCTGCTTTGATGATCTAATTGTTTCTGTGGTGGCAAAACAATGTACCCCAGTGTTATCATTCAGTTAGATCTCTTCTCGCACACGTATCACATGTTCTGAGCTACAAATCAGCACATGGAGCTGTATATGAGCACTGGGTTACAACTAGAAGAGATAGAGCTGCATCTACTGAACACCTCACATCCTCCACCCTTCTTATATAAATAAGATATTTTCCAGTCCCAAGGAAATCACTACAACACAAGGTTTCCATAAAGTTGTCAGAAGCTGTTTATCATCAGTCCTGTGATTTTCACGCTCCCTCACTCGCTATTATTAGAGACGACTGGAGCCGGATCCCAAAAAGAGAACACATCGTCACGTCTATGGCGCTGTGCGGATATTTTATTAAAGGGCGCAGCAGAGGTCCCAATTATGGCCAGGCATACAATAATAATAAAACATGGAGAATTGTAACAGGAACCTATATAATGTTATTCAGAAAAACTAGGATTTTACTAAATGTTGGCTGTCAGTCAGCTCTCAACAGACTTATTATCAGCACCTAATTAGCTAATTATTGGATTAATAACTTCTTGGTGATAAGGTTGTATATGTAAGGGGGACTGGAGACAGACAACTTGCTAATACTTTAAATCTCATTATTGAAGATGCAAGGAGCCAAAAACTAAGAATTAGAGGAGAAGGTGTTGAAGATCACATTGTGCAAAGTCTTAAGATCCTAAGATTTGTCTCCATCACATCTCGTTCATGATTGTCAACAAGAAAAACTATTTTATTTATATTTTAAATGAATTAAATGTATGAATTAACTAATATATTTCTTAGATTGAACCATGAAGTAAAATAAAGAAACATTGACCCAACTGATAAGAGAACAGAGACTTAATCCAGTAATATAAATACGTACTGCTAGGTATAAGACCACCTGAACATGTAAGACTTGCACAGGGGCAGAGCTAGAAGACAGAGGGCCCCGGAGCAGAATATAAAGATTGAGACCCCCCCTCCTCAATTGCCACTCAGTACACACGCAGTACAGTGGATATAAAAAGTCTACACACCCCTGTTAAAATGTCATGTTTCTGTGCTGTAAAAAAATGAGACAAAGATAAATCATTTCAGAACTTTTTCCACCTTTAATGTGACCTATAAACTGTACAACTCAATTGAAAAACAAACTGAAATCTTTTAGGTAGAGGGAAGTAAAAATATAAAAATAAAATAATATGGTTGCATAAGTCTGCACACCCTTACACTAATACTTTGTTGAAGCCCCTTGTGATTTTATTACAGCACTCAGTCTTTTTGGGTATGAGTCTATCAGCATGGCACATTGTGACTTGGCAAGATTTGCCCGCTCTTCTTTGCTTTGTCAGATTGCGAGGGCATCTCCTGGGCACAGCCCTCTTCAGATCACAATCGGATTCAGGTCTGGGCTCTGGCTGGGCCATTCCAAAACTTTAATCTTCTTCTGATGACGCCATTCCTTTGGTGATTTGGATGTATGCTTTGGGTCGTTGTCATGCTGAAAGATGAAGTTCCTCTTCATGTTCAGCTTTCTAGCAGAAGCCTGAAGGTTTTGTGCCAATATTGACTGGTATTTGGAACTGTTCATAATTCCCTCTATCTTAACTAAGGCCCCAGTTCCAGCCCCAAAGCATGATGCTGCCACCACCATGCGTCACTGTGGGTATGGTGTTCTTTTGGTGATGTGCAGTGTTGTTTTTGCGCCAAACATATCTTTTGGAATTATGGCCAAAATGTTCAACCTTGGTTTCATCAGACCATAACACCTTTTCCCACATGCTTTTGGGAGACTTCAGATGTGTTTTTGCAAAATGTAGCCTGGCTTGGATGTTTTTCTTCGTAAGAAAAGGCTTTCGTCTTGCCACTCTACCCCATAGCCCAGACATATGAAGAATACGGGAGATTGTTGTCACATGTACCACACAGCCAGTACTTGCCAGATATTCCTGCAGCTCCTTTAATGTTGCTGTAGGCCTCTTGGTAGCCTCCCAGACCAGTTTTCTTCTCGTCTTTTCATCAATTTTGGAGGGAGCTCCAGTTCTTGGTAATGTCACTGTTGTGCCATATTTTCTCCACTTGATGATGATGTCTTCACTGTGTTCCTTGGTATATCTAATGCCTTGGAAATTCTTTTGTACCCTTCTCCTGACTGATACCTTTTAACAATGAGATCCCTCTGATGCTTTGGAAGCTCTCTGTGGACCATGGCTTTTGCTGTGGGATGCAACTAAGAACATTTCAGGAAAGACCAACTAGAGCAGCTGAACTTTATTTGGGGTTAATCAGAGGCACTTTAAATGATGACAGGTGTATGCTGACTCCTATTTAACACAATTTGGAATGTGATTGCTTAATTCTGAACACAGCTACATCCCCAGTTATAAGAGGGTGTGCAGACTTATGCAACCACATTAATTTTATTTTTATTTTTTCTTCCCTCCACCTTAAAGATTTCAGTTTGTTTTTCAATTGAGTTGTACAGTTTATAGGTCACATTAAAGGTGGAAAAAGTTCTGAAATGATTTATCTTTGTCTCATTTTTTTACAGCACAGAAACCTGACATTTTAACAGGGGTGTGTAGACTTTTTATATATATATTATGTTATCGTGTCTTCGATTTGTGGCAGGGAATCCCAAAATATGTCATATCTGGGATTCCCTGCCTTGACAAGAAGACTAATTAAATCATAAAAAAATAGACAACACTGGGGCCCACTCAGAGGAGAGCCCTGGAGCACTGCACTGGCCGCACCAGCAGTAGATCTGACACTGAACTTACAGTTACGTTTGCAATTTCTACCTGTCAATTACGTTTTCAGACCCACCCATCACGCGAACACTGCTATGTGTCTCTTATTGATCATTATTGCCAATAATTACTAATTACCCCCAGGTGGTAAGGCTGGATTGTTTTCTGACAGCAATGAGCAGACCCCAGGGAGTAACTAGCCTGATTGGGCTTATATATAATGGGCATATGACCCAATTTATTCCATCATTTTGGTCAATATTCACTAAACATTGCAGGGGTGACGAGATTCACAGCAGATTCAGTAAAACCCATTTCAGCCCTTGCGAAGCTTAGTAAATCTTGGCCGACATCTCCACTAGTGACAGGACAATGGGCAGCAGAGCTTCTGTCAGTTGTTCTGCTCCCTGCAGGACGCCATGTCCAGGTCTGAATGTAGGTGGGCGGCTGGCGGACGCCGCTGTCACCTCATTAGGAGTCTCTGCGCTGAATGAATCCATTGCACAATCACTCGCGTCACTCTCGTCTGTAACACTAATAACGTCAAGTTTTGTTTTGTCTGCACAATCCCCTCCGGGGTCCCTGAGCCCCTCGCTCTGCGGGGCCACGTCACACGTCTGTGCTGTTTGTTCTGCTCTCATGACAACCCACAATGCGCCTTTAGCCCCTGACGCCAGGCATTATGGGGCTGCTCACACTTTATATTATATGATTTTTTCCACTTAAATGGTTGTCTTGCCAACCACAATTAGCGCACACTTGGCCGCGCCGCCCACACCTCCGCTCACACAATAACTGGGTATTTATAGAGGGTCTGAACGACCAGACCACCAGAAAACAGACGCAGGAAGTGCGCCGAAAAAGTTTCATAAGAAATTAAATATATGTATAATTGTGTGGCTGTTTAGTCATTCAGTCGTGTCCGACTCTCCGTTATCTGATGGGCCACAGCACTCGGTCCATTGGGTATGTTTTTGGGGTATGTTTGTACTAATCACTAAGGTTTTCTTAGCAAAGATACTGGAGTGGGTGAAGTGTGGCTTCTCCAGTGGACACAATTTGTCTGACCTCTCTGCTATAACCTGCCCATCTTGGGGGACCCTACATGGTATAGCTCACAGCTTCATTGAGGTTTGCAAGCCCCTTCTCCATGACAAGATAGTGATCCTTAAGGCATTTATATATATATATATATATATATATATAAATATATATATATATATTACTGTAGTTAAAAACAAGTATTTTATGTTATAAAAAATGCATTTACTTACAGTAAACTTACATTGAGATTTGTACATGCCAGTTAGCCTGATACACCTACTGAGGACTCACTGATATCTCTTGCTAATGAATAAATCATTGCCAATATTTGCTAATTATTGGCAATGTAAAGCCATGGCAAAAAGTGTGAAAAGTATTCAGTATGTCCAGTCTTTTCTGATTGGCAGATAAAAATGTAACTTCATCGTAAGTTTACTGTAAGAAAATGCACTCAAGTGATAAAGTTATTTTTATTAACTATAATTTTATTTATACCATATTTGGGACCTCCACTGGTCACTTTACAGCAAGTACCAATCCCATGGACATTATATACACACTTATATCGACTATAGCAGTCATGAGTTGTGAGTATGGGCAGGTCATAGCAGAGAGGTCAGACAAATCATAGTCCACTGGAGAAGGAACTGACAACCCCCTACAGTATATTTGCCATGAACACCATATGGAGCACAACCAGATACGACTAAAGGACTGAACAACAACAATGTAATCCTGTAAATCTCCTTTGCCATTTTCATAAAGACTTCAACTTCCATGGCTTATTACTTATTGAAGGGCAGATAAGCAAAGGCAAGTGTCTATAGTATAAAGAGCTATTAGCAATTTACTGAGTGTTGATGACCCAAACTCAGCATCCAGGGTATTACACAAGAAACACACACATAGAGAGGGGAGTATTAGAAGATAAGGACTATTAGAAGATAGGGGAGTATTAGACGATAGGGGAGTATTAGATGATAGGGGAGTATTAGATGATAGGGGAATATAAGAAGATAGGGGAGTATTAGACGATAGGGGAGTATTAGAAGATAGGGGAGTATTAGACGATAGGGGAGTATTAGATGATAGGGGAATATAAGAAGATAGGGGAGTATTAGACGATAGGGGAGTATTAGAAGATAGGGGAGTATTAGAAGATAGGGGAGTATTAGATGATTGGGGAGTATTAGAAGATAGGGGAGTATTAGAAGATAGGGGACTATTAGAAGATTGGGGAGTATTAGAAGATAGGGGAGTATTAGACGATAGGGGAGTATTAGATGATAGGGGAATATAAGAAGATAGGGGAGTATTAGAAGATAGGGGAGTATTAGAAGATAGGGGAGTATTAGACGATAGGGGAGTATTAGAAGATAGGGGACTATTAGAAGATAGGGGAGTATTAGAAGATAGGGGAATATAAGAAGATAGGGGACTATTAGAAGGATAGGGGACTATTAGAAGATAGGGGAGTATTAGAAGATAGGGGACTATTAGAAGATAGGGGAGTATTAGAAGATAGGGGACTATTAGAAGATAGGGGAGTATTAGAAGATAGGGGAGTATTAGATGATTGGGGAGTATTAGAAGATAGGGGAGTATTAGACGATAGGGGAGTATTAGAAGATAGGGGAGTATTAGAAGATAGGGGAGTATTAGACGATAGGGGAGTATTAGAAGATAGGGGACTATTAGAAGATTGGGGAGTATTAGAAGATAGGGGAGTATTAGACGATAGGGGAGTATTAGATGATAGGGGAATATAAGAAGATAGGGGAGTATTAGAAGATAGGGGAGTATTAGAAGATAGGGGAGTATTAGACGATAGGGGAGTATTAGAAGATAGGGGACTATTAGAAGATAGGGGAGTATTAGAAGATAGGGGAATATAAGAAGATAGGGGACTATTAGAAGGATAGGGGACTATTAGAAGATAGGGGAGTATTAGAAGATAGGGGACTATTAGAAGATAGGGGAGTATTAGAAGATAGGGGACTATTAGAAGATAGGGGACTATTAGATGATAGGGGAATATAAGAAGATAGGGGACTATTAGAAGATAGGGGAGTATTAGACGATAGGGGACTATTAGAAGATAGGGGAGTATTAGATGATAGGGGACTATTAGAAGATAGGGGAGTATTAGAAGATAGGGGACTATTAGAAGATAGGGGAGTTTTAGATGATAGGGGAATATAAGAAGATAGGGGACTATTAGAAGATAGGGGAGTATTAGACGATAGGGGACTATTAGAAGATAGGGGAGTATTAGACGATAGGGGAGTATTAGATGATAGGGGATTATTAGAAGATAGGGGAGTATTAGAAGATAGGGGACTATTAGAAGATAGGGGAGTATTAGAAGATAGGGGAGTATTAGAAGATAGGGGACTATTAGAAGATAGGGGAGTATTAGATGATAGGGGAATATAAGAAGATAGGGGACTATTAGAAGATAGAGGAGTATTAGACGATAGGGGACTATTAGACGATAGGGGAGTATTAGATGATAGGGGAGTATTAGATGATAGGGGAATATAAGAAGATAGGGGACTATTAGAAGATAGGGGAGTATTAGAAGATAGGGGACTATTAGAAGATAGGGGAGTATTAGACGATAGGGGAGTATTAGATGATAGGGGAATATAAGAAGAAGGGGACTATTAGAAGATAGGGGAGTATTAGATGATGGGGGAGTATTAGACGATAGGGGAGTATTAGATGGTAGGGGAATATTAGACGATAGGGGAGTATTAGATGATAGGGGAATATAAGAAGATAGTGGACTATTAGAAGATAGGGGAGTATTAGAAGATAGGGGACTATTAGAAGATAGGGAAGTATTAGATGATAGGGGAATATAAGAAGATAGGGGACTATTAGAAGATAGGGGAGTATAAGACGATAGGGGAGTATTAGATGATAGGGGACTATTAGAAGATAAGGACTATTAGAAGATAGGGGAGTATTAGACAATAGGGGACTATTAGAACATAGGGGAGTATTAGACGATAGGGGAGTATTAGATGATAGGGGAATATAAGAAGATAGGGGACTATTAGAAGATAGGGGAGTATTAGACGATAGGGGAGTATAAGACGATAGGGGAGTATTAGATGATAGGGGAATATAAGAAGATAGGGGAGTATTAGAAGATAGGGGAGTATTAGACGATAGGGGAGTATTAGATGATGGGGGAATATAAGAAGATAGGGGACTATTAGAAGATAGGGGAGTATTAGACGATAGGGGAGTATTAGATGATAGGGGAATATAAGAAGATAGGGGACTATTAGAAGATAGGGGAGTATTAGATGATAGGGGAATATAAGAAGATAGGGGACTATTAGAAGATAGGGGAGTATTAGACGATAGGGGACTATTAGAAGATAGGGGAGTATTAGATGATAGGGGAGTATTAGATGATAGGGGAATATAAGAAGATAGGGGACTATTAGAAGATAGGGGAGTATTAGATGATAGGGGAATATAAGAAGATAGGGGACTATTAGAAGATAGGGGAGTATTAAAAGATAGGGGAGTATTAGACGATAGGGGAGTATTAGATGGTAGGGGAATATAAGAAGATAGGGGACTATTAGAAGATAGGGGAGTATTAGAAGATAGGGGACTATTAGAAGATAGGGGACTATTAGAAGATAGGGGAGTATTAGAAGATAGAGGAGTATTAGATGATGGGGGAATATAAGAAGATAGGGGACTATTAGAAGATAGGGGAGTATTAGATGATATGGAAGTATTAGAAGATAAGGACTATAAGAAGATACAGGAGTATTAGAACATAGGGAAGTATTAGAAGATAGGGGAGTACTAGAATATAAGGGAGTATTAGAAGATAGGGGAGTATTAGAAGATAGGGGAGTACTAGAATATAAGGGAGTATTAGAAGATAGGGAAGTATTAGAAGATAGGGGAGTACTAGAATATAAGGGAGTATTAGAAGATAGGTAGGGGAGTATTAGAAGATAGGGGAGTATTAGACGATACAGGAGTATTAGACGAAAAGCAGAGTATTAGAAGTATTTATGTTACAGAAGATTTTTGCCCAATATCAGTATTAGTTCTTTACAAAAAGTTGAGCCTTCCAGACAGGAGGAGCCCCATCAGGACTGTTTTTTCTTTATGGCTCGCTAGTTTTTTCAATATAATAAATATTTTCAGAGGATTTGCCTCTATAATAAAACTTATATCCACAAATATGTAGGAAAAAGCAAAATGGTAAAAAAAAAGAAGGGCAAATTGGTGATTTGTAAAAAAATGAATTCTAGATAGCGCCGGCCCTCAGTGTTTGATAAAATAGATAAAACAATCAATGGAAATAAGGATAACAGCAGCGCCGCTAAATGATCTATGGACTTTCTCCTCCCCAGTGCATTTCCTAATCTGACTTTTTCATAGTACTAGAATAAAATAATAATAATATATAGGTCCGCAGGGTTAATACTCCTCATCATATCACACGTGTTGATATAATAATATATAGGTCTGCAGGGTTAATACTCCTCATCATGTCACACGTGGTGACATAATAATATATAGGTCCTCAGGGTTAATACTCCTCATCATGTCACACGTGGTGAGATAATAATATATAGGTCCGCAGGGTTAATACTCCTCATCATATCACACGTGTTGACACAATAATATATAGGTCCACAGGGTTAATACTCCTCATCATATCACACGTGTTGACATAATAATATATAGGTCTGCAGGGTTAATACTCCTTATCATATCACACGTGGTGACATAATAATATAGGGCCGCAGGGTTAATACTCCTTATCATATCACACGTGGTGACATAATAATATATAGGGCCGCAGGGTTAATACTCCTTATCATATCACACGTGGTGACATAATAATATATAGGGCCGCAGGGTTAATACTCCTTATCATATCACACGTGGTGACATAATAATATATAGGGCCGCAGGGTTAATACTCCTTATCATATCACACGTGTTGACATAATAATATATAGGTCCGTGGGGTTAATACTCCTCATCATATCACACGTGGTGACATAATAATATATAGGTCCGCAGGGTTAATACTCCTTATCATATCACACGTGGTGACATAATAATATATAGGTCTGCAGGGTTAATACTCCTTATCATATCACACGTGGTGACATAATATATAGGTCCGCAGGGTTAATACTCCTTATCATATCACATGTGGTGACATAATAATATATAGGTCCGCACGGTTAATACTCCTTATCATATCACACGTGGTGACATAATAATATATAGGTCCGCAGGGTTAACACGCCTTATCATGTCACATAATAATAATGTGTATTTCTTATTGTGTTGTCTTCTCTCACTCTTCCCTGGTGCATTTCTTGGTTTCCTTATTCTTTGAGACATAAATCCTGATGTTTTGTTTGATCTGTTTCCAGGGTAATAATTACAGAAAACTGAAGACAGAGCTAAGAATGTGCTCAGACATTATACGAGGGGCTGAGACATGGAGGATTCTGGGACTGCCCATTATGACATTATAGTGTGACAGAGTCATATAAGACTCTGTAAAGTTTGTTTCCTCCAAAGGACTGAAGGAATTAACCTCTCTGCTCAGTTGATTAGCTGCACCTGGGCAGCCCTGATTTAAAACAGCTCCTGGAGTATGGTGGAGGGGCTTATGAACTGATTGTTTGCAGTTTGTATGACCTGGAGTAAGACATCTGAGGACTACACAGGCCAGTGATTGTACAAACTATAGTACTGTTTGTTTTTCCCCACCCAGGTTTAGCTGGTTAGTGAGGTCACTGTATATTCGTTAAGGTCATGCTCCGTGGGACTAGGGGTATTATTTACTTTTTTTAGTTGTGATTGTTATTTTTTTATTACTGGTTACATGTTTAGTAAAACCTGGAGAACTATCTCCAGCCTCTTGTATTGTGTCCTCCATTAAACCCAGAGGATGCTGGGAACTTGTCATAAAGGAGGATCTGAGCGTGTCTTTTAAAGCTTACACACAAAGATTATTCATTATATTATATTATTACTAGCGACTTGCCCATCAAAAATGACGGCAATAAAATGTGAAGCCTGATAATGCTGTCTGCCACACAATGCAATATCTCCACCCTCTAACTTGTAAGCCTTGCGATGATTGCCTTCGGCGCTCATCGCAGGCCTCACAATGAGTGCCATTGGTGCTCATTGTGAGCCTCTCCCCCCACTTTGGCGCATATCACAGGCCTCCGCCAACCCTCAACTTTCATGCCCCGCGATGAGAGCCTTTGGCGCTCACGGGCTTCGCCGCTCATTGCAGGCATAGGCCAACCTACAACCCCTGTCCTCATTCACTCTCTCCTTCCCCTGTGTCTCTTTTCACCCTCTCACTCCTCTGTGCTCCTGTTTGCATTTATGGGTGTGAAACCATTTGGGGGCAGGGGGAAATTGTTTTTTACAGCCGCCATTTTTTACCTCCTCAAGCCAGTCACGTACGGGCCTCGCGATGAGCGTCTTTAAGCATTTCCCCATGCTCTTTAAGAATAATCTAAAAAAGTTACTTTATTTTGTGGCGTCCCTTTAAGTCCAGGCCTGAAATATTCCCAACTCCTGGAGGGTCTCAGTGGCCCCTTTCATCCTTCACTTGTTACTAAGTCTCCTTGTAAGGACTTTTTTTGCATTTTAAGATCAACCTAAAATATAATTTTCTTCTGTTGTGGAGATGCCCCCAAAAATGCAGAAATAAACCCGCCAGACGTAAAACTCCAGGGCGCCAAATAACAGCCATAAAGCGACGGCGCAGAGAGAGCGTCTCAGACCACGAACAGATATATTATATAATAATACGCCAATAAAACACAAACCTCACAAGTCACAGTTAAGATATAAAAAAAAAACAAGAAAAAAACAAGAAAGAAAAGCTCCCAGTTATATATATAAAAAAAGATGTGTTTATCTCGGCTGTTAGTTTTCTCTCACAATGAGGCTCATAAAGAAGAACATGCAAACCGGATATATAATAATAGTCACAGAGACTTGTACGTGTCAATGTGCTGCTGTGACATGGTCCCTAATAGGCTAAGATACATCCAGCCCTACAGAGTCTGTGACTGCATATGCTGCAGAGGGCAGACCCATACAGAGCTTATAAGCACTTCTTAATAAAATAAAAGTACATGTCAGTAAATAGTAACACCCAGGAGCCTGTTATGTAATTGCGCACCCTGATAATAAGTATTTTTGGCGTTCCCCCGATGCTCAGTGTCAGACTTGGGGTTTACTCGTGGATGGATCTGACACGTCCCAGATCCCCAGCAATGACGGAAATCATCGTGTATTCAGGGAACACTGCAGCCTCAAAGTGAAGCCTCAGGGACGTCTCAGACATTGTACAAAGTGATGGGGGGTTTTATCCCGCCCTTGGAAGCCAACATTCCCGAAATAATGACAAGAAATACACTGAATACTGGATTGCAAGTGTGTAGTCTGCAATATATAGACCCCAGAGTGCAAGCTCTTGGGACAGTCTGCAATATATAAACTCAGAGTGCAAGCTCTTGGGATAGTCTGCACTACACAAAACCAAATTGCATGCTCTTAAGGCTTCCAGATATTTTCAGAGCTACTGCTCGTGCAATGCACCGGGGCCCTCCTATGGGGTTTACTAGGATAGTCTGTATCCAATGACACGCTACTTTATGCTTACCCCAGGCATGCTTGAATGACTAAGCTGCGTTGCCCCGCTCACTTCTGCTGGAGGACTGTTCCACGTCCCAAGTACTTTTGCGCATTACCCATATGTCGTCCACATTACAATCATGGCAGATCCGGGGGACCTATCAATAGTAACTTTCTATCCAAGATGTTTATTATGTTTTCTCCTAATATTTTCATTTCTAACCTGCACTTGTTATCCTCCTTAAGAAGTTCAGTTTATCACCTTCCTTGGCACTAGTTTATAAATATGACCCTAAGTGTGAACTTCTTTTCGCTGAATTTGGATCAGTTTATAAGCCCAGAGATTCCTGCGCCAAGCGATATTAATCACCTTTTGGCTATAAATACTCTATATGTGAGTTCTGGAAATGATCTTTATCCTGGACGGGGAGGGGGCTGTAATCATAGTAAACAAGCTGATGTATATTCATTCCAGATGTGAACTGAAAGGGGAGAAGAGAAGCACTAAGCAGCTCTTGAGAAGCTTTCAATTTTAAAAAATAAAAAAAAATTAAATTAACTTTACATGAGAAAGTCACAAGCGGAGAAACGCGCGTCGGGTGTTGGTGGATCTGTTAATACTCTCCAGTCTAAAGTATGTTATTAAAATTGAATAGAGGCCTTTATCCTTTTCATACCTTGTACATTCAGTTTGATGGCGGCCGGTCACACGGCTGACCCAGCGGGAACGTTTGTTGCTACATTTATCTGTACATTTAATTGCTCTTTGTAGTGAAAGTGTTTATGCAAATACGAGTAGGAAGGTCCTCACTGCTCATCATAATTATGAGGATCTCTGTGGTTTGTTGTATAAAGTAACAACCTGCAATACCCGGGTATTGGTTACTGATTTGCTTCAATTGAGACAAAGCGCTTAAACAATGTAACACAATCTATTTGGTGACATTATTACCTATAGATGTTTATAGTGTTAAGTCCAGGGGTAGTATATAGCTAGTAACACCCAGGAGCCTGCCGTGTCCCTTTAAGTACTGAGACTGTGGTGGCCTTTTAACTCTTTGTAGATCTGTGACTAGTGAGGGTGCCCTGTGAGTGCAATGTTTTTATCTATTGGGAGAGTGCACGTGGCTGAGATGTGAGGGCTCTCCGCAGCCCCCTGAGTCCTGCCCCAAACCTGAACTTGCCAGCGGCCGGGTGGATTAAGGACACTCAGAGCAATGACCGGAGGGCTATTACAGACCCTGCGAATCGTCCCTACTACCCCGACATCTTGGCAGCAGCTGTTAGATCAGTTTGTTGCTCAATATCCTTCTGGGAGGAAGCAGGAGATTTACAGCAAGAAGGTGAGGAGCCGCACGTCTGTTTAATGTGCTCCTGGCCTCCGAAACTGACCAGTGAGTGCACACAGAGAGAAGGAATGTCCTCATTTACTATCCTGCATTAAAGGGATACGGCAGGTTCCTGGATGTTACTAGGTGTATAATGTCCCCGAGTATCTAGTTACTGACATGTACTTTATTTTATTAAGAGGTGCCTTTAAGATCTGTATGTACTGTCTAAAATCACACACATAGCTGCTCTCTGTTGCTCATGAAGACACAGACTCTGCTCTACTTGCTGTGATGTGACTCAAACTAATCAATCAGTGACCATCTATCAGCAACATTCTGCTAAGATGTGTTCCCTGATAGGCTAGGACACTACACTGCACATTCAGCCCTGCATACACTGCAGAGAGCAGACCCATACAGGGACTATTTGTGTGATTGTAGGCACTACAAACAGAGCTTATAAACACAGCCTAATACAATAATACTCAGGCACCTTCCATGGTCCTTTTCAAAGTAAGTTGTTTCCCAAATAAATACAACGTTTCTGTGATTATCTTTAAATTACTTCAAATAAAAATTCCTTTAAAGCTACAGGCGCCATCAATCTCTCCTCATAATGCTGGGACTGAACTGAATTAATTACAGCAATATGTTAAATAAATTAGTACAGGGTGACAGACGCCTTTATATATACTTACAGAAGTGGCTGAGGCTTTTAGTTACACGGAAAGATCAGATCACGGCGCACAGCTCAGAGCAGAGGAAACTGATTTTTTCCAAACCTTTATAATTAAACTATATATTTAAAAAACTGAGACAGGAGAAGACAGAGAAAAGGGGGGGGGGTGGTGTAGTGCATGAAAGGTGGGGGATGTAGAACAAAAGAAAGATGGAGGTCGCGCGGGGGGAGGTACAACACGAGAAAGGTGGGGGTTGGGAAGAAGTAGAACACGAGAAAGGTGGGGGTTGGGAAGAAGTAGAACACGAGAAAGGTGGGGGTTGGGAAGAAGTAGAACACGAGAAAGGTGGGGGTTGGGAAGAAGTAGAACACGAGAAAGGTGGGGGTTGGGAGGAAGTAGAACACGAGAAAGGTGGGGGTTGGGAGGAAGTAGAACACGAGAAAGGTGGGGGTTGGGAGGAAGTAGAACACGAGAAAGGTGGGGGTTGGGAAGAAGTAGAACACGAGAAAGGTGGGGGTTGGGAAGAAGTAGAACACGAGAAAGGTGGGGGTTGGGAGGAAGTAGAACACGAGAAAGGTGGGGGTTGGGAGGAAGTAGAACACGAGAAAGGTGGGGGTTGGGAAGAAGTAGAACACGAGAAAGGTGGGGGTTGGGAAGAAGTAGAACACGAGAAAGGTGGGGTTGGGAAGAAGTAGAACACGAGAAAGGTGGGGGTTGGGAAGAAGTAGAACACGAGAAAGGTGGGGGTTGGGAAGAAGTAGAACACGAGAAAGGTGGGGGTTGGGAGGAAGTAGAACATGAGAAAGGTGGGGGTTGGGAAGAAGTAGAACACGAGAAAGGTGGGGGTTGGGAGGAAGTAGAACACGAGAAAGGAGGGGGTTGGGAAGAAGTAGAACACGAGAAAGGTGGGGGTTGGGAAGAAGTAGAACACGAGAAAGGTGGGGGTTGGGAAGAAGTAGAACACGAGAAAGGTGGGGGTTGGGAAGAAGTAGAACACGAGAAAGGTGGGGGTTGGGAAGAAGTAGAACACGAGAAAGGTGGGGGTTGGGAGGAAGTAGAACACGAGAAAGGAGGGGGTTGGGAAGAAGTAGAACACAAGAAAGGTGGGGGTTGGGAAGAAGTAGAACACGAGAAAGGTGGGGGTTGGGAGGAAGTAGAACACGAGAAAGGTGGGGGTTGGGAAGAAGTAGAACACGAGAAAGGTGGGGGTTGGGAGGAAGTAGAACACGAGAAAGGTGGGGGTTGGGAGGAAGTAGAACACGAGAAAGGTGGGGGTTGGGAGGAAGTAGAACACGAGAAAGGTGGGGGTTGGGAAGAAGTAGAACACGAGAAAGGTGGGGGTTGGGAAGAAGTAGAACACGAGAAAGGTGGGGGTTGGGAAGAAGTAGAATATGAGAAAGGTGGGGGTTGGGAGGAAGTAGAACACGAGAAAGGTGGGGGTTGGGAAGAAGTAGAACACGAGAAAGGTGGGGGTTGGGAGGAAGTAGAACACGAGAAAGGTGGGGGTTGGGAAGAAGTAGAACACGAGAAAGGTGGGGGTTGGGAAGAAGTAGAACACAAGAAAGGTGGGGGTTGGGAGGAAGTAGAACACGAGAAAGGTGGGGGTTGGGAAGAAGTAGAACACGAGAAAGGTGGGGGTTGGGAGGAAGTAGAACACGAGAAAGGTGGGGGTTGGGAAGAAGTAGAATATGAGAAAGGTGGGGGTTGGGAGGAAGTAGAACACGAGAAAGGTGGGGGTTGGGAGGAAGTAGAACACGAGAAAGGTGGGGGTTGGGAAGAAGTAGAACACGAGAAAGGTGGGGGTTGGGAGGAAGTAGAACACGAGAAAGGTGGGGGTTGGGAAGAAGTAGAACACGAGAAAGGTGGGGGTTGGGAGGAAGTAGAACACGAGAAAGGTGGGGGTTGGGAAGAAGTAGAACACGAGAAAGGTGGGGGTTGGGAAGAAGTAGAACACGAGAAAGGTGGGGGTTGGGAAGAAGTAGAACACGAGAAAGGTGGGGGTTGGGAGGAAGTAGAACACGAGAAAGGTGGGGGTTGGGAAGAAGTAGAACACGAGAAAGGTGGGGGTTGGGAGGAAGTAGAACACGAGAAAGGTGGGGGTTGGGAAGAAGTAGAACACGAGAACGGTGGGGGTTGGGAGGAAGTAGAACACGAGAAAGGTGGGGGTTGGGAAGAAGTAGAATATGAGAAAGGTGGGGGTTGGGAGGAAGTAGAACACGAGAAAGGTGGGGGTTGGGAAGAAGTAGAACACGAGAAAGGTGGGGGTTGGGAGGAAGTAGAACACGAGAAAGGTGGGGGTTGGGAAGAAGTAGAACACGAGAAAGGTGGGGGTTGGGAAGAAGTAGAACACGAGAAAGGTGGGGGTTGGGAGGAAGTAGAACACGAGAAAGGTGGGGGTTGGGAAGAAGTAGAACACGAGAAAGGTGGGGGTTGGGAGGAAGTAGAACACGAGAAAGGTGGGGGTTGGGAAGAAGTAGAACACGAGAAAGGTGGGGGTTGGGAAGAAGTAGAACACGAGAAAGGTGGGGGTTGGGAAGAAGTAGAACACGAGAAAGGTGGGGGTTGGGAGGAAGTAGAACACGAGAAAGGTGGGGGTTGGGAAGAAGTAGAACACGAGAAAGGTGGGGGTTGGGAGGAAGTAGAACACGAGAAAGGTGGGGGTTGGGAAGAAGTAGAATATGAGAAAGGTGGGGGTTGGGAGGAAGTAGAACACGAGAAAGGTGGGGGTTGGGAGGAAGTAGAACACGAGAAAGGTGGGGGTTGGGAAGAAGTAGAACACGAGAAAGGTGGGGGTTGGGAGGAAGTAGAACACGAGAAAGGTGGGGGTTGGGAAGAAGTAGAACACGAGAAAGGTGGGGGTTGGGAGGAAGTAGAACACGAGAAAGGTGGGGGTTGGGAAGAAGTAGAACACGAGAAAGGTGGGGTTGGGAGGAAGTAGAACACGAGAAAGGTGGGGGTTGGGAAGAAGTAGAACACGAGAAAGGTGGGGGTTGGGAAGAAGTAGAACACGAGAAAGGTGGGGGTTGGGAAGAAGTAGAACAAAAGAAAGGAGGGGGTTGGGAAGAAGTAGAACACGAGAAAGGTGGGGGTTGGGAAGAAGTAGAACACAAGAAAGGTGGGGGTTGGGAAGAAGTAGAACACGAGAAAGGTAGGGGTTGGGAGGAAGTAGAACACGAGAAAGGTGGGGTTGGGAAGAAGTAGAACAAAATAAAGGTGGGGGTTGGGAAGAAGTAGAACAAAAGAAAGGAGGGGGTTGGGAAGAAGTAGAACACGAGAAAGGTGGGGGTTGGGAAGAAGTAAAACACGAGAAAGGTGGGGGTTGGGAAGAAGTAGAACACGAGAAAGGTGGGGGTTGGGAGGAAGTAGAACACGAGAAAGGTGGGGGTTGGGAAGAAGTAGAACAAAAGAAAGGTGGGGGTTGGGAAGAAGTAGAATATGAGAAAGGTGGGGGTTGGGAAGAAGTAGAACACGAGAAAGGTGGGGGTTGGGAAGAAGTAGAACACGAGAAAGGTGGGGTTGGGAGGAAGCAGAACACGAGAAAGGTAGGGATTAGAAAGAAGTAGAACACGAGAAAGGTGGGGGTCGGGAAGAAGTAGAACACGAGAAAGGTGGGGGTTGGGAAGAAGTAGAACACGAGAAAGGTGGGGTTGGGAGGAAGCAGAACACGAGAAAGGTAGGGATTAGAAAGAAGTAGAACACGAGAAAGGTGGGGGTTGGGAAGAAGTAGAACACGAGAAAGGTGGGGGTTGGGAGGAAGTAGAACACGAGAAAGGTGGGGGTTGGGAGGAAGTAGAACACGAGAAAGGTGGGGGTTGGGAAGAAGTAGAACACGAGAAAGGTGGGGGTTGGGAGGAAGTAGAACACGAGAAAGGTGGGGGTTGGGAAGAAGTAGAACACGAGAAAGGTGGGGGGTTGGGAAGAAGTAGAACACGAGAAAGGTGGGGGTTGCGCAATGGGCCACGCATGCACATTGGCCAGCGCATGCACATAGCACGGCGTAAGCCATGCATGTGCATTGAGCAACGGGCAAGCTGCACATGCGCATAGCGCGGCTTAAGTCGCGCATGCGCATTGCACAATGGGGCCCCGCGCAGACGCACTGCGCGGCGGCGGCCCGCGCAGGCAAACTGCACGGCAACAGGAGGAGGAGGGGAGACACACAGAAAAGGAGGGGTAAGACACAGAGGAGAGGGGGGAGAGACACAGGACAGGGAGAGTAGTTGGGATAAACAAAGGGGTGGGAGAGGAGGGAAACAGGGGAATGAGAGAGGGGAGAGACACAGAGGATGGGGGAGAGACACAAAGGAGTGAGGGTGGGAGAGACACAGGGATGGGAGATGAGGGGGAAAGAGAGACCCAGGGAAGGGGGTAGACACACAGGGGTGGGAGAGGATGGGGGGAGACACACAGAGGAGAGGGGGAAGAGACACAGCGGAGGAGGGGAGAGACACAGGGGATTAAGAGGGGGGTGAGCCACAGAGGAGTGAGGGGGGGTGGAGAGACACAGGGGAGTGAGAGGAGGGGGGAAGAGACATAGGGGAGGGGGTAGAGACACAGGGGAATGAGAGGGGAAGAGACTCAGAGAAGGGGGAGACACAGGGGAGTGAGAGGAGAGGGGGAGGAGAGACACACAGGAGTGAGAGGAGGGGGAGAGACACAGGAGTGAGGAGACACAGAGGACAGGGGGAGAGACACAGGGCAGGGAGAGGAGTGGGGAGAGACACATGGCAGGGAGAGGAGGGGGGAAGAGACACGGTGGAGGGGGAGACACACAAGGGTGGGAGAGGATGGGGGTAGACACACAGAGGAGAGGAGGGAAGAGATACAGAGCAGGAGGGGAGATACACAGGGGAATGAGAGTGGGGAGAGACACAGGGGGGAGAAACACAGAGAGGAGGAGAGGAGAGACACAGAGGACAGGGGGAGAGACACAGGGCAGGGAGAGGAGTGGGGTGAGACAGGGTGGAGGGGGGAGACACACAGAGAAGTGAGAGGAGGGGGGAGGAGAGACACAAAGGAGTGAGAGGAGGGGGGAGAGACACAGGGGAGTGAGAGGATGGGGGAGAGACACAGGGGAGTGAGAGGACGGGGAGAGACACAGGGGAGTGAGAGGACTTGGGGAGAGACACAGGGGAGTGAGAGGAGGGGGAGAGACACAAAGGAGTGAGGGGGGGAGACACAGGGACAGGGAGACGAGGGGGGAACAGACACAGGGGAATGAGAGGGGGAGAGACACAGAGGAGGGGGAGAGGCACAGGGGAGTGAGAGGAGGGAGGGGAAGAGACACTGGGGAATGAGAGGGGGGAGAGAAACAGAGGGGGGGAGAAACACAGAGGAGGGGGGGAGAGACACAGGGAAGGAGGGGGAAGACACAGAGGAGAGGGGGAGAGACACAGGGCAGGGAGAGGAGTGGGGAAGAGTCACAGGGGAGGGGGAAACACACAGGGATGGGAGAGGAGGGGGATACACACAGGGGAGGGGGGAGAGACACACGGGTATGAGAGGGGGAGAGACACACAGAGGAGGAGGGGAGACACAGGGGAGTGAGAGGAGGGGGGAGACACAAAGGAGTGAGAGGGGGGAGAGACACAGGGGAGGGAGAGGAGGGGAGAGACACAGGGGAGGGAGAGGAGGGGGGAGACACACAGGTGTGGGAGAGGAGGGGGGTAGACACACAGGGAGGGAGAGGAGGAGGAAGAGACACAGGGGAGGGAGAGGAGAGGGAAGAGACACAGGGGAGGGAGAGGAGGGGGGGAAATGAGACACAAGGGAAGAAGAAGTAGACAGAGGGAGAGACTAGCAATGAGCGCCGAAGGCGCTCATCGCAAGGCCAGTAAAGTAGAGGAGGAGAGGCTCCCATTGTGTGGCAAGCAGCATTGCCAGGATTCACATTTTATTGCCGTCATTTTTGACGGACAAGTTGCTTGTTATAATATAATAGCGAATTGACCGTCAAAAAAGACGGCAATTACATTTGTTTGCCACACAATGTGAGGCTCTCTCTACTCTCCCTCCCCTGTGTCTCTTCTCCTCCTCTCCCTCCCGTGTCTCTTTGCCCCCTCTCTCTACCCTGTGTCTCTCCCCCTCACTCCCTCCCCTGTGTCCCTCCCCCTACTCCATCCCCTGTGTCTCTTTCCACCATCTCCCCCCTCTCCCTCCCGTGTCTCTTTCCCCCCACTCCCTCCACTCTGTCTCCCCCCTCCCTCCCCTGTGTCTCTTTCCCCCCACTCCCTCCACTGTGTCTCCCCCCTCCCTCCCCTTTGTCTCTTTCCACCCTCTCCCCCCACTGTTTCTTTCTCCCCCCTCTTACCCTCCTCTTTGCTCCTGTTTGTATTTACGGGTGTGAAACCACTTTTTCCCCAAGCCCAAAATGTGTTTCTTGTTTACGGGCTTGAAAAAAAAATTACGGCTTTACGGGCGCCATTTTTTTAGCCGTTCTGAGACCTCACAAAAACGCCAATTAAAAATCAAATTAGCTTGCAAGCTAAAAAATGGGCGCTGTTAAACCCGTAATTTTTTTAAAGCCTCTTACCCCCTCAAGCCAGTCACGTACGGGCCTCGCGATGAGCCCCTTTTGCGAGGCTCGCAATGAGTGCCTTCGGCGATCATTGTGCATGAGCAAGCCGGTAACTTTTAACACAGCATTACCGACAAACTTGCAATTACCACAACTATTGTAGTGATCTTATACTTTATTATATTATATACTTTATTATATTTTATTATATTAAATTATAATACAATAAAATCAAATATAATAAAATATAATATAATACAAACACAATGATTTACACGTCTAGAGTGGCTATAACTTATTATTTAGAGGGCCACTGTCGTCCAAACCCTTCTCTGCATTTAAATGAACGCAGCCCATTCATTAGCCACATTTTGTTTTGAAAGTTATATTAATTCAAAGCAAAGTATCACAGAAACAGATAAAGACCCAATGTGTTTGATCCACTCTCCATCCTCTGAGCCGCACATTACCATACTGAGCCGCACATTAGCATATTGAGAGGCACATTAGCATTCTGAGCCGCACATTAGCATATTGTGATGCACATTAGCATTCTGAGAGGCACATTAGCATTCTGTGTCACACATTAGCATATTGAGAGGCACATTAGCATTCTGAGCTGCACATTAGCATATTGAGAGGCACATTAGCATTCTGAGCTGCACATTAGCATATTGATACGCACATTAGCATACTGAGCAGCATATTATTATACACTAAATATAGTTTCATAGGAGAATTTGTAATTACAACAAATATTCTAACGTGGAGTTGCCGAGGGGCTCACACCCTATTTCTCAGACCCTATTTCTCAGACCCTATTTCTCAGATCCTATTTTTCAGCCTCTATTTCTCAGACCCTAATTCTCAGCCTATTTCTCAGACCCTATTCCTCAGCCTCTACTCCTCAGACCCTATTCCTCAGCCTCTACTCCTCAGACCCTAATTCTCAGCCTATTTCTCAGACCCTATTCCTCAGCCTCTACTCCTCAGACCCTATTCCTCAGCCTCTACTCCTCAGACCCTATTCCTCAGCCTATATTTCTCAGATCCTATTTCTCATATCCTATTTCTCAGCCTCTATTTCTCAGACCCTATTTTTCAGCCTCTATTTCTCAGCCTCTACTCCTCAGCCTATATTTTTCAGACCCTATTCCTCAGCCTATATTTCTCAGACCCTATTTCTCAGCCTGTATTTCTCAAACCCTATTTCTCAGCCTCTATTTCTCAGACACTATTTCTCAGCCTCTATTTCTCAGACCCTATTTCTCAAACCCTATTTCTCAGCCTCTATTTCTCAGCCTCTATTTCTCAGACCCTATTTCTCAGCCTCTATTTCTCAGCCTCTATTTCTCAGACCCTATTTCTCAGACCCTATTTCTCAGCCTCTATTTCTCAGACCCTATTTCTCAGCCTCTATTTCTCAGACCCTATTTCTCAAACCCTATTTCTCAGCCTCTATTTCTCAGCCTCTATTTCTCAGCCTCTATTTCTCAGACCCTATTTCTCAGATCCTATTTCTCAGCCTCTATTTCTCAGCCTCTATTTCTCAGCCTGTATTTCTCAAACCCTATTTCTCAGACCCTATTTCTCAAACCCTATTTCTTAGCCTCTATTTCTCAGACCCTATTTCTCAGACCCTATTTCTCAGCCTCTACTCCTCAGACCCTATTCCTCAGCCTATATTTCTCAGACCCTATTTCTCAGCCTCTACTCCTCAGCCTATATTTCTCAGCCCCTATTTCTTAGCCTGTGTTTCTTAGCTTCTATTTCTCAGCCTCTATTAGACCCTATTTCTCAGCCTCTATTTCACAGACCCTATTTCTCAGCCTCTATTTCACAGACCCTATTTCTCAGCCTCTGTTTCTCAGACCCTATTTCTCAGCCTCTATTTCACAGACCCTATTTCTCAGCCTCTGTTTCTCAGACCCTATTTCTCAGCCTCTGTTTCACAGACCTTATTTCTCAGCCTCTGTTTCTCAGACCCTATTTCTCAGCCTCTGTTTCTCAGACCCTATTTCTCAGCCTCTATTTCTCAGACCCTATTTCTCAGCCTCTGTTTCTCAGACCCTATTTCTCAGCCTCTGTTTCTCAGACCCTATTTCTCAGCCTCTGTTTCTCAGACCCTATTTCTCAGCCTCTATTTCTCAGCCTCTATTTCTCAGCCTCTATTTCTCAGACCCTATTTCTCAAACCCTATTTCTCAGCCTCTATTTCTCAGACCCTATTTCTCAGATCCTATTTCTCAGCCTCTGTTTCTCAGACCCTATTTCTCAGCCTCTATTTCTCAGACCCTATTTCTCAGCCTCTGTTTCTCAGACCCTATTTCTCAGCCTCTATTTCTCAGACCCTATTTCTCAGCCTCTGTTGCTCAGACCCTATTTCTCAGCCTCTATTTCTCAGACCCTATTTCTCAGCATCCAGCTCTCGTTGACCTTTCTATAAATGATCCTATAAGTGTTTTTTAATTAACAAGTATTTTATGGAGATGTTAATGATATAAAACTCACACCTTGCCCCAGAATCCCCTCGGACCCCCTCATTACTCGGGCACCTTGTGCTCGTTAGCTCGAGGCACAAAGAGGTTATGTATAGATGGAGATGTAATGACAGTAATTAGTAGCTGTGCATAATGTCTCCAGATGATGACACGGCTCCTCCGTCTTGCCTCTAGGAATCGGGTATTTATGGTGGGGGGTGGGGGGATTGATCAAAACAACAGCAGATTTGCTGATGAAACTCTAGTGTTTGCTGAAGGTCCCAAGAAGTCAATATTTACACTGGAGGCCGATGTGTATATTATCCAGGATCTAACAAGCTTCTCAAGAACTTGCATTGGGTGAGATAAGGAATGAGAACCAGCTGTCCAAGAAAGACCAGTCGTGGGAGACTTAAAGGGGCACTCACTGTACAGTACAGCAACTAAAATAGATTTGTCCTCCCCCCACTGTTTTATTATCTCCAGGGGCATCCCATGTTCATGCTTCTCATTCCGACTGTGCCATAATCTGCTGCATTGTTTACTAGTGAGGAGGGAGCAACTTGCTCTAAAGGCACAGGGCATGTTCTTGGGTGTTACTGTGTATATAATATCCCTGGGTATCTATTAAATCACTTACTTATTAAGAAGTGCTTATAAGTTCTGTTTGTACTGCCTAAAATCAGACAATGGGTCTACCCAATGCAGAGTATGCAGACACAGACTCTGTAGTGTCCTAGCCTATCAGGCTATCACAAAATAAACCACTAAATACCTCACACCTGCAGTGCGTGTGTGTGTGTGTGGGGGGGGGGGGATCACATTCTTTCCCATATGAAGAATTTAGCTAATATTTTGCACCTGTTTTTAGGGGAGATTCTGAATATTTTCAAAATATTTTGTTTTAAAATATAAAAAAACTAATAATTCTTCTCTGATTTATTATCATTTATATCCAGTTATACTCCAGCAGAATCTATCATTTTGATTTATGCTGATTTACTTCCTGAAGTTGGCATTACAGAGGAAGCTACTATCTGTACAATGGAACGTTAGTAGCCTAAAATTGCCAGTGCAACCAGATTAGTGCAAAGCTTATTCATTTAAAAAAACACACCCTCCATATAAAGTAACAGACAGAATCAGCTTAGAGAAGACAATCGAATTCTGCATTTGATATAATTGCATACAATGTAACGGCTGTTTGTTTAAACGCGCCGTATCAAGTTTGGTTATTTAAATCTCAGAGCTGAAAAACTGAGAACAGACAAAAAACACACAATTTCATAGCAGATATTTACCAGAAAGATTGAAATGTTATTATTTTGCATAGAAAATAACGATTCATACTTTAGAAGACAAACACTTAATAACAGAAAAGTAAGGATATCCTTAAATCCAGGCCTGTGTGTGGCCCTCCAGGACCGGCAGGCTCCTGGGTGTTACTAGATATATACTATCCCGGGTATCTATTAGTTTTATGTACTTTTATTTTATTAGGATGCTTATAAGCTCTGTATTTACTGCCTAAAATCACACAATTAGTCTCCCTGTTTGGGTCTGCTGGAGCCACCAGCAGATCCCAATATCCCCAGGATCCAGTAGAATGAAGCCTATAACACTTGGCAAATGGTCCTTATAGACCATGGAGATGAAAATATGTTTCCTGAAGAAACGTCTTTACTCAATGACACACGTTCTATACAGAGAAACACAATAAAAGGTTCTTATACCACCCTCAGATAACACAAGCCAAGACGCCCCCCCCCCCCCCCCCCCATATGTAGCTCCCTTCTGCAATTGCTACTCAAGCCACATAGCAGTAACTACATGGGCATAAGGGCACCCCTCCCCTAGACCACACAGTGGACATGTCCTCTTCCAGTATCATTATATGATCAACTACTATATAACATGCACCTCAGGCTAAAAGCAAATAGATATTCCTACAATTAAATGTATATGGAAACACATGTGATCTTCTGTGTGCGTCAGATGCATCAGAATCCAGAAAACTGCAATATACCTTTAACTAAAAATTGCAAGGGGGGGGGGGGCGGCATAATCGTACACACAAAGCACTGGGCAATGCGCATCTACTCATTTCATACTCCATTTTATTTCAAGGATATGGTGTATAAACATAGGAAATGTGCATTTGCATCAAAATACAATATAGATATGGACCTAGATATGGACCTGATGTCATCACTAAGATATTACTCTATCATCACAGGTCTGCATAGTTAGATCTCTGGTATTCCCACACATGGATGTGAGAGCTGGACCATAAAGATGTCTGAGCGCCGGAGAATTGATGCCTTTGAATTGTGGAGAAAACTGCTTAGAGCCCCTTGGATGGTAAGAACATCCAATAAATCAGTACTACAGGAAATGAAGCCAAACTGTCCACTGGAAGGTTTGATCATGAGGCTGAAGCTCAAATACTTTGTCCATATCATGAGAAGACAGGATTCCAGAGAGAAGACTCTGATTCTGGGAAAGACTGAAGGCACACAAAGAAGGGGACGGCAGAGGCGGAGAAGGATAGATGAGGTCATTGAAGAAATGAACATGAGCTTGAGTGAGCTCAGATGTGCCTGGCGTGCTGCAGTCCATAGGGCCGGACATGACTGAACAAATAAATAATTACTATATGAGTAAGGATACCAATAGCTTGGGGACCTCCTTATAATAAGGAGATATTAGCAGATACTTGGCCCGTGTAAGTTTCGTCCTGCGAGGGACTAAAACAAAAGCTGCGCGCCATGACCCCGCGCTATATATATCCTGTGAAGTAAAAGGTTCCAGCTCAGATTAGGTCCCTGCTGGATGTCCACAAGCAGCCGGGCAATGACAAAGACCACAACCCCCCACCGAGGATTAACATGGGGCGGGGGGCCGAGTGACAGGGAAGAGACTAGTCACAGAACTAAATGTGTCAATGAGACAAAAAATAGGTATTGTAGCTAAAAGATTGTTGACATATTTTATCTTAAAGGGCCACTGTATATTTATCTTTGTTTTCTCTCTTCCTGCACAGGATCAGAAGCACTTATATGTAACATAAAATGCAAGCCCTGCACCTGCAGAAATGTAAATGCCTCTCTCATACACACAGACATCACCAGAGTATCATGGATGCCTCCAGGGACCAGCAGAGTCATCAAGTTCAATCTTCTGTAAATAAACTGCTTTTATATTTTCCAGTCACAATTCTGCTCTTAGACTCAAGTTTTTTAAACATTTGTATTTTGCTCAATATATAATTGTCCTTTTGAGTCTGAGCGTGTTTTTCTATCTATCAATAGAGTGAGGGAACGGGGAAGATTTATTAGATAATCGAGTGTCACTTCCACAATGAATGCATAGAAACATGGAGCTTGCATTAATAAATGCAAACCCTGCTCTTCAGAAATAGAAGTGCCCCTCTCAAACATACAACCTTCACCAAAGTATCATGGATGCCTCAGGGTACCAGCAAAGGATTCAAATTGTATATATTTTTTTTTGTAATTAAAACTTAATTTCATCCGTAAGTCCGAATGGCATCTGTTTTTATTGGTCAGCGTCCTTTAAAGGGACATTACATTTAATGCTTCTGTGCTTCATCAAAGTGCAAGCTCTTCTGATACAACACAAACCAAATAAATAAATAATAAAATGCAATTTCCTTAAATTTCTTCACTTATTGTATAATAATAAAAAATGTATTATTGCACCGAAGAGAGTATATAAGCATTTAGAGGGAGCCTTTAATTCGTTGTCCATTCAGGCACTGTGTGCTTTCGAGCTCTCTCTATGCATATACTCAACTTGTCAGCAGCTGAACTACGGGTAACATTCAAGGTAAGTAAATAGTTTGCTATAAAAGAAGGGATACCTCCTAACTGGTAGGCTCAGTAATTTACTGCAGAACTAACTCTGACTGTGCCCAGTTTGAAATAAACAGCAAATAAGTATTATGCTACCAGTGCCCGGTTATTTACTGTTTATTTCAAATAGGGCACAGTCAGAGTTGGGTCTGCAGTAAATTACTGAGCCTTCCAATTAGGAGTTATCCCTGTATTACTTCCATTTGGAGGTTCTGCCATAATATAACATACAAGAGCTCATTGGGCATTAGAACAATCTTTTTCATTCTTAAACACTTGCGCTGTTAGATACTGATCACTAGTACTTCTATTTTCATTAAAGCATATGATTTTTATCCCACTATTTATTTTATTTGGGCCACTACAGAGACAGACAAACAGACTGCAATCCTAGTTAGCACAGCAAAACATCTAATTAATATGCACGAGTCGCTCATTTGTATATAAATGCAGCAGCAATAACATGGAATTTAAAAAGACTAATTTAATTTAGAAATAAAAGGATAACACAACATATATCCAGTTTGTCATGTACTTTAACAATGACCTTGATTTTGGGGTGACCCTTTAAGTTCTCCATCTGGACGTTCCCTGATGCCCCCCGAGGGTCCGGTCGTGCGGTGTTCCCCTCCTTATCATTATTGGCTGATTAGTGGATACAATTACACAAAACATGTTCCCGACGCGCGTTTCCAATTAGTACCAAGAAACTAAGCAGATGTGAGATTACCCAGAAATATCTACAGAGTGAAGCCAAAGTGTGTCTGGAATCAGAGCTCTTGGCTTCGTATTCTGGACCCTACCGGACAGTACCATATGTTTTATACCGGGGAGTAGTACTTATTATTACCTTCTACAGGATTATTTACAGTGCGCAGTTTTTATTTATGGAATAACTGAACCTGATTACAGATAAATAAACACAACATTTGTACCTTTTATTGACATTAAAGGGACAGGGACATGGCCGGACCCTGGGTGTTACTAGGTGTACATAATATTCCTGGATATCTATTGACTGACATGTACTTTATTTTATTAGAAAGTGCGGTCCAATGCTCTTATGGTAGCACAAGGCAGCAGCAGTGGCGGTGAACATCCGCTAGATGGCGCTGCCGATATAGATTCAAAGCCTAGGTAAACTGTTAGGGTTGGGGTTAGGGTTAGTGCAAGGGTTAGGCTAACATTATAAGCTTAGAATTTCTCTAACATATTGGCAGCACCATATAGAGGTTGGTGCTTATAAGCTCTGTATTTACTGCATGAAATCACAGAAATAGTCCCTGTATGGGTCTGCCCTCTGCAGCGTATGCAGACACAGACTCTGTACGGCTAAATGTATAGTGTCAAACTAACCAGTCAGTGACCAACTCCCCAACATACTGCTGAGACATGGTCCCTGATAGGCTAGGACACTACACTGCACATCCAGCCCTACAGAGTTTGTATCTGCATATGCTGTAGAGGGCCAATACAAGGACTATTTGTGTGATTTAGGCAGTAAATACAGATCTTATAAGCACTTCCTAATAAGGTAAAGTACATGTCAGTAAATAGATACATAGGGACATTATATACCTAGTAACACCCAGAAACCTGCCATGTCCCTTTAAGGAGAGCCAGCTTGGGATACGGATAAGAGTTTGGCGACTCGTAATTGTTTTTATAGTTAGGTAAATAAAAGGTTACAAGGTGTAGAGTGCGCCTATAAGTACACAGGTTACACGGTGTAGAGCGCGCCCATAAGTACACAGGTTACAAGGTGTAGAGCGCGCCTATAAGTACACAGGTTACACGGTGTAGAGCGCGCCCATAAGTACACAGGTTACAAGGTGTAGAGCGCGCCTATAAGTACACAGGTTACAAGGTGTAGAGCGCGCCCATAAGTACACAGGTTACAAGGTGTAGAGCACGCCTATAAGTACACAGGTTACACAGTGTAGAGCGCGCCCATAAGTACACAGGTTACACGGTGTAGAGCGCGCCCATAAGTACACAGGTTACAAGGTGTAGAGCGCGCCCATAAGTACACAGGTTACACGGTGTAGAGCGCGCCCATAAGTACACAGGTTACAAGGTGTAGAGCACGCCCATAAGTACACAGGTTACAAGGTGTAGAGCGCGCCCATAAGTACACAGGTTACACGGTGTAGAGCGTGCCCATAAGTACACAGGTTACAAGGTGTAGAGCGCGCCCATAAGTACACAGGTTACACGGTGTAGAGCGCGCCCATAAGTACACAGGTTACACGGTGTAGAGCGCGCCCATAAGTACACAGGTTACACGGTGTAGAGCGCGCCCATAAGTACACAGGTTACAAGGTGTAGAGTGCGCCTATAAGTACACAGGTTACAAGGTGTAGAGCACGCCCATAAGTACACAGGTTACAAGGTGTAGAGCGCGCCCATAAGTACACAGGTTACAAGGTGTAGAGTGCGCCCATAAGTACACAGGTTACAAGGTGTAGAGCGCGCCTATAAGTACACAGGTTACACGGTGTAGAGCGCGCCCATAAGTACACAGGTTACACGGTGTAGAGCGCTCCCATAAGTACACAGGTTACACGGTGTAGAGCGCGCCCATAAGTACACAGGTTACAAGGTGTAGAGCGCGCCCATAAGTACACAGGTTACAAGGTGTAGAGCGCGCCCATAAGTACACAGGTTACACGGTGTAGAGCGCTCCCATAAGTACACAGGTTACAAGGTGTAGAGCGCGCCCATAAGTACACAGGTTACACGGTGTAGAGCGCGCCCATAAGTACACAGGTTACACGGTGTAGAGCGCTCCCATAAGTACACAGGTTACAAGGTGTAGAGCGCGCCCATAAGTACACAGGTTACAAGGTGTAGAGCGCGCCCATAAGTACACAGGTTACAAGGTGTAGAGCGCGCCCATAAGTACACAGGTTACACGGTGTAGAGCGCTCCCATAAGTACACAGGTTACACGGTGTAGAGCGCTCCCATAAGTACACAGGTTACACGGTGTAGAGCGCGCCTATAAGTACACAGGTTACAAGGTGTAGAGCGCGCCCATAAGTACACAGGTTACACGGTGTAGAGCGCGCCCATAAGTACACAGGTTACAAGGTGTAGAGCGCGCCCATAAGTACACAGGTTACACGGTGTAGAGCGCGCCCATAAGTACACAGGTTACACGGTGTAGAGCGCGCCCATAAGTACACAGGTTACAAGGTGTAGAGCGCGCCCATAAGTACACAGGTTACAAGGTGTAGAGCGCTCCCATAAGTACACAGGTTACAAGGTGTAGAGCACGCCCATAAGTACACAGGTTACAAGGTGTAGAGCGCGCCCATAAGTACACAGGTTACAAGGTGTAGAGCGCGCCCATAAGTACACAGGTTACAAGGTGTAGAGCGCGCCTATAAGTACACAGGTTACACGGTGTAGAGCGCGCCCATAAGTACACAGGTTACACGGTGTAGAGCGCTCCCATAAGTACACAGGTTACAAGGTGTAGAGCGCGCCCATAAGTACACAGGTTACACGGTGTAGAGCGCGCCCATAAGTACACAGGTTACACAGTGTAGAGCGCTCCCATAAGTACACAGGTTACACGGTGTAGAGCGCTCCCATAAGTACACAGGTTACAAGGTGTAGAGCGCGCCCATAAGTACACAGGTTACACGGTGTAGAGCGCTCCCATAAGTACACAGGTTACACGGTGTAGAGCGCTCCCATAAGTACACAGGTTACACGGTGTAGAGCGCGCCTATAAGTACACAGGTTACACGGTGTAGAGCGCGCCCATAAGTACACAGGTTACAAGGTGTAGAGCGCGCCCATAAGTACACAGGTTACAAGGTGTAGAGCGCTCCCATAAGTACACAGGTTACACGGTGTAGAGCACGCCCATAAGTACACAGGTTACAAGGTGTAGAGTGCGCCTATAAGTACACAGGTTACACGGTGTAGAGCGCGCCCATAAGTACACAGGTTACACGGTGTAGAGCGCGCCCATAAGTACACAGGTTACAAGGTGTAGAGCGCTCCCATAAGTACACAGGTTACACGGTGTAGAGCGCGCCCATAAGTACACAGGTTACAAGGTGTAGAGTGCGCCCATAAGTACACAGGTTACACGGTGTAGAGCGCGCCCATAAGTACACAGGTTACACGGTGTAGAGCGCGCCCATAAGTACACAGGTTACACGGTGTAGAGCGCACCCATAAGTACACAGGTTACACGGTGTAGAGCGCGCCCATAAGTACACAGGTTACACGGTGTAGAGCGCACCCATAAGTACACAGGTTACACGGTGTAGAGCGCACCCATAAGTACACAGGTTACACGGTGTAGAGCGCGCCCATAAGTACACAGGTTACACGGTGTAGAGCGCGCCCATAAGTACACAGGTTACACGGTGTAGAGCGCGCCCATAAGTACACAGGTTACAAGGTGTAGAGCACGCCCATAAGTACACAGGTTACAAGGTGTAGAGCGCGCCCATAAGTACACAGGTTACACGGTGTAGAGCACGCCCATAAGTACACAGGTTACACGGTGTAGAGCGCGCCCATAAGTACACAGGTTACACGGTGTAGAGAGCGCCCATAAGTACACAGGTTACAAGGTGTAGAGCGCGCCCATAAGTACACAGGTTACAAGGTGTAGAGCACGCCCATAAGTACACAGGTTACAAGGTGTAGAGCGCGCCCATAAGTACACAGGTTACACGGTGTAGAGCGCTCCCATAAGTACACAGGTTACACGGTGTACAGCGCGCCCATAAGTACACAGGTTACACGGTGTAGAGAGCGCCCATAAGTACACAGGTTACACGGTGTAGAGCACGCCCATAAGTACACAGGTTACACGGTGTAGAGCACGCCCATAAGTACACAGGTTACACAGTGTAGAGCGCGCCCATAAGTACACAGGTTACAAGGTGTAGAGCACGCCCATAAGTACACAGGTTACACGGTGTAGAGCACGCCCATAAGTACACAGGTTACACGGTGTAGAGCACGCCCATAAGTACACAGGTTACAAGGTGTAGAGCACGCCCATAAGTACACAGGTTACACGGTGTAGAGCGCGCCCATAAGTACACAGGTTACAAGGTGTAGAGCGCGCCCATAAGTACACAGGTTACACGGTGTACAGCGCGCCCATAAGTACACAGGTTACAAGGTGTACAGCGCGCCCATAAGTACACAGGTTACACGGTGTAGAGCGCGCCCATAAGTACACAGGTTACACGGTGTAGAGCACGCCCATAAGTACACAGGTTACAAGGTGTAGAGCGCGCCCATAAGTACACAGGTTACACGGTGTACAGCGCGCCCATAAGTACACAGGTTACACGGTGTACAGCGCGCCCATAAGTACACAGGTTACACGGTGTACAGCGCGCCCATAAGTACACAGGTTACACGGTGTAGAGTGCGCCCATAAGTACACAGGTTACACGGTGTAGAGCGCGCCCATAAGTACACAGGTTACACGATGTAGAGTGCGCCCATAAGTACACAGGTTACACGGTGTACAGCGCGCCCATAAGTACACAGGTTACACGGTGTAGAGCGCGCCCATAAGTACACAGGTTACAAGGTGTAGAGCGCACCCATAAGTACACAGGTTAGAAGGTGTAGAGCGCGCCCATAAGTACACAGGTTACACGGTGTAGAGTGCGCCCATAAGTACACAGGTTACAAGGTGTAGAGCGCGCCCATAAGTACACAGGTTACAAAGTGTAGAGCACGCCCATAAGTACACAGGTTACACGGTGTAGAGCGCGCCCATAAGTACACAGGTTACAAAGTGTAGAGCGCGCCCATAAGTACACAGGTTACACGGTGTACAGCGCGCCCATAAGTACACAGGTTACAAGGTGTAGAGCGCGCCCATAAGTACACAGGTTACACGGTGTACAGCGCGCCCATAAGTACACAGGTTACACGGTGTACAGCGCGCCCATAAGTACACAGGTTACAAGGTGTAGAGCGCGCCCATAAGTACACAGGTTACACGGTGTACAGCGCGCCCATAAGTAGACAGGTTACACGGTGTAGAGCGCGCCCATAAGTACACAGGTTACACGGTGTAGAGCGCACCCATAAGTACACAGGTTACAAGGTGTAGAGCGCGCCCATAAGTACACAGGTTACACGGTGTACAGCGCGCCCATAAGTACACAGGTTACACGGTGTACAGCGCGCCCATAAGTACACAGGTTACACGGTGTAGAGCGCGCCCATAAGTACACAGGTTACAAGGTGTAGAGTGCGCCTATAAGTACACAGGTTACACGGTGTAGAGCGCGCCCATAAGTACACAGGTTACACGGTGTAGAGCGCACCCATAAGTACACAGGTTACACGGTGTAGAGCGCGCCCATAAGTACACAGGTTACACGGTGTACAGCGCGCCCATAAGTACACAGGTTACACGGTGTAGAGTGCGCCCATAAGTACACAGGTTACAAGGTGTAGAGCGCGCTAATAAGTACATAGGTTACACGGTGTAGAGCACGCCCATAAGTACACAGGTTACAAGGTGTAGAGCGCGCCCATAAGTACACAGGTTACAAGGTGTAGAGCGCGCCCATAAGTACACAGGTTACACGGTGTACAGCGCGCCCATAAGTACACAGGTTACACGGTGTACAGCGCGCCCATAAGTACACAGGTTACACGGTGTACAGCGTGCCCATAAGTACACAGGTTACAAGGTGTAGAGCGCGCCCATAAGTACACAGGTTACAAGGTGTAGAGTGCGCCCATAAGTACACAGGTTACACGGTGTAGAGCGCGCCCATAAGTACACAGGTTACACGGTGTAGAGCGCGCCCATAAGTACACAGGTTACACGGTGTAGAGCGCGCCCATAAGTACACAGGTTACAAGGTGTAGAGCACGCCCATAAGTACACAGGTTACACGGTGTACAGCGCGCCCATAAGTACACAGGTTACAAGGTGTAGAGTGCGCCTATAAGTACACAGGTTACAAGGTGTAGAGCGCGCCTATAAGTACACAGGTTACACGGTGTACAGCGCGCCCATAAGTACACAGGTTACACGGTGTACAGCGCGCCCATAAGTACACAGGTTACAAGGTGTAGAGCGCGCCCATAAGTACACAGGTTACACGGTGTAGAGCGCGCCCATAAGTACACAGGTTACACGGTGTAGAGCGCGCCCATAAGTACACAGGTTACACGGTGTACAGCGCGCCCATAAGTACACAGGTTACAAGGTGTAGAGCGCGCCCATAAGTACACAGGTTACACGGTGTAGAGCGCGCCCATAAGTACACAGGTTACACGGTGTAGAGTGCGCCCATAAGTACACAGGTTACACGGTGTAGAGCGCGCCCATAAGTACACAGGTTACACGGTGTAGAGCGCGCCCATAAGTACACAGGTTACACGGTGTAGAGCGCGCCCATAAGTACACAGGTTACACGGTGTAGAGTGCGCCCATAAGTACACAGGTTACAAGGTGTAGAGCGCGCCCATAAGTACACAGGTTACACGGTGTAGAGTGCGCCCATAAGTAAGAAATGAAGCCAAACTGTTCACTTGAAGGATTGATCTTGAGGATAAAGCTCAGATACTTTGATCATATCACGAGAAGACAGGATTCCCTAGAGAAGACTCTGATGGTGGGAAAGATTGAAGAAGGGGACGACAGAGACGGAGATGGATAGATGAGGTCATGGAAGCAATGAACATGAGCTTGATGAAGCTCAGAGGGGCAGTAGCTGATGGATGTGCCTGGCATGCTGTGGTCTATAGGGCCATGGAGAGTCGAACATAACTGAATGACTAAACAACAACAAAAAGTGGACTATTGGAGGAGTGTGCTCTCCCACTCTATAGGGCAGGCTGGGGGCCACATTGGATGTGTCTGGGGGCCACAAGAGGCCCCCGGGCAGCCTGTTACCTACCATTGTTCCAGACTTTTATTGATTTGACTCACCAACAATAATACAGCGCGGCCGGGAGCGACGCAGAGCACTCACCAACAATAATACAGCGCGGCCGGGAGCGACGCAGCGCACTCACCAACAATAATACAGTGCGCCCGTGAGTTGCCGCCACGCGCTCACCAATAATAATACAGCGCGGCCGGGAGCTGCCACCGCGCGCTCACCAACAATAATACAGCGCGGCCGGGAGCTGCCACCGCGCGCTCACCAACAATAATACAGCGCGGCCGGGAGCTGCCGACACGCGCTCACCAACAATAATACAGCGCGGCCGGGAGCTGCCGCCACGCGCTCACCAACAATAATACAGCGAGGCCGGGAGCTGCCGCCGCGCGCTCACCAATAATAATACAGCGAGGCCGGGAGCTGCCGCCACGCGCTCACCAACAATAATACAGCGAGGCCGGGAGCTGCCGCCACGCGCTCACCAATTATAATACAGCGCGGCCGGGAGCTGCCGACACGCGCTCACCAACAATAATACAGCGCGGCCGGGAGCTGCCGCCGCGCGCTCACCAATAATAATACAGCGAGGCCGGGAGCTGCCGCCACGCGCTCACCAACAATAATACAGCGCGGCCGGGAGCTGCCGACACGCGCTCACCAATAATAATACAGCGCGGCCGGGAGCTGCCGACACGCGCTCACCAACAATAATACAGCGCGGCCGGGAGCTGCCGCCGCGCGCTCACCAATAATAATACAGCGAGGCCGGGAGCTGCCGCCACGCGCTCACCAACAATAATACAGCGAGGCCGGGAGCTGCCGCCACGCGCTCACCAACAATAATACAGCGCGGCCGGGAGCTGCCGCCATGCGCTCACCAATATTAATACAGCGCGGCCGGGAGCTGCCGCCGCGCGCTCACCAATAATAATACAGTGCGGCCGGGAGCGACGCAGCGCACTCACCAACAATAATACAGCGCAGCCGGGAGCTGCCGACACGCGCTCACCAACAATAATACAGCGCAGCCGGGAGCTGCCGACACGCGCTCACCAATAATAATACAGCGCGGCCGGGAGCTGCCGACACGCACTCACCAACAATAATACAGCGCGGCCGGGAGCGACGCAGCGCACTCACCAACAATAATACAGCGAGGCCGGGAGCGACGCAGCGCACTCACCAACAATAATACAGCGCGGCCGGGAGCGACGCAGCGCACTCACCAACAATAATACAGCGCGGCCGGGAGCAACGCAGCGCACTCACCAACAATAATACAGCGAGGCCGGGAGCAACGCAGCGCACTCACCAACAATAATACAGCGAGGCCGGGAGCGACGCAGCGCACTCACCAACAATAATACAGCGCGGCCGGGAGCAACGCAGCGCACTCACCAACAATAATACAGCGAGGCCGGGAGCAACGCAGCGCACTCACCAACAATAATACAGCGAGGCCGGGAGCAACGCAGCGCACTCACCAACAATAATACAGCGCGGCCGGGAGCAACGCAGCGCACTCACCAACAATAATACAGCGCGGCCGGGAGCAACGCAGCGCACTCACCAACAATAATACAGCGCGGCCGGGAGCAACGCAGCGCACTCACCAACAATAATACAGCGAGGCCGGGAGCAACGCAGCGCACTCACCAACAATAATACAGCGCGGCCGGGAGCAACGCAGCGCACTCACCAACAATAATACAGCGCGGCCGGGAGCGACGCAGCGCACTCACCAACAATAATACAGCGCGGCCGGGAGCAACGCAGCGCACTCACCAACAATAATACAGCGCGGCCGGGAGCGACGCAGCGCACTCACCAACAATAATACAGCGCGGCCGGGAGCAACGCAGCGCACTCACCAACAATAATACAGCGCGGCCGGGAGCAACGCAGCGCACTCACCAACAATAATACAGCGCGGCCGGGAGCTGCGCCACGCACTCACCAACAAAGGAAATAAGTTACTAAACATTTGCTAAACATTTATATTAAATGTGTCTGGAAGTTTCCTGATAGCAGGGTACCAAATAATCCCAAAGAAACAGGAATACACTTACACTAAGGTGAATATATAGTGATGACCAATCAGAGCCAGGTACAACAATGTATTTGTTTCCCTCTCACTGGCTGAGACAAATCTACTGGGGAGGCAGCTGATTGGCTAGGACACAACTTCGTACGGCTCATTGGCTAGGACGCTCTGCCTGCATAGGAGCTCGCACAAGGTATACTTTGATACAAATATACAGAATTCCTCAATAAACTGATTTGGTATGAGACGCCCAATCAGACTCAAGATATGGGACACGCCCTATCAGACAGACTGCCCTGTCCCTTTAAATGTTGAATTATTTTTCTTTCTAGTTTCCTTATGTACAAGTGCAGGTACTGAATACATAATTATATACTACAGTGGCCCTTTAAGTGATACACAGGTGTTTACAGTTAGATTGTCAGCTCTGAGGTCACTTTATATCTGAATCCCATGAACCGTTTCAGGATAAACATTAATTGTCTGCGGAGTTTATTCCTGTAACGGGGGAGACAGGTGGTGACTAATTATATCTGACTGTGTGTAAAGCAGCGCAGCGCTGGGCGCGACTTCGCCATTACATAATTAGGTCAATATTGGTTTAGTGTCATTTTGTTTTTCATTTTAATGTTCCTCCCGCGCATACAATAGGAGGATTAATACTCTGTGGGGTAAAGGCGCGTTACACGAGATTGTTGGTTTACTGTCTAAGGAGCATTAAGTGCAATAAAATATCCAAGAAACAGGATTAAGTCTGAAATGGAGAGAACAATGCATGGGATCTGCCCATTGTATCTACCTAAAGGATTTGCTTAAAGGGATATGGAAGGTCCCTGAGATTTTACTAGATTATTTTTTTATATTTATAATGCGCCTATATATATATATATATAATATCCCTGTGTATTTGTTTATTTTTATGTACTTTATATTATTAAGACGTGATTATAAGTTCTGTATTTACTGCATAATGTCATACAAATAGTCCCTGTATGGGTCTGCATCAGGGATCACATGACAGTAGCATGTTACTAAGAGATAGTCACTGATTGGATAGTATGACATGCTGCACAGTCAGTACTTGAGTCTGTGTCTTCATGAGCTGCAGAGGGCAGACCCATACAGGGTCTAATTGTGTGATTTTAGGCGGTAAAACAGAGCTTATAAGCACTTGTCAGTATATATATATATACCCAGGGATAATATACACCTAGTAACACCCAGGAGGCGTCCATGTCCCTTTAACTTTCAGTTGCTATTATTACTTTTGTTTTTGCACTGAATCTGTCTTCTACTTTCTCATAAACTAATGAGCTTTCCATTAGTCTTGTTGAAAGCACTGACCACATTTTACTCTTTAGGTGCATTTAGAATCCCTGACACTTCCATGTACCTTTAATGTATTATCGTGTATATGCTGTGGGATATACCCTTGGTTTCTGCTTGTTAACTTCCTCAGGTCGGGTCAAACTGAATGCAAAGGAAGCTTCTATCTGTACAATAGGGCTAATGAGTAGGTCAAGGACACATCCTCCTGAGACAGTAGATGACAGAATCACCTCACTAAATAAATAATTGCATATAAGTGAAATATTTCAGCGCTGTAATTATTTTTATTTATTCTTATTTTGTCCGTATTCAGATTATAACATCACGGACCTATAGCAGCCCCTTAAGGGGATCTCACTGCAAATGTAACTTAACAATTTAATAATAATACACAATACACTGTCTGTAATTATAATAATGTATTAATAATAATGATAGACAAAAGAGAATGCACTGCCAATACAAATAAACATAAACAAGAGAATAAATTATAAATATACGCAATAAATAAAACACATCATAATGAGTACTAAATGAAAAATATCTGGCGTCCGCTTCAGCCTAACATCTCAGGGTAACGTGATCGCCAGACTACGCCTCACTGCACAATAAACTGAGATTAATTTCACACTATAACATTTAATTACATTTATAATTTTATAGCAGCTCCAGATCCTATGGTTACCAGCGATGCAATCAGATATTAATTAGTGTAAAAGCCTGAGGTTATCTGAAGGGCAATAAAAGCCTCCCCCACACTAATTTTACATTAAAGAGCCTTTAATGTGCTATATTTAAAGGGAAATGGCCGGGTCCGGATGTTACTTTATATATAATATTCCTATCTATTTACTGACATGGACATTATTTTGCTAATAAGTGCTTATAAGCTCTGGTTTTAATGCCTAAAATCACATAAATAGTCCCTGTATGTGTCTGCCCTCTGCAGCTCATGAAGACACAGACCCTGTGGTACTTGCTGTGCCTCATACTAACCAATCAGTGACCATCTCTGCAACATGCTGCTGCGGCACACAGCATAGCAAGTACAGCAGAGTCTGTACCTTTATGAGCTACAGAGGGCAGACCCATACAGGGACTATTTGTGTGATTTTAGGCAGTACATACATAGCTTATAAGCACTACATGGTGTAGGACTTCCTATATATAAATGTGATGCAGGTATAAGGTCGGCGAGGTGTAGGACTTCCTGTATATGTGATGCAGGTATAAGGTGGGCGAGGTGTAGGACTTCCTGTATATGTGATGCAAGTATAAGGTGGGCAAGGTGTAGGACTTCCTGTATATGTGATGCAGGTATAAGGTCGGCAAGGTGTAGGACTTCCTGTATATGTGATGCAGGTATAAGGTCGGCGAGGTGTAGGACTTCCTGTATATAAATGTGATGCAGGTATAAAGTCGGCAAGGTGTAGGACTTCCTGTATATGTGATGCAGGTATAAGGTCGGCAAGGTGTAGGACTTCCTGTATATGTGATGCAGGTATAAGGTCGGCGAGGTGTAGGACTTCCTGTATATGTGATGCAGGTATAAGGTCGGCGAGGTGTAGGACTTCCTGTATATGTGATGCAGGTATAAGGTCGTCAAGGTGTAGGACTTCCTGATATATAAATGTGATGAAGGTATAAGGTCGGCAAGGTGTAGGACTTCCTGTATATAAATGTGATGCAGGTATAAGGTCGGCGAGGTGTAGGACTTCCTGTATATGTGATGCAGGTATAAGGTCGGCGAGGTGTAGGACTTCCTGTATATAAATGTGATGAAGGTATAAGGTCGGCGAGGTGTAGGACTTCCTGTATATGTGATGCAGGTATAAGGTCGGCAAGGTGTAGGACTTCCTGTATATGTGATGCAGGTATAAGGTCGGCAAGGTGTAGGACTTCCTGTATATGTGATGCAGGTATAAGGTCGGCGAGGTGTAGGACTTCCTGTATATGTGATGCAGGTATAAGGTCGGCGAGGTGTAGGACTTCCTGTATATGTGATGCAGGTATAAGGTCGTCAAGGTGTAGGACTTCCTGATATATAAATGTGATGAAGGTATAAGGTCGGCAAGGTGTAGGACTTCCTGTATATAAATGTGATGCAGGTATAAGGTCGGCGAGGTGTAGTACTTCCTGTATATAAATGTGATGCAGGTATAAGGTCGGCGAGGTGTAGGACTTCCTGTATATGTGATGCAGGTATAAGGTCGGCAAGGTGTAGGACTTCCTGTATATGTGATGCAGGTATAAGGTGGGCAAGGTGTAGGACTTCCTGTATATGTGATGCAGGTATAAGGTCGGCGAGGTGTAGGACTTCCTGTATATGTGATGCAGGTATAAGATGGGCAAGGTGTAGGACTTCCTGTATATAAATGTGATGCAGGTATAAGGTCGGCGAGGTGTAGGTCTTCCTGTATATAAATGTGATGCAGGTATAAGGTCGGCGAGGTGTAGGACTTCCTGTATATGTGATGCAGGTATAAGGTCGGCAAGGTGTAGGACTTCCTGTATATGTGATGCAGGTATAAGGTCGGCGAGGTGTAGGACTTCCTGTATATGTGATGCAGGTATAAGGTGGGCGAGGTGTAGGACTTCCTGTATATGTGATGCAGGTATAAGGTGGGCGAGGTGTAGGACTTCCTGTATATAAATGTGATGCAGGTATAAGGTGGGCGAGGTGTAGGACTTTCTGTATATAAATGTGATGCAGGTATAAGGTGGGCGAGGTGTAGGACTTCCTGTATATGTGATGCAGGTATAAGGTCGGCGAGGTGTAGGACTTCCTGTATATGTGATGCAGGTATAAGGTCGGCGAGGTGTAGGACTTCCTGTATATGTGATGCAGGTATAAGGTCGGCGAGATGTAGGACTTCCTATATATAAATGTGATGCAGGTATAAGGTCGGCAAGGTGTAGGACTTCCTGTATATGTGATGCAGGTATAAGGTCGGCGAGGTGTAGGACTTCCTGTATATGTGATGCAGGTATAAGGTCGGCGAGGTGTAGGACTTCCTGTATATGTGATGCAGGTATAAGATCGGCAAGGTGTAGGACTTACTGTATATAAATGTGATGCAGGTATAAGGTCGGCGAGGTGTAGGACTTCCTGTATATGTAATGCAGGTATAAAGGTCGGCAAGGTGTAGGACTTCCTGTATATGTGATGCAGGTATAAGGTCGGCGAGGTGTAGGACTTCCTGTATATGTGATGCAGGTATAAGGTCGGCAAGGTGTAGGACTTACAGTATATAAATGTGATGCAGGTATAAGGTCGGCGAGGTGTAGGACTTCCTGTATATAAATGTGATGCAGGTATGACGTCGGCGAGGTGTAGGAATTCCTGTATATGTGATGCAAGTATAAGGTGGGCAAGGTGTAGGACTTCCTGTATATGTGATGCAGGTATAAGGTCGGCGAGGTGTAGGACTTCCTGTATATAAATGTGATGCAAATATAAGGTCGGCGAGGTGTAGGACTTCCTGTATATGTGATGCAAGTATAAGGTGGGCAAGGTGTAGGACTTCCTGTATATGTGATGCAAGTATAAGGTGGGCAAGGTGTAGGACTTCCTGTATATGTGATGCAGGTATAAGGTCGGCGAGGTGTAGGACTTCCTGTATATGTGATGCAGGTATAAGGTCTGCAAGGTGTAGGTCTTCCTGTATATAAATGTGATGCAGGTATAAGGTCGGCGAGGTGTAGGACTTCCTGTATATAAATGTGATGCAGGTATAAGGTCGGTGAGGTGTAGGACTTCCTGTATATAAATGTGATGTAGGTATAAGGTCGGCAAGGTGTAGGACTTCCTGTATATGTGATGCAGGTATAAGGTCTGCAAGGTGTAGGTCTTCCTGTATATAAATGTGATGCAGGTATAAGGTCGGCGAGGTGTAGGACTTCCTGTATATAAATGTGATGCAGGTATAAGGTCGGTGAGGTGTAGGACTTCCTGTATATGTGATGCAGGTATAAGGTCGGTGAGGTGTAGGACTTCCTGTATATGTGATGCAGGTATAAGGTCGGCGAGGTGTAGGACTTCCTGTATATGTGATGCAGGTATAAAGGTCGGCAAGGTGTAGGACTTCCTGTATATGTGAGGCAGGTATAAGGTCGGCGAGGTGTAGGACTTCCTGTATATGTGATGCAGGTATAAGGTCGGCAAGGTGTAGGACTTCCTGTATATGTGATGCAGGTATAAGGTCGGCGAGGTGTATGACTTCCTGTATATAAATGTGATGCAGGTATAAAGGTCGGCAAGGTGTAGGACTTCCTGTATATAAATGTGATGCAGGTATAAGGTCGGCGAGGTGTAGGACTTCCTGTATATGTGATGCAGGTATAAGGTGGGCAAGGTGTAGGACTTCCTGTATATGTGATGCAGGTATAAGGTGGGCAAGGTGTAGGACTTCCTGTATATGTGATGCAGGTATAAGGTGGGCAAGGTGTAGGACTTCCTGTATATGTGATGCAGGTATAAGGTGGGCAAGGTGTAGGACTTCCTGTATATGTGATGCAGGTATAAAGGTCGGCAAGGTGTAGGACTTCCTGTATATAAATGTGATGCAGGTATAAGGTCGGCGAGGTGTAGGACTTCCTGTATATGTGATGCAGGTATAAGGTCGGGAGGTGTAGGACTTCCTGTATATGTGATGCAGGTATAAGGTCAGGGAGGTGTAGGACTTCCTATATATGTGATGCAGGTATAAGGTTGGCAAGGTGTAGGACTTCCTGTATATGTGATGCAGGTATAAGGTTGGCGAGGTGTAGGTCTTCCTGTATATAAATGTGATGCAGGTATAAGGTCGGCGAGGTGTATGACTTCCTGTATATGTGATGCAGGTATAAAGGTCGGCAAGGTGTAGGACTTCCTGTATATAAATGTGATGCAGGTATAAGGTCGGCGAGGTGTAGGACTTCCTGTATATGTGATGCAGGTATAAGGTGGGCAAGGTGTAGGACTTCCTGTATATGTGATGCAGGTATAAGGTGGGCAAGGTGTAGAACTTCCTGTATATGTGATGCAGGTATAAAGGTCGGCAAGGTGTAGGACTTCCTGTATATAAATGTGATGCAGGTATAAGGTCGGCGAGGTGGAGGACTTCCTGTATATGTGATGCAGGTATAAGGTCGGCGAGGTGTAGGACTTCCTGTATATAAATGTGATGCAGGTATAAGGTCGGCGAGGTGTAGGACTTCCTGTATATGTGATGCAGGTATAAGGTTGGCAAGGTGTAGGACTTCCTGTATATGTGATGCAGGTATAAGGTTGGCGAGGTGTAGGACTTCCTGTATATAAATGTGATGCAGGTATAAGGTCGGCGAGGTGTATGACTTCCTGTATATGTGATGCAGGTATAAAGGTCGGCAAGGTGTAGGACTTCCTGTATATAAATGTGATGCAGGTATAAGGTCGGCGAGGTGTAGGACTTCCTGTATATGTGATGCAGGTATAAGGTGGGCGAGGTGTAGGACTTCCTGTATATAAATGTGATGCAGGTATAAGGTCGGCGAGGTGTAGGACTTCCTGTATATGTGATGCAGGTATAAGGTCGGCGAGGTGTAGGACTTCCTGTATATGTGATGCAGGTATAAGGTCGGCGAGGTGTAGGACTTCCTGTATATAAATGTGATGCAGGTATAAGGTCGGCAAGGTGTAGGACTTCCTGTATATAAATGTGATGCATGTATAAGGTCGGCGAGGTGTAGGTCTTCCTGTATATAAATGTGATGCAGGTATAAGGTCGGCGAGGTGTAGGACTTCCTGTATATGTGATGCAGGTATAAGGTCGGCGAGGTGTAGGACTTCCTGTATATAAATGTGATGCAGGTATAAGGTCGGCGAGGTGTAGGACTTCCTGTATATAAATGTGATGCAGGTATAATGTGGGCAAGATGTAGGACTTCCTGTATATAAATGTGATGCAGGTATAAGGTCGGCGAGGTGTAGGACTTCCTGTATATGTGATGCAGGTATAAGGTCGGCAAGGTGTAGGACTTCCTGTATATAAATGTGATGCAGGTATAAAGTCGGCGAGGTGTAGGACTTCCTGTATATGTGATGCAGGTATAAGGTCGGCAAGGTGTAGGACTTCCTGTATATAAATGTGATGCAGGTATAAGGTCGGCGAGGTGTAGGACTTCCTGTATATAAATGTGATGCAGGTATAAGGTCGGCGAGGTGTAGGACTTCCTGTATATGTGATGCAGGTATAAGGTCGGCAAGGTGTAGGACTTCCTGTATATAAATGTGATGCAGGTATAAAGGTCGGCGAGGTGTAGGACTTCCTGTATATGTGATGCAGGTATAAGGTCGGCAAGGTGTAGGACTTCCTGTTTGTATATGTGATGCAGGTATAAGGTCGGCGAGGTGAAGGACTTCCTGTATATGTGATGCAGGTATAAGGTCGGCAAGGTGTAGGACTTCCTGTATGTATATGTGATGCAGGTATAAGGTCGGCGAGGTGAAGGACTTCCTGTATATGTGATGCAGGTATAAGGTGGGCAAGGTGTAGGACTTCCTGTATATACATGTGATGCAGGTATAAGATCGGCAAGGTGTAGGACTTCCTGTATATGTGATGCAGGTATAAGGTGGGTGTGACGAAGTGCCCTTCGCCACTTTGTCTTGGAGAGGACTGTTTGCCAGCCTCCTGCCCTGCGACTATGGCCCGGGGACATATTGCCCTTTAAACACAGTATTCGGCCATACCAGAGTGTATGCCACTCCTTCTGGCCCTTTACATACAGGGGGGTCATTCGGTACTTGCCCTGTGTGAACCATGATACCACAGATAGCTATGCCATGGAGCCCATTAATATAATGAAAGACTATGGGAAAGACTTTAGCTACATGGCAATTGAACTGTGTGAATAGGATCTGAGCGCTATTCGGTAGTTTTGTGCGCTCAGATCCCAGCTATCTGGGGATATGTGAAATGTGAGTAAATGTGAATTGCAGTAATGCTGATGGGTTGTCAAACTAGAGAATTGACCAACAAATACTTTTGTCCGGACATCCCCAGGCCGATCCGTTGGGATCAGACCGTGTATGCCGGCTTATGGTCACGGGGGAGGTGTGTAACGGAACCCATCACTGTTTTACCCTGTTTTATGATTATTATGGTTAAACTATGATCCTACTATTATACTGCATGTATGTTAGATTATGCTCTGCAGAATATTGGCCCAGACTAGTGCAGACCTTGGCATGGGAGATAATCCTGTTACAGATAGGGAAGTCTATTGTATAAACTGTTTTCATTCTCAGATAAGAATAAAGAAGGATGATCTAATTAATGTCTGATTGTATCAAAGTTGCCAGGTAGCCTCAGGGAGGTGTGACACACCTATTGTCCCTCTATGTGTATTGTGTAGCCAACTATGGGGGATATGTGAAATGTCTGTGTGTTATGTGTAAAAGATACTTTAACTAACTTTTGAACCCCTGGTCTGATTCATGCCATTTTTTTATATGTTGTTCCCCTGGGTGAGAGCTATTGAACGGTGCTGGACTTAAAGGTGTACCCCCTGTTTTTGGGGTACATCCAGAATGTGGTTAAAATGTTGTCTGTTTTAATTGTGTTACCTGTTATCTGAGGGGAGGAGACGTGGGGGTTGAACCATGTATATAATTGGCTGTTGTGATAATTAAGTGGGTGTAGCCCTTCAGAGGGCACCATTGCATAAAAGGAGATCCCCTGTCATTAAAGAGTTCACTACTTGACCCTTCAAAACGTAGCCTTGTCTCGTTATTGGAGGGGATCGCTATATCATACTGGAGATTGCTATGCGCTGCATACTCCCTGGGAGCTTTAAGCTACGGCGGTTGTGGAGTCTGTGGTGGTGGTGGTGTCCGGTGCGGTGCTTGTAGGCCTCGACGCAAACTAGGACGCGTCCATCAACGGAGCTACCCGGTTGGGGTGCCAGTAGATCCGTTACAGTGGACGAGGTGTAGAACTTCCTGTATATACATGTGATGCAGGTATAAGGTGGGCAAGGTGTAGGACTTCCTGTATATACATGTGATGCAGGTATAAGGTGGGCAAGGTGTAGGACTTCCTGTATATACATGTGATGCAGGTATAAGGTCGGCGAGGTGTAGGACTTCCTGTATATGTGATGCAGGTATAAGGTCGGCAAGGTGTAGGACTTCCTGTATATACATGTGATGCAGGTATAAGGTCGGCGAGGTGTAGGACTTTCTGTATATAAATGTGATGCAGGTATAAGGTCGGCGAGGTGTAGGACTTCCTATATATACATGTGATGCAGGTATAAGGTAGGCGAGGTGTAGGACTTCCTGTATATAAATGTGATGCAGGTATAAGGTCGGCGAGGTGTAGGACTTCCTGTATATGTGATGCAGGTATAAGGTGGGCAAGGGGTAGGACTTCCTGTATATAAATTTGATGCAGGTATAAGGTGGGCAAGGTGTAGGACTTCCTGTATATACATGTGATGCAGGTATGAGGTCGGTGAGGTGTAGGACTTCCTGTATATGTGATGCAGGTATAAGGTGGGCAAGGTGTAGGACTTCCTGTATATGTGATGCAGGTATAAGTTCGGCAAGGTGTAGGACTTCCTGTATATGTGATGCAGGTATAAGATCGGCAAGGTGTAGGACTTCCTGTATATAAATGTGATGCAGGTATAAGGTCGGCAAGGTGTAGGACTTCCTGTATATGTGATGCAGGTATAAGGTGGGCAAGGTGTAGGACTTCCTGTATATGTGATGCAGGTATAAGATCGGCAAGGTGTAGGACATCCTGTATATAAATGTGATGCAGGTATAAGGTCGGCAAGGTGTAGGACTTCCTGTATATGTGATGCAGGTATAAGATCGGCAAGGTGTAGGACTTCCTGTATATAAATGTGATGCAGGTATAAGGTCGACGAGGTGTAGGACTTCCTGTATATGTGATGCAGGTATAAGGTGGGCAAGGTGTAGGACTTCCTGTATATAAATGTGATGCAGGTATAAGGTCGGCGAGGTGTAGGACTTCCTGTATATAAATGTGATGCAGGTATAAGGTGGGCAAGGTGTAGGACTTCCTGAATATGTGATGCAGGTATAAGGTGGGCAAGGTGTAGGACTTCCTGTATATAAATGTGATGCAGGTATAAGGTCGGCGAGGTGTAGGACTTCCTGTATATAAATGTGATGCAGGTATAAGGTCAGCGAGGTGTAAGACTTCCTGTATATGTGATGCAGGTATAAGGTGGGCAAGGTGTAGGACTTCCGGTATATAAATGTGATGCAGGTATAAGGTGGGTGTGACGAAGTGCCCTTCGCCACTTTGTCTTGGAGAGGACTGTTTGCCAGCCTCCTGCACTGCGACTATGGCCCTGGTACATATTGCCCTTCAAACACAGTATTCGGCCATACCAGAGTGTATGTCACTCATTCTGGCCCTTTACATACAGGGGGGTCATTCGGTACTTGCCCTGTGTGAACCATGATACCACAGATAGCTATGCCATGGAGCCCATTCATTTAATGAAAGACTATGGGAAAGACTTTAGCTACATGGCAATTGAACTGTGTGAAGATGATCTGAGCGCTATTCGGTAGTTTTGTGCGCTCAGATCCCAGCTGTAACGGAACCCATCACTGTTTTACCCTGTTTATGGTTATTTAATTCTTGGTTAAAATATGATCCTAGTAATATACTGTATGTATGTTGGTTTATGCTCTGCAGAATATTGGCCCCAGGCTAGTGCAGACCTTGGCAGGAGAGATAATCCTGTTACAGATAAGGACGTCTATTCATTCTCAAACATAAGAACAAAGACGGCTGATTTAATCATTGTCTGATTATATCAAGGAGCCTCAGGGAGGGGTGACCACACCTATTGTTCTCTTTATGTGTATTGTGTGGCCAACTATGGGGGATGTGGATTGCCATGCTGCCAGTAAGATACTTTTACTAACTTTTGAACCCCTGGTCTGATTCATGCCATTTTTTAATATGTTGTTCCCCTGGGTGAGAGCTATTGAACGGTGCTGGACTTAAAGGTGTACCCCCTGTTTTTGGGGTACATCCAGAATGTGGTTAAAATTGTGTCTGTTTTAATTGTGTTACCTGTTATCTGAGGGGAGGAGATGTGGGGTTTGAACCATGTAGATAATTGGCTGTGATAATTATGTGGGTGTAGCCCTTCAGAGGGCACCATTGCATAAAAGGAGATTCCCTGTTATTAAAGAATAGTTCTACTTGACCCTTCAAAACGTAGCCTCGTCTCGTTATTGGAGGGGATCGCTATATCCTACTGGGGATTGCTATGCTTTTGCATACTCCCTTGAGCTGTAACTACTGAACGCTTGTTCCTGATGTACTCTCCTTGGAGGAGAGGTCTTCCCCACACGGTCCTGGATGCTGGAGATTCATGCAGGGTGGAAGGAAGACGGCGCGGCTCCAGCTAAACTACGGCGGTTGTGGAGGTTGTGGTGTCCGCTGCGGTGCTTGTAGGCCTCGGCGCAAACTAGGACGCGTCTATCAACGGAGGTACCCGGTCGGGGTGCCAGGAGATCCGTTACAGTGGGCAAGGTGTAGGACTTCCTGTATATCAATGTGATGCAGGTATGTGGTCGGCGAGGTGTAGGACTTCCTGTATATGTGATGCAGGTATAAGGTGGGCAAGGTGTAGGACTTCCTGTATATAAATGTGATGCAGGTATAAGGTGGGCAAGGTGTAGAACTTCCTGTATATAAATGTGATGCAGGTATAAGGTCGGCAAGGTGTAGGACTTCCTGTATATAAATGTGATGCAGGTATAAGGTCGGCAAGGTGTAGGACTTCCTGTATATAAATGTGATGCAGGTATAAGGTCGGCAAGGTGTAGGACTTCCTTTATATGTGATGCAGGTATAAGGTGGGCAAGGTGTAGGATTTCCTGTATATAAATGTGATGCAGGTATGAGGTCGGCGAGGTGTAGGACTTCCTGTATATTTGATGCAGGTATAAGGTGGGAAAGGTGTAGGACTTCCTGTGTATAAATGTGATGCAGGTATAAGGTGGGCAAGGTGTAGGACTTCCTGTATATAAATGTGATGCAGGTATAAGGTGGGCAAGGTGTAGGACTTCCTGTATATGTGATGCAGGTATAAGGTGGGCGAGGTGTAGGACTTCCTGTATATAAATGTGATGCAGGTATAAGGTCGGCGAGGTGTAGGACTTCCTGTATATGTGATGCAGGTATAAGGTGAGCAAGGTGTAGGACTTCCTGTATATAAATGTGATGCAGGTATAAGGTGGGCAAGGTGTAGGACTTCCTGTATATGTGATGCAGGTATAAGGTCGGCGAGGTGTAGGACTTCCTGTATATGTGATGCAGTTATAAGGTCGGCAAGGTGTAGGACTTCCTGTATATAAATGTGATGCAGGTATAAGGTGGGCAAGGTGTAGGACTTCCTGTATATAAATGTGATGCAGGTATAAGGTGGGCAAGGTGTAGGACTTCCTGTATATGTGATGCAGGTATAAGGTCGGCGAGGTGTAGGACTTCCTGTATATGTGATGCAGGTATAAGGTCGGCAAGGTGTAGGACTTCCTGTATATAAATGTGATGCAGGTATAAGGTCGGCGAGGTGTAGGACTTCCTGTATATGTGATGCATGTATAAGGTCGGCGAGGTGTAGGACTTCCTGTATATACATGTGATGCAGGTATAAGGTCGGCAAGGTGTAGGACTTCCTGTATATGTGATGCAGGTATAAGGTGGGCAAGGTGTAGGACTTCCTGTAAATGTGATGCAGGTATAAGGTCGGCGAGGTGTAGGACTTCCTGTATATAAATGTGATGCAGGTATAAGGTCGGCAAGGTGTAGGACTTCCTTTATATGTGATGCAGGTATAAGGTGGGCAAGGTGTAGGATTTCCTGTATATAAATGTGATGCAGGTATGAGGTCGGCGAGGTGTAGGACTTCCTGTATATGTGATGCAGGTATAAGGTCGGCGAGGTGTAGGACTTCCTGTATATAAATGTGTTGCAGGTATAAGGTCGTCAAGGTGTAGGACTTCCTGTATATAAATGTGATGCAGGTATAAGGTCGTCAAGGTGTAGGACTTCCTGTATATGTGATGCAGGTATAAGGTCGTCAAGGTGTAGGACTTCCTGTATATGTGATGCAGGTATAAGGTCGGCAAGGTGTAGGACTTCCTGTATATGTGATGCAGGTATAAGGTCGTCAAGGTGTAGGACTTCCTGTATATAAATGTGATGCAGGTATAAGGTCGTCAAGGTGTAGGACTTCCTGTATATAAATGTGATGCAGGTATAAGGTGGGCAAGGTGTAGGACTTCCTGTATATGTGATGCAGGTAAAAGGTCGGCGAGGTGTAGGACTTCCTGTATATGTGATGCAGGTATAAGGTGGGCAAGGTGTAGGACTTCCTGTATATGTGATGCAGGTATAAGGTCGGCGAGGTGTAGGACTTCCTGTATATGTGATGCAGGTATAAGGTCGGCAAGGTGTAGGACTTCCTGTATATAAATGTGATGCAGGTATAAGGTCGGCGAGGTGTAGGACTTCCTGTATATGTGATGCAGGTATAAGGTGGGCGAGGTGTAGGACTTCCTGTATATGTGATGCAGGCATAAGGTCGGCGAGGTGTAGGACTTCCTGTATATGTGATGCAGGTATAAGGTCGGCGAGGTGTAGGACTTCCTGTATAAGGTGGGCGAGGTGTAGGACTTCCTGTATATGTGATGCAGGTATAAGGTCGGCGAGGTGTAGGACTTCCTGTATATGTGATGCAGGTATAAGGTCGGCGAGGTGTAGGACTTCCTGTATATGTGATGCAGGTATAAGATGGGCAAGGTGTAGGACTTCCTGTATATAAATGTGATGCAGGTATAAGGTCGGCGAGGTGTAGTACTTCCTGTATATAAATGTGATGCAGGTATAAGGTCGGCGAGGTGTAGGACTTCCTGTATATGTGATGCAGGTATAAGGTCGGCAAGGTGTAGGACTTCCTGTATATGTGATGCAGGTATAAGGTCGGCGAGGTGTAGGACTTCCTGTATATGTGATGCAGGTATAAGGTCGGCGAGGTGTAGGACTTCCTGTATATAAATGTGATGCAGGTATAAGGTCGGCAAGGTGTAGGACTTCCTGTATATAAATGTGATGCAGGTATAAGGTCGGCGAGGTGTAGGACTTCCTGTATATGTGATGCAGGTATAAGGTCGGCGAGGTGTAGGACTTCCTGTATATGTGATGCAGGTATAAGGTCGGCGAGGTGTAGGACTTCCTGTATATAAATGTGATGCAAATATAAGGTCGGCAAGGTGTAGGACTTCCTGTATATGTGATGCAGGTATAAGGTCGGCGAGGTGTAAGACTTCCTGTATATAAATGTGATGCAGGTATAAGGTCGGCGAGGTGTAGGACTTCCTGTATATGTGATGCAGGTATAAGGTGGGCAAGGTGTAGGACTTCCTGTATATGTGATGCAGGTATAAGGTCGGCGAGGTGTAGGACTTCCTGTATATGTGATGCAGGTATAAGGTCGGCGAGGTGTAGGACTTCCTGTATATAAATATGATGCAGGTATAAGGTCGGCGAGGTGTAGGACTTTCTGTATATAAATGTGATGCAGGTATAAGGTGGGCGAGGTGTAGGACTTCCTGTATATGTGATGCAGGTATAAGGTGGGCAAGGTGTAGGACTTCCTGTATATGTGATGCAGGTATAAGGTCGGCGAGGTGTAGGACTTCCTGTATATGTGATGCAGGTATAAGGTCGGCGAGGTGTAGGACTTCCTGTATATAAATATGATGCAGGTATAAGGTCGGCGAGGTGTAGGACTTCCTGTATATGTGATGCAGGTATAAGGTCGGCGAGGTGTAGGACTTCCTGTATATAAATGTGATGCAGGTATAAGGTCGGCGAGGTGTAGGACTTCCTGATATATAAATGTGATGCAGGTATAAGGTCGGCGAGGTGTAGGACTTCCTGTATATGTGATGCAGGTATAAGGTCGGCGAGGTGTAGGACTTCCTGTATATGTGATGCAGGTATAAGGTCGGCGAGGTGTAGGACTTCCTGTATATGTGATGCAGGTATAAGGTCGGCGAGGTGTAGGACTTCCTGTATATGTGATGCAGGTATAAGGTCAGTGAGAAACCTTGCAAGGTGTAGGACTTGTTTTCAGGCTGCTCATGGGAACTGGAGGAGTTTTCTCATCTTCTTGGACCACTCACGGAGCAGATCTATAATAAGTTACTATAAAGGACGACATAATAATCTGCAAATTGCTTTATACAGATTAAAGAAAAGGAATTACAGAGTTTAATTTTATTTAATGACTAGCGACTTGCCCGTCAAAAAATGATGGAAATACAGTTTTATGCCAGGCAATGCTGTTTGACATACAATGCGAAGCTTTGCCCCCTCTGAGCACCTTTGGCGCTCATTGCGAGCCCCAGGCTTTGCCTTTCATTGACGTTTTTGGCAAGCCACAACCTTCGTGCTTTGCAATGAACACCTTCGGCTCTCATTGCAAGCCTCTCCCCCCTGTGTAGGCGCCTCGTGTTCCTGACATGGGTTAAGTGTTACTTGCTTGGGGCTCTTTTTTACGGCCTTCGGCTTCGTTTTCATCCTATTAAATTTTTTCGGCCACCATTTTTTTTTCTTGCTTTGGGGATTTTTCAATCGTGAAGAAACGCCAAATATGCCTAAAATTAACTTGCAACCTCACTCACAGGCTCCCTGACTCTCCCCCTGAGTTGTGTGTGAATGTGGAAGTTACTTTGAGGCATATTTGGGGGATTTTGTTGGTCTTTCCCGTTCCGTGATTCGGCTGTTAAATTCGTAAGTTAGTGCAGCCCCACATCTGCGGGCTTTGCGAGGGACGCAGTTACATTTACAGGCTTTGGTCCTGCAACGCTCATCGCAAGCCCTGCAATAAGCGCCTTCGCCTTTGGAGCTCATTAAAGCCTAAGTCCCCCGGGCCTCTAGAGGAGCGCCTGTGGAGCTCATTGCAAGGCCTGCAATGAGCACCTTTGGCACTCATTGTAGGGCCGCAGTTGCGGGTCTCCCCGTGTGAGGCCCGCACAGCGTACCAACATCTCGCAGTATGACAACTATTATGGTTGATGACAGTTTGTAAAAGCATTAGAGACCTGTGAGGCGTGTAAAGATATGCGGACATATGTAAGATCTCTATTCATTTCCATTGAGTATTTCTGGGCCTGCCACTCTGTGTCTGTATCAGCAGCACACAGTGAAAGGGTTAAATATACAAACAACTGTAAGTTTAAAAATATTTGTTCAGCTATTTTAATGAGGGAGAGATCTGCTAATTATGTTCATACATAATAATAATAATAATAATAATAATACTTTTTTAGTTCACACTAAAGGTTCAAATTGGGATAAAAGAAACCTATGTAGGCAGAGCGTCCTAGCCAATGAGCTGTGCAGAATTGTGTCCTAGCCAATCATCTGTCAGTATCATGTCTCAGCCAGTGATAAGGAAACAGAAACATTGTTGTTCCAGCGTCTGATTGGCCAGAACTAGTATTGGATTTTATGCTAATTTAGCTTGGATTTTCAGGGGCGTTCCTTCTCAAAACCAACCATAAAGTTTCCAGACTTTAGGATAAGTTTAGTGATAACAAACCCTACGGATCAGAATCCAGGAGACGTCTGCGCAGGTTTTAGGGTGAATTTACAATGATTAAGTTGTTCAAAATGGCCACATAAATAATGCACTAACTGAGTTACACTTTATTATGGACATGCTGACCCCATGTTAGTCACTGAATGTTGGCTCTAGGGTTAATATATATATAATTGTATTTAATAGTAACATATCTGTGTATTTGTCACATGATAGGTATCATTCCTAATATGTAACACCATGGCATTGTCTCTTTAGACCCAGCTCAGATCTTCTCTTCATTTGGACCTTTTGTAGAAACATAAACCCCACAAATTGCAGCTCTTAGAATTGTATTTAATAAAAATAAATTAAATACTTTTGGTAAATACGGCAGCAAAGTGATTCCTTAAGTACCACATGCAAAATACTGAAGTAACTGTAATAACCTGCTGAAAATACATAAAGTATTATCTGATTATGGTCGTTTTTAAAACGTCAAATATAACTGAAGAAAAAGTATTTTTGTTACACCAGGGAAAATAATAATAAAATAACCCAATAAACTAAAGGAACTAAAATCCAATTCTGTACCCAGAGGCAGGCGAGGGGTTAAAGATACTGAGTCAATATTTAATATACTTATAAGGATCCTGACTCCATTGTTAATTCCTAGACACACAGGTAAGACAATACGCCAAGAAATGTGTGAGAAAATCCTACCTTAGGGCAAGAGGAGCGGCGACAGACTGACCGCGAGTAACAAGCGCCGCGAACAGAGGCATCAACCAAAGTCCACAGGCTTCCATGCACTGTTATTAAAGGGATAGGGAGGTCCCTGGGTGTTACTAGGTGTATAATACCCCTGGGTGTTACTGACATGTACTTTATTAAGAAGTGCTTATAGCCTACAATGATACAAATAGTAGTTGTATGGTTCTGCCCTCTGCAGCTCATGAAGACACAGACTCTGAAGAACATGCTATGCTGTGCCTCATAAAGGCCAACCAGTGACTGTTTTTCCACCAACATACTGCTGAGACATGGTTCCTGATTGGCCAGTATGAGGCACAGTGTAGCAAGTACAGCAGAATCTGTACCTTTATGAGCTACAAAGGGCAGACCCATACAGGGACTATTTGTGTGCTTTTAGTCAGTAAGTACAGAGCTTATAAGCATTTCTAAAGAAAACAAAAATACAAATAGGTAAATAGATACCCAGGGCTATAATACACCTAGTAACAGGGACCTTCCTATCCCTCTGGAGCCGATCTCAACCTCCTGTGACACAGTTTGTTTTAAATTAATAAATATAATTAATTATTTAATATTAAATATCACCGATATAAATCAGTAGGAACGTTATCAATAAAACCACAAGCTCCTGTTGGACACGTCACCTTTACATGAGAGGGATTTTATATTATAATCAAGAACAAGCATGGCCCACCAACCAGAAAAGAGCAGACATAATCCAACAATAATAATAGAATAAATATCCGAGTATCAGGAGATTTGTCGCAGACGATTCTAGTTGAAAATATTAGTTTTATGAGTTTTAGCATTGTTTGGATAATATATACATACACTGTCCAGTCACATTATTATAACCGCCGTGTGCAGCACAGACAGCAGCTAGACGGCGGGGGAGTGAGTCAATAAGATACTGGAAGGTTGGCAAGGGTATCTGGAGCCATGCAAACTGCAGTGCATCCTACAGCTGCTGGTGGAGGATCCATGCGACAAACATGGCAATCGAGGTGGTCCCACAGGGGCTTGATAGCCTGGTGATATTGGAGGTCAGGGAAGTACTTGGAAGTCTTCATCGTGCTCCTCCAACCACCCCCGGACAATTCTGGCCGTATGACCAGTTGCATTGTCCTGCTGGAAGACCCCATCCGCTCCAGGGAAGACAGTCACCATTTATGGGTGTACTTGATCCACAAGTATGGATACATAAACCAATTGGATGATAGTGCCTTCCAGAGGTATGCGTGGGCCAAGACAATGCCAAGAAAACATTCCTCAGACCATAACGCTGCCGCCACCAGCTAGTATTCTTCCAACAATGGTTGCAGAGTGTTTGTTCTCTAAGGTTTTATTGAACCTGACACACCAACGCCAGGCCCGATGATGGAGCAGATAATGTGACTCATCAGAGAAGGCAACCCTTTGCCCACCAGAAGAGGTCCAATGTCAGTACTCTTGTGCAAATTGAAGCCTTTTCTGATGATGATCCCTCGTCACATGGGTGCAACACTGGCACCTGGTGCTCCCCAGTTTCCCCGCCGTTTATTTGCAGTGAGGATTAGACCAGTCACCTGACTCTTTAACCACAGCAGCACATGAACAGTTCACAAACTGCAACGTTTCAGAAATACTGAGACCCTTGGCCCGAAAGCCAAAGATCATTTACATTTCAATGTCGGATAAATCGCACAATTTACCCATGACAGAGATGGTTGATATGTTTGCATGTCACCTTATATGCCCACCAAGCCAGCTCAAGACATGTGCCATCTCTCATTGGACACGCTCTGCTGACGTCAAAAGGAGGCGGTGGTCATAATAATGTGACTCAACTCTATATGCACGCACGCACACACACGCACGCACACACACATATAGGTCTGTTGCATATCAGGAATATTTTGATTCACAAAACAACAATTTAAGACAATCTAAACATCCAGTGATATATTGTATTTGTGTGAAGCAGAAACTGAAGGGTTTGGGGCAAGAAGTTCCAGGTAAGTGATATCCGACAACAGACCAGGATTTCAGGTTATTCTTCCTGAAATATGTGGAGCAATAGGAATGCCTGGCACATATAGGCTGGTACTGGGCTTTACAGGGGGTGAGGGTACTGGCACTGGATATTACAAGGGGGTGAGGGTACTGGCACTGGGCACTATCCGGGGTGAGGGTACTGGCACTGGATAATACAAGGGGGTGAGGGTACTGGCACTGGGCACTATCAGGGGTGAGGGTACTGGCACTGGATAATACAAGGGGGTGAGGGTACTGGCACTGGATACTATCAGGGGGTGAGGGTAGTGGCACTGGATAATACAAGGGAGTGAGGGTACTGGCACTAAATACTATCAGGGGGTGAGGGTACTGGCACTGGATACTATCAGGGAGTGAGGGTACTGGCACTGCATACTACAAGGGGGTGAGGGTACTGGCACTGCATACTACAAGGGGGTGAGGGTACTGGCACTGCATACTATCAGGGGGTGAGGGTACTGGCACTGGATAACACAAGGGGGCGAGGGTACTGGCACTGCATACTATCAGGGGGTGAGGGTACTGGCACTGGATAACACAAGGGGGCGAGGGTACTGGCACTGGATAATACAAGGGGGTGAGGGTACTGGCACTGGATAATACAAGGAGGTGAGGGTACTGGCACTGGATAATACAAGGAGGTGAGGGTACTGGCACTGGGCACTACCAGGGGGTGAGGGTACTGGCACTGGGCACTACCAGGGGGTGAGGGTACTGGCACTGGGCACTACCAGGGGGTGAGGGTACTGGCACTGGGCATTACCAGGGGGTGAGGGTACTGGCACTGGATAATACAAGGGGGTGAGGGTACTGGCACTGGGCATTACCAGGAGGTGAGGGTACTGGCACTGGGCACTATCAGGGGGTGAGGGGCTGGCACTGGGCACTACCAGGAGGTGAGGGTACTGGCACTGGGCACTATCAGGGGGTGAGGGGCTGGCACTGGGCACTATCAGGGGGTGAGGGTACTGGCACTGGGCACTATCAGGGGGTGAGGGTACTGGCACTACCAGGGGGTGAGGGGCTGGCACTGGGCATTACCAGGGGGTGAGGGTGCTGGCACTGGATACTATCAGGGGGTGAGGGGCTGGCACTGGATAATACAAGGGGGTGAGGATACTGGCACTGGGCACTTTCAGGGGGTGAGGGTACTGGCACTGGGCATTACCAGGGGGTGAGGGTACTGGCACTGGGCATTACCAGTGGGTGAGGGGCTGGCACTGGGCTCTATCAGGGGGTGAGGGTACTGGCACAATCAGGGGGTGAGGGTACTGGCACTGGGCACTATCAGGGGGTGAGGGTACTGGCACTGGGCACTATCAGGGGGTGAGGGGCTGGCACTGGATAATACAAGGGGGTGAGGGTACTGGCACTGGGCATTACCAGGGGGTGAGGGGCTGGCACTGGGCACTATTAGGGGGTGAGGGTACTGGCACAATCAGGGGGTGAGGGTACTGGCACTGGGCACTATCAGGGGGTGAGGGTACTGGCACTGGACATTACCAGGGAGTGAGGGTACTGGCACTATCAGGGGGTGAGGGTACTGGCACTGGGCACTACCAGGGGGTGAGGGTACTGGCACTGGGCACTATCAGGGGGTGAGGGTACTGGCACTGGGCACTATCAGGGGATGAGGGGCTGCACTGGGCACTACCAGGGGATGAGGGGCTGCACTGGGCATTACCAGGGGGTGAGGGTACTGGCACTGGGCACTATCAAGGGGTGAGGGGCTGGCACTGGGCACTATCAGGGGGTGAGGGTACTGGCACTGGGCACTATCAGGGGGTGAGGGTACTGGCACTGGATAATACAAGGGGGTGAGGGGCTGGCACTGGATACTATCAGGGGGTGTGGGTACTGGCACTGGGCACTATCAGGGGGTGAGGGTACTGGCACTGGGCACTATCAGGGGGTGAGGGGCTGGCACTGGATAATACAAGGGGGTGAGGGTACTGGCACTGGGCATTACCAGGGGGTGAGGGTACTGGCACTGGGCATTACCAGGGGTGAGGGGCTGGCACTGGGCACTATCAGGGGGTGAGGGGCTGGCACTGGGCACTATCAGGGGGTGAGGGGCTGTCACTGGGCACTATCAGGGGGTGAGGGGCTGGCACTGGATAATACAAGGGGGTGAGGGTACTGGCACTGGGCATTACCAGGGGGTGAGGGTACTGGCACTGGGCACTATCAGGGGGTGAGGGTACTGGCACTGGGCATTACCAGGGGGTGAGGGGCTGGCACTGGATAATACAAGGGGGTGAGGGTACTGGCACTGGGCATTACCAGGGGGTGAGGGTACTGGCACTGGGCACTCAGGGGGTGAGGGTACTGGCACTGGGCACTATCAGGGGGTGAGGGGCTGGCACTGGGCATTACCAGGGGGTGAGGGGCTGGCACTGGGCATTACCTGTCACATACAGACTGGCACTGGCTACAGACACTAGTCATTACCTGGCACACACAGCTGGCAGTGCTCCTCAGGTCAGGGGTTCTCTGTTTCTGTCTTTCTGTTTCTCTCAGCTTGAAACCCACAGGAGCCAGGAGTGGGCGGGGCCTGACGAGATGGACAGACAGAACTCGCCCTGGGAGAGAGAGCGGGACAACCACGACTGTCTCTGGGAGAGATACAGATAGCTGGAGAGTAAACTAAGCCTGGGAGAGAGAACCGGACACACAAAACTAACCCTGGGAGAGAACGAGAGAAGGAAAACCACAACTAACCCGGAGTGGGGGGCTGGCCGGGAGGACTAACCCTGTGAGAGCTGGACAACCACAACTAACCCTGGGAAAGGGGGTTGGACACATGGAACTAACCCTGTGGGGGAGAAAGAGGGGGACTGGACAGACAGAAGTAACCCTGGGAGAGAAAGAGGGGGACTGGACAGACAGAAGTAACCCTGGGAGAGAAAGAGGGGGACTGGACAGACAGAAGTAACCCTGGGAGAGGCAGGGGGGGCTTGACACTCAGAACTGATAGTGATGGATATAGAGTTATCACATATATACTTCTCAGCAGCGCGAGCTTGCCAAAAAACTTTGGTAACGCAACGTTAAAACTGTTGCGCCAGGCAAGGAGCGCCGTAGGCGCTCATCCCTTCGATTCCGTACCACTTAGTCAGGGAGAGACGAAGGCGATCACTGCGCTGGTGGAGATGAGCGATGTAAGCGCTCATCCCTACGACACCGCACGACTTTACCATCATATCTACGACCCGTGGGACCCATTACCTGCCTTACAATTTTATTGGCGCCATTTTGCAACGGGCCAGTCGCTGGTTATTATTATAATCTTGAACACAAACCGATTCCGTTTCCTTTTTATTTATTCCTTCCATAGTCTGTAATCCTCGCTGCTCTAGGTGTTCATGAGCCGCGTGAGGTCCTGGCGTTTTATTCCTCTCCGGGTTGCGACAGCTGTGAACTGAAACTCTATGCAACGAGTAACACGGCAGCCTGCATCACAGCTTAGACAGATGGCAGCAGGGTGTCCCAAGCAGATTGTGGCGGAGCGTATATCAGACGCCCAGCACATTATAGGCGTATTTGCGCTTACAAAAGCAGACTAACCATTAGTATGAACTCTTTATGGACCCCTTTAAAGGGCCAGTGTAGTGGTCATACAATATGGCCTCATATGTTTATTTAATTGTGGATTAGCAATCAAATCAGTATGTGAAGAATAATATCTAATGTAGCTTTTAAAACTGACATTTGAACTTAATGTGCTTCTCTATTCCCTCGAATAGGTTTCTAAGGGATGGAAGAAAATCTGCCCAGGGGGCTGTCCTGTTTTTTCTGACTAGTGTAGTAAGCAGATTAACAAAGACTTCTATCAGGACAGTCCATCTGCACAGAGAGCTGCAGATTTGCTGAAGTCTATAAAACCCAGATTGAGTGTTTCCACAAATAGTGATTAATTTGCTAAGCAGTAATTAAACAAATAAAAACAAATCATAAAAGTAACAGGTCAGACTTTCAGAATCAAATGTCTTTTTAATTAAATGACAGTTTATTAAGAATATTTATCAAATATATAAACACATAGAGATGCCAAACTATACAAATCTGCATATTAATAAGTATTTCAGCATTAATTACTATATTTCCCTGAGTTGGATGTCCCTGCGACAAAATGACGATTTCATGTATCTACAAATATGTAAATCAAGAGAAGCTCGTTAGTCTTTGCTAATTTCATTGTAACGGATACAGGAAATATTAAAAAAATGTAAAAAAGGCCCTGGGAGCTGGTTTTAGTTTTAATTTAAAGGGGCAGAGCACTGAAAACTAAGTGGGAATTATTATTTGTTTTTAATTTTTCAACTATTGCACATTTCGCTATTTTATACACCCGGCGAATCCTCTAAGGGCTCAGTATGGAGGACCAAAAATCACAAGCGCCCTCAGACGGTGATATATGTCAGCTTCTTCCCTTGTTGCTACAATGTTGAATGCAGGGGTGTCCAAGTTCGGTCCTTCTGGGCCGCACACAGGCCTGGATTTGAGCATATCCCTGCTGCATGCAGTCATGCTGATTCAGTCACCTGAGCACAGAAAGGAAATCCTCAATTCCAGGCCTGTGCGGCCCAGCAGGACTAAACTTGGACACCCCTGGTCTAAAGGAATGTGGAATTCATTATTGCAGTGAAGGGAGTATATAAGCATTTAGTGGGTGCCTGTAATTTATGGTCTCTTCAGTAGAGAGAATGTCATCATACACTTGTGCTGAGCAAAGACTTTTAGTGATTTGTAGCATAAAAAAAAACTTTAAATAATGGAAAGTTGTTACATCTTGTCTACTTTTATATGGATTCTGTCACCCCAACGGGAAGCTGATCTAAGAGCATTAAAAACTCTATACATTGTACTAGCAGTCTCTTTCTACAGTAAATCATTTCTGAAATATTTATAATTGATTTTGCAGCTGCTAATGTGTGTCTTGTGTATGCTTGATAAGGGTGCCAGATAACATTGGGGGGTCTTTCTTTTGGCCACTATAGAGACAGACAAGCAGAGTGTAATCCTAAGTAGCACATCGGAGCTGCTTGTAAATATGCATGAGTCTCTCATTTGCATATAAATACAGCAAACCCATGTGGAATTTCCCAGGACTGATCCACATTAAAAATAAATGATAACACAATATACAGACAGTTTTTTTTAAGAATAACCTAAAAACAGCAACTTTATTTTGGGGTGACAGAGTCCCTTTAAGATAGTGCAAGGTGAACACCATATTGTTTTGTTAGGAATAACTTATATAAATATTATTTACCCCCACGGGGGGCACCCAGTGTGCGTGTCACCTTTTGCCCTTGCCCTGGGACACTGCCTCAGTATATGAGGTGTGCATGAATTCATACAGTTGTTTTGCCGCACTGGCATTTCCCAGAATTCCCGTCAGTTTCTCTAAAGACAGAGCGGTCAGTTCCGCGATGTTCTTGACATTATTCATGATGGCTCTGCAGTTCTTGGCATTGACCCCCGGCATCTTCAGCAGGAAGTCTTGAGGGCCGGGGTTATACCTATCAGACTCTGGGATAGTCTCGGAGTCGGCAGTGATGGCCATGGCCGTCGCAGCATCCGGCTGAGGACGATTCTGCTTTAATTCCTCAAACAGTTCGGCTGTGGCGTAAGGGGACGGGCACCACAGGATGCGCAGTCTTGGAAAATGAAGAGTGAGGAGGGTGATTTTGGAGGTGATGTCATTGACTGAGATCTCTTGGTGAATGGAGTTTCGAGACGTTAGAGAGAAGGGTTTGTTGGGGTCAAACTCGATCAGCAGTATCGGTCGCTTGTAGTAACGGGACATCGAGACGCACTGAGTGTACAGGCGGCCATTGTTTAGCGAGCCAATTAAATCGCTCACACTCTTCCTCTCCACGCAAATATCGGGCGTCAGGATGTAATCGCCCACCTCCAGAGTAACCGGCTCGATGTCAATGCCGCGCCGATGAATTAGAGACGGGAGCTCGCTACGGAACTCGCGCATGTCCACAATGATGGAGTGCTGCACTTTGGTTTGTTTCTGGCCTCCTACGTAAGGATGACAAGGAATAAAAGAGATCAGATGAACCATTAACAGACATAGAAACAATTCTGCCAGTCACATAGGATGAGCCCCCAGATTCTCCTTAAAGGAACATGGCAGTCTGTGGGATCTCCTGTGTGCGTCTGATTGGGCGTCTCATATCAAATCAGTTTATTGAGGAATTCTGTATATTTGTGACATATCTTGTATGAGCTCCACCTCGACGCAACTATGTAGGCAGAGCGTCCTAGCCAATGAGCTGTGCAAGGTTGTGTCCTAGCCAATCAGCTGTCAGTAAACGTATACCATTTTTGTATCTGCCTCTGATTGGCCACAACTAATTACGGATTTTATGCTAATTTAGCTGGGATTTTCAGGGGCTTCCTTCCCAAGATCAACTGAAGAAGTTCTGCAAACATTAGGGTAACTTTATTAAAGTTTATTTTGGGACTTTTTCCTGCATAAAAATGTTTTCATACACTACAGATTCTCCTCTATCAGATGCTTCATAATCCAGGAAGCTTCCAGAAACCTTTAAGACACAGTGCAGGCCATCATGAACCACGTTGCACAAGGCAGAAACATGGCAGCCAGCATCACAGCTTCTAGCGAAGCATGTGGGATTTCCTGTTGTGTGACGTCTAGGGCAAGAACCAGCTTCTCATCATCTTAAAATCATTTCTTGTATGGGAACTACTGACGGATCCAATTAGATTCTATACCCACTTCCGACCTTCTAGAAACCTCTTCCCCTCTCTGAGGCCAAAATACACAAAGGCCAAGAAGACGTGTGATGGATAAATGGATGACCAGATGGACCTTACCGGCTTTCCTGGTGTCCGCAGACTCGGACACAGAGGTGGCGTCTCTCTGAAGATCTAGGTTTGTATCATCTCTTCCTTCTCGCTCCTCAGGAATGACCATGCTCGCCTTCTCTCTGTAAAGGGATATTACAGTGATATGGAAGTATATAACATCCCTTTGTATCTATTTACGGACATGGACTTTATTTGTATGGGTCTGCCCTTTGCAACATATGCAGACACAGACTCTGTAGATCTGGATGTGCAGTGTAGTGTCAGCCTATCAGGGACCATCTCAACAGCATGTTGCAGAATACTGCTAAGAGATGTCGCTGATTGGTTAGTATTAGACACAGCATAGCACGTACTAAAGAGCCTGTGGCTTCATGAGCTCCAGTGGGCAGACCCATACAGGGACTATTGTTTTCATTTTAGGCAGAAAAAACAAAGCTTATAAGCACTTAATAAAATAAAGTACATGTCAGTACATAGATACCCAGGGATGATATATAACTCGTTACACCAAGGAAGCAGCCATATCCCTTTATATATATATATATATATATATATATATATATATATATATATATATATATATATATATATATATATAATGATTAAACAAACGCCTTTACCTAATGAGCTGCTCAAACGCCTCCTTCTCCTTCCTCAGGGCTGTGAGATATCGCTGCTCCTCTGTTGAACCCCCATAGATCAGAAAGTAGACCCTACAATCCAAAAAGGCAAACACAATGCATCAAACACTCATACAAAATAATCATTTTTTCTCTAACAATAATACAGAAAATGCACTTTCCCTAGAATACAAAAGTACTTGTCTAATAAAATATTGCTCATGTCATTTTCCACATCTCACATGTTATAGTATAGTCTGGTGAGCACATATATTGGGCAAAATGATTTTATAAAGAGTTAGATAAAGGATTCCTGAGATATTCAGCATTATTTGTGCGGCTCCTTTATGCTATGTAGCTCAGAATGATGAGAGGAACCTTAAAGATAATATTGGGACACATTGCTTTTTCCTACCTTAAGGTTTTCTGTTTATTCGCTCTATAAATCTCCAGCTGGCGCACAAAGCTGAGCTCGGCGTCATACAAGACGACGTATCGCGGCTCCACCTCATGTAATACCCTTGTGAGCCCATAGGGGTCGGTGCAACCTTGCAGCGGGTGAATCACCGTTAGCGGCTCCTTCAGAATACCGTAATAATTATCTGAAGGCAAATTCAACTGGAGGTCGTCATATTTGGGCTCCTCGATGCTGCTCTCTTGGCTGATACTCTCCTCCTGAGCCTCATCCTCTTTCCCAGCATCCTCCTCTGCTGCTTTTCCCATCATTTGGGTTAACGTTAGTTCCATTTTCTTATTGTTTCTCCATTTTTTCTCTTGACCCGTCTTTCCCTTTTTGGCTTTTGAGGACTTCTCCTTGGTCTTTGCAGCTTTTCTGCTTTTCATCCAGAGCGCGGCGGCTTTTTCATCCTTCCCAAAGCTCTTGTTGTAAAGTCTCATTAAGAGAGCCTCGGCGCCCACCGCAATGTACTCCCTCAGCTGCGCACATGTGCGGTCATCACTGGCGCATATCAGCACGCGACCTGAAATGCAACACAATGAGGAGGAGTTATTAAGGCTGCTCACACAGATCTATGTTCATGTCGGAGACAATTTATTGCTCCATGCACTGATCCCAAGACAAACATTTAACCCTTACCACATCTATCTGTGCAGGCATGGAATACTAGTACTCTCCTAAAACAGGAAAGCTATGTCAGTGCAACCTGATTCAACCACAGCCTTCCTCCATAGAGCCTCAAACGGTGTGGGGTGGACTCCGCATGTAAGTAAGATTTAAAGGGTAAGAATGTATAGCCGTTATTGCAGTGATCATTTAAGCATAAAATCAATAAATACAGGACCTCCATCTTTGTCTTGGGGAATTAAGTCTTGGGTCATAAAGTGTAAAAACCCGGTCCTGGATTTTATAGATTATAATAATAAGACTTATCAGTCACCTGTATAGACGCGTGAGAGAATGAGCGGCCATACACAGTGTTAGAGACGGTACTTGTATAGAGAACTTATGCTTAAAACGCCTAACCTACAACCTCAATTATCTAACACTTCCACTCAAAAGTTGTTACATAGTTACAAAGGTTGAAAAAAGACCTTTTAAGATCTCCACTGATCTGCAATATGCGGATTAGTAATTAATAAGTTGTTAATTAATTATTAATCAACAATTTTTGTATTTTTTTTTAAATTAATAATGAATTGATCCAGAGGAAGGCAAACAGAAAAAAAACAAGTGAAACTTAGATAATCGTCTCAAAGTGAAAAAAAATGATACTGGCAATTGCATTTCTCTCTGGATCAATCCTCCCTCTCTCTAATTATACAGGATAACCCTGAATTCTCTGTTTAATTAGAAATAAATCCAATCCCTTTTTAAAGTTATCTATCAAATCCGCTGTCACCACCTCCTCTGGTAGAGAATTCCACGTCTGACCGTGCTTACTGTGAAGGAACATTTTCTTTCTTTAAGGTGGAATCTTTTTTCCTCTAACCTCAGGATATCCTCTTGCCAGTTGAAATCCTTTTGGCACAAAAAGCTCCCCCGACAAATCTTTATACTGACCCTGGATGTATTTATATAAGGTAATCATGTCTCCTCAGACGACTTTTTTCTAGAGAAAATAAGTGTAATTTGGTTAGTCTTTCTTCATAACTTAGCCCCTCCATTCCCCTTATTAGTTTTGTTGCCCTCCTCTGTACTTTTTCCAGCTCTAAAATGTCCTTTTTATAAAGTGGTGCCCAAAATTGTACAATGTGTTGATGAGTAAATCTAAGATGGCTTCATTTCTAGTAGGCTCCTGTATAACCTGGGCCAGATAATGATCCCTGAGTGTACTCAAGAACCTGCTCCCCTTAGATGAACTGCTGGTCTCATTTATCCAGTTTATTTCAGGGTAATTAAAATCTCCCATTATTAGAACTAGCCCATGCTTAGCTGCATTTCCAATCTGTAACAATAATTGTATTTCCTCACTTTCAGCTATATTTGGGGGTTTATAGCATACTCCTACTAATATTCTTTTGGAATTTGCTGCTCCGCTATTTAACTCTACCCACAAACATTCAGCTTTATCACTAGTTCCACCATAAATATCTTCTCTGACTATAGCCTTAAATTCAGGCTTAACATACAGCCAGATCCCTCCTCCTCGTTTACCATTGCCCTCATCTTTCCTATATAGGTTATAACCATCCAGATTAACAGTCCAGTCATGAGAGTCATCCCACCATGTCTCGGTAATGCCTATTAAATCCCATTTCTCATAAACTGCTAATAATTCTAACTCTCCCATTTTTCCTGGCAAGCTTCTGGCATTAGCAAGCATACACCTTATGTTAGGAGTCTGTAATTCTGAAGTGCCTGTCACTGTACTTGAGTTACTTAGTACTACCTCCCTATTGACTATACTACCCCTCCCCACATCTCCTCCCTATGAGTTGTTAATTCATCCCTTATACCCTCTACACTTTCTATCCCATTACTTATATCTAGTCCCCCCCACCAACTAGTATAAAAACTCAAAATATCTAACTGTAATTATAGTTATTTATATGCATAATTGTGTTATTACTGAGCTAGCTGGGATCCTTGCTGTGTCACTAAGTGAAATCATATTACAGTTATCCCCAACTTACTTGCAGGATCAGTTGTGTTTAGTGAGATTTTTATGTTTACTCATTTAATTTTTTCCATATTTTTACTTTCAGAGCCTATTTTCTTAATGGCAAATTACACCCAATCTGGGCCATATTAATAAATCACTACGTGATGACTTATAAAAGTACAGCTCATACCGACTTCAGGAACATTAAACACCCCAACAATGTTCCTTATTAATGTCATCATCTAATTTAAAACATTTGTCTGGTGGATTTTACTCATTATGGTGAATCTTAGTACAGATGGAATATTTTAATGTTAATGTGACGAAGTGCCCTTCGCCACTTTGTCTTGGAGAGGACTGTTTGCCAGCCTCCTCCCCTGCGACTATGGACCGGCATTTAAATACTTTATTTTCCTATGCAGAAAGACTTTGGTTCCATGGCCATTGAACTGTATGTATGTGGTCTGAGCGCCATTCAGTAATAATGTGTGCTCAGACCTAAGCTATCTGCAGATATGTTCTGGGTTATAAAATGTTGTTATTATATCTGTAAAAATATTGTATTGTGTGGTTTGCAGTCAAATATCTTTGGTCTCATACACTTGGTCAGGAGTTGCCCATCTGCCTCTTAATACTATCTGCTAAAACACACAAGAGATAGCAGGAGCTGAGCAAGATAAACCTCACAGGGTGACGCCAGGACTTGAACAAAGAGCCAGTATGGGGTTTCCCCAGGGGCATAGTCCAGGAGGAAAAACAGGAAGTGTCCACTGGGACAGTCTGGGTGAGAATGAGCATAGTAGCCACGCCTGGGGTTGGCCCATGGGAGGAGTCTCATGGTTCCCAGGTAGGGACCCTGTCTGATTGGCCAGAGGTAATTAGGGGTTGATCAAAGGTAGTCACTGCCCCTACTGTGTATGTGAAGTGTTTAAAAATGTGTGTTGTTTTTCAATAAAGAGAGTTCACTGCTTGACCCTCAACACAGAGCTTATGTCTCGTTCTTGGGGGGGTTCATGGTATGCTGTTGCAGACTGACTGCCAGGAGTGTAAGCATCTTGGGGTGCTTTTCCTGTTCAGCTGATAGCAGCTATTCGTGAGGCTCCAGTTAAGCTACGGCGGTTGTGGAGTCTGTGGTGGTGGTGGTGTCCGGGGCGGTGCTTGTAGGCCTCGGCGCAAACTAGGACGCGTCCATCAACGGAGGTACCCGGTCGGGGTGCCAGGAGATCCGTTACAGTTAATAATGAACTTCTACAATTGCTTTGTTTTATATAAGTTTTATCTTGTGCAACAGGGTTATCCACAAGGTCTATATGAGCCACAGGCTCTACAAAGCTCTCTTTCCTCTGTAGAACTCTAGGGGTTAACTTTCCTACTCAGCTGATTTGCTGCACCTGGAGAGCCCTGATTTAAGACTGCTACTGGAATATGGGGGGGGGGGGGGGGGGGGAGCTGCTTATAGTCTGATTGCAGTTAACCACATACCGTGAGACAGCACCCTGCAGCTTGTGGTTGTTTGAAGCAGAGTGGAGACTTGGAGATCTAAAGAAATTACAGGCCATTGATTGTTAAACCATTGGACTGTTGGTTTTGCCCCACCCAGGTTTAGCTGGTTAATGAGGATACTGTGTATGAGTTATGGTCGTGCTTCAGTGGGTACTATTTTCTTTGATTTGTTTGTTATTTTTGCATCACTGGGTAAATTCCAGTAAGACTTGGAAAAGTATCTACACCATCATCCTGTACTGGGTTCTCCACCAAACCCAGAGGAACTTGCCCATAACTTGACTTCATTTTATCCACCTCAAATATAATTATCATATAAATGTGACACTTCACTTACTTCTAAGAGGCTTCCAACATTCTTACCTTCTGGAACCTCCATCTTTTTTCTGTGCTCACTCACACGGTGCCATGCTTTACAGCATTACCCAAGACAATGCCCACAGGGAGGGGGCTTCACACTACCAGAGTTGTAGGACACACAGCAAGTCACTATCTGCTTGCAAGGAGCCTCTAGAGTAAGTAAAGTGTCAATCTTATATGAGAAATATCTATAGGATATATCATCCAGTTAAAACAACAACTAAAAATCTCCTTAAGGGAAACTAACAAATATATTTCCTATTTATTTAATGGTGTTCATTATATACACACAATTGAGTCATATTACGCTTGAATTTAGCAAATGAAATACGGTATGTGTCGTGAGCTGGCTGGGTGGGTATATAAGGTAACGTGTAGGCATTCTGCTAACGTATCAACCATTGCGGTCATGGAAAAAACGTGCGATTTATCCGACTTTGAAAAGGAGATGATCACTGGCTTTTGGGCCAAGGGTGCCAGTATTTCTGAAACAGCGCAGTTTGAAATGTTCTTGTGCTGCTCTGGTTAACGTGTCCTGTGACTGGACAAACAGCCCCATTGCAAATAAATGGAGTTGAAACTGCGGAGCACCACATGCAATTGATGCCACGTTGGCTGTGAAGGTGTGTGAGGGCCAACCAACACGCTACAGATGGCAACTCATCATCCAAATGAGCCAGGGGGCTACGAGACGTGTGTCTAAAACTACAGTACGTACGGTTGCATATGGGGCTCCAAAGCAAACGGCTGGTCACTGCACCCATGCTGCCAAGAATTCATCATCAGAAACGGCTTTAATTTGCTCCACAGTACCAAAATTGGATCTCTTCTGATTGGCAAACTGTTTCTCTGATGAGTCACGTTCTCTGCTCCATCCACTGGACGGACGTTGGCATGTCAGGCATGAAACCTCTGAGAACAAACACTCTGCAACCATTGTTGCAAGAACACAAGCTGGTGGCGGCAGCGTTATGGTCTGGGGAATGTTTTCTTGGTATTGTCTGGGTCCACTCATACCACTGGAAGGCACTCTCAACCGATTGGGTTATCTATCCACCCTTGCAGATCTTCCAACAGGAAAACGCAACGTGTCATACGGCCAGAATTGTCCGGGAGTGGTTGGAGGAGCACATGAAGACTTCCAAATACTTCCCTGGCCCCCAAATTCTCCGGACTTGAACCCATCAAGCACCTGTGGGACCATTTTGATCGCCATGTTCTCCATATGGATCCTCCACCACACACTCCTCAGCATCTGTCGGTTGCACTGCAGTCTGCATGGCTCCAGATACCGGCGCCAACCTTCCAGCGTCTTATTGACTCCCTACCCCGCTGTCTAGCTGCTGTACACGGAGTCATTGTTGTCATGAATCACCCAGGGGCCATATTGGATTTGGCGTGAACTATGCTGGGGCCATCTTGAGACTGGCAGCAGTGGCCTATATTGGGACTGGACTGTTATATACCAATCGCCACCATCTGTATATTGTGTTATGGGGGATAATATGTTAGTGTTATATTGTATATTGTATTGGGGAGTGATAGTTATGTTTTAATTAGTCAACCCTCCCCCATTGTATAAACTCTCAGTCAGGAGTTGGCCATATGGTCTTTAGAGTAAACACTTGAAGTGATAGCAAGGCCAGAACAAAGAGATTTGCCAGACTGCCAGGCACCGTAGGACAATGGGATAGTACAGGGGCTTCCAGCCTCAATACTAGGGCCATAGGCCAGGGCAGAGATGTTACTCTCTCCACAGACAGGGAGAGAATGAGCTTGTAGCCACACCTAGTGGGAAGGCACTGGGGGAGGAGACTAATAAGTTCCCACAAATTACTTCTGTGAGAATGGCCAGAGGGGAATGAGGGTTTGACTAAGAGTAGCCACTCCCTGTACTGGTTTTGTGAGTTGTTTAAATACTTGTGGAAAAATAAAGAAGTTGTTCATAATTTTCATCAAGACTTTGTGTGCAGATGTATTATTTACCCGGGGACATATGCTTGCAGTAAGATTCGTCAGACTTACTGTCAATATTGCTCAGTCTAAACCAAGGGCTGAGACATGATGTTCCTGTATTCAAAGCTACTCCAAGGTCCAGAGTAACCCAAATCAAGTCAGCAGACCCCAGCCAGAGAGTGGGTCTTGATAATAATAATGTGACTCGACCGTGTGTGTATATGTATGTATGTATTGTTACATATATTAGAAGCATGTGAAGGTTTTCCTAAACTACCGAGCTCATATAAGTCTGCAGTAACTATACACGGTGTTATTACTGAATTATTTGTATAATTTTGCTAAACCAAAAGGCAATTTCTGAGAACTCAAAGCACAATTAAAAAAAAAAATGGGCACTTCAGATTAGAGCATTATATCTTTGCTCAGATACGGCAGATGTCAATGGCCCTTAAAGTGTAATTAGATGTAATTCTTTGCCATCTCAGGCAGCTTAACGAGGTACGATCTGATTAATGAAGTTTTCTTGGAATTATGGGAATGATAGCATAGAAACTGATCTTTATACCATATCGCAAGTTAAAGAGACATCATCACCACAACAAGAAACTCCCTTATAACATTGGGGGGTATTGGTTTAGCCACTAAAGACTGTGATACTAATTAGCACATCAATCTAGTTAATTGGTAAACGTGAACTGCTCATTTGTACATTAAAAGGGATACGGCAGGTCCCTGGATGTTACTAGGTATATAATATCCCTTTGTATCTATTTACTGACATGTACTTTATTTTATTAAGAAGTGATTAGATCTGTTTTTTCTGCCCCAAATCTCACGCAGCTCATGAATACACAGACTGTGAAGTACAGTGTTTCAAATTAGCCTCTCTTAGTGACCTCTCTCAAGCAGCATGTCACAGGATGTTTCCACTGATTGATTACTAGGAGACACTGCATAGTCTGTACTTAGAAGTATACTGTATTCACAAGCTGCAGAGGGGAGAGGTTTGTTCCTTCAGTCAATCATAAAATAACTAACTTCTATATCAATTTTTAATGCACTTCTAATACAATTTTTAATTACAACCAACTGCAATTATGTATATTTTTATTTTGACTTTTCTTCAATAAATGGGACCATTTCTGTGAGGCTTTATTCCCTGAAAGATACCAAAAAGGAATTTGCTTCATAATAAGTGTTGTAGTTAGCGGTGCATTGTGGGATGACATACGATCATTATAGGATTTGCTGCAGTTTAGACCTGTTTTTCCCCCAAAACTTATGCAGACACACAGCACATATGTATCCAGCACCGATAGGGTTAAAGTGATGCTTCTGCCAACTGTACTATGAAAAATATATATATATATGTGAAACCTCCGAATATGGATAAGGGCACAATTAGACAGGAAAAAGCCAAACAACTAGTTTTTAGTAAGAAAAAATAAATGTAGATGACTCCACTGGACCCTGGGGGCATCCATGATACTTTGGTAAAGCTTATGCGTGAAAGCAGGGCTTGCATTTATTGATTCAAGGTGCTTGCAGGGTAGGGGTCAAATTCAACATAATCCAATTATCTATCAAATCCTTCTCACCTTTCCCTTCCCTGATTAATAAAAACACCCCTCAGACACCAGCTATCTTGAAGCAGTGATGATTTTCTTTGGTTTACATTCCTGCTAATATATCCAGCCCACCCGCCTAGATATATTCATATAAGGTGAAAAGACAGCCAGCCAATCAGAAGCAGCTGCCAGGTCTCTATTGCATCAGTGGTGGCTTGAGACTTTACTGCAAAAAACTAGCAAATTGTCTAAATGACTTAATCTTATCACATACAGTGGATATAAAAAGTCTACACACCCCTGTTATAATGTCAGGTTTCTGTGCTGTAAAAAAAATGAGACAAAGATAAATAATTTCAGAACTTTTTCCACCATTAATGTGACCTATAAACTGTACAACTCAATTGAAAAACAAACTGAAATCTTTTAGGTGGAGGGATGAAAAAAAGAAAATAAACATAATGTGGTTGCATAAGTCTGCACACCCTCTTATAACTGGGGATGTAGCTGTGTTCAGAATTAAACAATCACATTCTAAATCGTGTTAAATAGGAGTCAGCATACACCTGCCATCATTTAAAGTGCCTCTGATTAACCCCAAATAAAGTTCAGCTGCTATAGTTGGCCTTTCCTGAAATGTTCTTAGTCGCATACCACAGCAAAAGTCATGGTCCACAGAGAGCTTCCAAAGCATCAGAGGGATCTCATTGTTAAAAGGTATCAGTCAGGAGAAGGGTACAAAAGAAATTCCAAGGCATTAGATATACCATGGAACACAGTGAAGACAGTCATCATCAAGTAGAGAAAATATGGCACAACAGAGACATTACCAAGAACTGGAACTCCCTCCAAAATTGATGAAAAGACGAGAAGAAAACTGGTCTGGGAGGCTACCAAGAGGCCTACAGCAACATTAAAGGAGCTGCAGGAATATCTGGCAAGTACTGGCTGTGTGGTGACAACAATCTCCCGTATTCTTCATATGTCTGGGCAATGGGGTAGAGTGGCAAGACGAAAGCCTTTTCTTACGAAGAAAAACATCCAAGCCAGGCTTCATTTTGCAAAAACACATCTGAAGTCTCCCAAAAGCATGTGGGAAAAGGTGTTATGGTCTGATGAAACCAAGGTTGGACTTTTTGGCCATAATTCCAAAAGATATGTTTGGCGCAAAAACACCACTGCACATCACCAAAAGAACACCATACCCACAGTGACGCATGGTGGTGGCAGCATCATGCTTTGGGGCTGGAACTGGGGCCTTAGTTACGATAGAGGGAATTATGAACAGTTCCAAATACCAGTCAATATTGGCACAAAACCTTCAGGCTTCTGCTAGAAAGCTGAACATGAAGAGGAACTTCATCTTTCAGCATGACAACGACCCAAAGCATACATCCAAATCACCAAAGGAATGGCTTCACCAGAAGAAGATTAAAGTTTTGGAATGGCCCAGCCAGAGCCCAGACCTGAATCCGATTGTGATCTGAAGAGGGCTGTGCCCAGGAGATGCCCTCGCAATCTGACAGAGCAAAGAAGAGTGGGCAAATCTTGCCAAGTCACAATGTGCCATGCTGATAGACTCATACCCAAAAAGACTGAGCGCTGTAATAAAATCACAAGGGGCTTCAACAAAGTATTAGTTTAAGGGTGTGCAGACTTATGCAACCATATTATTTAATTTTTATATTTTTTCTCTTCCCTCTACCTAAAAGATTTCAGTTTGTTTTTCAATTGAGTTGTACAGTTTATAGGTCATTAAAGGTGGAAAAAGTTCCAAAATGATTTATCTTTGTGTCATTTTTTTACAGCACAGAAACCTGACATTTTAACAGGGGTGTGTAGACTTTTTATATCCACTGTATATAGTTGTCGTAATTGTTGGTAACGCAATGTTAAAATTGCGGGCTCGCTCATTGAGCTGATGGTGATGAGTGCTGCAGGGGCTCATCCCGACGACCCCTAGGACAGGCAATGAGTGCTGAAGGTGCTCATTGCCCTGGTGGGGATGAGCGCCTGAGGCGCTCATCACTGAGACCCGCGGGACTTAGGCAATGAGCACCGAAGGCTCAGCACGGGTCTCGCGATGAGCGCCGAAGGTGCTCAGAGGGGCCATAGCCTCGCATTGTGTGGCAAACAGCATTGCCTGGCTTAATTTTATTGCCGCCATTTTTTGACGGGCAAGTCGCTAGTCATATATTATTTAGCAAAAACACAGCCTATACATTAGTGCTCCTATGTCTCTTTTGGTCACCATAAATGAAATGATTGTTGTGGTAAACTACCTCCTCAACAAATCTACTACATAAGCTAGGAACTGGCACCAGGCTGATGATAGGCAGTAACCTTAAAACAGCTGTATGTAGTTGGGATTCCTAGCTTGTGTATAATCCAACATTAGCTTTGCTCAAAGATGTGTAATACAGCGGGCATATGCTTAAAGGAAGCCATGTTTAAAATGGTTATGGATTGAAAGAGCGAAGCCTTTGTGTGAAAATTTGCATGTCCCTGCCCAGATTCCCAGAATTCAGTGCAATGTATTTCTTGGAATTCTGAGCAGAAAGCAAGTTTTTTAACTTGTTTTAGATGATCAAATGTGAATATATACATACATACATACATACATATACACACACACACATATATATATATATATATATATTTAAACAGTGAAGAGTCACTTTGTGTGTGGACTCCTCATACGCCACTTCTCAGCCTGATTTAAGTAGCAGGATCTTTCTACGATACATTTCGCTCCTTGCACCTCCTTATTTACAATTATTGACAACTTCTGTCACTACATGCAGAGGATATTAATTTGATGTTTTAATCTGCTTGTAGTGGCTTATAAGGAAGCCTCGAGTAGAGCTTTTCTGTGTCCTTTCACCTCACCTGGACCGCCCTGATCCTCGCTGTTCTTGTTTTCCGTCTCGATCTCCTTCATGACCTCACTCAGGGCTTCCCACTTGGGGTTACTCTCCAGAACCAATTCTCTTTTTCCATCTGAAAATACAATTTTAAAACCATAACATAACTAATCATTAGTAAATGCAAAATTAGCTTGCACATGTATGTTCTATATCTCATGCGTGTTGCAAATCACTACAAATTAAAGGGACATGGCAGGTTCCTGGGTGTTGCTAGATATACAATATCCCGGGGTAACTATTTACTTTTATGTACTTTATTTTATCATGAAGTGCTTATAAGCTCTGTATTTACTGCCTAAAATAGTCCCTGTATGGGTCTGCCCTCTGCAGCATATGTAGACACAGACTCTGTAGGGTTGGGTGTGCAGTGTCTCATACTAACCAATTACTGACCATCCCTCAGGAACATGCTGCCGAGACGCCCTGATAGACTAAGGCACTACAGTGCACATCCAGCCCTAGAGAGTCTGTGTCTGCATGAGCTGCACTTGGCAGACCCATACAGGGACTACACAGACTCTTTATGGGAACTTAGTGTAATTACAGCTTTTCAGTGTCCCTTTAATACACCTGTACAATGAGACCCCCCAATACTGTATAATACATAATTGGGTTAATTTCCCCTATTTTGCCTCCTTGCTGGAGTCACCTTGCTTCTCTTTGGACTCCTCCGTTTTCGGTTTCTTGTTCCCTTTGGAGTCTGGCACCTGGTAGACCCTGGCACGGGCGTGAACAAACATGGAGGTGCTGGAGTCAAGAAAGAGCCAACCTTGGATACAAACAAGAGTCAGCTTACATCAGTAGAGATGGTGCATGTAAGAAATTCAAATACTTTCAGATGAAGTGAAGACAAAGACAATGCAGTGATAATGTGAGGAAGTAACAACAAAAATCAGTGACCCTGGGGTATCTTGTCCATAGAATTAACCTATTAAGGTCAGTTCACACTCTGAGAGCAACTTTTTTTGTTGATGCTTATAAAATGAGGAAGTACTACTATTTTATATAAATAATGTTATCTCGGAAATAAAAAAAAGAAAAAAAGAGAAAAAAATGTAAACACAGCACTGAAAATGAAGTGGGAAAAAATGGCATTTCTAAAAGGGATTATTTTTTCCCTGTTGGTAGGAGCTTTGACATAACACAGTTATTTCTCCAGCTGACCTCCCTCACTGCACCTCGGGACTAAAAGAGCCAAAAATGACAAGCACCCCCCGATGATCACGCAGACATGCAAAATAGAGCGCTACAATGGATTATTGCATAGGGTATGGAAACTTTAAGACATCTTGTAATTCACGGTCCCTTCAGGACCTAAAACCGATGAATTGTTCCCAGCCCCTGAGCTCAATCTATTAGCAGCTGATAGTAGGTAAAGCCATCAGGGCTAGAAGTGAACATAACAGAATGTAAGTTTATAAAACCGTGAGTTTCAAATGTAAATGCTTCGGGATGTGTGGGGATGGATGCCAACGGGTGGGTGCAGGGTAGGGATGGACGCCAACGGGTGGGTGCAGGGTAGGGATGGACGCCAACGGTTGGGTGCAGGGTAGGGATGGATGCCAACGGGTGGGTGCAGTGTAGGGATGGATGCCAACGGGTGGGTGCAGTGTGGGGATGGATGCCAACGGGTGGGTGCAGTGTAGGGATGGACGCCAACGGGTGGGTGCAGTGTAGGGATGGATGCCAAGGGGTGGGTGCAGTGTGGGGATGGATGCCAACGGGTGGGTGCAGTGTAGGGATGGACGCCAACGGTTGGGTGCAGGGTAGGGATGGATGCCAACGGGTGGGTGCAGTGTGGGGATGGACGCCAACGGTTGGGTGCAGGGTAGGGATGGATGCCAACGGGTGGGTGCAGGGTAGGGATGGATGCCAACGGGTGGGTGCAGGGTAGGGATGGACGCCAACGGGTGGGTGCAGTGTAGGGATGGACGCCAACGGGTGGGTGCAGGGTAGGGATGGATGCCAACGGGTGGGTGCAGTGTAGGGATGGACGCCAACGGGTGGGTGCAGTGTGGGGATGGATGCCAACGGGTGGGTGCAGTGTAGGGATGGATGCCAGATGGATGCCAATGGGTGGGTGCAGTGTAGGGATGGATGCCAATGGGTGGGTGCAGTGTAGGGATGGATGCCAATGGGTGGGTGCAGTGTAGGGATGGATGCCAATGGGTGGGTGCAGTGTAGGGATGGATGCCAATGGGTGGGTGCAGTGTGGGGGTGAATGTTGAGTGGGTGCTAAGTGAAGATGGCTGCCGAGAGGGACTGGGTGCGATGTATAAAAAAGGAAAGCTGTACAGTTCGTATAAATTATAGTAATGGCACATCCAACTGGGCATGCTCTTCCTGCTTACCACCCCCACTGTGAACTAATCACTCTAGATAAAGATAGTAGCAGAAAAGGAAAACCATTGAGGTAATAAACTTTTCTGGTAATTACATTTTTAAACTTATTCATCTTCTCCCTCTCACATCCCTCACATCCCTCCCCCTCACATCCCTCCCCCTCACATCCCTCCCCCTCACATCCCTCACATCCCTCCCCCTCACATCCCTCACATCCCTCCCCCTCACATCCCTCACATCCCTCCCCCTCACATCCCTCCCCCTCACATCCCTCACATCCCTCCCCCTCACATCCCTCCCCCTCACATCCCTCACATCCCTCCCCCTCACATCCCTCCCCCTCACATCCCTCCCATCCCTCCCCCTCACATCCCTCCCCCACATCCCTCCCCCTCACATCCCTCACATCCCTCCCTCACATCCCTCCCCCTCACATCTCTCACATCCCTCCCCCTCACATCCCTCCCCCTCACATCCCTCCCCCTCACATCCCTCCCCCTCACATCCCTCCCCCTCACATCCCTCACATCCCTCACATCCCTCACATCCCTCACATCCCTCACATCCCTCACATCCCTCCCCCTCACATCCCTCACATCCCTCCCCCTCACATCCCTCCCCCTCCCCCTCACATCCCTCCCCCTCACATCCCTCCCCCTCACATCCCTCCCCCTCACATCCCTCCCCCTCACATCCCTCCCTCTCACATCTCTCACATCCCTCCCTCTCACATCTCTCACATCCCTCCCTCTCACATCTCTCACATCCCTCCCTCTCACATCTCTCACATCCCTCCCTCTCACATCTCTCACATCCCTCCCTCTCACATCTCTCACATCCCTCCCTCTCACATCTCTCACATCCCTCCCTCTCACATCTCTCACATCCCTCCCTCTCACATCTCTCACATCCCTCCCTCTCACATCTCTCACATCCCTCCCTCTCACATCCCTCCCTCTCACATCCCTCCCTCTCACATCCCTCCCTCCATCTCTCCCTCCATCCATCCATCTCTCCCTCCATCCATCTCTCCATCCATCCATCCATCTCTCCATCCATCCATCCTTCTCTCCATCCATCCATCCTTCTCTCCATCCATCCATCCTTCTCTCCATCCATCCTTCTCTCCATCCATCCATCCTTCTCTCCATCCATCCATCCTTCTCTCCATCCATCCATCCCTCTCCATCCATCCCTCCCTCCCTCCATCCATCCCTCCCTCCATCCATCCCTCCATCCATCCATCCATCTCTCCATCCATCTCTCCCTCCATCCATCCATCTCTCCCTCCATCCATCCATCTCTCCCTCCATCCATCTTTCACTCCATCCATCCATCCATCTCTCTCCCTCCATCTCTCACTCCATCCATCCATCCATCTCTCTCTCCATCCATCCATCTCTCTCTCCATCCATCCACCCTTCTCTCCATCCATCCACCCTTCTCTCCATCCATCCATCCTTCTCTCCATCCATCCATCCTTCTCTCCATCCATCCATCCTTCTCTCCATCTCTCCATCCATCTCTCCATCTCTCCATCCATCTCTCCCTCCATCCATCCATCTCTCCCTCCATCCATCCATCTCTCCCTCCATCCATCCATCTCTCCCTCCATCCATCCATCTCTCCCTCCATCCATCCATCTCTCCATCCATCTCTCCCTCCATCCATCTCTCCCTCCATCCATCCATCTCTCCATCCATCTCTCCCTCCATCCATCTCTCCCTCCATCCATCCATCCATCCATCTCTCCCTCCATCCATCCATCTCTCCCTCCATCCATCCATCCATCCATCTCTCCCTCCATCCATCCATCTCTCCCTCCATCCATCCATCTCTCCCTCCATCCATCCATCTCTGCCTCCATCCGTCCATCTCTCCCTCCATCCGTCCATCTCTCCCTCCATCCGTCCATCTCTCCCTCCATCCGTCCATCTCTCCCTCCATCCATCCGTCCATCTCTCCCTCCATCCATCCGTCCATCTCTCCCTCCATCCATCCGTCCATCTCTCCCTCCATCCATCCGTCCATCTCTCCCTCCATCCATCCGTCCATCTCTCCCTCCATCCATCCGTCCATCTCTCCCTCCATCCATCCGTCCATCTCTCCCTCCATCCATCCGTCCATCTCTCCCTCCATCCATCCGTCCATCTCTCCCTCCATCCATCCGTCCATCTCTCCCTCCATCCATCCGTCCATCTCTCCCTCCATCCATCCATCTCTCCCTCCATCCATCCATCTCTCCCTCCATCCATCCATCTCTGCCTCCATCCATCCATCTCTGCCTCCATCCATCCATCTCTGCCTCCATCCATCCATCCCTGCCTCCATCCATCCATCCATCCCTGCCTCCATCCATCCATCCCTGCCTCCATCCATCCATCCCTGCCTCCATCCATCCATCCCTGCCTCCATCCATCCATCCCTGCCTCCATCCATCCATCCCTGCCTCCATCCATCCATCTCTGCCTCCATCCATCCATCTCTGCCTCCATCCATCCATCTCTGCCTCCATCCATCCATCTCTGCCTCCATCCATCCATCTCTGCCTCCATCCATCCATCTCTGCCTCCATCCATCCATCTCTGCCTCCATCCATCCATCTCTGCCTCCATCCATCCATCTCTGCCTCCATCCATCCATCTCTGCCTCCATCCATCCATCCATCTCTGCCTCCATCCATCCATCCATCTCTGCCTCCATCCATCCATCCATCTCTGCCTCCATCCATCCATCCATCTCTGCCTCCATCCATCCATCCATCTCTGCCTCCATCCATCCATCCATCTCTGCCTCCATCCATCCATCCATCTCTGCCTCCATCCATCCATCCATCTCTGCCTCCATCCATCCATCCATCTCTGCCTCCATCCATCCATCCATCTCTGCCTCCATCCATCCATCCATCTCTGCCTCCATCCATCCATCCATCTCTGCCTCCATCCATCCATCCATCTCTGCCTCCATCCATCCATCCATCTCTGCCTCCATCCATCCATCTCTGCCTCCATCCATCCATCCATCTCTGCCTCCATCCATCCATCCATCTCTGCCTCCATCCATCCATCTCTGCCTCCATCCATCCATCCATCTCTGCCTCCATCCATCCATCCATCTCTGCCTCCATCCATCCATCCATCTCTGCCTCCATCCATCCATCCATCTCTGCCTCCATCCATCCATCTCTGCCTCCATCCATCCATCCATCTCTGCCTCCATCCATCCATCCATCTCTGCCTCCATCCATCCATCCATCTCTGCCTCCATCCATCCATCCATCTCTGCCTCCATCCATCCATCCATCTCTGCCTCCATCCATCCATCCATCTCTGCCTCCATCCATCCATCCATCCATCTCTGCCTCCATCCATCCATCCATCCATCTCTGCCTCCATCTCTCCCTCCATCCATCCATCTCTCCCTCCATCCATCCCTTTATCCATCCATCCCTCCATCCATCCGTCCATCCCTCCCTCCATCCATCCGTCCATCTCTCCCTCCATCCATCCGTCCATCTCTCCCTCCATCCATCCGTCCATCTCTCCCTCCATCCATCCGTCCATCTCTCCCTCCATCCATCCGTCCATCTCTCCCTCCATCCATCCGTCCATCTCTCCCTCCATCCATCCGTCCATCTCTCCCTCCATCCATCCGTCCATCTCTCCCTCCATCCATCCGTCCATCTCTCCCTCCATCCATCCGTCCATCTCTCCCTCCATCCATCCGTCCATCTCTCCCTCCATCCATCCGTCCATCTCTCCCTCCATCCATCCGTCCATCTCTCCCTCCATCCATCCGTCCATCTCTCCCTCCATCCATCCGTCCATCTCTCCCTCCATCCATCCGTCCATCTCTCCCTCCATCCATCCGTCCATCTCTCCCTCCATCCATCCGTCCATCTCTCCCTCCATCCATCCGTCCATCTCTCCCTCCATCCATCCGTCCATCTCTCCCTCCATCCATCCGTCCATCTCTCCCTCCATCCATCCGTCCATCTCTCCCTCCATCCATCCGTCCATCTCTCCCTCCATCCATCCGTCCATCTCTCCCTCCATCCATCCGTCCATCTCTCCCTCCATCCATCCGTCCATCTCTCCCTCCATCCATCCGTCCATCTCTCCCTCCATCCATCCGTCCATCTCTCCCTCCATCCATCCGTCCATCTCTCCCTCCATCCATCCATCCATCTCTCCCTCCATCCATCCATCTCTCCCTCCATCCATCCATCCATCTCTCCCTCCATCCATCCATCTCTCCCTCCATCCATCTCTCCCTCCATCCATCCATCTCTCCCTCCATCCATCCATCTCTCCCTCCCTCCATCCATCCATCTCTCCCTCCATCCATCCATCTCTCCCTCCATCCATCCATCTCTCCCTCCATCCATCCATCTCTCCCTCCATCCATCGCTCGCTCCCTCCATCCATCCATCTCTCCCTCCATCCCTTCCTCCAGCACTCATTCTAATAACACCCATTTGCAATAATATGTAACTGCATTTTCACTCCTACAATAACTCCAATGTGAATTTAAATGTCCGCAGTTGTGATTATATGTAAAATAAAAATGTATCTCAAACATGGATCATTTGTCACTAAGACATGCCGGCTTTGTACCGATGCAGCAGGCGATTTACCTGAATTCTGTCCAAACGCCTTCTCGCTCGCCCTCATTGACTCAAGCAGGTTCAGGAAGGTCACACAGTCATACTGGGACAGGTACTGCAAGAGCGTGCGCAGGATCTTCAAGTCCTGAACCAAGGATTTGGTCTTGGCTCCCAGTTGGTGCCACAGAGGATCCAAGTAGTGTCTTATAGTCTGGAAATAGCAAAAAGACAATCAGAGGTGGTGTTAGTACGTGACACTCGCCATCTTTACTCTGTACTGATTTATAATCATGTGTATCTGAGAGCAGCTTTAAAGAACTAGGGCCCTGATAATGAAAATATATAGGGACATGGCGGGTCCCTGGGTGTTACTAGGTATATAATATCCCTGGGTATATATTTACTAAGAATTGCTTAGAAGATCTGCTTAAGATCAAACAAATAGTTCCGGTGTGGGTCTGCCCACTGCAGCATATGTAGACACAGACTCTGCATGTGCAGGGTAGTGGCCTAGCCTATGAGGGACCACATCTCAACAGCATGTTGCAGAATTGTTGTGAATATGTTCACTAATTGGTTAGTATGAGACACTGCACACCCAGTAACACAGTCTGTGTCTGCATAGGGTGCAGTGGGCAGAACCAAGCAGGTAATATTTGTTTGATTTTAGGCAGTAAAATGTATACAAGTGTGTGCGGGGGCAACCAATCACAGCCTGCCACAGGAAATATACAGAGATTTGTACTAAGGGGGAAATATTTAGTCTGCAAGGAACTATATAACCCAATTGGTGCACATGATCTGAGTGATACATTATATCCGTTAGGCCTATATCTAGGACTACAAGGCTACCTTATCAAAGGCTTTGCCTATAGCGTTTTCCAAGGACAGATCTTCCACCTCTAGGGCAGGGTTGTATCTCTTGAGCTCCTTCAGACAGGCGTTCATGATGTCCAGTATAGAGGCTTGAATGGCGAGCATGGCCGGGGTCATGGACACATGCAGCTCTACCACCTCCGGCTTGTGCTTCTCAAGGAAAGAGTTAACTGAAACATGGAACCTACAGAGAAAACAAGAAAAAACAGACCTTAAAGAGGCTGAACTCACCGATACCGCTCTGCACCATCAGCTGTACACGCTCTGACCTGGTTTTCAATATTTTATAATTGTTTTTTAATGCTGCAGTGCTGGCTTTTAAAGCCCCAAATGTGTTTATTTTTCTTGGGGGTTATCCCTAGTCCAAATGTTCACCACAAGTTTTATTTATTTATATATATTTATTTTGTATAGTTCCTTGAATAATGGACTCTGGCGTGGAAGGTTCCTGGATGTTCCTCAGAATATAAATATTCCCCGGGTATCTATTTACAGACATGTACTTTATTTTATTAAGAAGTGATTATTAGCTCTGCTTTTACTGCCTAAAATCATATAAATACTCCCTGTATTGGTCTGCTCAATGCATCATATGCAGACACAGACTCTGTAGTACTGGCTGTGTAGTGCCTCATACTAGCCAATGAGTGACCATCTCAGCAACATTCTACAATATACTGCTGAGACATAGTCCCTGATAGGCTAGGACACTATACCGCACATCCAGCCCTACAGAGTCTGTGTCTGCTACGCTGCAGAGGGCAGACCCATACAGGGACTATTTGTTTGATTTTAAACAGAGCTTATAAGCACTTGTTAATAAAAGTACATAAAAGTAAATAGATACACAAGATATTATCAGGCTTATTAAATTGCAATTCATTAAATTCTAAAGGGCTCTATATAAGCACACAGGATATTTTCTTTACAGAAGTTGTTAGTTGTTATGTGCTTATATAGAGCCCTGTAGAATTTGCCGAATTGCTATTTAATAGGGCTGTATATGCCCGGTAACACCCAGGAACCCTCCATGTCGCTTTAACGTTTGTGAGGAGTTGATGGGGATAAGATCCGAATGTTATTTGGTCCATTTCTGCAACAACTGTATGACCAGGAAATCCGTGTCTTTTACAGAGCGAGAGACGTTTCACTGCTTTCCGCTACTGCTCTTGTAATAACTTCATACAGAATATTATAAATAAAGCTCTCACTGTACAGGAGCCTGGGCCAGTCTGCAACCATTTTAATCCAATATAAATTTACAGCATTTCTTTATAATCCACAATGTACTGACCTTGGCCATAAATACAGTTTTCTGACAAACAGATTCCTCATGACTCTCTCCACTTGGCAAAAACCCGTATGAAACGCGACTGGATTGTCCGTGAAGGCTTTAATGAATCCCTGCTTGTTCTTCTGGCGGTACAGGCGCAGTATGAAAGCTTCCTGGCAGGACTCGATGATCTTGTGGGCTTTGTACACCAGGATACCTGGGTAATAAGGAGGTACATGAATGGGTCAGACCCTGGTAGTGGCAACATGTTGTATTAACCAGAACCAATATAACCATCAATACACATTGTACATAAAACACAAAATTAAATGGACATTGTTTAAAACAGAGTATAGAAAATATAAGACTACAATTAATAACAAGCAAAATGTTATTAGAGCATTCAAATAAAAAATACCAACTATTTTATGCTATTATACGAAGTCTTGGCCATCTCCATTGCCGTCTTATGAAGACGTACAAAATTTCAAGGTTCCTACCTGCTTGAAGCCAAGATAAGCAAAGTCAGGGAAGGTTTGGTCCTGGAGAGCCAAACACTGGCCACAATTTGAGGCTTTCTTTCTGTACACAGGTAAGTCCATCAAGATGATTTAATAAGCGCTAGGGATATCCTCAAATCAAGACCTGTGTGCGGCTCTCCAGGACCTATCCTGGATAGTGGATACAAGACAAATAGCAATACAGTAAGTGTCGGCGGAGCTAATCTCAGACTCCCAAATCAAAAAATGGGAGCCAGATCTAAAAATTTTAGGAGCCCAGATTTGTCAACCCTGCTACTACCATATACTCTTAGATGAAGGTCTGATAAGACACAATGGAGGTGGCTACGGCTGAATGCAGTTACAAAAATAGGTAATACATTGAAAAGTTGTTTTCATTTCTTTTTTTACTAGTTCTTGGCATCTAACAGTTTCATTGCCCGAAGCCAAAGCAGCTGACAGAGGTCTAGGGCAGCGGTTCCCAACCATTATGGAGCCAGGGACTGTTGGCCAACCAAAACTCCAAGGATCACCTTTGAGGTCCATCCCATTATCTAAAATTAATTTCAATAATCTATTTACTGCGAGGTCTGTGACAGGTTTAAGGGCTCAGTCGCTACTCGTTCTCACCCAAGGAATGTTTTTTGTTTCCTTTCTTTCTGAGGACCAGTTCTTGAGATGCCCAAGTCTAGGAAACTTAAAATTATGCTGCCATCTAGTGGCAGCTGCTAGACATACAGCTTGTGTTGCTCGGTTTAAAAAAAAAAAGATTTCTCATTTAAAAAAAATCTGGATGTTAAATAACACCATGAAATCCCAGTAAAAGCAACGTAGTATAGAACATTTTGTGTTGTTTTAAAGTTTGATTTTCATTGTTTCCTTGCACAAGCCTGGTGTCCATCTCATATAAAAGATCTTTGTGTATATTGTGTAATATTATGTGTTATAATAATATTATCCTTTATTTGTAACGCGCCAACATATTCTGTAGCGCTACACAGGGGTAAGTACAAGACACAAACAATATTACCACACTGCAAAATAATGGAGGGCTCTGTCTGAGATTAGAATCTAATGTACATTGTCCCCAGAGCAGCGCCCCGAGATGGGAAACTCACAGACTTACATCTAAAGGGATTGGGTGATACAGGAAGGTGATAGATACAAGATGGCGGTGTGTGAGGCAATAGGTTCAAGGACGTGGAGGTGTCTGTGACTTGGACTGAAAATTATGAGTGCCATTACTATGTAGAGTGTGCAGTTGTGTAGACTGTGGGTGTGAGTGCCATTAGGCTGTAGAGAGTGCAGTTGTGTAGACTGTGGGTGTGAGTGCCATTACGCTGTAGAGAGTGCAGTTGTGTAGACTGTGGGTGTGAGTGCCATTAGGCTGTAGAGAGTGCAGTTGTGTAGACTGTGGGTGTGAGTGCCTTTACGCTGTAGAGAGTGCAGTTGTGTAGACTGTGGGTGTGAGTGCCATTACTATGTAGAGAGTGCAGTTGTGTAGACTGTGGGTGGGAGTGATATTATGCTGTAGAGAGTGCAGTTGTGTAGACTGTGGGTGTGAGTGCCATTAGGCTGTAGAGAGTGCAGTTGTGTAGATTGTGGGTGTGAGTGATATGCTGTAGAGTGTGCAGTTGTGTAGACTGTGAGTGTGAGTGATATTATGCTGTAGAGTGTGCAGTTGTGTAGATTGTGGGTGTGAGTGATATTATGCTGTAGAGTGTGCAGTTGTGTAGATTGTGAGTGTGAGTGATATTATACTGTACAGTGTGCAGTTGTGTAGATTGTGAGTGTGAGTGATATTATGCTGTAGAGAGTGCAGTTGTGTAGATTGTGGGTGTGAGTGCCATTAGGCTGTAGAGAGTGCAGTTGTGTAGACTGTGGGTGTGAGTGCCATTAGGCTGTAGAGAGTGCAGTTGTGTAGATTGTGGGTGTGAGTGATATTATGCTGTAGAGAGTGCAGTTGTGTAGATTGTGGGTGTGAGTGCCATTACACTGTAGAGAGTGCAGTTGTGTAGACTGTGGGTGTGAGTGCCATTACGCTGTAGAGAGTGCAGTTGTGTAGACTGTGGGTGTGAGTGCCATTAGGCTGTAGAGAGTGCAGTTGTGTAGATTGTGGGTGTGAGTGATATTATGCTGTAGAGAGTGCAGTTGTGTAGATTGTGGGTGTGAGTGATATTATGCTGTAGAGAGTGCAGTTGTGTAGATTGTGGGTGTGAGTGCCATTACGCTGTTGAGAGTGCAGTTGTGTAGACTGTGGGTGTGAGTGATATTATGCTGTAGAGTGTGCAGTTGTGTAGATTGTGGGTGTGTGTGATATTATACTGTAGAGTGTGCAGTTGTGTAGATTGTGGGTGTGAGTGATATACTGTAGAGAGTGCAGTTGTGTAGATTGTGGGTGTGAGTGATATACTGTAGAGTGTGCAGTTGTGTAGATTGTGGGTGTGAGTGATATTACACTGTAGAGTGTACAGTTGTGTAGATTGTGGGTGTGAGTGCCATTACGCTGTAGAGAGTGCAGTTGTGTAGATTGTGGGTGTGAGTGCCATTACGCTGTAGAGAGTGCAGTTGTGTAGATTGTGGGTGTGAGTGATATTACGCTGTAGAGAGTGCAGTTGTGTAGATTGTGTGTGTGAGTGCCATTACGCTGTAGAGAGTGCAGTTGTGTAGATTGTGGGTGTGAGTGATATTACGCTGTAGAGAGTGCAGTTGTGTAGATTGTGGGTGTGAGTGATATACTGTAGAGAGTGCAGTTGTGTAGATTGTGGGTGTGAGTGATATACTGTAGAGTGTGCAGTTGTGTAGATTGTGGGTGTGAGTGATATTACACTGTAGAGTGTACAGTTGTGTAGATTGTGGGTGTGAGTGATATTACACTGTAGAGTGTGCAGTTGTGTAGATTGTGGGTGTGAGTGATATACTTTAGAGTGTGCAGTTGTGTAGATTGTGGGTGTGAGTGATATTACACTGTAGAGTGTGCAGTTGTGTAGATTGTGGGTGTGAGTGATATTACACTGTAGAGTGTACAGTTGTGTAGATTGTGGGTGTGAGTGCCATTACGCTGTAGAGAGTGCAGTTGTGTAGATTGTGGGTGTGAGTGCCATTACGCTGTAGGGAGTGCAGTTGTGTAGATTGTGGGTGTGAGTGATATTACGCTGTAGAGTGTGCAGTTGTGTAGATTGTGGGTGTGAGTGATATTACGCTGTAGAGAGTGCAGTTGTGTAGATTGTGGGTGTGAGTGCCATTACGCTGTAGAGAGTGCAGTTGTGTAGATTGTGGGTGTGAGTGCCATTACGCTGTAGAGAGTGCAGTTGTGTAGATTGTGGGTGTGAGTGCCATTACGCTGTAGAGAGTGCAGTTGTGTAGATTGTGGGTGTGAGTGCCATTACGCTGTAGAGTGTGCAGTTGTGTAGACTGTGGGTGTGAGTGCCATTACGCTGTAGAGAGTGCAGTTGTGTAGACTGTGGGTGTGAGTGCCATTACGCTGTAGAGAGTGCAGTTGTGTAGACTGTGGGTGTGAGTGCCATTACGCTGTAGAGAGTGCAGTTGTGTAGACTGTGGGTGTGAGTGCCATTACGCTGTAGAGAGTGCAGTTGTGTAGACTGTGGGTGTGAGTGCCATTACGCTGTAGAGAGTGCAGTTGTGTAGACTGTGGGTGTGAGTGCCATTACGCTGTAGAGAGTGCAGTTGTGTAGACTGTGGGTGTGAGTGCCATTACGCTGTAGAGAGTGCAGTTGTGTAGACTGTGGGTGTGAGTGCCATTACGCTGTAGAGAGTGCAGTTGTGTAGACTGTGGGTGTGAGTGCCATTACGCTGTAGAGAGTGCAGTTGTGTAGACTGTGGGTGTGAGTGCCATTACGCTGTAGAGAGTGCAGTTGTGTAGACTGTGGGTGTGAGTGCCATTACGCTGTAGAGAGTGCAGTTGTGTAGACTGTGGGTGTGAGTGCCATTACGCTGTAGAGAGTGCAGTTGTGTAGACTGTGGGTGTGAGTGCCATTACGCTGTAGAGAGTGCAGTTGTGTAGACTGTGGGTGTGAGTGCCATTAGGCTGTAGAGAGTGCAGTTGTGTAGACTGTGGGTGTGAGTGCCATTACGCTGTAGAGAGTGCAGTTGTGTAGACTGTGGGTGTGAGTGCCATTAGGCTGTAGAGAGTGCAGTTGTGTAGATTGTGAGTGTGAGTGATATTATGCTGTAGAGAGTGCAGTTGTGTAGATTGTGGGTGTGAGTGATATTATACTGTAGAGTGTGCAGTTGTGTAGATTGTGGGTGTGAGTGATATTATACTGTAGAGAGTGCAGTTGTGTAGATTGTGGGTGTGAGTGACATTACTATGTAGAGAGTGCAGTTGTGTAGATTGTGGGTGTGAGTGCCATTGCTATGTAGAGAGTGCAGTTGTGTAGATTGTGGGTGTGAGTGCCATTACTCTGTAGAGAGTGCAGTTGTGTAGACTGTGGGTGTGAGTGATATTACGCTGTAGAGTGTGCAGTTGTGTAGATTGTGGGTGTGAGTGCCATTACGCTGTAGAGTGTGCAGTTGTGTAGATTGTGGGTGTGAGTGCCATTACGCTGTAGAGTGTGCAGTTGTGTAGATTGTGGGTGTGAGTGCCATTACGCTGTAGAGAGTGCAGTTGTGTAGACTGTGGGTGTGAGTGCCATTACGCTGTAGAGAGTGCAGTTGTGTAGACTGTGGGTGTGAGTGCCATTACGCTGTAGAGAGTGCAGTTGTGTAGACTGTGGGTGTGAGTGCCATTACGCTGTAGAGAGTGCAGTTGTGTAGACTGTGGGTGTGAGTGCCATTACGCTGTAGAGAGTGCAGTTGTGTAGATTGTGGGTGTGAGTGATATTATACTGTAGAGAGTGCAGTTGTGTAGATTGTGTGTGTGAGTGATATTATACTGTAGAGTGTGCAGTTGTGTAGATTGTGGGTGTGAGTGATATTATACTGTAGAGAGTGCAGTTGTGTAGATTGTGGGTGTGAGTGCCATTACGCTGTAGAGAGTGCAGTTGTGTAGATTGTGGGTGTGAGTGCCATTACGCTGTAGAGAGTGCAGTTGTGTAGATTGTGGGTGTGAGTGATATTATACTGTAGAGTGTGCAGTTGTGTAGATTGTGGGTGTGAGTGCCATTACGCTGTAGAGAGTGCAGTTGTGTAGATTGTGGGTGTGAGTGCCATTACGCTGTAGAGAGTGCAGTTGTGTAGATTGTGGGTGTGAGTGATATTATGCTGTAGAGAGTGCAGTTGTGTAGATTGTGGGTGTGAGTGCCATTACGCTGTAGAGAGTGCAGTTGTGTAGACTGTGGGTGTGAGTGCCATTACGCTGTAGAGAGTGCAGTTGTGTAGACTGTGGGTGTGAGTGCCATTAGGCTGTAGAGAGTGCAGTTGTGTAGACTGTGGGTGTGAGTGCCATTACGCTGTAGAGAGTGCAGTTGTGTAGACTGTGGGTGTGAGTGCCATTAGGCTGTAGAGAGTGCAGTTGTGTAGACTGTGGGTGTGAGTGACATTACTATGTAGAGAGTGCAGTTGTGTACATTGTGGGTGGGAGTGATATTATACTGTAGAGTGTGCAGTTGTGTAGATTGTGGGTGTGAGTGATATTATACTGTAGAGTGTGCAGTTGTGTAGATTGTGTGTGTGAGTGATATTATGCTGTAGAGTGTGCAGTTGTGTAGATTGTGGGTGTGAGTGCCATTACTATGTAGAGAGTGCAGTTGTGTAGATTGTGGGTGTGAGTGCCATTACGCTGTAGAGAGTGCAGTTGTGTAGATTGTGGGTGTGAGTGCCATTACTATGTAGAGTGTGCAGTTGTGTAGATTGTGGGTGTGAGTGATATTATGCTGTAGAGTGTGCAGTTGTGTAGATTGTGGGTGTGAGTGCCATTACTATGTAGAGAGTGCAGTTGTGTAGATTGTGGGTGTGAGTGCCATTACTATGTAGAGAGTGCAGTTGTGTAGATTGTGGGTGTGAGTGCCATTACTATGTAGAGAGTGCAGTTGTGTAGATTGTGGGTGTGAGTGATATTATACTGTAGAGTGTGCAGTTGTGTAGATTGTGGGTGTGAGTGATATTACTCTGTAGAGAGTGCAGTTGTGTAGATTGTGGGTGTGAGTGATATTATACTGTACAGTGTGCAGTTGTGTAGATTGTGGGTGTGAGTGCCATTACTATGTAGAGTGTGCAGTTGTGTAGATTGTGGGTGTGAGTGATATTATACTGTAGAGTGTGCAGTTGTGTAGATTGTGGGTGTGAGTGCCATTACGCTGTAGAGAGTGCAGTTGTGTAGATTGTGGGTGTGAGTGATATTATACTGTAGAGAGTGCAGTTGTGTAGATTGTGGGTGTGAGTGCCATTACGCTGTAGAGTGTGCAGTTGTGTAGATTGTGAGTGTGAGTGATATTATACTGTAGAGAGTGCAGTTGTGTAGATTGTGGGTGTGAGTGATATTATACTGTACAGTGTGCAGTTGTGTAGATTGTGGGTGTGAGTGACATTACTATGTAGAGTGTGCAGTTGTGTAGATTGTGGGTGTGAGTGATATTATACTGTAGAGTGTGCAGTTGTGTAGATTGTGGGTGTGAGTGCCATTACGCTGTAGAGAGTGCAGTTGTGTAGATTGTGGGTGTGAGTGATATTATACTGTAGAGTGTGCAGTTGTGTAGATTGTGTGTGTGAGTGATATTATACTGTAGAGAGTGCAGTTGTGTAGATTGTGGGTGTGAGTGACATTACTATGTAGAGTGTGCAGTTGTGTAGATTGTGGGTGTGAGTGATATTATACTGTAGAGTGTGCAGTTGTGTAGATTGTGTGTGTGAGTGATATTATACTGTAGAGTGTGCAGTTGTGTAGATTGTGGGTGTGAGTGATATTACACTGTAGAGTGTGCAGTTGTGTAGATTGTGTGTGTGAGTGATATTATACTGTAGAGTGTGCAGTTGTGTAGATTGTGTGTGTGAGTGATATTATACTGTAGAGAGTGCAGTTGTGTAGATTGTGTGTGTGAGTGATATTATACTGTAGAGTGTGCAGTTGTGTAGATTGTGGGTGTGAGTGACATTACTATGTAGAGAGTGCAGTTGTGTAGATTGTGGGTGTGAGTGCCATTACGCTGTAGAGTGTGCAGTTGTGTAGATTGTGAGTGTGAGTGATATTATACTGTAGAGAGTGCAGTTGTGTAGATTGTGGGTGTGAGTGATATTATACTGTACAGTGTGCAGTTGTGTAGATTGTGGGTGTGAGTGATATTATACTGTACAGTGTGCAGTTGTGTAGATTGTGGGTGTGAGTGACATTACGCTGTAGAGAGTGCAGTTGTGTAGATTGTGGGTGTGAGTGATATTATACTGTAGAGAGTGCAGTTGTGTAGATTGTGTGTGTGAGTGATATTACTATGTAGAGAGTGCAGTTGTGTAGATTGTGGGTGTGAGTGACATTACTATGTAGAGTGTGCAGTTGTGTAGATTGTGGGTGTGAGTGATATTATACTGTAGAGTGTGCAGTTGTGTAGATTGTGGGTGTGAGTGCCATTACGCTGTAGAGAGTGCAGTTGTGTAGATTGTGGGTGTGAGTGATATTATACTGTAGAGAGTGCAGTTGTGTAGATTGTGTGTGTGAGTGATATTATACTGTAGAGTGTGCAGTTGTGTAGATTGTGGGTGTGAGTGATATTATACTGTAGAGAGTGCAGTTGTGTAGATTGTGGGTGTGAGTGATATTATGCTGTAGAGTGTGCAGTTGTGTAGATTGTGGGTGTGAGTGATATTATACTGTAGAGTGTGCAGTTGTGTAGATTGTGTGTGTGAGTGATATTATACTGTAGAGTGTGCAGTTGTGTAGATTGTGGGTGTGAGTGATATTATACTGTAGAGTGTGCAGTTGTGTAGATTGTGGGTGTGAGTGATATTATGCTGTAGAGTGTGCAGTTGTGTAGATTGTGGGTGTGAGTGATATTATACTGTAGAGTGTGCAGTTGTGTAGATTGTGGGTGTGAGTGATATTATACTGTAGAGTGTGCAGTTGTGTAGATTGTGTGTGTGAGTGACATTACGCTGTAGAGTGTGCAGTTGTGTAGATTGTGGGTGTGAGTGATATTATACTGTAGAGTGTGCAGTTGTGTAGATTGTGGGTGTGAGTGATATTATACTGTAGAGTGTGCAGTTGTGTAGATTGTGGGTGTGAGTGCCATTACTATGTAGAGAGTGCAGTTGTGTAGATTGTGGGTGTGAGTGATATTACTCTGTAGAGAGTGCAGTTGTGTAGATTGTGGGTGTGAGTGATATTACTCTGTAGAGAGTGCAGTTGTGTAGATTGTGTGTGTGAGTGACATTACTATGTAGAGAGTGCAGTTGTGTAGATTGTGGGTGTGAGTGACATTACTCTGTAGAGAGTGCAGTTGTGTAGATTGTGGGTGTGAGTGCCATTACTATGTAGAGAGTGCAGTTGTGTAGATTGTGGGTGTGAGTGCCATTAGGCTGTAGAGTGTGCAGTTGTGTAGATTGTGGGTGTGAGTGCCATTATGCTGTAGAGAGTGCAGTTGTGTAGATTGTGGGTGTGAGTGCCATTAGGCTGTAGAGAGTGCAGTTGTGTAGATTGTGGGTGTGAGTGATATTACGTTGTAGAGTGTGCAGTTGTGTAGATTGTGGGTGTGAGTGACATTACACTGTAGAGTGTGCAGTTGTGTAGATTGTGGGTGTGAGTGATATTATGCTGTAGAGAGTGCAGTTGTGTAGATTGTGGGTGTGAGTGCCATTACTCTGTAGAGAGTGCAGTTGTGTAGATTGTGGGTGTGAGTGCCATTACTCTGTAGAGAGTGCAGTTGTGTAGATTGTGGGTGTGAGTGCCATTACTCTGTAGAGAGTGCAGTTGTGCATATTAAGGACGAATCCTCTTTAGACAAATGTGTTTTTAGGGAGGTTTTGAGGCAGGAGGATAGTCTAGTGGGGTGAGAGGAGGTGATAAGAGAGGAGGAAAGAAGAAGGTCATCAGCAGAGTGAGGAGGTCAGATGGGGGAGTATTTTATAACAAGAGCAGAGATATAAGGAGGCGATTTATACATTTGGGTCATGATGTTACATTTTATTCTGGAAGTTATGGAAACCCAGGGGAGTGACTGACTAAGAGGTGCTGAAGATACTGTGGGTGCGACAGTCTAGTGGAGTCAGTCATTATGGATTGGAGACAGACAGGTGATGGAGAGGCCAGCAAGGAGAGAGTTAATACAAAAGAGAATCCAGGCAGCGCTCACCAGTTATCAGGTTTGCAGGTATCCGATCAGTGAGGAAATCCACCACAAGGATCCGACTGGTGACAAACAGGACCCCTCCTTGGGTGTATACATCGTAGCGCTCACTGCTGGCGATCTCATTGGTGATAATGCGGGGCAGGTGGGTGATCCCTTCGGACCGCAGTTGCTCTATAAAATATTCCTTAAAAAGAAGAAAAAAATAGGTCCAATTGTAACAATTTAAAGGACATCAGAATCAATTAAATGAAATAAACTAAGATAGAAAATAAATAAACAAAAAATAAAATGGGGTCCCCTCTTTTTGCAGACTGCGTCCCTAAAGCCTTGATGGCGTGTCCTCGGCACTAGCGTTAGGCTCATGGGATACCAGTCCCATCTTCTCACTGTATCATCCTGCTGTGCTCTCTACGTCTCCTCTTCTCTCCATGTATCTCCTGATTATCTTTCTAATTGTTACCTCTCCCACAGTATTTGTGCTTGAGATGTAGTGCGGCTGCAAGATCTGCTCAGATCCAAAGTTCTCTATCTGTAGTCAGGTTTTATCTTCCATGATGTTACATATAATCGTTGTCAAACTGCGAGACGTTGTCACACTTTGCGTGGTGCGTACGACTTAGCCGATGTGCGCCAAAGGCGCTCATCGCCTGCGAGCCTCGCATACAGAGGCGAGCTGTTAAGACACTACAACTATCAGCGCTAACACGAAGAGGCAATGAAACACGCGGGATCGCCTTGGAGTGCAAGCGGTTGACAAACACGGGACTTAGAAAAAAAGAAAAGATACTAGATGCAAAAAATTATGGGATTAAAGGGCGAACGACGGAAATGAAAAATAAAAACCCACTAAATACACACAAAAAAATTACAAAAACCATCACAGACCGCACGGGGCAACAGCCAGGAAGTCTGTGAGTGAGGTGGAACGCAAATTTAACTCAATTTAGACGATTTTTCCACTCGAAAATCGCCTAAGCGAGGAAAAAAATGGCCACAGACCGTGCAAAACACTGCCAAATGCGTAGCACTTTACACATCACACTACGACCTACAACATACACTATTACAAAAGCCGGAAAATGCTGACGAGACGCGTCCCACATTAATAACATTACGACTAAACAATGCCGCTTTACACAATAAACCAAACAGCTTTACCTCGCGCACGCAGTGTATTTAGATGCGCACTTGGAACATTCATTACACTTTATAAGCCGGGCACCAACACTCACAATGTATATTCTATGCAGACGCAAAATACAAACAGATTGTTAGCTCTTCAGCCTATTGCGCGCTGCATATATCAGTTATAAATAAAGTATATTAATTTATTTAATAAAACATTCATTATTACTTAACTACATATACATAGAAATATATATCTCTTTATCATGACTCATGAAGGTGCTCAGAGGACCAAAAGTACACAACAGGAGAGGCTCGCAATGAGCGCTGAAGGTCCTCACACTACATAACGGTTTACATTCTGTGTCAAACAGCATTCCCATGGCTTTAGATATTATTGCACCGTCATTTTCGACGGGCAAGTTGCTAGTCACACACACACACACACACACACACACACACATATATATACAGTGGAAATAAAAAGTCTACACACCCCTGTTAAAATGTCAGGTTTCTGTGCTGTAAAAAAAATGAGACAAAGATAAATCATTTCAGAACTTTTTCCACCTTTAACGTGACCTATAAACTGTACAACTCAATTGAAAAACAAACTGAAATCTTTTAGGTAGAGGAAAAAATATAAAAATAAAATAATATGGTTGCATAAGTCTGCACACCCTTAAACTAATACTTTGTTGAAGCCCCTTGTGATTTTATTACAGCACTCAGTCTTTTTGGGTATGAGTCTATCAGCATGGCACATTGTGACTTGGCAAGATTTGCCCACTCTTGTTTGCTCTGTCAGATTGCGAGGGCATCTCCTGGGCACAGCCCTCTTCAGATCACAATCAGATTCAGGTCTGGGCTCTGGCTGGGCCATTCCAAGCCTTTAATCTTCTTCTGGTGAAGCCATTCCTTTGGTGATTTGGATGTATGCTTTGGGTCGTTGTCGTGCTGACAGATGAAGTTCCTCTTCATGTTCAGCTTTCTAGCAGAAGCCTGAAGGTTTTGTGCCAATATTGACTGGTATTTGGAACTGTTCATAATTCCCGCTATCTTAACTAAGGCCCCAGTTCCAGCTGAAGAAAAATAGCCCCAATGCATGATGCTGCCCCCACCATGCTTCACTGTGGGTATGGTTTTCTTTTGGTGATGTGCAGTGTTGTTTTTGCATCAAACATATCTTTTGGAATTATGGCCAAAAAGTTCAACCTTGGTTTCATCAGACCATAACACCTTTTCCCACATGCTTTTGGGAGACTTCAGATGTGTTTTTGCAAAATGTAGCCTGGCTTGGATGTTTTTCTTCGTAAGAAAAGGCTTTCGTCTTGCCACTCTACCCCATAGCCCAGACATATGAAGAATACGGGAGATTGTTGTCACATGTACCACACAGCCAGTACTTGCCAGATATTCCTGCAGCTCCTTTAATGTTGCTGTAGGCCTCTTGGTAGCCTCCCAGACCAGTTTTCTTCTCGTCTTTTCATCAATTTTGGAGGGAGCTGCAGTTCTTGGTAATGTCACTGTTGTGCCATATTTTCTCCACTTGATGATGACCGTGGATCGTGGCTTTTGCTGTGGGATGCGACTAAGACAATTTCAGGAAAGACCAACTAGAGCAGCTGAACTTTATTTGGGGTTAATCAGAGGCACTTTAAATGATGGCAGGTATATGCTGACTCCTATTTAACACGATTTGGAATGTGATTGCTTAATTCTGAACACAGCTACATCCCCAGTTATAAGAGGGTGTGCAGACTTATGCAACCACATTATTTTTATTTTTATTCCCTCCACCTAAAAGATTTCAGTTTGTTTTTCAATTGAGTTGTACAGTTTATAGGTCACATTAAAGGTGGAAAAAGTTGTGAAATGATTTATCGTTGTCTCATTTTTTTTACACCACAGAAACCTGACATTTTAACAGGGGTGTGTAGACTTTTTATATCATATATATATATATATATATATATATATATATATATATATCTCACAGTCAGGAAAAACAAACTAATCCAGGTTTTGTGTAAAGACGGATAGACACAGGCTGTCTCCCTCTCCCCCCTGCGTGTCCCTCTCCCTCTCTCCCCCCTGTGTGTCCCTCTCTCCCCCCTGTGTGTCCCTCTCCCTCTCTCCCCCCTGTGTGTCCCTCTCCCTCCCTCCCCCCTGTGTGTCCCTCTCCCTCCCTCCCCCCTGTGTGTCCCTCTCCCTCTCTCCCCCCTGTGTGTCCCTCTCCCTCTCTCCCCCCTGTGTGTCCCTCTCCCTCTCTCCCCCCTGTGTGTCCCTCTCCCTCTCTCCCCCCTGTGTGTCCCCTCTCCCTCTCTCCCCCCCTGTGTGTCCCTCTCCCTCTCTCCCCCCTGTGTGTCCCTCTCCCTCTCTCCCCCCTGTGTGTCCCTCTCCCTCTCTCCCCCCTGTGTGTCCCTCTCCCTCTCTCCCCCCTGTGTGTCCCTCTCCCTCTCTCCCCCCTGTGTGTCCCTCTCCCTCTCTCCCCCCTGTGTGTCCCTCTCCCTCTCTCCCCCCTGTGTGTCCCTCTCCCTCTCTCCCCCCTGTGTGTCCCTCTCCCTCTCTCCCCCCTGTGTGTCCCTCTCTCCCCTGTGTGTCCCTCTCCCTCTCTCCCCCCCTGTGTGTCCCTCTCCCTCTCTCCCCCCTGTGTGTCCCTCTCTCCCCCCTGTGTGTCCCTCTCTCCCCCCTGTGTGTCCCTCTCTCCCCCCTGTGTGTCCCTCTCTCCCCCCCTGTGTGTCCCTCTCTCCCCCCTGTGTGTCCCTCTCTCCCCCCTGTGTGTCCCTCTCCCTCTCTCCCTCGTGTGTCCCTCTCCCTCTCTCCCCTGTGTGTCCCTCTCCCTCTCTCCCTCGTGTGTCCCTCTCCCTCTCTCCCTCGTGTGTCCCTCTCCCTCTCTCCCTCGTGTGTCCCTCTCCCTCTCTCCCTCGTGTGTCCCTCTCCCTCTCTCCCTCGTGTGTCCCTCTCCCTTGTGTGTCCCTCTCCCTCGTGTCCCCCTCTCCCTCTCTCCCCTGTGTGTCCCTCTCCCTCTCTCCCCTGTGTGTCCCTCTCCCTCTCTCCCCTGTGTGTCCCTCTCCCTCTCCCCCCTGTGTGTCCCTCTCCCTCTCCCCCCTGTGTGTCCCTCTCCCTCTCCCCCCTGTGTGTCCCTCTCCCTCTCTCCCCTGTGTGTCCCTCTCTCTCCCCTGTGTGTCCCTCTCTCTCCCCTGTGTGTCCCTCTCTCTCCCCTGTGTGTCCCTCTCTCTCCTCTGTGTGTCCCTCTCTCTCCTCTGTGTGTCCCTCTCTCTCCTCTGTGTGTCCCTCTCTCTCCTCTGTGTGTCCCTCTCTCTCCTCTGTGTGTCCCTCTCTCTCCTCTGTGTGTCCCTCTCTCTCCCCTGTGTGTCCCTCTCCCTCTCTGCCCTGTGTGTCCCTCTCCCTCTCTGCCCTGTGTGTCCCTCTCCCTCTCTCCCCTGTGTGTCCCTCTCCCTCTCCCCCCTGTGTGTCACTCTCCCTCTCTCCCCTGTGTGTCCCTCTCCCTCTCTCCCCTGTGTGTCCCTCTCTCTCTCTCCCCTGTGTGTCCCCCTCTCCCCTGTGTGTCCCCCTCTCCCCTGTGTGTCCCTCTCTCCCCTGTGTGTCCCTCTCTCCCCTGTGTGTCCCTCTCTCCCCTGTGTGTCCCTCTCTCCCCTGTGTGTCCCTCTCTCCCCTGTGTGTCCCTCTCTCCCCTGTGTGTCCCTCTCTCCCCTGTGTGTCCCTCTCCCTCTCTCCCCTGTGTGTCCCTCTCCCTCTCTCCCCTGTGTGTCCCTCTCTCTCTCTCCCCTGTGTGTCCCTCTCTCTCTCCCCCCCCCTGTGTGTCCCTCTCTCTCTCCCCCCCCTGTGTGTCCCTCTCTCTCTCCCCCCTGTGTGTCCCTCTCTCCCCTGTGTGTCCCTCTCTCTCTCTCTCCCCTGTGTGTCCCTCTCTCTCTCTCTCCCCTGTGTGTCCCTCTCTCCCCTGTGTGGCCCTCTCTCTCTCCCCTGTGTGTCCCTCTCTCTCTCCCCTGTGTGTCCCTCTCTCTCTCCCCTGTGTGTCCCTCTCTCCCCTGTGTGTCCCTCTCTCCCCTGTGTGTCCCTCTCTCCCCTGTGTGTCCCTCTCTCCCCTGTGTGTCCCTCTCTCCCCTGTGTGTCCCTCTCTCCCCTGTGTGTCCCTCTCTCCCCTGTGTGTCCCTCTCTCTCTCTCCCCTGTGTGTCCCTCTCTCCCCTGTGTGTCCCTCTCTCTCCCCTGTTCCCCTCTCTCTCCCCTGTGTGTCCCTCTCCCTCTCTCCCCTGTGTGTCCCTCTCTCTCTCCCCCCTGTGTGTCCCTCTCTCCCCTGTGTGTCCCTCTCTCTCTCTCTCCCCTGTGTGTCCCTCTCTCCCCTGTGTGTCCCTCTCTCCCCTGTGTGTCCCTCTCTCCCCTGTGTGTCCCTCTCTCTCTCTCCCCTGTGTGTCCCTCTCTCTCTCTCCCCTGTGTGTCCCTCTCTCTCTCTCCCCTGTGTGTCCCTCTCTCTCTCTCCCCTGTGTGTCCCTCTCTCTCTCCCCTGTGTGTCCCTCTCTCCCCTGTGTGTCCCTCTCTCTCTCTCCCCCGTGTGTCCCTCTCTCTCTCTCCCCTGTGTGTCCCTCTCTCTCTCCCCTGTTCCCCTCTCTCTCCCCTGTGTGTCCCTCTCCCTCTCTCCCCTGTGTGTCCCTCTCTCTCTCCCCCCTGTGTGTCCCTCTCTCCCCTGTGTGTCCCTCTCTCTCTCTCTCCCCTGTGTGTCCCTCTCTCCCCTGTGTGTCCCTCTCTCTCTCCCCTGTGTGTCCCTCTCTCTCTCCCCTGTGTGTCCCTCTCTCTCTCCCCCCTGTGTGTCCCTCTCTCCCCTGTGTGTCCCTCTCTCCCCTGTGTGTCCCTCTCTCTCTCTCTCCCCTGTGTGTCCCTCTCTCCCCTGTGTGTCCCTCTCTCTCTCTCCCCTGTGTGTCCCTCTCTCTCTCTCCCCTGTGTGTCCCTCTCTCTCTCTCCCCTGTGTGTCCCTCTCTCTCTCTCCCCTGTGTGTCCCTCTCTCCCCTGTGTGTCCCTCTCTCTCTCTCCCCTGTGTGTCCCTCTCTCTCTCCCCTGTGTGTCCCTCTCTCTCTCCCCTGTGTGTCCCTCTCTCTCTCCCCTGTGTGTCCCTCTCTCTCTCCCCTGTGTGTCCCTCTCTCTCTCCCCTGTGTGTCCCTCTCTCCCCTGTGTGTCCCTCTCTCTCTCTCCCCTGTGTGTCCCTCTCCCTCCCCTGTGTGTCCCTCTCTCTCTCCCCCCTGTGTGTCCCTCTCTCTCCCCTGTGTGTCCCTCTCTCTCCCCTGTGTGTCCCTCTCTCTCCCCTGTGTGTCCCTCTCTCCCCTGTGTGTCCCTCTCTCTCCCCTGTGTGTCCCTCTCTCTCCCCTGTGTGTCTCTCTCTCTCCCCTGTGTGTCTCTCTCTCTCCCCTGTGTGTCTCTCTCTCTCCCCTGTTCCCCTATCTCCCCCCTGTGTGCCCCTCTCCCTCTCCCCCCTGTGTGTCCCTCTCTCTCTCCCCCCTGTGTGTCTCTCTCCCCCCTGTGTGTCCCTCTCCCCCCTGTGTGTCCCTCTCTCTCTCTCCCCTGTGTGTCCCTCTCTCTCTCTCTCCCCTGTGTGTCCCTCTCTCTCTCCCCCCTGTGTGTCCCTCTCTCTCTCCCCCCTGTGTGTCCCTCTCTCTCTCCCCCCTGTGTGTCCCTCTCTCTCTCCCCCCCTGTGTGTCCCTCTCTCTCTCCCCCCTGTGTGCCCCTCTCTCTCTCCCCCCTGTGTGCCCCTCTCTCTCTCCCCCCTGTGTGTCCCTCTCTCTCTCCCCCTGTGTGTCCCTCTCTCTCTCCCCCTGTGTGTCCCTCTCTCTCTCTCCCCTGTGTGTCCCTCTCTCTCTCTCCCCTGTGTGTCCCTCTCTCTCTCCCCCCTGTGTGTCCCTCTCTCTCTCTCTCCCCTTTGTGTCCCTCTCTCTCTCCCCCCCCCTGTGTGTCCCTCTCTCTCTCCCCCCCCCCCTGTGTGTCCCTCTCTCTCTCCCCCCCCCCTGTGTGTCCCTCTCTCTCTCTCCCCTGTGTGTCCCTCTCTCTCTCTCCCCTGTGTGTCCCTCTCTCTCTCTCCCCTGTGTGTCCCTCTCTCTCCCCTGTGTGTCCCTCTCTCTCCCCTGTGTGTCCCTCTCTCTCCCCTGTGTGTCTCTCTCTCTCCCCTGTGTGTCTCTCTCTCTCCCCTGTGTGTCTCTCTCTCTCCCCTGTTCCCCTATCTCCCCCCTGTGTGCCCCTCTCCCTCTCCCCCCTGTGTGTCCCTCTCTCTCTCCCCCCCTGTGTGTCTCTCTCCCCCCTGTGTGTCCCTCTCCCCCCTGTGTGTCCCTCTCCCCCCTGTGTGTCCCTCTCCCCCCTGTGTGTCCCTCTCCCCCCTGTGTGTCCCTCTCTCTCTCTCCCCTGTGTGTCCCTCTCTCTCTCTCTCCCCTGTGTGTCCCTCTCTCTCTCTCCCCTGTGTGTCCCTCTCTCTCTCTCCCCTGTGTGTCCCTCTCTCTCTCCCCCCCTGTGTGTCCCTCTCTCTCTCCCCCCTGTGTGTCCCTCTCTCTCTCCCCCCTGTGTGTCCCTCTCTCTCTCCCCCCTGTGTGTCCCTCTCTCTCTCCCCCCTGTGTGCCCCTCTCTCTCTCCCCCCTGTGTGCCCCTCTCTCTCTCCCCCCTGTGTGTCCCTCTCTCTCTCCCCCCTGTGTGTCCCTCTCTCTCTCCCCCCTGTGTGTCCCTCTCTCTCTCCCCCCTGTGTGTCCCTCTCTCTCTCTCCCCTGTGTGTCCCTCTCTCTCTCCCCCCTGTGTGTCCCTCTCTCTCTCTCTCCCCTTTGTGTCCCTCTCTCTCTCCCCCCCCCCTGTGTGTCCCTCTCTCTCTCCCCCCCCCTGTGTCCCTCTCTCTCTCCCCCCCTGTGTGTCCCTCTCTCTCTCTCCCCTGTGTGTCCCTCTCTCTCCCCTGTGTGTCCCTCTCTCTCCCCTGTGTGTCTCTCTCTCTCCCCTGTGTGTCTCTCTCTCTCCCCTGTTCCCCTATCTCCCCCCTGTGTGCCCCTCTCCCTCTCCCCCCTGTGTGTCCCTCTCTCTCTCCCCCCTGTGTGTCTCTCTCCCCTGTTCCCCTCTCTCCTCCCTGTGTGTCCCTCTCCCCCCTGTGTGTCTCTCTCTCCCCTGTTTCCCTCTCCATGTTCTCACCTCCTCTGCACTGTTTGTATTGAGCACGATCACCAGACTCCCCGGGTCACAGTGCAGCCGCAGGAAGCCCCTCAGTACTCGGTCTATCCCCAGGCCCCGCGCGGTGATCACCAGCCCGTCCTCATGGAACAGGTCCAGGAACATCTGGTTCTCATGTTCCAGGAGAGGAGCCATCACTGACCGGAACTGGAAACCACTGTCTCCGAGGGCCGGAAACAGCTGTCATAGAGGGCCGGAAATAAGGACCATAGAGATGTAGATGAGGGACAGAGAGGCCCAGACAGGTCCTCCAAGGGCCAAACAGGGACCAGGACAATAAAGCTGCTCAGATAATAATAATAATAATAATAATAATAATAATAATAATTATTATTATTATTATTATTATTATCTTATCATTTCATATATGAATTAATATTTTTTAAATATAACCTTTATTAAGCCTTATTTAAATGTTCAAATTTTAAAGTAAAATTAAGATGATGAACAAATAATTATTCAGACTACGATACTAAATAGCTTATAAATGTGATATATTGGACATATATGCTAAGTTATAGAATAATGTGCAGTGCATGGTGTGTTTGTTACATCACTTCCTCAGAGCTGGATCGTGAGGGGTGTGTTTTGCAGTCAGTGGAGAGAGGGGTTGGGAAGGAATACAAAGTAATTGTAAAGATTGAAATTGACACCACACACTTCCTTCACATTGGCCCAGAAGAAGGTCCCTTGCATCATTCAATGCAACCACAGCTCTTTAGAAATGTAAATGGTTGACGTCTAGTTACGCCCCGTGCCTCTGTCTCTGAGCATTTCCAAATGAAACCTCTGAACGCGATGTCTGATAAATTATTTTCCCTCCTTAAATGTCTCCATAAACAGGGGCTAGGCTACCAGTAATGTAGGTTCTGCAATGCACCATGGTCCTCCTCTAAGGGGGCCCAGGGCTATGTCATTTTTTTATATAGCCAGCCCCCAGGCTTCCTTGACTGCACAGCCCACCTGGCTGGAAGTCGGTCCATGCGTGCTTATAAAATAGCATGTGTACTGAAGCTTAGGAGGTGGCATGCTGGAGATATGTATCGAGGAAGAGGTGGGACAGCTGGAAAGTGGAGCGCGTACTTGCTGGAGCTCTGCTGCAGGCAGAGGAGATTTGCAAAGGAAGGAGGTGAGGGAAGTAGAGTAGCTATGGGAAAGGGTCTTGACGAGGGGTGCTGTTATGGGAAGGGGTCTTGTGGAGGGGCACTGATTGAGATCGTAATGGAGGGGGCAACATATTTTTTGCACTGGGGCCCTCTATTTTCTAGCTCTGCCACTGTCCACAAGAGTTATCTCCTGAAAGCAGCTGAACCTTCACCATGGTTGACTCAGATCACTTTTTGCTCAGCAGTCTCTTTATGAACTGACAACATGTCTCTTTCTGGCTTTTCTTGCACTCTTTCTGCTGATTGGCTGATTTGTACTATTGTCTCACTGGAGATGGGGAGTCCGTCTGGAGTGTGGGTAGAGTGTTACTTTCCCACCTGAGCTCATTGGAAATGAGGGCTCCTTTAGAGATGTCTGTGGTGTTTGTAGATATGAAATAATGGCGGGTTCCCAAGGAGTTTGGTCTTTTCTTGTAATGTATTTCTAGAGCGAGGATCACATCTGGTCTCTGTCACTAGGCAGCACTGGCACATTCTGGAACTCCCACCAGTTAAGTCCTCGTACTGGGTGGGTATAACTATAAATATCTTATGTCTATGAAGTCCAGCTCTCACGCTTGTAATCATTGACCAGAAGTGACTTTGTTGTGTATGGGTGAGCAGATTTATTTGGAATTGAACAAAATGCCCGGCAGACATAAAATAGGAAACAAACAACACATCCTCATACTCAACTTAAACCTCCCTCCCCCTTGAGTCTCTTCCATTGTCTACTACTTAACAAAGGAAGGTACCATGGACATGATGCCGATACCACTGTAGTACATTTACAAGTAAAGCGTATTGTTGTCCATACACTGTTAAAAACAGTATGCAGTTTAAAATTCCCTCCCTCATTGGACCTCCCTCATTTGACCTCCCTAAATAGACCTCCCTCATTGGACCTCCCTCATTGGACCTCCCTCATTGGACCTCTTTCATTGGACCTCTCTCATTGGACCTCCCTCAGTGCACCTCCCTCATTAGACCTCCCTCATTAGACCTCCCTAATTGGACCTCCTTCATTGGACATCCCTGACCTCTGTCATTAGATCTCCCTCATTGGACCACCCTAGTTGGACCTCAGTTTTTAGACCTCCGTCGTTCAACCTCCCTCATCAGACCTCCCTTATTAGACCTCCCTCATTAGACCTACCTCATTAGACCTTCCCTACCTCCCTAAGTGGACCTCCCTCATAGGACCTTCCTCATTAGACCTCCCATGTTGGACCTCCCTCACTGGACCTCCCTCATTTTGTGTTATTAATTTAAAAGAGCTAGTTTCAAATATATACAGCAGTCCCGGATTTAAAATATATAATTTCAAAGAACTACTCCGGGCTAAATGTTTTTAGAATATAAAATGATACAAACCTCTAACTTATCTAATTATGTTTATAGTATCTGTAGTTACCAGGAGGGGGCGGGTGCAAATTTTGCTTTTGCGCTTCCTGGGCACCATTATTTTTATATATATGTATATACTAGAGACTTGCCTGTCAAAAAATAACGGCAATAATATTGTAAGGCCGGTAAATTTTGTTGGTGTTCTAAGATGATTCGGCGCACATTGCGAGCCTCGCGCTGAGCACCTTCGGCGCTCATTGCGAGGCTGTTGGTTGTTTGTGTGCTATGAGCATTGTTTTTTTTGCTAATGCTACTGAAATAATTAATAAAATAATACATCAATATACTTTACCTATTTTGAAGTAATATATGCAGGAAGCATTGTGCAGAAGAGCTGACAATCTGTTTTGATGTTGCTGCAGCATACAATGTGTGTTTTGAGGGCTGTGGAGCTGCTGTGTAAGCGTCAGTAATGTGTGTAGTGTAAATAGTGTGCGTGCGCGAGCCAGATCCGTTAGTAGCTGTGTACTTCCGCATTGTGTAAGTTAGTGTTGTAAAATGGCGCCTAATGTGTGGTATGCATCTGTGGCTGATTTGGCGTGCTTGTTCCTGGATCGCGTCCGTCTTTTTCAGAAAATCCGTATGTGTTTGGTGGTGTTTTGCGTCTTTAGGGTTGTGTAGCCTCGTTTCCGTTTTTTCCGTGGCCATTTTTTCTGTCGCTTAGGGGATTTTCGGGTGTCTAAACTCTTCTATTTCTGCTTAAATTGAGGTGTAACTTCAGTTTCCGAGGTCCTGGGTGCCCCCCCTTGCTGTCGGTAAGCTTTTTATGTATTTGTTGTGTGTATTTATTGTGTTTTTAATGTTTCCATGTGCGGGGGTTTCTGCGTCTCGTATTTGTTTCTCGTAAGTCCATAAATTTTGCGAGGTCCGCAGTTGCTGGCAAGGAGCGCCTTTGGCGCTCCATGCCAGCAGCTGAGGCCCTCGCTTTGCGAGCCCGCAGCGTTAGCAATAACCCACTTGCGCACAACTATATATGTGATCTTCAAGACAAAAGGAAAAAAAAGCCGCCACCCTATTGCAGATAATCCTCCAAGTATAAGTGTAAATACAGCACAAACATATACCATAGATATCCACTTCTGGTTGATAAATGCCAACTCACGTGACATTACCCCAACAATATGAGGTATCATAAAAATGACTCAGGAAACTGTTATTTTGCAAGGACAAAATATGCACAAAATGGCTTTTTTAATAAAATTTAAAAAAATATATAGAGAGTAATTTGCAGGTAAATAATTTCATGATGCAACAAAAAGGTAAAAAATCTGCTCGTTATTTGTTGCATTTTAAAATGAATTACTGATGGTATTGTAATCACTGGGTACGTTGGTATTATTTATTATTGTCTTTATTGATATCGCGCCAACATATTCCGGAGCGCTGTACAGAAGTTTAGTACATGGCAAAAAACAAACTTAACACCTTATAAAGAATGGAGGGCCCTGTTTTTGAGCTTATAATCAAATGTACATAGTGCTTGTTTCCAAGTCACTGACACACAATTAAAAACTCGCAAACTTACAATCTAAGGTGTCACGATCTACTGCTTCTCAGCCGGGCTTGATAAGGCTGTCATTGCCAAACCTACACAGCAGATCTACCAGATTCTTTTGATCTCTTCACTAAGACAGCTGATGTCTCTTACGTTAGATGTAGTCTTTAAGAATATGAATGCAGGCTCAGCATTATAAGAAATCAGAAACTGTTTTTATTTCTGTGGACAAGGGCTCATCTATAAGGCATCATAACAGCAACTTCATTCATACAGTCATTGCGGTTATCTTCTTACCTCCCTTTTTAGATAGGAGCATATCTGTCTTCAATATATGTCTTCCCTTGGCTTAGGAACATATATATATATATACTTTAAGACATTTAACCCAGCATTATCTCAACTGCCCTCAGATACACCAATACATCTCTCTCTCTCTGTCAGAAAAAACTCAACTGCCAACTGCTCTCTCCCCTCTCTGACAGTTACCACCGACCACACAACATTCTAAACCATTTAACTCCTTACACACTGGACACAATTAATCATATAGTCATCAACATAACATAACATAGCATAACATTTTACATATTTATTAACATGACATAACGCATATAGGATTATCAAATTAACATAAAAGCATATTAAACAACTAAACTTTTACTGACCCCAAAGGGGGTTCAGGGGAATCATGACAACTACTCCCCCCTTTTATTAGTGTAGCCTAGAGGATCATCCTGATGGATAATTCTCTAGCTACACTGTTTTTACTTGTCCTCCTGTCTAGAAAGTCAGTCCGCATTCTGATGGACTTTTCCTCGTCTATGTTGGATAGTAAAATTATAAGTCTGTAAGGCCAAGCTCCACCTCAGTAAACGGCCATTATCCCAAGCCACCTTAGATAACCAACATAGGGGATTATGGTCTGTAACCACAGTAAATTCCCTTCCATACAAGTAGTGTTGTAGCTTCTTAAGGGCCCATACCACAGCCAAACACTCCTTTTCAACTGCTGCATATGCCACCTCCCTGGGTAGCATCTTTCGGCTGAGATAGGCAATGGGGTGCTCACATCCCTGCTCATCCTTCTGACACAACACAGCCCCCAGTCCATATGTGGAAGCATCCGTTTGTACAATAAAGGGCTGTTGAAAGTCTGGAGCAGCTATTACAGGGGAGCAGGTGAGAGCATCCTTCAAGTCCTGGAAGGCAACTTCACAAGCAGAGATCCAGTCCACCAACTTGGGCATCCTCTTCTTTGTCAAGTTGTCAGAGGCTTGGCCATGGCACTGTACAAAGGAATAAACTTTCTATAATATCCTGTGGTCCCCAGGAAAGCCATTACCTGCTTCTTAGTTTGGGGGGTGGGCCATGCAGCTATCCCCTCAAACTATGCTGGTTCTGGCCTAATCTGCCCACTGCCCACCTAATGGCCTAAATACTGTACTTCAGCCCTGGCCCACTGACATTTGTCTGGGCGAATAGTCAATCTGGCCTCCTTTATAGTATCCAGTATACTTTTGATATGCTGAAGGTGATCCTCCCAAGTATTACTGAATATGGCGATGTCATCCAAGTAAGCCTGAGCATACCCTTGGTGCCCCTGTAATAATTGATCTATTAACCTCTGAAAAGTTGAAGGGGCATTCTTCATCCCAAATGGCATCACCTTGAATTGGTAAAGACCAAAGGGGGTGATGAAGGCCGACCTCTCTTTGGCTGTCTCAGCAAGGGGAATTTGCCAGTACCCCTTGGAGAGATCCAGAGTAGTGAGGTACTTGGCAGTACCTAGACGGTCTAACAACTCGTCCATGCGTGGAATAGGGAAAGGCATCAGTCTTGGTCCTGTCATTTAGCTTACGATAGTCCACACAGAAACGAGTGGTCCCATCTTTTTTATGCACCAGTACTACTGGGGAAGCCCACGGGCTATTGGAAAGTTCAATCACCCCTAATCTTAGCATCTCCCGCAGCTCATCAAAGATACTAGCCCTTACTGTCTCTGGTACCCGGTAGGAGGGCTGTTTTAATGGTGGGCAACCTTCTGTTATGACCTCATGCACTGCTAGAGGGGTACACCCCGGGCTAGTAGAGAATAGGGCATGGTAAGGGGCCAGGGTTTCAATCAGCTGCCTTTGGTAGTCTGCACTTAAATTCACGGACTGTCCTACCACCTCCCTCTGATTGTTGAGCCCAGCTGGGGCTAACAGGTCAGGTAGGACTCCTTCTTCTGGGTCACTGCCGGTAGGCAGACAAATAGCTAGCAAATGTTGGGGTCGCCTCTGGTATTCTTTCAGCCTGTTTATGTGGGCCACCCTTGTGACCTTTCTTTCAGGGTCTACAATTACCACATATGTATGAGGGTTCAATTTCTTAGTAATGGGGTAGGGCCCTCCCCAGATTGCTTTGAGCTTATCCTGTGGATGAGGGACTAACATCAAAATCTCTTGACCTACCTCCAGTTCCCTCTCCTTGGTTCCCCTATCATAGTATTTTTTGGCTTTGGCTTGAGCCTCTTGCATGTGGTCTCTAACCAACCCAGTTAACATGGCTAGTTTCTCCCTGAAAGCCAGGACGTATGAGGCCACCGAAACCTGGTTTCGCCCATAGTCACCTTCCCATGCTTCTCTGATCACGTTCAAAGGTACCCTTATCTGTCTACCATACAGGAGTTCAAAGGGAGAGAACCCCGTGGACTCCTGCGGTACTTCCCGGTAGGCAAAGAGAAGGTAGGAAAGTAGACGCTCCCAATCCTTCTCTTGTTCTGTGAAAGTACAGAGCATTTTCTTAAGGGTACCATTAAACCTCTCACAAAGACCGTTGGTCTGAGGATGATATGGGGAAGAACTCAGGTGTTTGATCCCACATAACTTCCATAACTGTTGGGTTACTTTAGCCATAAACTGGGTACCTTGGTCAGACAAGATCTCTTTAGGGAACCCTGTAACGGAGTTGGAACACGAAGTCCAGTATCTCCGCTGGTATACGGTAAAATATCCAAGAAGCACTGCAGTCTCACAAGCCCAGACCACCCATATTGGACGACACTCAATTGGGAGTCAAAGAATACTGTCTTTATTTGGTTATCCAGAAGTATATATACATCTCTTCCCACAGGTAATGCACATCCCCCTATTTGGCCACACAATACACATGGAGAGACAATAGGTGTGGTCACACCTCCCTGAGGCTACCTGGTTACTGGGGTACACACTGCCGCTGGGGAGGAAGGACGGCACCTTCTGCTCCCTGGGATACACACTGTCGCTGGGGAGGAAGGACTGCACCTTCAGCTCCCTGGGGTACCCACTGCCACTGGGGAGGAAGGACGGCACCTTCTGCTCCCTGTGGTTCACACTGCCGGTGGGGAGGAAGGACGACACCTTCTGCCCCCTGGGGTTCACACTGCCGCTGGGGAGGAAGGACAACACCTTCTGCCCCCTGGGGTTCACACTGCCGTGGGGGGGGGGGGGGAAGGACGACACCTTCGGCCCCCTGGGGTACACACTGCCACTGGGAGGGAAGGACAACACCTTAGGCTCCCTGTAGGGCCGGTAGAGAGACCTCGGTCCAATCTCTCTCTGCCATCTGGAGGGCATCCCAGGACCAGTCAATGAGGTCTGGTTCTGCTTGTCGGGTAGGTTGGGGCTGCACGAAGCTGAGCCGGTGTTGGTAGTCCTGCTCCTTTTCCCACTCCAGGGTTGCTAGGTGAGCCAGGTCTTGCTCTACCTCCTGGGGGTAATCCCAGTCATGCCTAGCCTTCCTCTCGTAGAAAATGTCCTGAAGTCTGGTCTGCGCAGGGCTCCCGAAGTCAGGCTCTGCAAAGGACTCCCATAACAAGCCTGGACCATCAAACTCCTCTCCCTCTGGCTTGTCATGCTCGGCTGTCCAGGGTCTATACTGTGCCATATACCACCAGAGCGCCTGGTAGGCATTCTCCAGCCATAGCTCCTGCCATACCCAGTGCTCTAGTTCCTTCACCCATTCCTCCAGGGGCTGCTCCCCCAGGATGGGCATCCGCAGGGCCACTTGTTTCTGCCACCGCTGCTCTTCACTGGGGAGACTCTCACCCCGCTGGTATTGTACATTATCCAGAGCCTGGTACCAAATGCCTTTCCTTAATGCATCCCTGTAATCCAGGTCCTCCTCCTCGTATAACACTGCTTGTTCCATTCCGAGGCTTGGCTTCTATCCCGTCACTGCCAACAAATGTAACGGAGTTGGAACACGAAGTCCAGTATCTCCGCTGGTATACAGTAAAATATCCAAGAAGCACTGCAGTCTCACAAGCCCAGACCACCCATATTGGACGACACTCAATTGGGAGTCAAAGATTACTGTCTTTATTTGGTTATCTAGAAGTATATATACATCTCTTCCCACAGGTAATACACAACCCCCTATTTGGCCACACAATAAACACATAGGGAGACAATAGGTGTGGTCACACCTCCCTGAGGCTACCTGGCTACTTTTATACAATACAGACATTGATTAGATTATCCTTCCCTTTGTTCCATCTTTCACACTTTGAACACTTTACACAATAGGGCTCTAGGAAACCCTAATAGGATTATGTATTATGCTACATATCTACAGTATAGCAATGTGATCATATTTTAACCATAAGAAATAAATAACCATAAAACAGGGTAAAACAGTGATGGGTTCCGTTACAAACCCCATTCGTGAGAACACCCCCAATAAAGCCTCTGCTACCTTCGTAGCTGAAATCTTAGACAAGGGAACAGCTTCAGGATATTGGGTGGCATAGTCTACTATGGTCAGAATGAACTGCTTCCCAGTCCTGCTGCTTCTAGCCAAGGGTCCTATCAGGACAATAGCCACTCTCTGGTAATGGTTGAAGAGGGACGCGGGTACCCCCTCCTGGGCGGCCATATCGCTGGCAGGCATCACAGGAATTACAGTAATTAGATACATCCCTGTTCAACCCCGGCCAGTAGAACACCCTAGTAAGGCGATGCCGTGTCTTCTTCACCCCCATGTGTCCAGCTACGGGTACCTCGTGGGCTATCTCGAGCAACCTCCCTCTAAACTTTTGGGGAACTACCATCTGCTTCTTAACTTCTCTCATCCCATTTCCCTCAGGTTCGGAGGTAATTCTGTACAGCAATCCTTCTTCCCACACATACTCATCTCCTTCAGGACCCTTCTCTCGCTTGTCATCCCTTTGCCTAGCCCCAGCCAAGGTCCCATCCTCCCATAATGCTACCTTAACTTCCCATACAGTAGCCCAACCCAAACCCGGTTCCCCAGCAGGTAATGGACTTACCCCAGTTTCCAGGTGACCGGCCTTAACCTCGTCGCTTGGACCATCCCTGGTAACCTTGGCAGCTTGCGATCTGGTCACAGCAGTGACATATTGGCTCTCTGGATGCCCCAAATCATTGCCCAACAAAACCTCAGCTGGGAGCCCATGCATAACTCCGACTTCACAAACTCCTTTCTCAGTGCCCCAATCCAACTGCAAACGGGCGACTGGGATGGAAATTATTTGGCCTACAGCCACCATGACCTCCATGGTCTTAGGAAGAATGGATGTACGTGGTACAATTTCCGGATGGACCACGGTCACTGCAGCTCCTGTATCTCGAAATCCCCTTGCCTCCTTTCCCTGGACCAAAACCTTTTGGAAATGCTGGTTCCTGTTGCCTCCTGAACCAGTCTGCACAGCATGGATGGGGTGATAGAAGCCCACCTCTCTGGGTCTGGTCTGTGTCACTCCAGACTCATCGATGTCCACATTCCACTCCCCCAGATAGTAGACTGGCTTAGTGGGGTGGCTGTCCACCCTGCGAGGCACATTGGGGCATTCTCTTTTCATATGCCCTGGTTGGTGACAACCATAGCACTCCAAACCCCTTGTGTTCCGAGTGATATGACGAGAGCTGGTAAGTACTGTGGGTCGAGGGGCCACTCCTGTGGTTCCCCCAGGGCAACTATCACTTTGCGGAACTGCAGGGCTAGGTCAGGTGGCTATAGGGCAATACGTTACAGGTGCTGGAGTTGGAGGTCCCACTTTAGTAGCATTGCTGGGGCCCTTAACTCCTGTCTCACCTCTAGTAGCCTCAAAATGATCTGATAGATGAGCAGTCTCCTCCCCTGTAGTGGGTTTTCGATCCTGTACCCAAACCTTTAACCTCTCAGGACAAATTGAGTAAAATTGCTCCAGCAGTATTAAGTCCATCGCTTTCTCCAGGGTAGTTACCTCCTTCCCCTTCCACCAACTGTGACAGGCATGCCTCATCCGAAAGATAACTTCAGTGTAAGTGTCGCCAGCACCCCTGGTCAAGGTTCGAATTCTTTTCATATAGGTTTCTGGGGTCACCGCATATCTGGCCAACAGCACCTTTTTCACCTCCTCATACATCTGCTGACCCTAAGGGATAGCTCTGAATGCTTCACTTGCCCTTCCACTTAGTCGGCTGACCAGAAGCCTAATCCACTCGGTTTTGGGTATTTGGTGTAGCTCACATTGCTGCTCAAAGTCCTGGCGGAACCCATCTATGTCCCCCTTTTCATCACAGAAATGTTTAAAGCTATTATACGCTGTCTTTATCCTGGCTGCTGTTGGATCCCTTACTTCAGTAGGACCGGATGACAGACAGGTAACCCTCTGTGGTTTCTCTCGCTGGACCTCTTGGCTGATGTGGGTCCGAAGGGCCATTAGTTGATCACCGGACAGACTCGCCGGCATCATAGCCCTCCACTTTTTAAATCTCTTACAAATTTCTTCCTCTTCATTAGAGGGTATCTCCAGAGCAAGGGCTGGATCTGGTGTGACTATTGCACCTTCCTCCTCTGTCTCCTGTCTTTCCTCCACCTGACGGAGCTCATCATTCAGTAGGAGTTCCTGGATCATCTCTGCCTTTTTGGTGGTCGCTGTTCTGTGGAGCCCTCTCTTCCGGTACAGGTCCCTGAGGCCTTCAATGGACATGCTGTCATATCTGGACATGCTGCTTGTCTTAGCTTATTAATGAAGAGATCCCACCGCTGCCACCAGCTGTCACGATCTACTGCTTCTCAGTCGGGCTTGATAAGGCTGTTATTGCCAAACCTACCCAGCAGAACTACCAGATTCTTTTGATCTCTTCACTAAGACAGCTGATGTCTCTTAAATTAGATGTAGTCTTTAAGAATATGAATGCAGGCTCAGCATTATAAGAAATCAGAAACTGTTTTTATTTCTGTGGACAAGGGCTCATCTATAAGGCATCATAACAGCAACTTCATTCATACAGTCATTGCTGTTATCTTCTTACCTCCCTTTTTAGATAGGAGCATATCTGTCTTCAATATATGTCTTCTTCCCTTGGCTTAGGAACATATATATATATATATACTTTAAGACATTCAACCCAGCATTATCTCAACTGCCCTCAGAGACACCAATACATCTCTCTCTCTGTCAGAAAAAACTCAACTGCCAACTGCTCTCTATCCTCTCTGACAGTTACCACCGACCACACAACATTCTAAACCATTTAACTCCTTACACACTGGACACAATTAATCATATAGTCATCAACATAACATAACATAGCATAACATTTTACATATTAATTAACATGACATAACACATATAGGATAATCAAATGAACATAAAAGCATATTAAACAACTAAACTTTTACTGACCCCAAAGGGGGTTCAGGGGAATCATGACATAAGGGTTTAGGTGTGATACAAGAGGGTGACAAATGCAAGATGGTGGTGTGAAAACAATTTGTTCAGTCAATTGGAGGTGTCTGTGTGTTGTACTGTAGAGTGTGGGTGGGAGTGTTATTAAGCTGTGGAGTGTGCAGTTGTAATTATAAAGGCTGAAGGTGATATGATTTTTTAAATAGGTGTGTTTTAAGTCATTTTTTAAAGGTTTTGGGGCAGGAAGATAATCTAATGGAGCGAGGCAAGGAGTTCCAAATAGTAGGGGCAGCACGAGAAAAGTCTTGAAGACGGGAGTGAGAGGAGGTGATGAGAGAGGAGGAAAGAAGAAGGTCGTTAGCAGAACAAAGGGGGCGGTTGGGAGAGTATTTTGAAACAAGAGCAGAGATATAACGGGGTGCACTGTTGTTGAGGGCTTTATGTGTTAGGGTCAAGATTTTAAATGTGATTCGGGAAGCTATGGGAAGCCAGTGGAGTGATTGACAGAGAGGAGCTGCAGACACTGAGCGTTTGGTATTGAAGATGAGTCTAGATGAGGCGTTCATTATGGATTGGAGGGGAGACAGACGAGAGATGGGTAGGCCAGCAAGGAGTGAATTGCAGTAGTCGAGTCGAGATATGATGAGAGAGTGTATTAGAATTTTAGCTGTGTCTTGTGTAAGATAATGATGAATCTTGGAGATGTTTTTTAGGTGGAACTGACAAGATTTTGTTATCGATTGGATGTGAGGAATAAAAGAGAGGACGGGATCCAGTAGAACCCCAAGACAACGGGCCTGGGAGGTGGGAGTGATGATGGTGTTGTCAACAGTGAGAGATATTTGAGGAGTGGAAGCTGTAGTAGAGGGTGGAAAGATTAGGAGTTCAGTCTTAGACATGTTGAGTTTAGGTTGACGGGCGGACATCCAGGAGGATACGCTAGATAGGCAGTTGGAAACATGAGCTAGAAGAGAGGGGGATAGATCGGGTGCAGAGAGGTAGATTTGAGTATCATCTGCATAGAGATGATACTGAAATCCAAAGGATTTTATGAAGGTGCCAAGGGAGGAGGTGTAGATGGAGAAGAGGAGGGGGCCTAGGACAGAACCTTGGGGAATGCCAACAGACAGGGGGAGAGGTGAAGAAGAGGTGCCAGAGAAGGAGACGCTAAATGTACGATCTGTTAGATAGGATGTGAACCATGAAAGAGCTGTGCCCTGGATGTCAAATGAGCGGAGAGTTTGGATTAGAAGAGGGTGGTCAACTGTGTCGAAGGCAGCAGAGAAATCCAGGAGAATTAGAATTGAGAAGTGACCATTTGATTTGGCAGTTAGCAAGTCATTGGTGACTTTGTGAGGGTTGTTTCCATTGAGTGTTGGGCACAGAAACCAGATTGGAAGGGGTCAAGAAGGGAATTGGAAGAAATAAATTGAGTGAGGTGATTGTAAACAAGCCGCTCAAGCAGTTTAGAAGCCAGGGGAAGTAGTGAGATAGGGCGGTAGTTGGAGGCAGAAGCTGGGTCAGATGAGGGCTTCTTGAGAATGGGTGTAATTATGGCGTATTTTAATGAGGATGGAAACCTGCCAGTGTTTAGGGAGAGGTTGAATAGGTGTGTGAGAGCTGGGATAAGTGCGGTGGATAGGGGAGGAATTAGCTGTGAAGTAATAGGATCATGTGAACATGTTGTAAGGTGATACGTTAATAATAACATAGATACTTCATCCTCGGTTACAGGGTCAAAGGAATCCATAGTGGAGGAGGGATTGGGGATTGTCGGCTTGTGGAAAGGATGGTGGGATAGGGCCAAGCTGGGAGGTGAGCTCATTTCGGATAGTGGCTGGCAAAGTCATCAGCAGTTAGACAGGAAGGGGCAGGAGGTGGGGGTGGGCAAAGGAGGGTGTTGATTGTAGCAAATAAACGTTTAGGGTTGGAGGACAGGTTTGATATTAGTGATGAGAAGTCGTGTTGTTTGGCAAGATTGAGGGCAGAGACATAGGAGTGCAAGGTAAACTTGTTGTGGAGAAAGTCTGCTGAAGTGCGAGATTTCCTCCATAATCGTTCTGCGGTGCGTGAGCATCTCTGTTGATAGCGCGTTTGTGTAGTGTGCCATGGTTGTGGATGAGAGCGAGGGCGTTTGCTTGTGATTATGGGGGCAAGAGAGTCAAGGGTGGAAGTTAGAGTAGTGTTGTACTGTGAAGTGGCGATGTCAGGGCAGGTAATGGTGGTGAGGGGACTGAGGAGGGGTTTTAGTACATTTGAAAATTGTTGTGGGTTGAGTGCTTGCAGGTTTCTGCGTGTTCTGGTGGCAGGATTTGAAGAAGGGCGGTGAGCGGAAGGTGAGGTGAGGGTGCAAGCTAGCAGTTGGTGGTCAGATAGGGGAAGTGAGGAGATGTCAAGGTTGGAGATGTGCAGAGATTAGTAAAAATAAGGTCAATGGAGTGTCCACCACTGTGAGTTGCTGAATCTGTCCATTGTGAGAGGCCAAGGGAAGAGGTAAGTGCAAGTAATTTTGCAGTTTTGGGGAGGTGGGGGTGTCAGTGGCTATGTTGAAATCGCCAAGAATGAGTGAAGGTATATTGGAGGAGAGAAAGTGAGGGAGCCAGGCGGCAAAGTTGTCCAGAAATTGAGAGGGTGATCCAGGCGGGCGATAGATCACAGCTACTCGCAGAGGGATGGGAGAGAGGATGCGAATAGTGTGGACTTCAAAAGATGAGAATTGAAGGGAGGGAACAGGGGGTATGCAGTGACAAGTGCAGCGAGAGGATAGCAGTATGCCCACACCTCCACCTTGTTTGTTCCCAGGTCTAGGAGTGTGGCTGAAGTGTAGACCACCATAAGAGAGTGCGGCAGGGGAGGCAGAGTCAGATGGAGTGAGCCAGGTTTCTGTGATAGCCAGTAAATTGAGGGAGTTGGAAATGAAGAGGTCATGAATGAAGGTAAGTTTATTGCAAACAGACCTTGCATTCCAGAGGGCACATGAGAAGGGCAAATTAGATGGTTTGTGACAAGTGATGGGTATTAGATTATGGGTGTTTGGGGCATTTGCTGCCCTGGGGACTCTGCGTGGCTGACAGCAGGTGGGAATGAGTGATGGGCCTGGGTTAGGGGATATATCCCCACAAGCCATCAGAAGAAGGAGAGAGAGTTAAAGGACATTTCTGCTTTCCAGCTTTAGGGGAGGGATGAGATAGTGACTGGAGGAAGGAGAGGATCTCATGGGAGCAGAGAAGAGGACCTCTCTCATTGGACCTCTCTCATTAAACCTCCCTTATGGACCTCCCTCATTAAACCTCCCTCAGTGGACCTAGCTCATTAAACCGCACCTCACTGAACCTCCCTCACTGGACCTCCCTCACTGGACCTCCCTCACTGGACCTCCCTCATTGGACCTCCCTCATTGGACCTCAATCATTAGAACTCCCTCATTGGACCTCCCTCATGGACCCCCCTCATTAAACCCCCCTCATTGGACCTCCCTCATTAAACCTCCCTCATGGACCTCCCTCACTGAATCTCCCTCATTGGACCTCCCTCATTGGACCTCTCTCATTAGAACTCCCTCATTGGACCCCCCTCATTAAACCTCCCTCATAGGACCTTCCTCATTGCACATAGATATCCCTTCAGAGAACCACTGTAGTACATTTATAAGTAAAACGTATTGTTGTCCATAGACTCTTAAAAACAATATGCAGTTTAAAATTCATAAAAGTAAATATTGTTCAATACTTTTCAAATTGTCTGTTTTCTCCTCAAGCAGAGCTGCCTTTCTGCTCCTCCCTGTGCCTTCTCAGGGGGTGTGGCCAGCTCTGCCTGTGGGCTGGGCTGTATTGTCACTGGTCCTGCCCCGTGACATGATTAGCTCTGCCCCATTAGATACACCGAGGTAACAGCTGTACCCTGCTTGCAGCCGCCCCTTAGGCCCCGTCCCTTTAAATTAATTCTGTAATATTATTTTTGTATTTTATTTATTTTTATTTTTCCTGCCCTTTCTGTATCTGCACAAATGTTCTAAACTTTTTAACCTCTCCGAGTCAGATTTGTGATTACTGGTATATGATATAAGGGGCTTATTACAATCAGGTGATTTTAATTTATATTTCACCTGCAGAGGGCAGTGTTGACTCATTTAATACAAACATGAAACGGTCCAATAAATCTGGGCCATTGGCTGACTCAGGAAACTGTTATTTTGCTACAAGGACAAAATATGCACACAATGGCTTTTTTAATAAAAAAATATATAGAGAGTAATTTGCAGGTAAATAATTTCATGATGCAACAAAAAGGTAAAAAATCTGCTCGTTATTTGTTGCATTTTAAAATGAATTACTGATGGTATTGTAATCACTGGCTACGTTGGTATAAAAGCTATAAAAATAATATGTTCTTCTACCAACAAGAAGTAAGTTGAAATGGACCTCCCTCATTAGACCTCCCTCATTAGACTTCCCTCATTAGACTTCCCTCATTAGACTTCCCTCATTGGATCTCCCTCATTGGACTTACCTCATTGGATCTCCCTCATGGACCTCCCTCATTAAACCTCCCTCATGGACCTCCATCATTAGACCTCCCTCGCTGGACCTCCCTCATTAAACCTCCCTCAGTGGACCTCCCTCATTAAACCTCCCTCAGTGGACCTCCCTCATTAAACCTCCCTCATGGACCTCCATCATTAGACCTCCCTCGCTGGACCTCCCTCATTAAACCTCCCTCAGTGGACCTCCCTCATTAAACCTCCCTCATTAGACCTCCCTCACTGGACCTCTCTCATTGGACCTCTCTCATTTGACCTCCCTCACTGGACTGTCCTCATTGAACCTCTCTCATTGGACCTCTCTCATTGAACCTCCCTCATGGACCTCCCTCATGGACCTCTCTCATTGGACCTCCCTCACTGGACTGTCCTCATTGAACCTCTCTCATTGGACCTCCCTCAGTGGACCTCCCTCATTAAACCTCCCTCATGGACCTCCCTCATTAGACCTCTCTCACTGGACCTTCCCTTAATTGGACCTCTCTCATTAGAACTCCCTCATTGGACCTCCCTCATTGGACCTCCCTCATGTGCCTCCCTCATTAGACGTCTCATTTGCGCTTCCTGGGCACCTTTTGTTTATATATATAAAAGACTAGTGCGGATAATCCTCCAAGTATAAGTGTAAACACAGCACAAACATATAACATAGATATCCACTTCTGGTTGATAAATTCCAACTCACGTGACATTACCCCAACAATATGAGGTATCATAAGCGTATGGGTGGAAAATCCACTAGCTCGTGGTCCACTGAGGCTTGATTTCTGGTAGTGAGGCTGTGTCTCCAAACTTCCCGTACAAAACGATGGACTCCACAGTGGGTCAAATTGATAATATTTATTTAGACCAATAATAGACAAATACCAAATAATGAGATTTCCACTGATCACATGGAACAATCTCTCAGCATAAAACATACGCGTTTCTCTCCACTGTCGGAGCTTCCTCAGTTAGTATAAAATATCACATGTAAATCTGTCTAAAAATACATGTCCAATCAGGTATTTAAAAAAAAAAGAGAACATGTATACAAAACAAGTCAAAATATGTGCCCCAATATATACCCCCTCACTTTACTTTACCTCAGTGATGTTATCTGGAGAGCCCTCGATCTTGTGACCCACTCCCTTTAAGTCCCGGACCCGAGTGGCGCTTTTTCCTCCAAATTACATCACTTCCGGGCCCCGGAACGTCATTTTCGGCGTACCCTTGGAGTCACTTTTGGCGCACCGGGACTAGCACTTGTAGGATTTTCTCCTTCATTTGGCGTTTACGGGTATGAAAAACATTTGCGGGCTTGAGGAAAGTGAGCAATTGTAAAGCGATTTGCGATTTTAGCCTTGCGAAAGTGAAAAATCAAAGGCTTTGGGAGGCTGTAAGTTACAAGTTTAACCATCGCCATTTTCTTAAGGCCGTAAATCGGAAGCCGATCGGAGCCCACAAAACGACTCCAATTGAATAGCAAATGGGAAACAAACAACACATCCTCATACTCAACTTAAACCTCCCTCCCCCTTTTTATTTTTATTAATATGTAAAAATCCCTCTAATGATTATGTTGACACCTCCAGGGTTGTCTAATCAGGCATCTGATCCCCCTAATCAGCAGGCAGCAACCGGGGAACAATATGAAGCCACTATTTACTTGCTCTTGCTTGCTCAACCAATCTCCTTGCAGCTTTCTGCCACATATCAGTGATACACTACATTCCCCAGGCTGCTTTGCACCACAGAAGGAACCCAGAGTTAATTCAAGAGTTTCAGCTAATCTAATTGACCAAAATAAATCATTTTACATTTGAGGCTAATTTAGCCTTGGTTTGGAGGGTGTTAACCTTGATTTCCAACTGTTAGAAATTACTAAAATCAGAAATGACTATTATTGCTAAACACTTACTCTGTATGCACAGGAAGGAAATTATGAAATTAAGGACGTGTATGAAAACATGTGACATCCCACAGTAGGGCAGAACTCATGTCTGCATCATTCCAAAACAAAATGGCTACAATGCCTGTGATTGGTCAAACTGAATATGACTGTTATGCTAATTTTAGAAGAGATTGGCTTGGGGTGTCAACTTTGAAAGACAACTGTTTGCAAATGTAAAAAATTCACCTGACTTTAAGGTGAGTGTTTAAATGTATGTTTTGGTATTTTTTTCATGCAAACTTTTCTTTTCCATACACTACTGATTCTCCTCCATCAGATGCATTCATAATCCAGCAAACGTAGATATCCCTTCAGAGAACCACTGTAGTACATGTAAAGCTTATTGTTGTCTTAAAACTCTTAAAAACAATATGCAGTTTAAAATTCATAAAAGTAAATATTGTTCAATACTTTTCAAATTGTCTATTTTCTCCTCAAGCAGAGCTGCCTTTCTGCTCCTCCCTGTGCCTTCTCAGGGGGTGTGGCCAGCTCTGCCTGTGGGCTGGGCTGTATTGTCACTGGTCCTGCCCCGTGACATGATTAGCTCTGCCCTATTAGATACACTGAGGTAACAGCTGTACCCTGCTTGCAGCCGCCCCTTAGGCCCTGTCCCTTTAAATTAATTCTGTCATATTATTTTTGTATTTTATTTATTTTTATTTTTCCTGTCCGTCCTGTATCTGCACAAATGTTCTAAACTTTTTAACCTCTCCGAGTCAGATTTGTGATTACTGGAATATGATTTAAGGGGCTTATTACAATCAGGTGATTCTAATTTATATTTCACCTGCAGAGGGCAGTGTCGGCTCATTTAATACAAACATGAAACGGTCCAATAAATCTGGGCCATTGGCTGACTCCGGAAACTGTTATTTTGCTACAAGGACAAAATAGGCACAAAATGGTTTTTTTAATAAAAAAATAAATATATATAGAGAGTAATTTGCAGGTAAATAATTTCATGATGCAACAAAAAGGTAAAAAATCTGCTCGTTATTTGTTGCATTTTAAAATTAATTACTGATGGTATTGTAATCACTGAGTACGTTGGTATAAAAGCTATAAAAATAATATGTTCTTCTACCAACAAGAAGTAACTTGAAATGGACCTCCCTCGTTAGACCTCCCTCATTAGACTTCCCTCGTTAGACCTCCCTCATTGGACTTACCTCATTGGATCTCCCTCATTGGACCTCCCTCATTGTACCTTCCTCATTAGACCTCCCTCATTAGACCTTCCCTACCTCCCTCATTAGATATCCCTCACTGGACCTCCCTCATGGACCTCCCTCATTAAACCTCCCTCATGGACCTCCCTCACTGGACCTCCCTCATTAAACCTCCCTCAGTGGACTTCCCTCATTAAACCTCCCTCATGGACCTCTCTCATTGGACCTCCCTCACTGGACCTCCCTCACTGGACCTCCCTCACTGGACCTCCCTCATTGGACCTCCCTCATGGACCTCCCTCATTAAACCTCCCTCATTGGACCTCCCTCAGTGGACCTCCCTCATTGGACCTCCCTCAGTGGACCCCCCTTATTGGACCTCCCTCATTAGACCTCCCTCATTAGACATCCCTTATTGGACCTCCCTAGTTGGACCTCTCTCATAAGACCTCCCTCATAGTACCTCCCTCATTTCACCTCCCACAGTGGACCTTTCTCATTGGACCTCCCTCATTAGACCTCCCTCACTGGACCTCCCTCATTAAACCTCCCTCGCTGGACCTCCCTCATTAAACCTCCCTCAGTGGACCTCCCTCATTAAACCTCCCTCATTCGACCTCCCTCACTGGACCTCTCTCATTGGACCTCTCTCATTTGACCTCCCTCACTGGACTGTCCTCATTGAACCTCTCTCATTGGACCTCTCTCATTGAACCTCCCTCATGGACCTCCCTCATTAAACCTCCCTCAGTGGACCTCCCTCATTAAACCTCCCTCATGGACCTCCCTCATTAGACCTCTCTCACTGGACCTTCCCTTAATTGGACCTCTCTCATTAGAACTCCCTCATTGGACCTCCCTCATGTGCCTCCCTCATTAGACGTCTCATTTGCGCTTCCTGGGCACCTTTATTTTTATATATATATGTATATATCTAAAAGACAAAAGGAAACAAAAGGCACCACCCCAGTGCAGATAATCCTCCAAGTATAAGTGTAAACACAGCACAAACATATACCATAGATATCCACTTCTGGTTGATAAATTCCAACTCACGTGATATTACCCCAACAATATGAGGTATCATAAGCGTATGGGTGGAAAATCCACTAGCTCGTGGTCCACTGAGGCTTGATTTCTGGTAGTGAGGCTGTGTCTCCAAACTTCCCGTACAAAACGATGGACTCCACAGTAGGTCAAATTGATAATATTTATTTAGACCAATAATAGACAAATACCCAATTATGAGATTTCCACTGATCACATGGAACAATCTCTCAGCATAAAACATACGCGTTTCTCTCCACTGTCGGAGCTTCCTCAGTTAGTATAAAATATCATATGTAAATATGTCTAAAAATACATGTCCAATCAGGTATTTAAAAAAAAAAGAGAACATTGTAACGGATCTACTGGCACCCCGACCGGGTACCTCCGTTGATAGACGCGTCCTAGTTTGCGTCGAGGCCTACAAGCACTGCACCGGACACCAAAACCACCACAGACTCCAAGGATAGTACATCAGGAACAAGCGTTTAGTAGTTACAGCTCAAGGGAGTATGCAAAAGCATAGCAATCCCCAGTATGATAGCGATCCCCTCCAATAACGCGACGAGACTACGTTTTGAAGGGTCAAGAGGAACTATCCTTTAATGATAGGGGATCTCCTTTTATGCAATGGTGCCCTCTGAAGGGCTACACCCACATAATTATCACAACAGCCAATTATATACATGGTTCAACCCCCACGTCTCCTCCCCTCAGATAACAGGTAACACAATTAAAACAGACACAATTTTAACCACATTCTGGATGTACCCCAAATACAGGGGGTACACCTTTAAGTCCCGCACCATTCAATATCTCTCACCCAGGGGAACAACATATACAAAAATGGCATGAATCAGACCAGGGGTTCAAAAGTTAGTAAAAGTATGTTTTTACACATAACACACAGACATTGCACATATCCCCCATACAATACACATATAGGACAATAGGTGAGTCACACCTCCCTGGCAACTTGGATACAATCAGACATTGATTCAATTACACTTCTTTGTTCTTATCAGAGAATGAAAACACTTTGGAAAATGCAAGGATCCTTTACAACTTTCTTATCTCTTGAATCTCTGTAACAGGATTATCTATTAGCCTAGGTCTGCAAAAGTCTGGCTAATATTCTGAGCCAATATATTCTGTAGAACATAAAACAACATATCTACAGTACAGCAATATGATCATATTTTAACCAAGAATTGAATAATCATAAAACAGTTTAAAACAGTGATGGGTTCCGCTACACACCTCCCCCGTGACCATAAGCCGGCATACACAGTCTGATCCCAACGGATCGGCCTGGGGATGTCCGGACAAAAGTATTTGTTGGTCAATTCTCTAGTTTGACAACCCATCAGCATTACTGCAATTCACATTTACTCACATTTCCCATATCCCCAGATAGCTGGGATCTGAGCGCACAAAACCACCGAATAGCGCTCAGATCCTCTTCACACAGTTCAATTGCCATGTAGCTAAAGTCTTTCCCATAGTCTTTCATTATATGAATGGGCTTCATGGCACAGTTATCTGGGGTATCATGGTTCACACAGGGCAAGTACCGAATGACCCCCCTGTATGTAAAGGGCCAGAATGAGTGACTTACACTCTGGTATGGCCGAACACTGGTTCCAAAGGGCAATATGTACCAGGGCCATAGTCGCAGGGCAGGAGGCTGGCAAACAGTCCTCTCCAAGCCAAAGTGGCGAAGGGCACTTCGTCACACATCTCTCCTTTGGGGGGAAGTCTAACCAGGTACCTGGATATTTTGCTGTGGTGATGGGGCAACACGCTGCGGGGACTTGAGGGGCAGAGGCCAGGGGCACTCTGCCCTGATGCCAGCTCTTCTGCTGGTATAACCTGCAGGACATCCTGCTCTGTACAAGGGACAAAGGGAGGGCAGAGGCCGACTGCACTCTGCCCCGCTGTCAGCTCTTCTGCTGGGGTACTTGGGACATATTCCGGCTCAGTAGCCAGGGAAACGTGGGGGTCAGTGGGGGTTAACATTTCCTCTGTTAACCCTGGGGCCACATTAGAAGTTAGCTGGGGAGGGGAATTTGTACTTACCCCCTCCTCCGGTTGTCCCAGTGACGGTAGTTGGGGATCTGGACAAGCTGTGGGCGCAGAGACCACGGTCCCATCTGCGCTGTCTGGGAGATTGGTGTCTCCCCTGGTTAGGGTAAACTGTCGCTGGGGGGGAAGGACGACACCTTCTGCCCCCTGTGTTTCACACTGCCGCTGGGGGGGAAGGACGACACCTTTGGCCCCCTGGGGTACCCACTGCCGCTGTGGAGGAAGGTCGACACCTTCTGCTCCCTGGGGTACACACTGCCGCTGGGGGGGAAGGACGACACCTTCTGCCCCCTGGGGTTCACACTGCCGCTGAGGGGGAAGGACGACACCTTCTGCCCCCTGGGATTCACACTGCCGCTGGGGGGAAAGGACGACACCTTCTGCCCCCTGGGGTTCACACTGCTGCTGGGGGGGAAGGATGACACCTTCGGCCCCCTGAGGTACACACTGCCGCTGGGGAGGAAGGACGACACCTTCGGCTCCCTGGGGAACACACTGCCGCTGGGGAGGAAGGACAACACCTTCGGCTCCCTGGGGTACACACTGGCGCGGGGGGGGGAAGGACGACACCTTCGGCCCCCTGGGGTACACACTGCTGCTGGGGAGGAAGGACGACACCTTCAGCTCCCTGGGGTACACACTGTTGCTGGGGGGGAAGGCCGACACCTTCAGCTCCCTGGGGTACACACTGCCGCTGGGGAGGAAGGACGACACCTTCAGCTCCCTGGGGTACACACTGCTGCTGGGGGGAAAGGATGACACCTTCGGCCCCCTGGGGTACACACTGCCGCTGGGGAGGAAGGACGACACCTTCGGCTCCCTGGGGAACACACTGCCGCTGGGGAGGAAGGACAACACCTTCTGCCCCCTGGGGTTCACACTGCTGCTGGGGGGGAAGGACGACACCTTCTGCCCCCTGGGGTTCACACTGCCGCTGGAGGTCATCCCAGGACCAGTCAATGAAGTCTGGTTCTGCTTGTCGAGTAGGTTGGGGCTGCACAAGGCTGAGCAGGTGTTGGTAGTCCTGCTCCAGCTCCCACTCTCTCGTTACCAGGTGGGTCATGTCTTTGCTCACCTCGCCTTCGTCATCCCAGACATACATGCCCATCCGGTAGTCGTAGATGTCCCAAAACCTAGACCCCTCCGTGCTGCCAAGATCAATATCGTCCTCCAAGGCATCCCATAATAAACCCGGGCCATCATAATCATCCCCCTCCGGTAAGTCGTGTTCAGACGTCCAGGGGGTAAGTCGAACGGTATGCCACCAGAGGGCCTGGTATGCGTTGTCTAGCCAGATCTCTCGCCATACCAGGGTTTCTAGTCTTGTCACCCACTCATCCAGGGGCTGCTCTCCCAATAGATACATCCGCATCGCCACACGCTTCTGTAGCCGCTGCTCATCACTGGGGAGACTCTCACCTCGCCGCCATTGGGCATCTTCCAGGGCATCATACCAGAGTTCCTTTCTGTCTGCATCCCTGTAGTCCGCGGCCGCCTCCTCCTCCTCATCATGAAACGCTTTCTGAAAACTAGCCGGTTCCATCCTGCTGTAGCCAGGGGCGCTGTACGGATACTAGCGTTGCCCTCAATTTGTAACTCCAAACGTTACCGGTGTCTCCGTGCTGCTTTTCCTCTTACTAGGAAGCCATCCCACCACTGCCAGCCAATGTAACGGATCTACTGGCACCCCGACCGGGTACCTCCGTTGATAGACGCGTCCTAGTTTGCGTCGAGGCCTACAAGCACTGCACCGGACACCAAAACCACCACAGACTCCAAGGATAGTACATCAGGAACAAGCGTTTAGTAGTTACAGCTCAAGGGAGTATGCAAAAGCATAGCAATCCCCAGTATGATAGCGATCCCCTCCAATAACGCGACGAGACTACGTTTTGAAGGGTCAAGAGGAACTATCCTTTAATGACAGGGGATCTCCTTTTATGCAATGGTGCCCTCTGAAGGGCTACACCCACATAATTATCACAACAGCCAATTATATACATGGTTCAACCCCCACGTCTCCTCCCCTCAGATAACAGGTAACACAATTAAAACAGACACAATTTTAACCACATTCTGGATGTACCCCAAATACAGGGGGTACACCTTTAAGTCCCGCACCATTCAATATCTCTCACCCAGGGGAACAACATATACAAAAATGGCATGAATCAGACCAGGGGTTCAAAAGTTAGTAAAAGTATGTTTTTACACATAACACACAGACATTGCACATATCCCCCACACAATACACATATAGGACAATAGGTGAGTCACACCTCCCTGGCAACTTGGATACAATCAGACATTGATTCAATTACACTTCTTTGTTCTTATCAGAGAATGAAAACACTTTGGAAAATGCAAGGATCCTTTACAACTTTCTTATCTCTTGAATCTCTGTAACAGGATTATCTATTAGCCTAGGTCTGCAAAAGTCTGGCTAATATTCTGAGCCAATATATTCTGTAGAACATAAAACAACATATCTACAGTACAGCAATATGATCATATTTTAACCAAGAATTGAATAATCATAAAACAGTTTAAAACAGTGATGGGTTCCGCTACAAACATGTATACAAAACAAGTCAAAATATGTGCCCCAATATATACCCCCTCACTTTACTTTACCTCAGTGATGTTATCTGGAGAGCCCTCGATCTTGTGACCCTCTCTCATCAAGTCCCGGACCCGAGTGGCGCTTTTTCCTCCAAATTACATCACTTCCGGGCCCCGAAACGTCATTTTCGGCGTACCCTTGGAGTCACTTGTGGCGCACCGGGACTAGCACTTGTAGGATTTTCTCCTTCATTTGGCGTTTACGGGTATGAAAAACATTTGCGGGCTTGAGGAATGTGAGCAATTGTAAAGCGATTTGCGATTTTAGCCGCGCGAAAGTAAAAGATCAAAGGCTTTGGGAGGCGGTAAGTTACAAATTTAACCATCGCTATTTTCTCAAGGCCGTAACTCGGAAGCCGCTCGGAGCCCACAAAACGACTCCAATTAAATAGCAAATGGGAAACAAACAACACGTCCTCATACTCAACTTAAACCTCCCTCCCCCTTTTTATTTTTATTAATATGTAAAAATCCCTCTAATGATTATGTTGACACCTCCAGGGTTGTCTAAACAGGCATCTGATCCCTCTAATCAGCATGCAGCAACCGGGGAACAATATGAACCCACTATTTACTTGCTCTTGCTTGCTCAACCAATCTCCTTGCAGCTTCCTCCTTGCAGCTTCCTGCCACATATCAGTGATACACTACATTCCCCAGGCTGCTTTGCACCACAGAAGGAACTCAGAGTTAATTCAAGAGTTTCAGCTAATCTAATTGACCAAAATAAATCATTTTAAATTTGAGGCTAATTTAGCCTTGGTTTGGAGGGTGTTAACCTTGATTTCCAACTGTCAGAAATTACTAAAATCAGAAATGACTATTATTGCTAAACACTTACTCTGTATGCACAGGAAGGAAATTATGAAATTAAGGACGTGTATGAAAACATGTGACTTCCCACAGTAGGGCAGAACTCATGTCTGCATCATTCCAAAACAAAATGGATACAATGCCTGTGATTGGTCAAACTGAATATGACTGTTATGCTAATTTTAGAAGAGATTGGCTCAACTTTGAAAGCCAACTGTTTGCAAATGTAAAAAATTCAGCTGACTTTAAGGTGAGTGTTTAAATGTATGTTTTGGTATTTTTTCATGCAAACTTTTTTTTCCCATACACTACTGATTCTCCTCCATCAGATGCATTCATAATCCAGCAAACGTAGATATCCCTTCAGAGAACCACTGTAGTACATGTACAAGTGAAGCTTATTGTTGTCTTAAAACTCTTAAAAACAATATGCAGTTTAAAATTCATAAAAGTAAATATTGTTCAATACTTTTCAAATTGTCTATTTTCTCCTCAAGCAGAGCTGCCTTTCTGCTCCTCCCTGTGCCTTCTCAGGGGGTGGCCAGCTCTGCCTGTGGGCTGGGCTGTATTGTCACTGGCCCTGCCCCGTGACATGATTAGCTCTGCCCTATTAGATACACTGAGGTAACAGCTGTACCCTGCTTGCAGCCGCCCCTTAGGCCCCGTCCCTTTAAATTAATTCTGTCATATTATTTTTGTATTTTATTTATTTTTATTTTTCCTGTCCATCCTGTATCTGTACAAATGTTCTAAACTTTTTAACCTCTCCGAGTCAGATTTGTGATTACTGGTAAATGATTCAGAATATTCCACAGAAACACAGCTGGATGCAGTTTTATATCAAGCCCAGATATCTCAATACACACTGCTACACAGAATATTCCACAGAAACACAGCTGGATGCAGTTTTAAATCAAGCCCAGATATCTCAATACACACTGCTACACAGAATATTCCACAGAAACACAGCTGGATGCAGTTTTAAATCAAGCCCAGATATCTCAATACACACTGCTACACAGAATAATCCACAGAAACACAGCTGGATGCAGTTTTAAATCAAGCCCAGATATCTCAATACACACTGCTACACATTATATTCCACAGAAACAAAGCTGGATGCAGTTTTAAATCAAGCCCAGGTAATTTCAGAAGAACAGCCTCTCACCTGATCCATTTCTACATCTACATCTACAATGGAATATTTCATATTATTCATATCTGTGTTATGATAATTGCTGAGATAGATTTATTTCTGTTAAATTGAAGTGCTATTATCAGGATATGTTACTGTTGATTTGTAAACCAAAATACTCTGTGTTCACTCACCCAAATTTATTGCTCCTATCTCTCCACCCACCTAAATAACCCCCTCTCTGTCTCACAGATATCTCAATACACACTGCTACACTGAATATTTCACAGAAACACAGCTGGATGCAGTTTTAAATCAAGCCCAGATATCTCAATACACACTGCTACACAGAATATTCCACAGAAACACAGCTGGATGCAGTTTTAAATCAAGCCCAGATATCTCAATACACACTGCTACACTGAATATTCCACAGAAACACAGCTGGATGCAGTTTTAAATCAAGCCCAGATATCTCAATACACACTGCTACACAGAATATTCCACAGAAACACAGCTGGATGCAGTTTTAAATCAAGCCCAGATATCTCAATACACACTGCTACACAGAATATTCCACAGAAACACAGCTGGATGGAGTTTTAAATCAAGCCCAGGTAATTTCAGAAGTACAGCCTCTTACCTGATCCATATCTACATCTACATCTACAATGGAATATTTCATATTATTCATATCTGTGTTATGATAATTGCTGAGATAGATTTATTTCTGTTAAATTGAAGTGCTATTATCAGGATATGTTACTGTTGATTTGTAAACCAAAATACTCTGTGTTCACTCACCCAAAATTATTGCTCCTATCTCTCCACCCACCTAAATAACCCCCTCTCTGTCTCACAGATATCTCAATACACACTGCTACACTGAATATTCCACAGAAACACAGCTGGATGCAGTTTTAAATCAAGCCCAGATATCTCAATACACACTGCTACACTGAATATTCCACAGAAACACAGCTGGATGCAGTTTTAAATCAAGCCCAGATATCTCAATACACACTGCTACACTGAATATTCCACAGAAACACAGCTGGATGCAGTTTTAAATCAAGCCCAGATATCTCAATACACACTGCTACACAGAATATTCCACAGAAACACAGCTGGATGCAGTTTTAAATCAAGCCCAGGTAATTTCAGAAGAACAGCCTCTCACCTGATCCATATCTACATCTACATCTACAATGGAATATTTCATATTATTCATATCTGTGTTATGATAATTGCTGAGATAGATTTATTTCTGTTAAATTGAAGTGCTATTATCAGGATATGTTACTGTTGATTTGTAAACCAAAATACTCTGTGTTCACTCACCCAAAATTATTGCTCCTATCTCTCCACCCACCTAAATAACCCCCTCTCTGTCTCACAGATATCTCAATACACACTGCTACACTGAATATTCCACAGAAACACAGCTGGATGCAGTTTTAAATCAAGCCCAGATATCTCAATACACACTGCTACACTGAATATTCCACAGAAACACAGCTGGATGCAGTTTTAAATCAAGCCCAGATATCTCAATACACACTGCTACACTGAATATTCCACAGAAACACAGCTGGATGCAGTTTTAAATCAAGCCCAGATATCTCAATACACACTGCCACACAGAATATTCCACAGAAACACAGCTGGATGCAGTTTTAAATCAAGCCCAGGTAATTTCAGAAGAACAGCCTCTCACCTGATCCATATCTACATCTACATCTACAATGGAATATTTCATATTATTCATATCTGTGTTATGATAATTGCTGAGATAGATTTATTTCTGTTAAATTGAAGTGCTATTATCAGGATATGTTACTGTTGATTTGTAAACCAAAATACTCTGTGTTCACTCACCCAAATTTATTGCTCCTATCTCTCCACCCACCTAAATAACCCCCTCTCTGTCTCACAGATATCTCAATACACACTGCTACACTGAATATTCCACAGAAACACAGCTGGATGCAGTTTTAAATCAAGCCCAGATATCTCAATACACACTGCTACACTGAATATTCCACAGAAACACAGCTGGATGCAGTTTTAAATCAAGCCCAGATATCTCAATACACACTGCTACACTGAATATTCCACAGAAACACAGCTGGATGCAGTTTTAAATCAAACCCAGATATCTCAATACACACTGCTACACAGAATATTCCACAGAAACACAGCTGGATGCAGTTTTAAATCAAGCCCAGATATCTCAATACACACTGCTACACTGAATATTCCACAGAAACACAGCTGGATGCAGTTTTAAATCAAGCCCAGATATCTCAATACACACTGCTACACTGAATATTCCACAGAAACACAGCTGGATGCAGTTTTAAATCAAGCCCAGATATCTCAATACACACTACTACACAGAATATTCCACAGAAACACAGCTGGATGCAGTTTTAAATCAAGCCCAGGTAATTTCAGAAGAACAGCCTCTCACCTGATCCATATCTACATCTACATCTACAATGGAATATTTCATATTATTCATATCTGTGTTATGATAATTGCTGAGATAGATTTATTTCTGTTAAATTGAAGTGCTTTTATCAGGATATGTTACTGTTGATTTGTAAACCAAAATACTCTGTGTTCACTCACCCAAATTTATTGCTCCTATCTCTCCACCCACCTAAATAACTCCCTCTCTGTCTCACAGATATCTCAATACACACTGCTACACTGAATATTCCACAGAAACACAGCTGGATGCAGTTTTAAATCAAGCCCAGATATCTCAATACACACTACTACACAGAATATTCCACAGAAACACAGCTGGATGCAGTTTTAAATCAAGCCCAGGTAATTTCAGAAGAACAGCCTCTCACCTGATCCATATCTACATCTACATCTACAATGGAATATTTCATATTATTAATATCTGTGTTATGATAATTGCTGAGATAGATTTATTTCTGTTAAATTGAAGTGCTATTATCAGGATATGTTACTGTTGATTTGTAAACCAAAATACTCTGTGTTCACTCACCCAAATTTTTTGCTCCTATCTCTCCACCCACCTAAATAACCCCCTCTCTGTCTCACAGATATCTCAATACACACTGCTACACTGAATATTCCACAGAAACACAGCTGGATGCAGTTTTAAATCAAGCCCAGATATCTCAATACACACTGCTACACTGAATATTCCACAGAAACACAGCTGGATGCAGTTTTAAATCAAGCCCAGATATCTCAATACACACTGCTACACAGAATATTCCACAGAAACACAGCTGGATGCAGTTTTAAATCAAGCCCAGATATCTCAATACACACTGCTACACTGAATATTCCACAGAAACACAGCTGGATGCAGTTTTAAATCAAGCCCAGATATCTCAATACACACTGCTACACAGAATATTCCACAGAAACACAGCTGGATGTAGTTTTAAATCAAGCCCAGGTAATTTCGAAGAACAGCCTCTCACCTGATCCATATCTACATCTACATCTACAATGGAATATTTCATATTATTCATATCTGTGTTATGATAATTGCTGAGATAGATTTATTTCTGTTAAATTGAAGTGCTATTATCAGGATATGTTACTGTTGATTTGTAAACCAAAATACTCTGTGTTCACTCACCCAAATTTATTGCTCCTATCTCTCCACCCACCTAAATAACCCCCTCTCTGTCTCACAGATATCTCAATACACACTGCTACACTGAATATTCCACAGAAACACAGCTGGATGCAGTTTTAAATCAAGCCCAGATATCTCAATACACACTGCTACACTGAATATTCCACAGAAACACAGCTGGATGCAGTTTTAAATCAAGCCCAGATATCTCAATACACACTGCTACACTGAATATTCCACAGAAACACAGCTGGATGCAGTTTTAAATTAAACCCAGATATCTCAATACACACTGCTACACAGAATATTCCACAGAAACACAGCTGGATGCAGTTTTAAATCAAGCCCAGATATCTCAATACACACTGCTACACTGAATATTCCACAGAAACACAGCTGGATGCAGTTTTAAATCAAGCCCAGATATCTCAATACACACTGCTACACTGAATATTCCACAGAAACACAGCTGGATGCAGTTTTAAATCAAGCCCAGATATCTCAATACACACTACTACACAGAATATTCCACAGAAACACAGCTGGATGCAGTTTTAAATCAAGCCCAGGTAATTTCAGAAGAACAGCCTCTCACCTGATCCATATCTACATCTACATCTACAATGGAATATTTCATATTATTCATATCTGTGTTATGATAATTGCTGAGATAGATTTATTTCTGTTAAATTGAAGTGCTTTTATCAGGATATGTTACTGTTGAATTGTAAACCAAAATACTCTGTGTTCACTCACCCAAATTTATTGCTCCTATCTCTCCACCCACCTAAATAACTCCCTCTCTGTCTCACAGATATCTCAATACACACTGCTACACTGAATATTCCACAGAAACACAGCTGGATGCAGTTTTAAATCAAGCCCAGATATCTCAATACACACTACTACACAGAATATTCCACAGAAACACAGCTGGATGCAGTTTTAAATCAAGCCCAGATATCTCAATACACACTGCTACACAGAATATTCCACAGAAACACAGCTGGATGCAGTTTTAAATCAAGCCCAGGTAATTTCAGAAGAACAGCTTCTCACCTGATCCATATCTACATCTACATCTACAATGGAATATTTCATATTATTCATATCTGTGTTATGATAATTGCTGAGATAGATTTATTTCTGTTAAATTGAAGTGCTATTATCAGGATATGTTACTGTTGATTTGTAAACCAAAATACTCTGTGTTCACTCACCCAAATTTATTGCTCCTATCTCTCCACCCACCTAAATAACCCCCTCTCTGTCTCACAGATATCTCAATACACACTGCTACACTGAATATTCCACAGAAACACAGCTGGATGCAGTTTTAAATCAAGCCCAGATATCTCAATACACACTGCTACACTGAATATTCCACAGAAACACAGCTGGATGCAGTTTTAAATCAAGCCCAGATATCTCAATACACACTGCTACACAGAATATTCCACAGAAACACAGCTGGATGCAGTTTTAAATCAAGCCCAGATATCTCAATACACACTGCTACACTGAATATTCCACAGAAACACAGCTGGATGCAGTTTTAAATCAAGCCCAGATATCTCAATACACACTGCTACACAGAATATTCCACAGAAACACAGCTGGATGCAGTTTTAAATCAAGCCCAGATATCTCAATACACACTGCTACACTGAATATTCCACAGAAACACAGCTGGATGCAGTTTTAAATCAAGCCCAGATATCTCAATACACACTGCTACACAGAATATTCCACAGAAACACAGCTGGATGTAGTTTTAAATCAAGCCCAGGTAATTTCGAAGAACAGCCTCTCACCTGATCCATATCTACATCTACATCTACAATGGAATATTTCATATTATTCATATCTGTGTTATGATAATTGCTGAGATAGATTTATTTCTGTTAAATTGAAGTGCTATTATCAGGATATGTTACTGTTGATTTGTAAACCAAAATACTCTGTGTTCACTCACCCAAATTTATTGCTCCTATCTCTCCACCCACCTAAATAACCCCCTCTCTGTCTCACAGATATCTCAATACACACTGCTACACTGAATATTCCACAGAAACACAGCTGGATGCAGTTTTAAATCAAGCCCAGATATCTCAATACACACTGCTACACTGAATATTCCACAGAAACACAGCTGGATGCAGTTTTAAATCAAGCCCAGATATCTCAATACACACTGCTACACTGAATATTCCACAGAAACACAGCTGGATGCAGTTTTAAATCAAGCCCAGATATCTCAATACACACTGCTACACAGAATATTCCACAGAAACACAGCTGGATGCAGTTTTAAATCAAGCCCAGATATCTCAATACACACTGCTACACTGAATATTCCACAGAAACACAGCTGGATGCAGTTTTAAATCAAGCCCAGATATCTCAATACACACTGCTACACAGAATATTCCACAGAAACACAGCTGGATGCAGTTTTAAATCAAGCCCAGATATCTCAATACACACTGCTACACTGAATATTCCACAGAAACACAGCTGGATGCAGTTTTAAATCAAGCCCAGATATCTCAATACACACTGCTACACAGAATATTCCACAGAAACACAGCTGGATGTAGTTTTAAATCAAGCCCAGGTAATTTCGAAGAACAGCCTCTCACCTGATCCATATCTACATCTACATCTACAATGGAATATTTCATATTATTCATATCTGTGTTATGATAATTGCTGAGATAGATTTATTTCTGTTAAATTGAAGTGCTATTATCAGGATATGTTACTGTTGATTTGTAAACCAAAATACTCTGTGTTCACTCACCCAAATTTATTGCTCCTATCTCTCCACCCACCTAAATAACCCCCTCTCTGTCTCACAGATATCTCAATACACACTGCTACACTGAATATTCCACAGAAACACAGCTGGATGCAGTTTTAAATCAAGCCCAGATATCTCAATACACACTGCTACACTGAATATTCCACAGAAACACAGCTGGATGCAGTTTTAAATCAAGCCCAGATATCTCAATACACACTGCTACACAGAATATTCCACAGAAACACAGCTGGATGCAGTTTTAAATCAAGCCCAGATATCTCAATACACACTGCTACACTGAATATTCCACAGAAACACAGCTGGATGCAGTTTTAAATCAAGCCCAGATATCTCAATACACACTGCTACACAGAATATTCCACAGAAACACAGCTGGATGCAGTTTTAAATCAAGCCCAGATATCTCAATACACACTGCTACACTGAATATTCCACAGAAACACAGCTGGATGCAGTTTTAAATCAAGCCCAGATATCTCAATACACACTGCTACACAGAATATTCCACAGAAACACAGCTGGATGTAGTTTTAAATCAAGCCCAGGTAATTTCGAAGAACAGCCTCTCACCTGATCCATATCTACATCTACATCTACAATGGAATATTTCATATTATTCATATCTGTGTTATGATAATTGCTGAGATAGATTTATTTCTGTTAAATTGAAGTGCTATTATCAGGATATGTTACTGTTGATTTGTAAACCAAAATACTCTGTGTTCACTCACCCAAATTTTTTGCTCCTATCTCTCCACCCACCTAAATAACCCCCTCTCTGTCTCACAGATATCTCAATACACACTGCTACACTGAATATTCCACAGAAACACAGCTGGATGCAGTTTTAAATCAAGCCCAGATATCTCAATACACACTGCTACACTGAATATTCCACAGAAACACAGCTGGATGCAGTTTTAAATCAAGCCCAGATATCTCAATACACACTGCTACACTGAATATTCCACAGAAACACAGCTGGATGCAGTTTTAAATTAAACCCAGATATCTCAATACACACTGCTACACAGAATATTCCACAGAAACACAGCTGGATGCAGTTTTAAATCAAGCCCAGATATCTCAATACACACTGCTACACTGAATATTCCACAGAAACACAGCTGGATGCAGTTTTAAATCAAGCCCAGATATCTCAATACACACTGCTACACTGAATATTCCACAGAAACACAGCTGGATGCAGTTTTAAATCAAGCCCAGATATCTCAATACACACTACTACACAGAATATTCCACAGAAACACAGCTGGATGCAGTTTTAAATCAAGCCCAGGTAATTTCAGAAGAACAGCCTCTCACCTGATCCATATCTACATCTACATCTACAATGGAATATTTCATATTATTCATATCTGTGTTATGATAATTGCTGAGATAGATTTATTTCTGTTAAATTGAAGTGCTTTTATCAGGATATGTTACTGTTGAATTGTAAACCAAAATACTCTGTGTTCACTCACCCAAATTTATTGCTCCTATCTCTCCACCCACCTAAATAACTCCCTCTCTGTCTCACAGATATCTCAATACACACTGCTACACTGAATATTCCACAGAAACACAGCTGGATGCAGTTTTAAATCAAGCCCAGATATCTCAATACACACTACTACACAGAATATTCCACAGAAACACAGCTGGATGCAGTTTTAAATCAAGCCCAGATATCTCAATACACACTGCTACACAGAATATTCCACAGAAACACAGCTGGATGCAGTTTTAAATCAAGCCCAGGTAATTTCAGAAGAACAGCTTCTCACCTGATCCATATCTACATCTACATCTACAATGGAATATTTCATATTATTCATATCTGTGTTATGATAATTGCTGAGATAGATTTATTTCTGTTAAATTGAAGTGCTATTATCAGGATATGTTACTGTTGATTTGTAAACCAAAATACTCTGTGTTCACTCACCCAAATTTTTTGCTCCTATCTCTCCACCCACCTAAATAACCCCCTCTCTGTCTCACAGATATCTCAATACACACTGCTACACTGAATATTCCACAGAAACACAGCTGGATGCAGTTTTAAATCAAGCCCAGATATCTCAATACACACTGCTACACTGAATATTCCACAGAAACACAGCTGGATGCAGTTTTAAATCAAGCCCAGATATCTCAATACACACTGCTACACAGAATATTCCACAGAAACACAGCTGGATGCAGTTTTAAATCAAGCCCAGGTAATTTCAGAAGAACAGCCTCTCACCTGATCCATATCTACATCTACAATGGAATATTTCATATTATTCATATCTATGTTATGATAATTGCTGAGATAGATTTATTTCTGTTAAATTGAAGTGCTCTTATCAGGATATGTTACTGTTGATTTGTAAACCAAAATACTCTGTGTTCACTCACCCAAATGTATTGCTCCTATCTCTCCACCCACCTAAATAACCCCCTCTCTGTCTCACATATATCTCAATACACACTGCTACACTGAATATTCCACAGAAACACAGCTGGATGCAGTTTTAAATCAAGCCCAGATATCTCAATACACACTGCTACACTGAATATTCCACAGAAACACAGCTGGATGCAGTTTTAAATCAAGCCCAGATATCTCAATACACACTGCTACACAGAATATTCCACAGAAACACAGCTGGATGCAGTTTTAAATCAAGCCCAGATATCTCAATACACACTGCTACACAGAATATTCCACAGAAACACAGCTGGATGCAGTTTTAAATCAAGCCCAGATATCTCAATACACACTGCTACACCGAATATTCCACAGAAACACAGCTGGATGCAGTTTTAAATCAAGCCCAGATATCTCAATACACACTGCTACACAGAATATTCCACAGAAACACAGCTGGATGCAGTTTTAAATCAAGCCCAGGTAATTTCAGAAGAACAGCCTCTCACCTGATCCATATCTACATTTACATCTACAATGGAATATTTCATATTATTCATATCTGTGTTATGATAATTGCTGAGATAGATTTATTTCTGTTAAATTGAAGTGCTATTATCAGGATATGTTACTGTTGATTTGGAAACCAAAATACTCTGTGTTCACTCACCCAAATTTATTGCTCCTATCTCTCCACCCACCTAAATAACCCCCTCTCTGTCTCACAGTAATCTCAATACACACTGCTACACTGAATATTCCACAGAAACACAGCTGGATGCAGTTTTAAATCAAGCCCAGATATCTCAATACACACTGCCACACAGAATATTCCACAGAAACACAGCTGGATGGAGTTTTAAATCAAGCCCAGGTAATTTCAGAAGTACAGCCTCTCACCTGATCCATATCTACATCTACATCTACAATGGAATATTTCATATTATTCATATCTGTGTTATGATAATTGCTGAGATAGATTTATTTCTGTTAAATTGAAGTGCTATTATCAGGATATGTTACTGTTGATTTGTAAACCAAAATACTCTGTGTTCACTCACCCAAATTTATTGCTCCTATCTCTCCACCCACCTAAATAACCCCCTCTCTGTCTCACAGATATCTCAATACACACTGCTACACTGAATATTCCACAGAAACACAGCTGGATGCAGTTTTAAATCAAGCCCAGATATCTCAATACACACTGCTACACTGAATATTCCACAGAAACACAGCTGGATGCAGTTTTAAATCAAGCCCAGATATCTCAATACACACTGCTACACTGAATATTCCACAGAAACACAGCTGGATGCAGTTTTAAATCAAGCCCAGATATCTCAATACACACTGCTACACTGAATATTCCACAGAAACACAGCTGGATGCAGTTTTAAATCAAGCCCAGGTAATTTCAGAAGAACAGCCTCTCACCTGATCCATATCTACATCTACATCTACAATGGAATATTTCATATTATTCATATCTCTGTTATGATAATTGCTGAGATAGATTTATTTCTGTTAAATTGAAGTGCTATTATCAGGATATGTTACGGTTGATTTGTAAACCAAAATACTCTGTGTTCACTCACCCAAATTTATTGCTCCTATCTCTCCACCCACCTAAATAACCCCCTCTCTGTCTCACAGATATCTCAATACACACTGCTACACGGAATATTCCACAGAAACACAGCTGGATGCAGTTTTAAATCAAGCCCAGATATCTCAATACACACTGCTACACTGAATATTCCACAGAAACACAGCTGGATGCAGTTTTAAATCAAGCCCAGATATCTCAATACACACTGCTACACTGAATATTCCACAGAAACACAGCTGGATGCAGTTTTAAATCAAACCCAGATATCTCAATACACACTGCTACACAGAATATTCCACAGAAACACAGCTGGATGCAGTTTTAAATCAAGCCCAGATATCTCAATACACACTGCTACACTGAATATTCCACAGAAACACAGCTGGATGCAGTTTTAAATCAAGCCCAGATATCTCAATACACACTGCTACACTGAATATTCCACAGAAACACAGCTGGATGCAGTTTTAAATCAAGCCCAGATATCTCAATACACACTACTACACAGAATATTCCACAGAAACACAGCTGGATGCAGTTTTAAATCAAGCCCAGGTAATTTCAGAAGAACAGCCTCTCACCTGATCCATATCTACATCTACATCTACAATGGAATATTTCATATTATTCATATCTGTGTTATGATAATTGCTGAGATAGATTTATTTCTGTTAAATTGAAGTGCTATTATCAGGATATGTTACTGTTGATTTGTAAACCAAAATACTCTGTGTTCACTCACCCAAATTTATTGCTCCTATCTCTCCACCCACCTAAATAACCCCCTCTCTGTCTCACAGATATCTCAATACACACTGCTACACTGAATATTCCACAGAAACACAGCTGGATGCAGTTTTAAATCAAGCCCAGATATCTCAATACACACTACTACACAGAATATTCCACAGAAACACAGCTGGATGCAGTTTTAAATCAAGCCCAGGTAATTTCAGAAGAACAGCCTCTCACCTGATCCATATCTACATCTACATCTACAATGGAATATTTCATATTATTCATATCTCTGTTATGATAATTGCTGAGATAGATTTATTTCTGTTAAATTGAAGTGCTATTATCAGGATATGTTACGGTTGATTTGTAAACCAAAATACTCTGTGTTCACTCACCCAAATTTATTGCTCCTATCTCTCCACCCACCTAAATAACCCCCTCTCTGTCTCACAGATATCTCAATACACACTGCTACACGGAATATTCCACAGAAACACAGCTGGATGCAGTTTTAAATCAAGCCCAGATATCTCAATACACACTGCTACACTGAATATTCCACAGAAACACAGCTGGATGCAGTTTTAAATCAAGCCCAGATATCTCAATACACACTGCTACACTGAATATTCCACAGAAACACAGCTGGATGCAGTTTTAAATCAAACCCAGATATCTCAATACACACTGCTACACAGAATATTCCACAGAAACACAGCTGGATGCAGTTTTAAATCAAGCCCAGATATCTCAATACACACTGCTACACTGAATATTCCACAGAAACACAGCTGGATGCAGTTTTAAATCAAGCCCAGATATCTCAATACACACTGCTACACTGAATATTCCACAGAAACACAGCTGGATGCAGTTTTAAATCAAGCCCAGATATCTCAATACACACTACTACACAGAATATTCCACAGAAACACAGCTGGATGCAGTTTTAAATCAAGCCCAGGTAATTTCAGAAGAACAGCCTCTCACCTGATCCATATCTACATCTACATCTACAATGGAATATTTCATATTATTCATATCTGTGTTATGATAATTGCTGAGATAGATTTATTTCTGTTAAATTGAAGTGCTATTATCAGGATATGTTACTGTTGATTTGTAAACCAAAATACTCTGTGTTCACTCACCCAAATTTATTGCTCCTATCTCTCCACCCACCTAAATAACCCCCTCTCTGTCTCACAGATATCTCAATACACACTGCTACACTGAATATTCCACAGAAACACAGCTGGATGCAGTTTTAAATCAAGCCCAGATATCTCAATACACACTACTACACAGAATATTCCACAGAAACACAGCTGGATGCAGTTTTAAATCAAGCCCAGGTAATTTCAGAAGAACAGCCTCTCACCTGATCCATATCTACATCTACATCTACAATGGAATATTTCATATTATTCATATCTGTGTTATGATAATTGCTGAGATAGATTTATTTCTGTTAAATTGAAGTGCTATTATCAGGATATGTTACTGTTGATTTGTAAACCAAAATACTCTGTGTTCACTCACCCAAATTTTTTGCTCCTATCTCTCCACCCACCTAAATAACCCCCTCTCTGTCTCACAGATATCTCAATACACACTGCTGCATTGAATATTCCACAGAAACACAGCTGGATGCAGTTTTAAATCAAGCCCAGATATCTCAATACACACTGCTACACTGAATATTCCACAGAAACACAGCTGGATGCAGTTTTAAATCAAGCCCAGGTAATTTCAGAAGAACAGCCTCTCACCTGATCCATATCTACATCTACATCTACAATGGAATATTTCATATTATTCATATCTGTGTTATGATAATTGCTGAGATAGATTTATTTCTGTTAAATTGAAGTGCTATTATCAGGATATGTTACTGTTGATTTGTAAACCAAAATACTCTGTGTTCACTCACCCAAATTTATTGCTCCTATCTCTCCACCCACCTAAATAACCCCCTCTCTGTCTCACAGATATCTCAATACACACTGCTACACTGAATATTCCACAGAAACACAGCTGGATGCAGTTTTAAATCAAGCCCAGATATCTCAATACACACTGCTACACTGAATATTCCATAGAAACACAGCTGGATGCAGTTTTAAATCAAGCCCAGATATCTCAATACACACTGCTACACAGAATATTCCACAGAAACACAGCTGGATGCAGTTTTAAATCAAGCCCAGGTAATTTCAGAAGAACAGCCTCTCACCTGATCCATATCTACATCTACATCTACAATGGAATATTTCATATTATTCATATCTGTGTTATGATAATTGCTGAGATAGATTTATTTCTGTTAAATTGAAGTGCTATTATCAGGATATGTTACTGTTGATTTGTAAACCAAAATACTCTGTGTTCACTCACCCAAATTTATTGCTCCTATCTCTCCACCCACCTAAATAACCCCCCCTCTGTCTCACAGATATCTCAATACACACTGCTACACTGAATATTCCACAGAAACACAGCTGGATGCAGTTTTAAATCAAGCCCAGATATCTCAATACACACTGCTACACTGAATATTCCATAGAAACACAGCTGGATGCAGTTTTAAATCAAGCCCAGATATCTCAATACACACTGCTACACAGAATATTCCACAGAAACACAGCTGGATGCAGTTTTAAATCAAGCCCAGGTAATTTCAGAAGAACAGCCTCTCACCTGATCCATATCTACATCTACATCTACAATGGAATATTTCATATTATTCATATCTGTGTTATGATAATTGCTGAGATAGATTTATTTCTGTTAAATTGAAGTGCTATTATCAGGATATGTTACTGTTGATTTGTAAACCAAAATACTCTGTGTTCACTCACCCAAATTTATTGCTCCTATCTCTCCACCCACCTAAATAACCCCCTCTCTGTCTCACAGATATCTCAATACACACTGCTACACTGAATATTCCACAGAAACACAGCTGGATGCAGTTTTAAATCAAGCCCAGATATCTCAATACACACTGCTACACTGAATATTCCATAGAAACACAGCTGGATGCAGTTTTAAATCAAGCCCAGATATCTCAATACACACTGCTACACAGAATATTCCACAGAAACACAGCTGGATGCAGTTTTAAATCAAGCCCAGGTAATTTCAGAAGAACAGCCTCTCACCTGATCCATATCTACATCTACATCTACAATGGAATATTTCATATTATTCATATCTGTGTTATGATAATTGCTGAGATAGATTTATTTCTGTTAAATTGAAGTGCTATTATCAGGATATGTTACTGTTGATTTGTAAACCAAAATACTCTGTGTTCACTCACCCAAATTTATTGCTCCTATCTCTCCACCCACCTAAATAACCCCCTCTCTGTCTCACAGATATCTCAATACACACTGCTACACTGAATATTCCACAGAAACACAGCTGGATGCAGTTTTAAATCAAGCCCAGATATCTCAATACACACTGCTACACAGAATATTCCACAGAAACACAGCTGGATGCAGTTTTAAATCAAGCCCAGGTAATTTCAGAAGAACAGCCTCTCACCTGATCCATATCTACATCTACATCTACAATGGAATATTTCATATTATTCATATCTGTGTTATGATAATTGCTGAGATAGATTTATTTCTGTTAAATTGAAGTGCTATTATCAGGATATGTTACTGTTGATTTGTAAACCAAAATACTCTGTGTTCACTCACCCAAATTTATTGCTCCTATCTCTCCACCCACCTAAATAACCCCCTCTCTGTCTCACAGATATCTCAATACACACTGCTACACAGAATATTCCACAGAAACACAGCTGGATGCAGTTTTAAATCAAGCCCAGGTAATTTCAGAAGAACAGCCTCTCACCTGATCCATATCTACATCTACATCTACAATGGAATATTTCATATTTTTCATATCTGTGTTATGATAATTGCTGAGATAGATTTATTTCTGTTAAATTGAAGTGCTATTATCAGGATATGTTACTGTTGATTTGTAAACCAAAATACTCTGTGTTCACTCACCCAAATTTATTGCTCCTATCTCTCCACCCACCTAAATAACCCCCTCTCTGTCTCACAGATATCTCAATACACACTGCTACACTGAATATTCCACAGAAACACAGCTGGATGCAGTTTTAAATCAAGCCCAGATATCTCAATACACACTGCTACACAGAATATTCCACAGAAACACAGCTGGATGCAGTTTTAAATCAAGCCCAGGTAATTTCAGAAGAACAGCCTCTCACCTGATCCATATCTACATCTACATCTACAATGGAATATTTCATATTATTCATATCTGTGTTATGATAATTGCTGAGATAGATTTATTTCTGTTAAATTGAAGTGCTATTATCAGGATATGTTACTGTTGATTTGTAAACCAAAATACTCTGTGTTCACTCACCCAAATTTATTGCTCCTATCTCTCCACCCACCTAAATAACCCCCTCTCTGTCTCACAGATATCTCAATACACACTGCTACACAGAATATTCCACAGAAACACAGCTGGATGCAGTTTTAAATCAAGCCCAGGTAATTTCAGAAGAACAGCCTCTCACCTGATCCATATCTACATCTACATCTACAATGGAATATTTCATAATTTTCATATCTGTGTTATGATAATTGCTGAGATAGATTTATTTCTGTTAAATTGAAGTGCTATTATCAGGATATGTTACTGTTGATTTGTAAACCAAAATACTCTGTGTTCACTCACCCAAATTTATTGCTCCTATCTCTCCACCCACCTAAATAACCCCCTCTCTGTCTCACAGATATCTCAATACACACTGCTACACTGAATATTCCACAGAAACACAGCAATCCCCTCCCTCCCTGCCCCGCTACCCACCCACCCCTCTTTACACTTAATATATTGAGGCATACTAATTACCTGCACCTGTTCAATCAGTGACATCTGCTTATCACCTCTAACCACCCCCCCCTTTAAGAATACTTGTTAATACAGTGTCACAATGTTTTCTCACACCATATTCCTCACTATAACCTGCTGCCTCTTTCTCAGACTCTCTTATACAGTCTCTAGACATCATGTCTCCAATACTATAACTATCTCACCTTCTCTGCTTTCCTCTCCTCTTCTCTGCTCCCATGAGCTCCTCTCCTTCCTCCAGTCACTATTTCATCCCTCCTCTAAAGCTGAAAAGCAGAAATGCTCCTGTAAGTCCTACTCCCATCTCCTTTTACTCTCTCTCCTTCTTCTGATGGCTTGTGGAGATATATCCCCTAACCCAGGCCCCTCACTCATTCCTACCTGCTGTCAGCCATGCAGAGTCCCCAGGGCAGCAAATGCCCAAAACACCCATTATCTAATACCCATCACTTGTCACAAACCTTCTACTTTGCCCTTCTCCTGTGCCCTCTGGAATGCAAGGTCTGTTTGCAATAAACTTACCTTCATTCATGATCTCTTCATTTCCAACTCCCTCAATTTACTGGCTATCACAGAAACCTGGCTCACTCCATCTGACTCTGTCTCCCCTGCTGCACTCTCTTATGGTGGTCTACACTTCAGCCACACTCCTAGACCTGGGAACAAACAAGATGGAGGTGTGGGCATACTGCTATCCTCTCGCTGCACTTTTCACTGCATACCCCCTGTTCCCTCCCTCCAATTCTCATCTTTTGAAGTCCACACTATTCGCATCTTCTCTCCTATACCTCTGCGAGTAGCTGTGATCTATCGCCCACCGGGATCACCCTCTCAATTTCTGGACAACTTTGCCGCCTGGCTCCCTCACTTTCCTCCTCCAATATACCTTCACTCATTCTTGGCGATTTCAACATAGCCACTGACACCCCCACCTCCCCAACAACTGCAAAATTACTTGTACTCACCTCTTCCCTTGGCCTCTCACAATGGACAGATTCCGCAACTCACTGTGGTGGACACTCCATTGACCTTATTTTTACTAATCTCTGCACTATCTCCAACCTTGACATCTCCTCATTTCCCTATATCTGACCACCACCTGCTAGCTTGCAACCTCACCTCATCTACCGCTCACCGCCCTTCTTCAAATCCTGCCACCAGAACACGCAGAAACCTGCAAGCACTCAACCCACAACAATTTTCAAATGTACTAAAACCCCTTCTCAGTCCCCTCACCACCCTTGCCTGCCCTGACATCGCCACTTCACAGTACAACGCTACTCTAACCTCCACCCTTGACTCTCTTGCCCCCATAATCACAAGCAAACGCCCTCGCTCTCAACCACAACCATGGCACACCACACAAACACGCTATCTACAGAGATGCTCACGCACCGCAGAACGATTATGGAGGAAATCTCGCACCTCAGCAGACTTTCTCCACAACAAGTTTACCTTGCACTCCTACGTCTCTGCCCTCAATCTTGCCAAACAACACTACTTCTCATCACTAATATCAAACCTGTCCTCCAACCCTAAACGTTTATTTGCTACATTCAACACCCTCCTCTGCCCACCCCCGCCTCCTGCCCCTTCCTGTCTAACTGCTGATGACTTTGCCAGCCATTTTAAAAATAAAATCGATACCATCCGAAATGAGCTCTCCTGCCAGCTTGGCCCTACCCCACCACCCTCTCCCCAAACCGACAACACCCAGCCCTTACCCTTCCCCAATCCCACCTCCACTATGGACTCCTTTGACCCTGTAACCGAGGATGAAGTATCTACTTTACTATCAACCTCTCACATTACCACATGTCCTCAGCTAATCCCTCCCCTATCCACCACACTTATCCCAGCTCTCACACATCTATTCAACCTCTCCCTAAACACTGGCAAGTTTCCATCCTCCTTAAAACATGCCACAGTTACACCCATTCTCAAGAAGCCCTCTTCTGACCCAGCTTCTGCCTCCAACTATCGCCCTATCTCACTACTTCCCCTTGCGTCTAAACTCCTTGAGCGGCTTGTTTACAATCGCCTCACTCAATTTATTTCCTCCAATTTCCTACTTGACCCCTTCCAATCTGGCTTCCGGTCCCAACACTCTACAGAAACAGCCCTTACAAAAGTCACTAATGACTTGCTAACCGCCAAATCAAAGGGTCACTACTCTATTCTAATTCTCCTAGATCTCTCTGCTGCCTTCGATACAGTTGACCACCATCTTCTAATCCAAATTCTCTGCTCTTTTGGCATCCAGGGCACAGCTCTTTCATGGTTCACATCCTATCTTAAAGATCGTACATTTAGTGTCTCTTTCTCTGGCACCTCTTCTTCACCTCTCCCTCTGTCTGTTGGCGTTCCCCAAGGTTCTGTCCTAGGCCCCCTCCTCTTCTCCATCTACACCTCCTCCCTTGGCACCCTTATAAAATCCTTTGGATTTCAGTATCATCTCTATGCAGATGATACTCAAATCTACCTCTCTGCACCCGATCTATCCCCCTCTCTTCTAGCTCATGTTTCCAAATGCCTCTCTAGTATATCCTCTTGGATGTCTACCCGTCAACTCAAACTCAACATGTCTAAGACTGAACTCCTAATCTTTCCACCCTCTACTACAGATTCCACTCCTCAAATATCTCCCACCTCCCAGGCCCGTTGTCTTGGGGTTCTACTGGATCCCGCCCTCTCTTTTATTCCTCACATCCAAGCAATAACAAAATCTTGTCAGTTTCATCTAAAAAACATCTCCAAAATTCGTCATTATCTTACAGAAGACACAACTAAAATTCTAATTCACTCTCTCATCATATCTCGACTCGACTACTGCAATTCCCTCCTTGCTGGCCTCCCCATCTCTCGTCTGTCTCCCCTCCAATCCATAATGACTCCTCCGCTAGACTCATCTTCCATAGTCAGCGCTCAGTGTCTGCAGCGCCTCTGTCAATCACCCCACTGGCTTCCCATAGCTTCCTGAATCACATTTAAAATCATGACCCTAACATATAAAGCCCTCAACAACAGTGCACCCCCTTATATCTCTGCTCTTGTTTCAAAATACTCTCCCAACCGGCCCCTTCGTTCTGCTAACGACCTTCTTCTTTCCTCCTCTCTCATCACCTCCTCTCACTCCCGTCTTCAAGACTTTTCTCGTGCTTCCCCATCCATTTGGAACTCCTTGCCTCGCTCCATTAGATTATCTTCCTGCCTCAAAACCTTTAAGAAATTATTAAAAACACACCTGTTTAAAAAATCTTATCACCTTCAGCCTTAACATGTACAACTGCACACTCCACAGCTTAATAACACTCACACCCACACTCTACAGTACAACACACAGACCCCTCCACTTTACTGAACCAATTGCTTTCAATTGTATTTGTCACCCTCTTGTATCACACCTAAACCCTTAGATTGTAAGTTTGCGAGTTTTCAATCTTGTGTCAGGCCTTGGAAACAAGCTCTATGTACATTTGATTTTATGCTCAAAAACAGGGCCCTCCATTCTTTACAAGGTATTTAATTTGTTTTCTGCTATGTACTCAACCCCTGTACAGCGCTACGGAATATGTTGGCGCGATATAAATAAAGATAATAATAATAATAATAAATGATTTAAGGGGCTTATTACAATCAGGTGATTCTAATTTATATTTCACCTGCAGAGGGCAGTGTCGGCTCATTTAATACAAACATGAAACGGTCCAATAAATCTGGGCCATTGGCTGACTCAGGAAACTGTTATTTTGCTACAAGGACAAAATAGGCACAAAATGGCTTTTTTAATAAAAAAATATATATAGAGAGTAATTTGCAGGTAAATAATTTCATGATGCAACAAAAAGGTAAAAAATCTGCTCGTTATTTGTTGCATTTTAAAATGAATTACTGATGGTATTGTAATCACTGGGTACGTTGGTATAAAAGCTATAAAAATAATATGTTCTTCTACCAACAAGAAGTAACTTGAAATGGACCTCCCTCGTTAGACTTCTCTCATTAGACTTCCCTCGTTAGACCTCCCTCATTGGACTTACCTCATTGGATCTCCCTCATTAGACCTCCCTCATTGGACCTCCCTCATTGCATCTCCCTCGTTAGACCTCGCTCATTAGACCTTCCCTACCTCCCACATTAGACGTCCCTTATTGGACCTCCCTCATGGACCTCCATCATTAGACCTCCCTCATTGGACCTCCCTCATTAAACCTTCCTCAGTGGACCTCCCTCATTAAACCTTCCTCAGTGGACCTCCCTCATTAAACCTCCCTCATGGACCTCCATCATTAGACCTCCCTCGCTGGACCTCCCTCATTAAACCTCCCTCAGTGGACCTCCCTCATTAAATCTCCCATATGGACCTCCCTCATTAGACCTCCCTCACTGGACCTCTCTCATTGGACCTCTCTCATTTGACCTCCCTCACTGGACCTCCCTCACTGGACTGTCCTCATTGAACCTCTCTCATTGGACCTCTCTCATTGAACCTCCCTCATGGACCTCCCTCATTAAACCTCCCTCACTGGATCTCCCTCATTGGACCTCCCTCATTGGACCTCTCTCATTAGAACTCCCTCATTGGACCTCCCTCAGTGGACACCCCTCATTAAACCTCCCTCATAGGACCTTCCTCATTGCACATAGATATCCCTTCAGAGAACCACTGTAGTACATTTACAAGTAAAACGTATTGTTGTCCATAGACTCTTAAAAACAATATGCAGTTCAAAATTAAAAAAAAATTAAATATTGTTCAATACTTTTCAAATTGTCTATTTTCTCCTCAAGCAGAGCTGCCTTTCTGCTCCTCCCTGTGCCTTCTCAGGGGGTGTGGCCAGCTCTGCCTGTGGGCTGGGCTGTATTGTCACTGGCCCTGCCCCGTGACATGATTAGCTCTGCCCCGTTAGATACACTGAGGTAACAGCTGTACCCTGCTTGCAGCCGCCCCTTAGGCCCCGTCCCTTTAAATTAATTCTGTAATATCATTTTTGTATTTTTATTTATTTTTTCTGTCCGTCCTGTATCTGCACAAATGTTCTAAACTTTTTAACCTCTCCGAGTCAGATTTGTGATTACTGGAATATGATTTAAGGGGCTTATTACAATCAGGTGATTCTAATTCATATTTCACCTGCAGAGGGCAGTGTGGGCTCATTTAATACAAACATGAAACGGTCCAATAAATCTGGGCCATTGGCTGACTCCGGAAACTGTTATTTTGCTACAAGGACAAAATAGGCACAAAATGTTTTTTTTAATAAAAAAATATATATAGAGAGTAATTTGCAGGTAAATAATTTCATGATGCAACAAAAAGGTAAAAAATCTGCTCGTTATTTGTTGCATTCTAAAATTAATTACTGATGGTATTGTAATCACTGGGTACGTTGGTATAAAAGCTATAAAAATAATATGTTCTTCTACCAACAAGAAGTAACTTGAAATGTACCTCCCTCGTTAGACCTCCCTCATTAGACTGCCCTCATTGTACCTCCCTCATTGCATCTGCCTCGTTAGCCCTCCCTCATAGGACCTTCCTCATTAGACCTCCCTCATTGTACCTCCCTCATTGGGCCTCCCTCATTAGACCTTCCCTACCTCCCTCATTGTACCTCCCTCATTGTACCTCCCTCATTGGGCCTCCCTCATTAGACCTTCCCTACCTCCCTCATTAGACATCCCTTATTGGACCTCCCTCATTAGACCTCCCTCACTGGACCTCCCTCACTGGACCTCCCTCAGTGGACCTCCCTCATTAAACCTCCCTCATGGACCTCCCTCATTAAACCTCCCTCACTGGACCTCCCTCACTGGACCTCCCTCCTTAAACCTCCCTCATGGACCTCCCTCATTAGACCTACCTCACTGGACCTCTCTCATTGGACCTCTCTCATTAGACCTCCTTCAGTGGACCTCCCTCATTAAACCTCCCTCATGGACCTCCCTCATTAAACCTCCCCCATGGACCTCCCTCACTGGACCTCCCTCATTAAACCTCCCTCAGTGGACCTCCCTCATTAAACCTCCCTCATGGACCTCCCTCATTAGACCTCCCTCACTGGACCTCTCTCATTGGACCTCTCTCATTAGACCTCCCTCACTGGACCTCCCTCACTGGACCTCCCTCATTGGACCTCTCTCATTGGACCTCCCTCATGGACCTCCATCAGTGGACCTCCCTCATTGGACCTCTCTTATTAGAACTCCCTCATTGGACCTCTCTCATTAGAACTCCCTCATTGGACCTCCCTCAGTGGACCCCCTCCCATTAAACCTCCCTCATTGGACCTCCCTCATGTGCCTCCCTCATTAGACATCCCTTATTGGACCTCCCTAGTTGGACCTCCCTCATAAGACCTCCCTCATAGGACCTTCCTCATTAAACCTCGCTCAGTGGACCTCCCTCATTAAACCTCCCTCATGGACCTCCCTCATTAGACCTCCCTCACTGGACCTCTCTCATTGGACCTCTCCCATTAGACATCCCTCACTGGACCTCCCTCACTGGACAGCCCTCATTGAACTTCTCTCATTGGACCTCTCTCATTGAACCTCCCTCATGGACCTCCCTCATTAAACCTCCCTCAGTGGACCGCCCTCATTAAACCTCCCTCATGGGCGTCCCTCATTAGACCTCCCTCACTGGACCTCCCTCATTAGACCTCCCTCATTGGACCTCTCTCATTAGATCTCCCTCAGTGGACCCCCCTCATTAAACCTCCCTCATTAGACGTCCCTCATTAGACATCCCTGACCTCCGTCATTAGACCTCCCTCATTAGACCTCCCTCATTAGACCTCCCTCATTGGACCTCCCTAGTTGGATCTCCCTCATTAGACCTCCCTCATAGGACCTTTCTTATTAGACCTCCCTCATTGGACCTCCCTCATTGGACCTCCCTCATTAGAACTCCCTCATGGACCTCCCTCATTAAACCTCCCTCATGGACCTCCCTCACTAGACCTCCCTCATTAAACCTCCCTCAGTGTACCTCCCTCATTAAACCTCCCTCATGGACCTCCCTCATTAGACCTCCCTCACTGGACCTCTCTCATTGGACCTCTCTCATTAGACCTCCCTCACTGGACCTCCCTCACTGGACCTCCTTCATTGGACCTCTCTTATTGGACCTCCCTCATGGACCTCCCTCAGTGGACCTCCCTCATTGGACCTCTCTTATTAGAACTCCCTCATTGGACCTCTCTCATTAGAACTCCCTCATTGGACCTCCCTCAGTGGACCCCCCCCCCCCCATTAAACCTCCCTAGTTGGATCTCCCTCATTAGACCTCCCTCATAGGACCTTCCTCATTAGACCTCCCTCATTGGACCTCCCTCATTGGACCTCCCCTACCTCCCTCATTAGACATCCTTTATTGGACCTCCCTAGTTGGGCCTTCCTCATTGCACTCCCTCATTGCCCCTCCCTCATTGGACCTCCCTCATTGGACCTTTCTCATTGGACCTCCCTCATTAGACCTCCCTCATAAGACCTCCCTCACTGGACCTCTCTCAGTGGACCTCTCTCATTAGAACTCCCTCATTGGACCTCCCTCAGTGGACCGCCCTCATTAAACCTTCCTCCTTGGACCTCCCTCATGGGTCTCCCTCATTAGACCTCCCTCATTTGACCTACCTCACTGGACCTCTCTCATTGGACATCCCTCATTGTACCTCCCTAAGTGGACCTCCCTCTAGACCTCCCTCATAGGACCTTCCTCATTAGACCTCCCTTGTTGGACCTCCCTCATTAGACCTCCCTAGTTGGACCTCCCTCATTAGAGTTCCCTCATAGAACCTTCCTCATTAGACCTCCCATGTTGGACCTCCCTCACTGGACCTCCCTCATTTTGTGTAATTAATTTAAAAGAGCTAGTTTCAAATATATACAGTAGTCCCAGATTTAAAATATATAATTTTAAAGAACTACTCAGGGCTAAATGTTTTTAGAATATAAAATGATACAAACCTCTAACTTATCTAACTTATTATGCTTATATTATCTGTAGTTACCAGGCGGAGGCGGGTGCAAATTTTGCTTTTGCGCTTCCTGGGCACCTTTATTTTTATATATATATATATATATCTACAAGACAAAAGGAAACAAAAGGCACCACCCCAGTGGAGATAATCCTCCAAGTATAAGTGTAAACACGACACAAACATATAACATAGATATCCACTTCTGGTTGATAAATTCCAACTCATGTGATATTACCCCAACAATATGAGGTATCATAAGCGTATGGGTGGAAACTCCACTAGCTCGTGGTCCACTGAGGCTTGATTTCTGGTAGTGAGGCTGTGTCTCCAAACTTCCCGTACAAAACGATGGACTCCACAGTGGGTCAAATTGATAATATTTATTTAGACCAATAATAGATAATGTTCCAATAATGTTCAGACATCTTCACCAATGCACTCAGCAGACACGGGTCCTGCCCTTGCAACATTGAGCATTGAACTGAGGGTTTAGATGGGACACCCCGTCTTTCTTGCTAGTTGAACATTTTAAAGGAAAATCCTTAATGCATCTACTTTAAAAAAATATTTAAGTAGTTATATAGATTATCTTCTGCTGTGAGTACTTGGAAATAAACTTTCAGCTGCTCGTTAAATACCAAGATAACGGAGCTCAGAGTCTCGCCGCGGCTTCTGTCGTAAGGAATGTAAAAAGCACAAAACATCCAAAGGCTTGGCCTAGTTCTCTGGGAGAGATTTAAAGGACTTGCGTAATCTTCAGTATCAGACAGAAACCAGGGCCAGGTCCAATCGGTTCAGCTGTGTGTCCCATATATGTACTAGATGAAGGAGCTCTGTAGCGCCCTAACAGGAGATAGGTCTTTTAATTAGGCGTTGATATAAAATTCATATTTAATTATTTAGAAAAGCAATATACATTATAAAACTTATTTAAGGCTTCCGATGGTCTGCACCTGCTGTAAGGTCAATGGTGGAAGAAGGCTTTGTCTTATAGTACCTCTGTAGTCCGGTGCTAGTCTTTATATTATCTCTGTAGTTCTGTGCGCCCCTTCTGGATCGTTACCTTGTGATGGAGGGGCTTATGTACGTAAGGGAAGCTGTGACTTGTAATAATACACCTAATGCCCCGGTGAGATCCTGGCAGTGTCTGTCTAATATAACTTGATCTCCTGACTGACTCAGAGAGCAGTGGGTGTCTGTCTAATGTAGGGTGACCTTTGGCTCATTATCAGGACAGTCTACGAAGGTGTTTGCTGTCTGTCTAATAAAGTGACCTCCCGAGTGCTGACCATCCGGACAGGCTCGGACAGTGTTTGGTGTCTGACTTATAAAGTGACCTCATGACTGCTGACCATCAGGACAGGCTCGGACAGTGTTTGGTGCCTGTCTAATAAAGTAACCTCCTGACTGCTGACCATCAGGACAGGCTCGGACAGTGTTTGGTGTCTGTCTAATAAAGTGACCTCCTGAGTGCTGACCATCAGGACAGTCTCAGACAGTGTTTGGTGTCGGTCTAATAAAGTGACCTCCTGAGTGCTGACCATCAGGACAGGCTCGGACAGTGTTTGGTGTCGGTCTAATAAAGTGACCTCCTGAGTGCTGACCATCAGAACAGAATCGGACAGTGTTTGTTGTCTGTCTTATAAGGTGGCCTCCTGAGTGCTGACCATCAGGACAGGCTCGGACAGTGTTTGGTGTCAGTCTAATAAAGTGACCTCCCGAGTGCTGACCATCAGGACAGACTCGGACAGTGTTTGGTGTCTGTCTTATAAAGTGACCTCATGACTGCTGACCATCAGGACAGTCTCAGACAGTGTTTGGTGTCAGTCTAATAAAGTGACCTCCTGAGTGCTGACCATCAGGACAGACTCGGACAGTGTTTGGTGTCTGTCTTATAAGGTGGCCTCCTGAGTGCTGACCATCAGGACAGGCTTGGACAGTGTTTGGTGTCAGTCTAATAAAGTGACCTCCTAAGTGCTGACCATCAGGACAGTCTCAGACAGTGTTTGGTGTCTGTCTTATAAAGTGACCTCCCGAGTGCTGACCATCAGGACAGACTCGGACAGTGTTTGGTGTCTGTCTTATAAGGTAGCCTCCTGAGTGCTGACCATCAGGACAGGCTCGGACAGTGTTTGGTGTCAGTCTAATAAAGTGACCTCCCAAGTGCTGACCATCAGAACAGTCTCAGACAGTGTTTGGTGTCTGTCTTATAGAGTGACCTCATGACTGCTGACCATCAGGACAGGCTCGGACAGTGTTTGGTGTCAGTCTAATAAAGTGACCTCCCTAGTGCTGACCATCAGGACAGACTCGGACAGTGTTTGGTGTCTGTCTTATAGAGTGACCTCATGACTGCTGACCATCAGGACAGGCTCGGACAGTGTTTGGTGCCTGTCTAATAAAGTAACCTCCTGACTGCTGACCATCAGGACAGGCTCGGACAGTGTTTGGTGTCTGTCTAATAAAGTGACCTCCTGAGTGCTGACCATCAGGACAGTCTCAGACAGTGTTTGGTGTCGGTCTAATAAAGTGACCTCCTGAGTGCTGACCATCAGGACAGGCTCGGACAGTGTTTGGTGTCGGTCTAATAAAGTGACCTCCTGAGTGCTGACCATCAGAACAGAATCGGACAGTGTTTGTTGTCTGTCTTATAAGGTGGCCTCCTGAGTGCTGACCATCAGGACAGGCTCGGACAGTGTTTGGTGTCAGTCTAATAAAGTGACCTCCCGAGTGCTGACCATCAGGACAGACTCGGACAGTGTTTGGTGTCTGTCTTATAAAGTGACCTCATGACTGCTGACCATCAGGACAGTCTCAGACAGTGTTTGGTGTCAGTCTAATAAAGTGACCTCCTGAGTGCTGACCATCAGGACAGACTCGGACAGTGTTTGGTGTCTGTCTTATAAGGTGGCCTCCTGAGTGCTGACCATCAGGACAGGCTTGGACAGTGTTTGGTGTCAGTCTAATAAAGTGACCTCCCAAGTGCTGACCATCAGGACAGTCTCAGACAGTGTTTGGTGTCTGTCTTATAAAGTGACCTCCCGAGTGCTGACCATCAGGACAGACTCGGACAGTGTTTGGTGTCTGTCTTATAAGGTAGCCTCCTGAGTGCTGACCATCAGGACAGGCTCGGACAGTGTTTGGTGTCAGTCTAATAAAGTGACCTCCCAAGTGCTGACCATCAGAACAGTCTCAGACAGTGTTTGGTGTCTGTCTTATAGAGTGACCTCATGACTGCTGACCATCAGGACAGGCTCGGACAGTGTTTGGTGTCAGTCTAATAAAGTGACCTCCCTAGTGCTGACCATCAGGACAGACTCGGACAGTGTTTGGTGTCTGTCTTATAGAGTGACCTCATGACTGCTGACCATCAGGACAGCCTCAGACAGTGTTTGGTGTCTGTCTAATAAAGTGACCTCCTGAGTGCTGACCATCAGGACAGGCTCGGACAGTGTTTGGTGTTGGTCTAATAAAGTGACCTCCTGAGTGCTGACCATCAGGACAGGCTTGGACAGTGTTTGGTGTCTGTCTAATAAAGTGACCTCCTGAGTGCTGACCATCAGTACAGGCTCGGACAGTGTTTGGTGTTGGTCTAATAAAGTGACCTCCTGAGTGCTGACCATCAGGACAGGCTCGGACAGTGTTTGGTGTCTGTCTTATAAAGTGACCTCCTGAGTGCTGACCATCAGGACAGGCTCGGACAGTGTTTGGTGTCTGTCTAATAAAGTGACCTCCTGAGTGCTGACCATCAGGACAGGCTCGGACAGTGTTTGGTGTCTGTCTAATAAAGTGACCTCCTGAGTGCTGACCATCAGGACAGGCTCGGACAGTGTTTGGTGTTGGTCTAATAAAGTGACCTCCTGAGTGCTGACCATCAGGACAGGCTCGGACCGTGGCAGGTTTCTGGCTAATGCAGTAGTTTCCCAAGTATCCTGCAGGATAATATAAGGTTACTAGCGACTTGCCCGTCAAAAATGACGGTCATAAAATTGTAAGGCAGGTAATGCTGTTTGCCACACAATGTAAGGTTTTTGGTCCTCTGAGTACCCTCGGCGCTCATTGTGAGCTCCGCGCTGAGCGCCTTAGGCGCTCATTGCGAGCCTCTCCTCTGCTATTTTTATTTTTTTATATATATTTTTTTAATAATAATTAATAAAATTAATTACCGTATATACTTGAGTATAAGCCGAGTTTTTCAGCCCTTTTTTAAGGCTAAAAAGGGCCCCCTCGGCTCATACTCGAGTCACTCTCCCCCTGTGTCTCTCTAACCCCCCTTCCGGCGTCTTGGGAGAGGGGGAGGTATTTAGAGGGGTAAAGTGAGGAGGGGGGTCTAGAATGAGGAGGGGGGTTTAGAATGAGGAGGGGGGGGGTTGAGGATGAGGAGGGGGAGGGAAAGAGACACGGGGGGTTAGAGAGACATGGGGGGAAGAGAGACACCTATAAATACCTCCCCCTCTCCCTTTCCCCTCACTTACCTTCATCTGCAGCTTCTCCTCCGGCCTCCGCTCCTTCCTGCGTCGGCACCCGGTATATGCTAATGATGTGACGTCACATGCGCGCCACGTCTTTAGCATTGGCCGGGTCAAGACGCCGGAAGGAGCGTGGAGGCCGGAGGAGAAGCTGCAGATGAAGGTAAGTGAGGGGAAAGGGAGAGGGGGAGGTATTTAGGGGGGTTTAGAATGAGGAGGGGGGTTGAGGAGGGGGTTGAGGATGGGGAGGTTGAGGAGGGGGTTGAGGATGCGGGGGTTGAGGAGGGGGTTGAGGATTGGGGGGTTGAGGAGGGAGGTTGAGGGGGGAGGTTGAGGATGAGGAGGGGGGTTGAGGTTGAGGAGGGGGTTGAGGATGGGGGGTTGAGGAAGAGGATGGGGGGGTTGAGGACAGAGGTTGAGGAGGGGGGTTGAGGAGAGAGGTTGAGGATGTGGAGGGAGGTTGAGGAGGGAGGTTGAGAATGAGGAGGGGGGTTGAGGAGGGTGATAAGGGAGGGGGGAAGAGACACAGAGGAGGGAGAGGGGGGAAGAGACACAGGGAAGGGAGAGGGGAGAAGAGACACGGAGAGAGAGGGGAGAAGAGACACAGGGGAGAGAGAGGGGGACACAAGAAAAGGGCACAAAAGAGGGGGACACAGAGGGCACAAGAGGGCACACAGAGGGCAGCACATTTCCCACCCTGCTTATACTCGAGTATATACGGTAAATAATAAATCAATATACTTTACCTATTTCCAAGTAATATATGCAGCAATCAATATGCTGAAGAGCTAACAATCTCTTTTGATGTCCCTGCAGTATACAATGTACATTTGGATTATTGGTGACCTGAGGTGTAAGTGTCAGCAATGTGTGCAGTGTGTAGTGTAAATAGGCTGCGTGCGCAACGGGAAACTGTTTGTTTAGTGGTGTAAAAGCCTGCGCTGCTGATAACTATATATATATATAATACCAAGAATATACTACTCAGCTACCCCTTCATTTGAATTGTGGCAATCGTTACTGCCAGGTCTTTCAGTAGTACCAATGGAATATTATCAGTCTACACTTGTTGGGCACGCGGTCCTTGATGGTCCAACAATGATCCAGGATTTCAGGCTCTCTCTGCATGACACCAGGTGAACAATCTCAATGAAACTGATAGGCTCAGGTGTGCTGAAGGAAAGGGAAACTAAACATAGAAAGATATTCAAATCCTGGCCTGTTGATGACCCTCATGGACCCAGTTGCCCCCCGCGGTCTACAAGGTCACGCTCTGCTGAGTGAGCTCAATGGGGTATATCCAACAGTGTTATGACTGCACAAAGTAAAGAGTCTATAATAATAATCACATATATAGTTGTCAACAGTGCGGGTTGACAAAAGTTGTTGCTAACACTGCGGCCCTCACTAGGCAAGGGCCCCAGTTGCTGGCAAGGAGCGCCAAAGGCGCTCCTTGCCAGCAACTGCGGACTTTAGGCCCACAAATGCAGACCCTCACGAAACGAGGGGCCACATTTGCCTAGGTGGAGGCTCCCACCGCGACCACAACATTTACGGACTTAGCATCTGCAAATACGAGCCGCGCCACTTCCCCCAAAAAATATTACGACCTTGCAAAAATACGACATTAGCGGCCGAAACCAGCGCACATGAAGACACTAAAACCACACAAAGTACACAAAACAAACACATAAAAACTTACCCACAGCAAGAGGGGCACCCAGCACCTCTAAAAGGGAAGTTACAAGACAGTTTAAGTCCAAACTAAAGAGTTTACACACCCGAAAATCCCCTAAGCGAGAGAAAAAATGGTCGCCGAAAAAACCCGAAACCAAGGCTAAAGGACCCTAAACACGCAAAACGCCACGAAGCGCAGGCGGATTTTTCCAAGAAGCCGTACGAGGTCCTACAACGAGGACGCAAAATCATCCACAGCTGCGTACTACACACATTAGGTGACAAACAGCATTAGCTCACTTACAATTTCATTGCCGTAATTTTTTGCCGGCCAATATTCTACTAATACATAATAATAATAGAGTTAATAAGTTGAAGCCTGTTTTTAATTTTTACAAAAGAAGCACATTTTTCAAAAAGGTATACTGTAAATATATTATTACACTGGCCCTTTAACAGACCTTTTAAATACCTTGACTTTTCCATTGCTTAGCACACAATATCCCCCTCGCCTAGACTTGGAATCCCTTCTTTACAATGGAATTTAATTGTGAGATTATTAATTACCGCCATCACGTGAGACTTCTTACATCTGCACGATAATATTTTTAATGTCGGGTTTTATTTTAGACTGAAATCGCCTGTAATTGTTTCCCTTTCTTAGTTTGCCGGCATGTTATTAATCATCCGCTGGGGACTTGGGTACAAACTATGACATGCTTATCATTATAATGGCAGCGGATAAGGTTTTTACATTTTATACAATTAAGAGCAAAGCCCATCGTAAAAACAAATGGCAGTCGGAAAGCTTCAGGGAATGTCGCCTTTGTTCCTTTGTGCCGCTGGCAGTGACGGACCTTTTGTGTCTTTTTTTGCTTTTATTTTTAAGGAATGTAAATGATCCCACATTCATATGAAGAGGCGCATTGTGCGGCGGATCGCGCTGCTGTCTATCTCGCGCGCCTGCACCGCGCTGATTGTACCTTTCTGCTATTTAATGTAACGCTGAGCACAGCGACAATGGAGATCCCAGCCCGGCCTTTTTGGCTTTATTTTCACAGCTGACAAAAAAACGTCTCTTCTTGTCAAGCAAAAGACCCCGCGGTTCAGGATTCCTTGTTCTGAGACCAAACAGCGGAGATACTTTGATGGCATTTTAATTAAAAAGATGGAGCTGCTGTGTGGAGACTTTGCGGAAATGCAAAAAGAAAACAAGAAAACGAGGTGTGTTTATATATTCAAAAATAAATATATACCACCCTCTCGCTGCACTTTCACCCCCTGTCCCCTCCCTCCAGATCTCATCCCATGAAGTCCACACTATCCGCATCCTCTCTCCCCTCCCTCTGCGACTAACTGTGATCTATCGCCCGCCTGGGTCACCCTCTCAATTTCTGGGTCACTTTGCCGCCCCGCTCCCTCACTTTCTCTCCTCTAATATACCTTCACTTATTCTTGGCGATTTCAACATAGTGCCCCCACCCACCCGCCAACAGCTGCGCTTACCTCTACCCTTGGCTCTCACAATGGACAGATTCCGCAACTCACCCTGGTGGACACTCCATTGACCTTATTTTCACCAACCTTGACATCTCCTCACTTCCTCTATCTGACCACCACCTGCTAACTTGCCACCTCACCTTCCGCTCACCACCCTTCATCAATCCCTGCCACCAGAACCCGCACAAACCTGCAAACACTTAACTTACAACAACTTTCCAATGTGCTACAACCCCTTCTCAGCCCCCTCACCACCATTACCTGCCCCAACATCGCCACTTCACAGTACAACATGACTCTAACCTCCACACTTGACTCTCTTGGCCCCATAACCACAAATAAACGCCCTCAATCTCACCACAACCATGGCACACTACACAAACACGCTACATACAGAGGTGCTCACGCACCGAGGAACGGCTATGGAGGAAATCTCGCACTTCAGCAGACTTTCTCCACCACAAGTTTACCTTGCGCTCCTACTTGTCTGCCCTCAATCTTGCCAAACAACACTACTTCTCATCACTAATATCAAACCTGTCCTCCAACCCTAAATGTTAATTTGCTACATTCAACACCCTCCTCTGCCCACCCCCACCTCCTGTCCCTTCTTCCAACTACCGCCCTATCTCACTACTTCCCTGGCTTTAAAACTGCTTGAACAGTTTGTCTACAATCGCCAAACTCAATTTATTTCCTCCAATTCCCTTCTTGACCCCTTCCAATCTGGCTTCCAGGCCCAACACTCTACAGAAATGGCCCTCACAAAAGTCATCAACGACTTGATAACCGACAAATCAAAGGGTCACTTCTCTATTCTAATTCTCCTGGATCTCTCAACTGCCTTCAACACAGTTGACCACCCTCTTCTAATCCAAACAGTTGACCACCCGCTTCTAATCCAAACATACAGTACATGGACTTGTTCAGATACAATATGTATGTGAGATAAGTTCTGAGAGAGACACTGTGTATGAGAGTGCTCAGACATGAGAGAGAAACTGAGTGTGAGAGCGCTCAGACATGAGAGAGAAACTGAGTGTGAGAGCGCTCGGACATGAGAGAGACACTGAGTATGAGAGCGCTCATACATGAGAGAGACACTGTGTATGAGAGCGCTCATACATGAGAGAGACACTGAGTATGAGAGTGCTCATACATGAGAGAGACATTGAGTAGGAGAGTGCTCATACATGAGAGAGACACTGAGTATGAGAGTGCTCATACATGAGAGAGACATTGAGTAGGAGAGTGCTCATACATAAGAGAGACACTGAGTAGGTGAGCGCTCATACATGAGAGAAACACTGTGTATGAGAGCGCTCATACATGAGAGAGACACTGTGTATGAGAGCGCTCATACATGAGAGAGACACTGTGTATGAGAGCGCTCATACATGAGAGAGACACCGAGTATGAGAGCACTCATACATGAGAGAGACACTGAGTATGAGATCACTCATACATGAGAGAGACACTGAGTATGAGAGCACTCATACATGAGAGAGACACTGTGTATGAGAGTGCATACATCAGAGAGACATACAAGAGAAGAGCAAGCCGGGCAGCTTGGGAGAGATGAGGAGCGAGGATCTCTGGAGGTTCATGGCTCCGGTCTCAGCTCCTCTCCTGGTGGCAGATCACAGTGCCAGGGCTTCCATTTTGGTTGCCGATTTCTCATTTGATGTTAAAGGGCCACTGTAGTCTGATTGATTGGCTAAGCTCTGAATCCGGCCTGGGAGCAGAGCCCGTACAACTGAATAGATGCCCATGTTAAGAGCTAGAGTCAACGTGGTACCTATTAAGTCTCATTTGTATGTCACTACCCAGAATCCTTAATGGCAGTGGAAACACTGTTCACAGAGACGTTTTATGGGAAAAACAGGTCTCCTAAATTAAAACTTGCAAATGCCCAGAAATTACCAATGTTGTCCAGTGCTAATAATACTGTGAATCGTATCGATCTAATAATAATAATAATATAATAATAATAATAATAATAAAGCCAGTACTCTGGTTTAAGGTTACCACTGGAGTTGTTAGTACATGGTTAGAGTTTGAGGAGACAGGAAGCTGCAGTTGAATATTTTATGCTGTTTGCGCCACTAGAACTTACTCGGATAAACTCTAATTTTTGAGCCAATCATATAATAGTTTCAAATAAAAAACATACAATTATCCGTATCAGGCACAGTATCAGATATTATCTATAGGTAAGTACCTATCTCAAAGAACTAATATGGCCTCAGTGGAAGCAACAACGTGAAATGCTCAGAGGGAGTGATGACGTCAGACGTCAGACGCCGCTCGACGTGAGTAGAGGATACAGATCTGATGACTGGTGGGTTACAAGCAAACACAGGGAAGTCTGAATACTATCACATATATATTTGTCAGAAGGCGGGTTGTTGCTAATGCTGCGGGCTCAGACAGCGAACCCGTCACATCCCTCGCAAAGCTCATCCCTACGACCCTGTACGACTTAGGCAGTGAGCGCCAAAGGCGGTCACTGCGCTGGTGGAGATGAGTGCCGCTGCAGAAATCATCAACAGAAATTATTATTATTATTATCGTTTATTTATAACGCGCCAACATATTCCGTAGCGCTGTACATAAGATAAGTTCAAGACAAAGATACATACAAGTTAACACATAGTAAAACAAGGAGGGCCCTGTCTTTGAGTTTGGAATCCAGTGTCCATGGTGCTTTCCCTAAAACACCTTGTGGGATTGAAACTCGCAGACTTACATCCTAAAGGTATTGTGTGAGGGAAAGGAGGGAGAGAGATTTGAGAGTGTGTTAGGGTGAGAGGTGATACACTTCTTTAAAGAGATGTGTTTTTAGAGAGGATTTGAATGATTTGAAGTTGGAGGATAGTCTGGTGGAGCGAGGCAAGGAGTTCCAGAGAATAGGGGCAGCACGAGAAAAGTCCTGAAGGCGAGAATGAGAAGAGGTGATAAGAGTTGTGGAAAGAAGAAGGTCATTAGCAGAGCGAAGAGGGCGTGTGGGGGAGTATTTGGAGATGAGACCAGAAAGGTATGGGGAAGTGCACTTGTTGAGGGCTTTGTAAGTTAGGGTCAGGATTTTAAATTTTATTCTGGAGGCTAAGGGAAGCCAGTGGAGTGATTGACAGAGAGGTGATGCCGACACTGAACGTTGTGTACGGAAGACGAGTCTAGCAGAGGCATTCATAATGGATTGAAGTGGAGATAGTCGGGTGGTGGGGAGGCCAGCAAGAAGCGAGTTGCAGTAGTCCAGTCGAGAGATGATGAAAGAGTGTATAAGGATTTTAGTTGTGTCCTGTGTAAGAAAGTGGCGAATTCTGGAGATGTTTTTTAGATGGAGAAGACAAGATTTAGTTAGTGATTGTATGTGAGGGATGAAGGACAGGGCGGGGTCCAAAAGAACCCCAAGACAACGGGCTTGGGAGGAGGGGGTGATGATGTCATTGTTGACAGTAAGAGAGATGTGAGGTATTGAAGCTGTGGGAGAGGGAGGGAAGATTAGGAGTTCAGTTTTAGACATGTTGAGTTTGAGATGGTGGGTGGACATCCAAGAGGATATACTAGAGATGCAGTTGGAGACATGTGTTAGAAGAGAGGGGGATAGATCTGGTGCTGAGAGGTAGATTTGGGTGTCATCTGCGTAGAGATGATATTGCAGCCCAAAAGAGTTTATAAGGGTACCAAGTGAGGAAGTGTAGATGGAGAAGAGGAGCGGGCCTAGTACAGATCCTTGTGGTACGCCAACAGACAGGGGGTAGGTAGAAGAAGAGGTGTCAGAGAAGGAGATACTGAATGATCGATTTTGTAGGTATGATGAGAACCACGAGAGAGCAGTGTCTCGAATACCGAGGGAGGAGAGGATATGGAGTAGAAGTGGATGGTCAACAGTGTCAAAGGCAGCAGAGAGGTCTAGAAGAAGGAGAATAGAAAAGTGACCTTTTGACTTGGCAGTAAGCAGGTCATTGGTGACTTTAGTGAGAGCTGTCTCAGTGGAATGTTGGGGCCGAAAGCCGGATTGGAAGGTGTCAAGAAAGGAGTTAGAGGAAATAAAGCTGGTAAGGCGGGTATAGACGAGCCGCTCAAGCAGTTTGGAAGCCAAAGGAAGTAGAGAAATAGGGCGGTAGTTAGAAGCAATGTCAGAGTCAGATGAGAACTTTTTGAGGATGGGTGTAATTGTGGCATGTTTTAGACAAGATGGAAACTTGCCGGTAGTTAGGGAAAGGTTGAAAATGTGTGTGAGAGCTGGGATTAGTGTGGTAGAGAGGGGAGGGATGAGCTGAGATGGAATAGGGTCCTGGGGACATGTAGTGAGGCGAGTGGATGATAGCAGGCTAGCGACTTCCTCCTCTGTAGCTGGGGCAAAGCAGTTCAAAGTAGCTGTTGGATTGGGGGAGGGAGAAGAGTGGGTTAGGTTGGATAGTTGAGACGGTAGAGTGAGTGAGCCACTGTGAGATGAGAGTTCATTGCGGATATTTTCAATTTTATGAATAAAATGGTTGGCAAAGTCTTCAGCTGTGAGAGAGGAAGGGATGGGAGGAGGTGGAGGGTGGAGGAGAGTTTTGAACGTTGCGAACAGACGCTTTGGGTTAGAGGATAGGGTTGATATTAGTGAAGTGAAGTAGTGTTGTTTGGCGAGGTTGAGGGCAGAGGAGTAGGAGCGTAACATAAATTTGTAGTGGAGGAAGTCTGCACAGGTGCGCGATTTCCTCCAGAGCCGTTCAGCGGTGCGGGAGCATTTCTGGATGTATCGTGTTTGAGTTGTGTGCCAAGGTTGTGGAAGAGAGCGAGAGCGTCTTCGTGTGGTTATGGGGGCGAGGGTATCAAGGATGGATGGAAGAGAGAGTAGAGTTGTAAAGTGAGAAGGCAGTGTCAGGGCAGTTGAGGTAGGTGATGGGGCTGAGAAGGGGTTGGATATTAATGGAGAGCTGAGTAGGGTCAAGTGCTAGCAGGTTTCTGTTCGTGATGGTGGCAGGGGTAGGAGAGGGGTGGTGGGAGGAAGAAGCGGTGAAGTTAAAGGTAAGTAAGTGATGGTCAGATAGAGGGAGTGGATGGGTGACTGGGTTGGAGGCTGTGCTGAGGTTGGTGAAGATAAGGTCAAGAGAATGTCCAGCATGATGAGTAGAAGAATCTGTTAGTTGTGAGAGGCCGAGGGAAGAGGTGAGTGCGAGCAGTTTGGCTGCTGCTGGGGAGGTGGGAGTGTCAATGGGAATGTTAAAATCTCCGAGTACCAGTGAAGGAACATTGGAGGAGAGAAAGTGAGGGAGCCAGGCAGAAAAGGGATCAAGAAATTGAGAGGGAGTGCCAGGGGGGCGATAGATCACGGCAACACGTAGAGAGATAGGTGAGAAGAGGCGGATTGTATGCACTTCAAAGGATGAGAATTGGAGGGATGGGACAGGGGGTAAGAGGTGAAAAGTACAGCGAGTGGAAAGCAATACACCCACACCACCACCTTGCTTGTTCCCAGGTCTAGGTGTGTGGCTGAGGTGAAAACCACATAAGAGAGTGCTGCCGGGGAGGCAGTGTCTGAGGATGAGAAATCTCAATTATCCAATTCACAGTGCGAAAAAATTACGACCGTAACACTTCTGGAACCCGCAAAAAATCCGGAGCCCGCAAAAATACCAATTTAACGTCCGAACCGTGCAAATCAAAAACCACAACTATACACAAAACAAAAAAAGAAAAAAGAAAAAAACTCACACACAGCACGGGGGGACGGCCAGGACGTCTGGGAGTGATGTTGCACGCAAATTTAAGTCACATTTGCAGAGATTTGACACTCGAAAATCCCCTAAGTGATAAAAAAAATGATGGCCAAAAAAAGCAAAAACAAGGCTACACCCCTAACTGCGCAAAACACCACCAGGCACATACGACTTTTATCGAGGAATTTACGAGGTACAAAATACACTATTAGGAAGGACAGAAAATGCTTGAGACCCGTGTAACACATAGACAATCGCCGCCATTTTACAACACTAACAAGCAACTAATAACATTACGTATCTAAAATGGCGCTTTACCCGCCTACACAATCAGTGTGTCCTAGCGCACGCAGCCTATTTACACTGCACACCACACATTGCTGACACTTTCTCCTCAGGTCAGCAACACTGCGAATGTACATTGTATGCTGCAGGAACATCAAAAGAGATTGTTAGCTCTTCAGGCTATTGATTGCTGGATATATTATATAGAAATAGGTCGAATATATTCATTTGTTAAATAATTAATTAATTAATAATTATAAAAAAAAATATATATATATATATATATAAAAAATACACTAAATAGCATCTTTTACACTGCCGTTATTTTATTAATACAAATAATGATTTGCATTTCCTAATACATTTATTCATTACTAATTAATTATTAACGTACATTCATTTAATAATTATTAATTAGTAATGGAAAATAAAAATATATAATTTCCACTGCACTAAAAATAATTTACATTTTACACTGCAGTTATATATCTGGATTACTGCTCATTGGCTGCCTGCGATAGGACTCTCAAAGCAGTTACATATTTAAATCACTTTATTATGCTCTGAGACCTAAAAACATTTTCTAATTTACACTGCAATAAAAAAAAAATTGTATATTTAACACTGTACTTATATATCTGTCTTTACGATGAGCGCAGAAGATGATAGTTTCAAACCATGAAACTTGAAGGACATGAGGGGAGGAGCTCGCAATGAGCACCAAAGGCGCTCTGAGGAGCAAAAGTACACGAGGGGAGAGACTCGTAATGAGCGCCAAAGGCGCTCTGAGGAGCAAAAGTACACGAGGGGAGAGACTCGTAATGAGCGCCAAAGGCGCTCTGAGGAGCAAAAGTACATGAGGGAGAGACTCCAAAAGTACATGAGGGGAGAGGCTCGCAATGAGCACCAAAGGCGCTCTGAGGAGCAAAAGTACACGAGGGGAGAGACTCGTAATGAGCGCCAAAGGCGCTCTGAGGAGCAAAAGTACATGAGGGAGAGACTCCAAAAGTACATGAGGGGAGAGGCTCGCAATGAGCGCTGAAGGTGCTCAGAGGAGCAAAAGTACACGAGGGGAGAGGCTTGCAATGAGCGCCAAAGGTACTCAGAAGAGCAAAAGCCTTACATTCTGTGATAAACAGCATTTCCATGGCTTCAAAATTTATTGCCGTAATTTTTTGACGGGCAAGTCGCTAGTCACTAATATAGTTTCTGTATGTTTGTGTAACGCTGATGTCATCAAGGGGGGCGTGGCCTATAAGCAGGAATTAATAGCAGTGGCAGCCATGATGCAGTTCAGAGAAAAAGAGACAGAGTGCACAGAGAGAGATAATGCAGAGACAGAGAGCGCGCACACAGAGAATGCACTGAGGGAGAGAGAGACAGAGAGGGAGTGGTACAGTGACAACAGAACACAGAGAGAGAGCACAGAGAGAGAGAGAGACAGAGAGGGAGTGGCACAGAGCCAACAGAACACAGAGAGAGAGCACAGAGAGAGAGAGAGACAGAGAGGGAGTGGTACAGTGACAACAGAACACAGAGAGAGAGCACAGAGAGAGAGACACACAGAGAGGGAGGGGTACAGTGACAACAGAATACAGAGAGAGAGCACAGAGAGAGAGACACAGAGAGGGAGGGGTACAGTGACAACAGAACACAGAGAGAGAGCACAGAGAGAGAGAGAGACACAGAGAGGGAGGGGTACAGTGACAACAGAATACAGAGAGAGTGCAAAGAGAGAGAGAGACACACAGAGAGGGAGGGGTACAGTGACAACAGAATACAGAGAGAGAGCACAGAGAGAGAGACACAGAGAGGGAGGGGTACAGTGACAACAGAACACAGAGAGAGAGCACAGAGAGAGAGAGAGACACAGAGAGGGAGGGGTACAGTGACAACAGAACACAGAGAGAGAGCACAGAGAGAGAGAGAGACACACAGAGAGGGAGGGGTACAGAGCCAACAGAACACAGAGAGAGAGCACAGAGAGAGAGAGACACAGAAAGGGAGGGGTACAGTGACAACAGAACTCAGAGAGAGAGCACACAGAGAGAGAGACACACAGAGAATGCACTGAGGGAGAGAGAGACAGAGAGGGAGGGAGGGGTACAGAACCAACAGAACACAGAGAGAGTGCAAAGAGTGAGAGAGACACAGAGAACGCACTGAGGGAGAGAGAGACAGAGAGGGAGGGGTACAGAGCCAACAGAACACAGAGAGAGTGCAAAGAGAGAGAGAGACACAGAGAGGGAGGGGTACAGAGCCAACAGAACACAGAGAGAGAGAGCACACAGAGAGAGAGAGAGACACAGAGAACACACTGAGGTAGAGAGAGACAGAGAGGGAGGGGTAAAGAACCAACAGAACACAGAGAGAGTGCAAAGAGAGAGAGAGACACAGAGAGGGAGGGGTACAGAGCCAACAGAACACAGAGAGAGAGCACACACAGAGAGAGAGAGAGACACAGACAATGCACTGAGGGAGAGAGAGACAGAGAGGGAGTGGTACAGTGACAACATAATACAGAGAGAGTGCAAAGAGAGAGAGAGAGACACAGAGAACGCACTGAGGGAGAGAGAGACAGAGAGGGAGGGGTAAAGAACCAACAGAACACAGAGAGAGTGCAAAGAGAGAGAGAGACACAGAGAGGGAGGGGTACAGAGCCAACAGAACACAGAGAGAGAGCACACAGAGAGAGAGAGACACAGAGAGGGAGGGGTACAGAGCCAACAGAACACAGAGAGAGAGCACAGAGAGAGAGAGAGACACAGAGAATGCACTGAGGGAGAGAGAGACAGAGAGGGAGGGGTAAAGAACCAACAGAACACAGAGAGAGTGCAAAGAGAGAGAGAGACACAGAGAGGGAGGGGTACAGTGACAACAGAACACAGAGAGAGAGCACAGAGAGAGAGAGAGAGACACAGAGTGGGAGGGGTACAGAGCCAACAGAACACAGAGAGAGAGCACAGAGAGAGAGAGACACAGAAAGGGAGGGGTACAGTGACAACAGAACACAGAGAGAGAGCACAGAGAGAGAGAGAGAGACACAGAGTGGGAGGGGTACAGAGCCAACAGAACACAGAGAGAGTGCAAAGAGAGAGAGAGAGAGACACAGAGTGGGAGGGGTACAGAGCCAACAGAACACATAGAGAGAGCACAGAGAGAGAGAGAGACACAGAGAGGGAGGGGTACAGAGCCAACAGAACACAGAGAGAGAGCACACAGAGAGAGAGAGACACAGAGAATGCACTGAGGGAGAGAGAGACAGAGAGGGAGTGGTACAGTGACAACAGAATACAGAGAGAGTGCAAAGAGAGAGAGAGAGACACACAGAGAGGGAGGGGTACAGAGCCAACAGAACACAGAGAGAGAGCACACAGAGAGAGAGAGACACAGAGAAAGCACTGAGGGAGAGAGAGACAGAGAGAGAGGGGTACAGAGCCAACAGAACACAGAGAGAGTGCAAAGAGAAAGAGAGAGTACAGAGAGAGAGAGTATCAGTGCACAGACAGAGAGCACACAGACAGAGAGAGAGCCATAGACAGAGAACGCACTGAGAGAGAGAGAGAGAGAGACAGAGAGGGAGGGGTACAGAGCCAACAGAACACAGAGAGAGAGCACAGAGAGAGTGCAAAGAAAGAGAGAGAGAGTACAGAGAGAGAGAGAGTTTGAGCACACAGACAGAGAGCACACAGAGCACACAGACTGAGCACACAGAGAGAGAGTGCACAGACAGAGAGCCCAGACAGAGAGCCCAGACAGAGCACAGAGAGAGAGAGTGCACAGACAGAGAGCACAGACAGAGCACAGAGAGAGAGTGCACAGACAGAGAGCCCAGACAGAGAGCACAGACAGAGCACAGAGAGAGAGAGTGCACAGACAGAGAGCACAGACAGAGAGCACAGACAGAGAGCACAGAGCGCAGAGAGAGAGCACAGAGAGAGAGCACAGAGAGAGAGCACACAGAGCGCACAGACAGAGAGCACAGAGAGCACAGACAGAGAGCACAGAGAGAGAGAGCACAGACAGAGAGCACACAGAGCGCACAGACAGAGAGCACAGAGAGCACAGAGAGAGAGAGCACAGACAGAGAGCACACAGAGCGCACAGACAGAGAGCACAGAGAGCACAGACAGAGAGCACAGAGAGCACAGACAGAGAGCACAGAGAGAGAGAGCACAGACAGAGAGCACAGACAGAGAGCACAGAGAGAGAGAGCACAGACAGAGAGCACACAGAGCGCACAGACAGAGCGCACAGAGAGAGAGCACACAGAGCGCACAGACAGAGAGCACAGAGCGCACAGACAGAGAGCACAGAGAGCACACAGACAGAGAGCACAGACAGAGAGCACAGAGAGCACAGACAGAGAGCACAGACAGAGAGCACAGAGAGCACAGACAGAGAGCACAGAGAGAGAGAGCACAGACAGAGAGCACAGACAGAGAGCACAGACAGAGAGCACAGAGAGAGAGAGCACAGACAGAGAGCACACAGAGCGCACAGACAGAGAGCACAGACAGAGCGCACAGAGAGAGAGCACACAGAGCGCACAGACAGAGAGCACAGAGCGCACAGACAGAGAGCACAGAGAGCACACAGAGAGCACAGAGAGCACAGACAGAGAGCACAGAGAGAGAGAGCACAGACAGAGAGCACACAAAGCGCACAGACAGAGAGCACAGAGAGCACAGACAGAGAGCACAGAGAGAGAGAGAGCACAGACAGAGAGCACAGACAGAGAGCACAGACAGAGAGCACACAGAGAGCACAGAGAGAGAGAGCACAGACAGAGAGCACACAGAGCGCACAGACAGAGAGCACAGAGCGCACAGACAGAGAGCACAGACAGAGAGCACACAGAGAGCACAGAGAGCACAGACAGAGAGCACAGAGAGAGAGAGCACAGACAGAGAGCACACAGAGCGCACAGACAGAGAGCACAGAGAGCACAGACAGAGAGCACAGAGAGAGAGAGAGAGCACAGACAGAGAGCACAGACAGAGAGCACAGACAGAGAGCACACAGAGAGCACAGAGAGAGAGAGCACAGAGAGCACACAGAGCGCACAGACAGAGAGCACAGAGCGCACAGACAGAGAGCACAGACAGAGAGCACACAGAGAGCACAGAGAGCACAGACAGAGAGCACAGAGAGAGAGAGCACAGACAGAGAGCACAGACAGAGAGCACAGACAGAGAGCACACAGAGAGCACAGAGAGAGAGAGCACAGACAGAGAGCACACAGAGCGCACAGACAGAGAGCACAGAGCGCACAGACAGAGAGCACAGACAGAGAGCACACAGAGAGCACAGAGAGCACAGACAGAGAGCACAGAGAGAGAGCACAGACAGAGAGCACACAGAGCGCACAGACAGAGAGCACAGAGAGCACAGACAGAGAGCACAGAGAGAGAGAGAGAGCACAGACAGAGAGCACAGACAGAGAGCACAGACAGAGAGCACACAGAGAGCACAGAGAGAGAGAGCACAGACAGAGAGCACACAGAGCGCACAGACAGAGAGCACAGAGCGCACAGACAGAGAGCACAGAGAGAGAGAGCACAGACAGAGAGCACACAGAGAGAGAGCACAGACAGAGAGCACAGACAGAGAGCACAGACAGAGAGCACACAGAGAGCACAGACAGAGAGCACAGAGCGCACAGACAGAGAGCACAGACAGAGAGCACAGAGAGCACAGACAGAGAGCACAGAGAGAGAGAGCACAGACAGAGAGCACAGACAGAGAGCACACAGAGAGCACAGAGAGCACAGACAGAGAGCACAGAGAGAGCACAGACAGAGAGCACACAGAGCGCAGAGAGAGAGCACAGACAGAGAGCACAGAGCGCAGAGAGAGAGCACAGAGAGAGAGAGCACAGAGAGAGAGAGCACACAGAGAGCACAGACAGAGAGCACAGAGAGCACAGACAGAGAGCACAGAGAGAGAGAGAGCACAGACAGAGAGCACACAGAGCGCACAGACAGAGAGCACAGAGAGCACAGACAGAGAGCACAGAGAGAGAGAGAGAGCACAGACAGAGAGCACAGACAGAGAGCACACACAGAGAGCACAGAGAGAGAGAGCACAGACAGAGAGCACAGACAGAGAGCACAGAGAGAGAGAGCACAGACAGAGAGCACAGACAGAGAGCACACAGAGCGCACAGACAGAGAGCACAGAGCGCCCAGACAGAGAGCACAGAGAGAGAGAGAGCACAGACAGAGAGCACAGACAGAGAGCACAGACAGAGAGCACAGAGAGAGAGAGCACAGACAGAGAGCACAGACAGAGAGCACAGACAGAGAGCACAGAGAGAGAGAGCACAGACAGAGAGCACAGAGAGAGCACAGAGAGAGAGAGCACAGACAGAGAGCACACAGAGCGCACAGACAGAGAGCACACAGAGCGCACAGACAGAGAGCACAGAGCGCCCAGACAGAGAGCACAGAGAGAGAGCACACAGAGAGCACAGACAGAGAGCACAGAGAGAGAGAGCACAGACAGAGAGCACACAGAGCGCAGAGAGAGAGCACAGACAGAGAGCACAGAGCGCAGAGAGAGAGCACAGAGAGAGAGAGCACAGAGAGAGAGAGCACACAGAGAGCACAGACAGAGAGCACAGAGAGCACAGACAGAGAGCACAGAGAGAGAGAGAGCACAGACAGAGAGCACACAGAGCGCACAGACAGAGAGCACAGAGAGCACAGACAGAGAGCACAGAGAGAGAGAGTGAGCACAGACAGAGAGCACAGACAGAGAGCACACACAGAGAGCACAGAGAGAGAGAGCACAGACAGAGAGCACAGACAGAGAGCACAGAGAGAGAGAGCACAGACAGAGAGCACAGACAGAGAGCACACAGAGCGCACAGACAGAGAGCACAGAGCGCCCAGACAGAGAGCACAGAGAGAGAGAGAGCACAGACAGAGAGCACAGACAGAGAGCACAGACAGAGAGCACAGAGAGAGAGAGCACAGACAGAGAGCACAGACAGAGAGCACAGACAGAGAGCACAGAGAGAGAGAGCACAGACAGAGAGCACAGAGAGAGCACAGAGAGAGAGAGCACAGACAGAGAGCACACAGAGCGCACAGACAGAGAGCACACAGAGCGCACAGACAGAGAGCACAGAGCGCCCAGACAGAGAGCACAGAGAGAGAGAGCACAGACAGAGAGCACACAGAGCGCACAGACAGAGAGCACAGACAGAGCGCACAGAGAGAGAGCACAGATAGAGCGCACAGAGAGAGGGAGAGAGCACAGAGAGAGAGAGAATGCACAGACAATCCAAGATAACATTCTATAATCCCGTAATTTATGACGGGCTTGTTAATAGTACTATATATGCTCTGATAATCCCATGAATTGAAATATATATATACTAGCGAATTGCCCGTCAAAAAATGACGGCAATGAAATTGTAAGTGAGCTAATGCTGTTTGGTGTATAAAAATAAAATAAATAATAGATTAATAAAGTAATATACTTTACCTATTGTGAAGTAATATATGCAGGAATCATTGTGTTGAAGAGCTGACAATCTGTTTTCATGTTGCTGCAGCATTAGTGCTGTGGAGCTGCTGTGTAAGCGTGCTGAATGTGTGCAGTGTAATAGTATGCGTGCGCGAGACCAAACCGTTAGCGTAGCTGTGTACTTCCGCATTGTATAAGTTATTGTTCTAAAATGGCGTCTAATGTGTGGTATGCGGCTGTGGTGGAATATCCGTAGCTGTTTTGTGGTGTTTCGCGTGTTTCGCGTCTTTAGACTGCTGTAGCCTCGTTTTAGTTTTGTCGGCTGCCATTTTTTCTCTCGCTTAGAGAATTGTTTAGTGTCTATGAGTTAAATTCAGGTGTAACTTTAGTTTTTGAGGTCCTGGGTGCCCCTCTTGCTGTAGGTAAGCTTGTTATGTATGTGTTGTGTGTATTTAGTGTGTTTTTCATTTTTTCATGTCCGCGGGTTGCAGCCGATTATTGCGAGGTCGTAATTGGTCGTAACGTGTCTCGTACTTTTTTGCGAGGGCCGCAGGGTCACTGTGCGAGCCCGCAAGCGTTAGCAGTAACTCGCATTCTCACAACTATATATGTGATATATATATACAATGATACTCCCAGAATACTGAGTTGGGGGATCTGGTTCTATCCTCACGGGCTATGAATATGTTTAATACTAATACATGGTTTTAGAATTTTATCGGACTGTTGATAAGGTCCAGCTATACATACCGTGGATTTTTGTTATATATGATTTGTTTATTTATTTTTCTTTATTAGTATTAGGAGGGGTGTAGGCTAGCTTGTATTATTTTTGTTCCTCTTTAGTTTAGGGGGTAAGTGGCGGATCCCCATGTCGCTGCTTTAGTTTGCACGATGGTAATACGGGTATATTGATAATAATGTATTATTTGGCACTCCCTGCGCCTTATACTAGCACCTTACATTCTGTAATAAGAACCTTCTCAGTAAATGTATATCTAGACCTTGTATCATTTTTATGTAAATAACATCTATATTATCAATATAAACATACCCAATATCACTAATATAGTTGTGGTAATTGCAATTTTTTTTTGTAACGCTCCCAAACTTGCAGCCAAAATCCTAAATCGTGCTTAGTTGCAATACCTGAGGGTACAGTTACAGAAAGATTACATTGTACCAAGCTCGGAGGTACATGGCAGAAAACCAAAATCCTAAATCGTGCTTAGTTGCAATACCTGAGGATGTAAATCTGCAACAGTTACAGAAAGATTACATTGTACCAAGCTCGGAAGTACATGGCAAAAAAACAAAATCTTGTTTCTATATGTAGCATTTTAGGGCCTGATCATGATCAAGTAACCAAGACCCGCAACTTACTGCTTAGACAGAAATGTGAGGAGGGAGATAGTGAGGAGGGAAGTAGAGAGAAGGAAGGAGTGGGAAGAGAGAAGGAAGGAGGGGAGAGAGAGTGAGAAAGAGAGGGAGGGAGAGAGTGAGAAGGGGAGAGAGAGAGAGAGGAGGGAAGTAGAGAGAAGGAAGGAGGGGAGAGAGCGTGAGAAGGAGAGAGAGGGAGAGAGTGAGAGGGAGAGAAAGTTAGAAGGAGAGGGAGAGAGAGAGAGAGAGAGAGAGAGGAGGGAGATAGTGAGAATGAGAGAGAGAGTGAGAATGAGAGATAGAGTGAGGAGGGAAGGAGAGAGATGGAAGGAGTGAGAAGAGAGAAGGAAGGAGGGGAGAGAGAGTGAGAAGAAGAGGTAGGGAGAGTGTGAGAGGGAGAGAAAGTTAGAAGGAGAGGGAGAGAGAGAGAGAGAGGAGGGAGAGTGAGAGAGGAGGGAGATAGTGAGAATGAGAGAAAGAGAGTGAGAAGGAGAGTGAGGGAGAGAGTGAGAAGGAGAGGGAGAGAGAGTAAAAAGGAGAGGGAGAGAGAAGGGGATGGAGAGGGAGAGAGAAGAGGAGGGACAGAGGGAAAGAGAAGGAGTGAGAGAGAGAAGGAGGGAGGGGGAGAAGGAGGGAGGGGGAGAAGGAGAGAATATCATGCAGGACTTAGGCTGCAATGAGCAGCGAGAGAGAGAAGGAGGGAGGGGAGAAGGAGGGAGAGAGAGACAGAAGAGGAGAGAGAATATTAGAGAGAAGGAGAGAGAGAGGGAGGAAGGGAGAGAGAGAGCTACAAAAAAATGGCTGCTAAAAAAATGCAAAACAACGTAAACGAGGCCCAAGGATATAAAAAAATAGCCTTTAGCAGTAACAATTACCGAAAGCCAGTACCACTTAACCCAAGGCAGTAACACTCAAGCGCCAGGCCTATAAACTATAAAGGGGGAGAGGCTTGCAATGAGTGCCGAAGGCGCTCATTATGAGCCACGCGATAAGCGCCAAAGGAGCTCAGCAAGGGGCTCGCGATGAGCGCCGAAGGTACAGCATTCTTAGCTTTAGCATTTTATTCCCGTCGTTTTTGACGGGCAAGTAGCTAGTTCGGATATAACTGATTGAATGTTACTATACAATTGTGTTCTTTTGTCTGTATTGCCCTATTATGTGTTACTAGTATCATCTTGTAAGAAGATTAAATTAACTTCATAGGATTATTCGAGCAGATAAGATGTCTAATAGCCCTATTAAATCCCCTCAACCTTGAAAACATAAGGCCGCATGACTTGCAGCTAATAAATTGGCCCCGTAAAGCAACTTGTCAACGACTTGCGGGGTAATGGCGAGAAAAGGGTCATGGGAATTTGAACTGTGCGCCTGCAAATCCCTTGATCTGTCAAGCCCGTAACTGTTACATTCCAATCACGATATTAAATTGCAACAAATTCACTGTCGTTCAAACCCGTAACTCGTAAAAATCCTACGGGTACTAGTGAGGACCCGCAAGGGGGTAATGTCCTATCCGTAGCACTGTAAATGCAAATATACACCCACTACTGTACTTATAATTAAAGGGTAAGTGATGTTAGGTATTATAATTAATAGCACAACATTCTCAAGCCCGCAAATCTGCAATATAAAATACTTAATTTTCATTTAAATTTCCGTACTATATCGAACCCGGCAATCAATGTGTTAATACGTATTACGGGACTCTCATGGACTAGAATATCATATTTACAGATTTATCAATATTGCATTATTTCTGGAATGTGGGTCCGATCGAAACTCGTTGTGACGAAGTGCCCTTCGCCACTTTGTCTTGGAGAGGACTGTTTGCCAGCCTCCTGCCCTGCGACTATGGCCCTGGTACATATTGCCCTTCAAACACGGTATTCGGCCATACCAGAGTGTATGTCACTCATTCTGGCCCTTTACATACAGGGGGGTCATTCGGTACTTGCCCTGTGTGAACCATGATACCACAGATAGATATGCCATGGAGCCCATTCATATAATGAAAGACTACGGGGAAAGACTTTAGCTCCATGGCAATTGAACTGTGTGAAGAGGATCTGAGCGCTATTCGGTAGTTTTGTGAGCTCAGATCCCAGCTGTAATGGAACCCATCACTGTTTTACCCTGTTTTATGATTATTTAATTATTGGTTAAAATATGATCACATTGCTGTACTGTAGATATGTTGTTTTATGTTCTACAGAATATATTGGCTCAGAATATCAAAGCTACTAGGCTAATAGATAATCCTGTTACAGATAAGAAAAGTCGATTGTATAAACTGTTTTCATTCTCAGATAAGAACAAAGAGGGCTGATTTAATCATTGTCTGATTATATCAAGTTGCCTCAGGGAGGGGTGACCACACCTATTGTCCTATATGTGTATTGTGTGGGGGATATGTGACATGTCTGTGTGTTATGTGAAAAACATACTTTTACTAACTTTTGAACCCCTGGTCTGATTCATGCCATTTTTTAATATGTTGTTCCCCTGGGTGAGAGATATTGAACGGTGCTGGACTTAAAGGTGTACCCCCTGTTTTTGGGGTACATCCAGAATGTGGTTAAAATTGTGTCTGTTTTAATTGTGTTACCTGTTATCTGAGGGGAGGAGACGTGGGGGTTGAACCATGTATATAATTGGCTGTGATAATTATGTGGGTGTAGCCCTTCAGAGGGCACCATTGCATAAAAGGAGATCCCCTGTCATTAAAGAATAGTTCTACTTGACCCTTCAAAACGTAGTCTCATCTCGTTCTTAGAGGGGATCGCTATACCATACTGGGGATTGCTATGCTTTTGCATACTCCCTTGAGCTGTAACGACTGAACGCTTGTTCCTGATGTGTCCTCCTTGGAGGAGAGGTCTTCCCCACACGTTCCTGGATGCTGGAGATTCATACAGGGTGGAAGGAAGACGGCGCGGCTCCAGCTAAACTACGGCGGTTGTGGAGTCTGTGGTGGTTGAGGTGTCCGGTGCGGTGCTTGTAGGCCTCGGCGCAAACTAGGACGCGTCTATCAACGGAGGTACCCGGTCGGGGTGCCAGGAGATCCGTTACATTGGCTGGCAGTGGTGGGATGGCGTCCTAGTAAGAGGAAAAGCAGCACGGAGACACCGGTAACGTTTGGAGTTACAAATTGAGGGCAACGCTAGTATCCGTACAGCGCCCCTGGCTACAGCAGGATGGAACCGGCTAGTTTTTGGACAGCGTTCCTTGATGAGGAGGAGGAGGAGGCCACAGACTACAGGGATGCAGACAGAAAGGAACTCTGGTATGATGCCCTGGAAGATGCCCAATGGCGGCGAGGTGAGAGTCTTCCCAGTGATGAGCAGCGGCTACAGAAGCGTGTGGCGATGCGGATGTATCTATTGGGAGAGCATCCCCTGGATGAGTGGGTGACAAGACTAGAGACCCTGGTTCGGCGAGAGATCTGGCTAGACAACGCATACCAGGCCCTCTGGTGGCATACCGTTCGACTTACCCCCTGGACGGCTGAACACGACTTACCAGAGGGAGATGATTATGATGGCCCGGGTTTATTATGGGATGCCTTGGAGGACGACATTGATCTTGGCAGCACGGAGGAGTCTAGGTTTTGGGACATCTACGACTACCGGATGGGCATGTATGTCTGGGATGACGACGGCGAGGTGAGCAAAGACATGACTCACCTGGTAACGAGAGAATGGGAGCTGGAGCAGGTCTACCAACACCTGCTCAGCTTCGTGCAGCCCCAACCTATCCGACAAGCAGAACCAGACCTCATTGACTGGTCCTGGGATGACCTCCAGATGGCAGGTAGAGATGGGACCGAGGTCTCTCTACCGGCCCTACAGGGGGCAGAAGGTGTCGTCCTTCCCCCCCAGCGGCAGTGTGAACCCCAGGGGGCAGAAGGTGTCGCCCTTCCCCCCCAGCGGCAGTGTAAACCCCAGGGGGCAGAAGGTGTCGTCCTTCCCCCCCAGCGGCACTGTGAACCCCAGGGGGCAGAAGGTGTCGTCCTTCCCCCCCAGCGGCAGTGTGAACCCCAGGGGGCAGAAGGTGTCGTCCTTCCCCCCCAGTGGCAGTGTGAACCCCAGGGGGCAGAAGGTGTCGTCCTTCCCCCCCAGCGGCAGTGTGAACCCCAGGGGGCAGAAGGTGTCGTCCTTCCCCCCAGGCGGCAGTATGAACCCCAGGGGGCAGAAGGTGTCATCCTTCCCCCCCCAGCAGCAGTGTGAACCCCAGGGGGCAGAAGGTGTCATCCTTCCCCCCCAGCGACAGTTTACCCTAACCAGGGGAGACAACAATCTCCCAGACGGCGCAGATGGGACCGTGGTCTCTGCGCCCACAGCCTGTCCAGATCCCCAACTATCGTCACTGGGACAACCGGAGGAGGGGGTAAGTACAAATTCCCCTCCCCAGCTAACTTCTAATGTGGCCCCAGGGTTAACAGAGGAAATGTTAACCCTCACTGACCTCCACCTTTCCCTGGCTACTGAGCTACTGAATATGTCCCAAGTACCACAGCAGAAGAGATGACAGCGGGGCAGAGTGCAGTCGGCCTCTGCCCTCCCTTTGTCCCTGGTACAGAGCAGGAGGTCCTGCAGGTTATACCAGCAGAAGAGCTGGCATCAGGGCAGAGTGCCGCTGGCCTCTGCCCCTCAAGTCCCCTCAGCGTGTTGCCCCATCACCACAGCGAAATATATATAACTGTTTGTTGTGGGTGGGCTGCTCTTGCACTTTGCTGTTGTGGGGGGGCTGCTCTAGCACTGGTTTATTGTGGGTTGGTGGATCGTCTAACGGAGGCACTGACCGGCAGAAGGTCAGGTGCCTGGTTAGACTTCCCCCCAAAGGGGAGATGTGTGACGAAGTGCCCTTCGCCACTTTGTCTTGGAGAGGACTGTTTGCCAGCCTCCTGCCCTGCGACTATGGCCCTGGTACATATTGCCCTTCAAACACAGTATTCGGCCATACCAGAGTGTATGTCACTCATTCTGGCCCTTTACATACAGGGGGGTCATTCGGTACTTGCCCTGTGTGAACCATGATACCACAGAAAGCTATGCCATGGAGCCCATTCATATAATGAAAGACTATGGGAAAGACTTTAGCTACATGGCAATTGAACTGTGTGAAGAGGATCTGAGCGCTATTCGGTGGTTTTGTGCGCTCAGATCCCAGCTGTAACGGAACCCATGACTGTTTTACCCTGTTTTATGATTATTTAATTATTGGTTAAAATATGATCACATTGCTGTACTGTAGATATGTTGTTTTATGTTCTACAGAATATATTGGCTCAGATTCATACAGGGTGGAAGGAAGACGGCGCGGCTCCAGCTAAACTACGGCGGTTGTGGAGTCTGTGGTGGTTGAGGTGTCTGGTGCGGGGCTTGCAGGCCTCGGCGCAAACTAGGACGCGTCTATCAACGGAGGTACCCGGTCGGGGTGCCAGGAGATCCGTTACACTCGTAATTGAAGCCCGTAAGACTTTGAAACCCAACCTCCATTTTTCAGTGACGCTATGATGACAAACTCATTTGTCATTGGCTCCATCTAAACCTGTAACTACGGGTTTGACTAATTGATCATGTTCACTGCACATCCAGCGTTTGACAAACGGTTTACGGGTTTGCGTCTTAAGCCCGTAACTTGAATTTAATAGCTCTGATTTCAAGCCTGCAGCCATTGCGGGTCTAACGTTGCCGCTACGTCCTTAGGATTTAATAGGGCTGTAAGTGTCCCCGCACTGAATAAACTGAATGCTTTGTGTGCAATAATCTGATCAGCCAATAAGCATTGATAGAACTAGGAGTCACGGGTTTAGCCAATGAGAGACAATACTGCTGTATGCTCTGTGCACAGACAGTTATTTCTTGCAAGTTTAAAGCAAGTGTGAACATGTCTTATGGATGATTTCTGCATATCATTAGATATAATAATACTTTTATGTTCTTTATTTTATTATGAAGTTCCTATAAGCTCTATATTTACTGCTTAAAATCAAATTTATAATCTCTGTATGGGTCTGCCCTCTGAAGCCCATGAAGACACATACTCTGCTGTACTTGCTGTGTCTCAAACTAAAGTGCTGCTGAGATGTGGTCCCTGATATTCTAGGACACTACAATGCAAATGCAGCACTGCAGAGTCTGTATCTGCATATGCTGCAGAGGACAGAGCCATGCAGGGACTTTTTGTTTGATTTTAAAAAATAAAAAAAAGAGCTTATAATGAAATAATATAAATAACGTAAAATAATGTACACAAAAATTAAAAGATATAAAGGTATATTATATACCCAGTTAAATTCCAAAACCTTCCATATTCCCATATTTGTCATAAAAAAATGTATAAAGACGGCTCTTATCTCCATTCACATTACAATCCTCAGCTACTTTTTCTTCGAAACACATCTCGTGCTCAGATGGAGATATGGAGATTACTTTTGGGTAACACCCCAATGTATTTATCCAGATCATTGTTCTTGATGCATTAGAGAGACAGAGAAGTAATGTATTTCCATAGTACTTAGTGCATTGCACGCGCCCGTATTAACTCCATTAACTACTATGTGCACTTATAGTAATATCTGGTGCTTTCCAAGGTCACTGGATTTAATGCATTCCTCAAGTCCATCTAGTGTTTATCTATAGAACTGAACGATCTGCCATCTAATAAATTAGTCATTGATTTAATTCCTATCGTTTAGGAGCCCTCTCTTCCTCCCTTGATTACAGTAATCTGCATGTCATCCGCACGCTAACCAGCGCCTGCGTTTAATATGTGACAGATGCAGAGAGATCTGTCATTCCTGCCTTGAGGAGTAAATTGTTACTAGGGGCTTATAACTTAAATGTGTTCTAAAAAAAAACTCTCTCAAAGAGGAAATACATGTAATGGGCGAATAGGATGTGAAATTACCAGCTGTTAAAGGCAATGGCCGTGATTAAATGAGCAAGTGCAGGGAATTCAACCCCCCTAAACAGGCAAAGAAACTAAAAAAAATACCATATTTTATCATTTTACCAGTAATATACTTAGCAAAACCAGATACTGTTAAAAGACATAATAATATTTTTTTTTTGTGACACGTTATCAGTCTCCACTGGGTTTGTGTTTCTGGCACTTTTGATGGAGGAACGTCAACACAGGAGGCTTTAAATACTTTTCCAAGTTTTACTATCATATATTTGCCAGTGTTACAACGTGATACACTAAAACAAATCAAAGAAAACAACAAATCTAGCTCCAATTGGAACGCTACCTTCACTGATATACAGTTCGATAACTATCTGCCTTCATCCAGCTAAACCCGAGTGGAGCAAAAATAAGACACTAATCCTTTAGAAGTCCAAGTTACAACTCTTTTTCAAGACTGACCTCAGCTCCAGTCTGTCGTGTCTTTCTTTAGCCTCAGAAACCAATACACTTCTCTCTTGGGGTCCCTTTTCCCAACATTTCTCAGCTCCAGTAAACACCTCTTTGTTTCCAGCTCCAACAACAACATATACTTCTGTGAGTCTGTCTTCTGCTCCAAGCAATCTGCACACACAGTCTTCCTCGTGCTGTAACCCCCAACAAATCCTGTAGGCCCAAACACAGCCTGCACACTGCAGTGCATAAACAGCCCTGCCCAAATCCCAGCTTTTATCAGGTCTGATCAGGTGGATCTAATCAAACTGCTCAGCTAAATTAACTCTTTTACACCTCCTTTGTAAAATCTGTGGCTCATACAAATCATTACTCTGTCACATAACTCTTCTGGTTGCTTATAATTTTGACAAGAAAATAGATAATGTTTTAAGATTTAAGATAATATTTAATCGACCACTATGCCCTTTTTTCCCTATGTGGCAACTTAAATAATTAAGATTGATAATGGGCAAAACTGTTCTATAAAGCAAAAAAGTAACAAAACCTTTGCGTTTATATGCAAACACTTTTACTGCAGGTTTCCATATTCTTTCTCAGTTGATTTTACTTTTTTCTTTCTCAGGATAGTGTTTTCTTGTAAACTAATAAATGACTTCTAATAAATGGATACATTGCAATTGTGCAGACAGAAAAATGAAAACTAATTAATTTTACATTCTCAATGAATTTAGCCTGTTTGTAAGTGTAGTTCTTCAAAATGACGACAGTGGCCCTTTAAATATGTTTTTTCCCCCAAAGGTATTTAACGTATCCTCTGGCGTATTTAGACTCTTTTAGTTGAAACTGCTGCAGACCCGACTATTTATTATTACAGATACTTTATAGATGTTTTAGTTGATTGAAGAATCCCCTTTGAAGAAGCTGCTCTGGTAAGTGAAGCCACAGCCCCATAAATATGAGAGTTGTACCTCGGGCAATGAAAACCTAGCTATAGAAACTTAGGAATTTTAATTGACTCTAAGGGGCCACCAAATTAGACTCTCTGGCAAAACCAGCTTTTAAATTAGACCCTCGTATACATTTTTCTTTATGACACTAGTTCATGTATTTTTGCAGTGCTCCTTTAAGGTTTCCCAGAAGGTAAAACATTCATGTCTCTTTAAACCATATTTCTCCAAACTTTTCTACAATTTGTAACTTTTCAGTCTGAGCTCTCCCAGCGCAAATGGCATTATATAAATTGGAGACTAATTTAGACGTGTGATATTATTCTGCTTTGTGAACTTTTTTGGGATCTAATTTCTGACTGATATATTACTATTTCCTCACAGCTATGGGAATAATTTAGTTTTGCGGCACAGACTGACCTTTCCGTGGTACAGGAGAGGCGCGATTAGGAAAATGGAACTTCTACGTGAGGTCTCTAGATACATTATATATATATCAGTCATCGCTTGATACATTGTATATGTCAGTCATCGCTTGATACATTGTATATATCAGTCATCGCTTGATACATTGTATATGTCAGTCATCGCTTGATACATTGTATATATCAGTCATCGCTTGATACATTGTATATGTCAGTCATCGCTTGATACATTGTATATGTCAGTCATCGCTTGATACATTGTATATGTCAGTCATCACTTGATACATTGTATATATGGCAGTCATCGCTAGATACATTGTATATACTGAGATATGCGGCTGGATCCAGAAAATTGTCAGATTTCAGGATCAAACAAAAGAAATAAATCGAAAAAAATAAGTAAATTAATCAGCCTTATTATGTTTTTAGTAATAACCAACACCATAAAACTAGTTTCAAAATATATAAAATATAGAACTCTAAAAACAACTTTTAGCTCTTTTGATGTGATAGATTTATAATTAGTTAATTTTATTACACTTTCCCTTCTAGAGAGGAAAGCTATGGCAAGCCTGGACAAGCTATTAAAAGGTAAATGTATATCATGTCACAGTGAAAAGGCGTGTCCAGGGAGTGGGCAAAGATACGGATGGAGCCGCAATGATCGAGGTGGAGCCTAGCAAAGTCTGTTTTAGGACGTATTAAAAGCATGATCAGTGATCTGTAGTGAAGGCTGCTTTAGGACTTATGGAAAGCGTGATCGAGGTGAAGCCTAGTGAAGGCTGATTTAGGCCATATAGAAATCCTGAGAAAAAATAAGGAGGGCTTACAAAAGCCAAAAAAGCAAAACGTAGGCTGAGGAAGGGGCGGAGTGAGAGAGGGCCCCTCCCACAATCCCAGGATATATATATATATATGTGTGTGTATTGTTTTTAGTAGGAAATACATTGTTACAATATAGTTACAGGTCCACTATAGTCATTTTCTTTCCATATAAAAAAAACAATAATGGTATTTACATTTTATATGCAGCTATTCTTTACTGCAGACATCCATTTTCTTTACTGAGCCTGCTTCTGCCAGCTTCCGTCTCACCTTGTAAACTAAGGAACATTCCATCTGCACATGGAAATGAGGCAATTCTCCCTGTTTTAAGGTGACCATAGGACACATATTTTGGAAACAAGACGCACTATCTGTGATATTCCCTGTTTAGAGCAGCTGCTGTAGCAAAGAGAACAAACATTGCACCTTCTGATATTTTGTGGAGGTGGGACAGTGAGATGTCTCTTAGGTTAAAAAATAAAGAGATTTTCTATGAAATTACCTCTTTATTTTTGGGAAAGATAATCTTGTTTTTAAAATATGTCACAAACTATCAAAATTATCTGCTGTGTAAGCCCAAAGCATAAAATAATGTTTACAGAAAATCATATATTTTGCTCCTGCCCCGACCTAACTGTCTGACACTGTATTCTGCTTATTTGCATATTCTCTAACTTGACTTTAATTCATTTCGGCAACTCTGCCCTAATTACTTGTCCCTCCATTCTGTCAATCTACTGCAAGGCCGTCCTGATTGTGTGCCTTAGAAATCGACCATTTTGCACCTGCCCTGACCTAAGAGCTTATCCCTGGATTCTGATTGTTTGCTGCATATATTTGTTTAAAATGGTTTCCTCTTGTTTGGCTTCAGCCCTTCCTTCTTGCTTTGAGATGGAAGTGTGATTCAAAGAGTATGGTGAGGGAGGAGGATTTGTTAAAACATTGGATATTTGCATTTGACTCCTACCCCCTTCACCTGCACATGTTCAGAAGCAGGCACGTAAGGTAAACGGCAAGCTCTACTCCTGCAGTGATGTAAATGCCCCTCTCACACATTTATCCTTTACAAAAGTATGAAGGAATACGTCCGGGAACCAGTCGAGGCTTCAAAACATATATTTGTTATTATTATTATACAGTTGCCCATTTGAAAGTGAGACTGGCCCAAAAAAGGGACTGTTGTGATGTATGCATACAATATTAAACAGCCATATTTGGATAAAAATGGGTGTCTAAAACATGTATATCTCTAGATATGAACACAGACAGAGCTATCGCTGGTGCAGGCGGTGCAAATCACTGGACCCTCCTCAGTGGGGGCCCTCCCAGTGCAGTCTTTTTTTCAGTGATTTTCTTTTTTTAATTCTGACCATGGCTTCCTTGTAAGACACGTGTAGTTTATATCAGGTTCTAGATGCCTACATGGTTAATTAATACAAACAGCAGTTTTAATATAAAATGGAAGGAAGGAAGAAAACGATGAATCGTACAGGACTGAGACACGAGACGGCTATGGACCGTATTTATCTTGTCGCGCGCAGCACATGTACACGCAATGTTTGTGTTCCTTTATATGTGATTGCTGTTAATTTAAATTCCAGCAGCTGCTCCGCAACAACACACAAAATATTACAGGGTATTTCATGATTTTCTATGCATTTGCCAGGTGGTCTTTAGGAACAGTTTGGTATGTAGACCCTCCGGATATTTCTACTGTACTTACTGTACAAGCCCCTCACTAGGGTTAATGTACAGACTTTTTCATGAATTGACCACCTGCTCCATTTGTCTATAGGCATTAAATACCATCTAATATTTTCTTATGGATACATCAAACTTCCAGATGATTTACATTCTTGGACAGTCAGCTGATTCATTACAAGTTGTAATTTTGCAAACATGTAATTTAAACCAGCCGGAAATTAGACGTGTACCACGTGTGTATTTATCCTTCCGGCACCCAGTACAGTATTTTTGCTGCAGTGGATTCCATTTAAACCTTTTCCTTTTTAATATTCCTGTATTGGACCTGACTAGATTCTGATTGTTTGCTTCCTGCTCAGACCTGATTATCTATCGCTAGACTTTCCCTCTCTTTGCCCACTCCCTGGACACGCCTTTCCCTCTCTGCCACCAACTCACCAACTTGCCTGTCCCTGGATTATATCTGCTGCCAAACCTGTTATCTGATACTACCTGTTGTCTACCTGTTCTGACCTATCTGCCTCTTACTGTATTCTGCTTGTTTGCAGACAGGCATGATGTTATTTGCATATTCTCTAATGTGACTTTAATTAATTTCAGCAAATCTGCTCTGATTACTTGTCCCTGGATTTTGTCTACTGCTAGCCCTGACCTAATGAGAAATAGACCAGTTTGCACCTGCCCCGACCTAACTTCCTGCCCATGAATTCTTGATCTCCAGCTTTAGATTTTGACCTCCCTTACCCTAACCCTTCGTCCTGACAAGTTCAGTGTTAACTCTGACTCTGGTATTAGGGGTGGAGATACTGCCAGGGCAGCAGGTGCAAAGCACCTGTGCCCACAACAGGGTAAGGAACCCTCTGCTACTGACATCCATCTGGAGTAAATGGGGACTCTTAATTTAAAAGCGGAGAAGAACAGATAATTATTTTAAAGGTAATCTGATCACCTACATACATTTTGGCTTAAGCAGGCATCTACCAAGCATAGAAAAGTTGCCAGGGGACCCTCAAATTATTCTGCAGCTGAAGCCCTCCATTACTAGCTTAATAATAATTATGGTATTATTGTATACACAAATTGCAAAAAAACATTTATACATATGTGTGTTTGCATCATTCAGTCGTGTCTGACTCTCTCTGACCTCATGGACCATAACACACCATGCTGATCCACTTGGTATTCATGGCAGAGATACTGGACTGGGTTTCCAGTTCCTTCTCCAGTGGGCCACAGCATACAGCTCCTGGTATTCCCAGGTGGTCTCCCATCCAAGTACTGATGAGGCCCAACCCTGCATGGCTTCTGGGTGGTGTGACTCCTGGTTCCCTGACTGGAATGGAACCCAAGTGGCGAAAGCACTGAATCCTAACCACTGGACCACCACCTACATATACCCACTGAGTCCCTCACCCCCCTGAGTTCCTACACCCAGGATTATCAGGTCAGTCCTGACACCATGACCTGCCCACAGGCTGCTGCTAGTCCCGGCCACACCGGCATCCATGAGTCTGGATTATGTTCAGCACAAAAAAAATGTGATCTTCATTTAATTGATATTTAAAAAAAACAAAAAACAATTGAAGTAAATATAGATCCGGACAGCTCTGTTCTACGTGCGGTGATCATATTAAATAATATAAATCTTTCATGTAAATGATCAAAATAGAAAACCATGATATTGAAGTAGTTACAATAAGTTACAATATGTGATACTTTTTGTTTCTTAAAAATATCAAAAAGAGATACAAAAATAAATGAACAGCAAATAAGAACAAGGTTCTGCCTATTCTATCTACCTAGAAGGACTTGGCTGGATAGATCCTCAAGGTGACCTTATACTTAAAAAGCTCGAAAAACTTTTTATACATTCCCCTTAAGTAAATAAACAATGAGATATTCAGCCTTGTTTAGGCTGCATTATAATGCAAACAAGCTTCTCTGTATACTAATTGTCATCTTGAATGCACTAATTAGTAATAGATTCTGATTGTATGTTTCTATGATTGCAAAACAATATACACCAGTGTTATCATGTAGTTGGATACACTTCCCTCACTTATTAAACACCAATCTAATTTAATACCTAATAAGAAGTAAAAAATAAAGCCCTTTATAGTTCTATTAATATGAGATATGTAATGGAATTAGAGATATAACAGCCATATAGATAATATTGTTGTTCAGTTGGTGAATCGTCTCCAACTCTCCGTGACCCTATGGACAGACGCAAGCCAGGCACATCTATCAACTATTGCCCCTCTGAGCTCCCTCAAGCTCATGTTAATAATATTAGATTGGGATTAAACATAGCATTTGTCTATCATGTATTTAAAATAATGTATTTATTACTATTTTAAACGTCTTTGGAAGCCGCTCTGTGTGGCATACACTGATTGGCACTGGCACACGGCTATATTCATGCCCGCTAGCTGAAAGGGACAAGCCACATGGGCAACTATACATTCAATTGAGTTTATTCTGCTCTAGAACCTTCTTTAAAAAAAACATGCTGTAAACCATTATCAAATAAAAAAGCCACCCCATAGTCCTCAAGTCCGTATTTTGAAGATGTGTATAAAGCACTCAATCTAGGGCCATTAGGGTCAGTAGTCACAGGGGAGGCACAGGGGAGCCCCTTACACTTTACCTCAATATTATAAATAGTAGCAACTTGCCCGTCAAAAATGACAGCAATAAAATGTTAAGGATGGGAATGCTGTACCTTCGGCGCTCCTCATTTGGCGCTCATCGCCTGGCTCGTAACTAGCACCGTTCACCCTCATTGCGAGCCTCTCCCCTGTCTCTGACCCCTGTGTCTGTTCCCCCCTCTCTCCGTGCTTTGTGTCTTTTCTTTTTCCTTGTTCCCCCCCCGTGTCTCTTTACACCCTTTCCCCCCTCCCCTGTGTCTTTTTCCTGCTGTAGTTTTGCGCAGCTCGCCATGAGCGCCGTTGCTTGCTTTGTTTGGCTAAGTGTTACTGGCTTTGTTATCGTGTTTACTTTCATGCGCTAAGTGTTACGACCTTTGGCCTCGTTTTCATCCTTTCACATTTTTTCGTCCACCATTTTGTTTATCACTTAGTGGATTTTTGTTTGCCGACAAAATGCCAAATATGGCTCAAATTAACTTGCAACCTCACTCACAGGCTCCCTGGCTTCCCCCTGTGCTGTGTGTGAGTCTGTAAGGTATTCTTTTTTAAGTATTTAGCTTTTTTTGGTGGTCTTTCGAGTTCGGTGGTTTATCCGTTAAAGTCGTAAAGTATTGCGTGCTCATAAGTCCTGTGTGCCTGTGGCTCTCATCTCCACCCCTGCAATGAGCGCCTTAGGCGCTCATCAAAGCTAAGTCACGCGAGCCTCCACCCCCGCAACTGCATCCCTCGCTTTGCGTGGGCCGCAAGCGTGATGACAACTCGCGCGGGGGGTTCCTCAGGTTCATTGGGAGTAACAGCACCTGCCCTAGGAAAGGGTCTTGGAGGGGGTTTTCAGAGAGACTTATAATTGGGGGTCATGATGGGAAGGAAACGGCTTTAGGAAGGGGCCTAGGGAGGGCATTATGTGGTGGTTGAGGAGGGGGTCTTGAAAGTTCATGAGCCTCCACTGAATGTCACCTTAATTGGTTCCAGATGTATCGCATTTCCTTAGTATGAGATACATTGTCTTATGACGTGAATAAACATATTGCGCTCCTGGACCTACGCGCCGTCTCATCTGTTCCTCCGTCCACCGCATTTGCCAAGGAAAATACGCAACTTGTCACTAATGCGAGACACACGTCCAAGACATCTGGCGAGAGGCAGAAATAATATGAGATCAGTTCCTTCTAGCACTTTACAGACACGTATGATTGTAACTTCTGATTTGTATCATTGGAAGTCACCAATTCTTCTTCTTATGTCTCTTTTTTTACAGAAGTACATTTAAATATAGATAAACGTCTTTACTAGCACAAGTACATATTTCTGTAATAATACACTCCTGACACGTGTCTTTAGTACCCTTAATCTTCTCGAGTCTAATTCTACATCTCAGGGACGACATTTGCTCGGCAGGGAATCTCTCAAAGATAGAAAGTCAATGACTAAAATGATAACGTGTTTCAGTCCTTTACAGAATCGTCAGAACTAAATGACCTCAGAAGAAGTCGGGAAAAAAAATGCACACAGTGTCCCAGTAGTACTCAATGTATTAGCCAATCACAGATGGTCTCTCAGCAGTATTTCAAAACATGCTGTTGAGAAACTGTCTGTGATTGGCTAGTACTTCCACTACCAATAGAAACACTGTATGTATGAGCCGCTGGAGGTGGGCCTTTTGTGGAGACTGTTTGGAAGTTATTCGTGAGTAAAAACAGAGCTTTGAAACACTTATAAATAAAATTAGGAACAACAAGGAACCTTCCATATCCCTTTAATACAAAACATCTTCTTCCTTCTCATTTGTTTGCATCTCTCAGCTGCTTCTATACAATCTCTTAAACGCTTCGCTCCTTCATGATTTGCAAAGTGAACATTTAGCTCCTCCTCTTGCGCTGCTTTGCCCTGACTATTACTTATTGTAGGTGGTCCTCAAGGTTAAGTTTTAGCCTCACTGCTGTTCTCATATCATCTTTTGGCACAGTAAATAAAGATATATAAATATAAAGTAGAAGCCAGCGAAACGTACGTAAGGCCATTGTGATACTTGGCTTGGGTGATGGCTGTAAGGGGGTGTCATGCGGCTGATCTTAGTGTGCCAAGGAGACAGCACTCACCGAGGCTCTTCTTACAACGTCATGTGTATCTAGATGAATAGTGAGCTTTTGGGGGGTGATGGGACATACGCGGTTCCTCTAATTAGCTAGTTGCAGTTGAGGCTATAAGTATGGTGGGGGTCTCAGGACTTGGGGTGGCATGTGGTGGGATCTCTCATTTGCATATGTATGTTTATACACTATTACTAGCAGTTTTTCATTAAGTAACAAGGTTATACCCTCTCATATCCCTGAGTAAGAAGGTTGTGACATTTTCTTAAGTTTCCATATATGAAGATGACAACCTTATGTTTCACCACCAGCCCTGTGCCCCCTTCTTCTATATGTCACCAACGTGAGGGGGTGAGAGGAGTAAACTGGACATTATTATATTGAAGAACTAGAGTTCATAATTGGCAAATATTCTGAAAATAAAACCAAATGAATGCTCCTTAATTCAATGTTTTATGACCCGATTCTGGTTGGGCCGCCAGAAAGGTAACTTGGGATGCAGATAAAGCTCCGGATGGCGCAATCATGTATATCATTGTAGATTAAGGGATAGGAATGGAGGGCATGGCGGGGGGCATACATACATGTACATCACACATATAATGGTATTAGTCTTTGCATTGGTTCCTGTCGTGCTCACAATCACACCTCCTCACTATCACATTCATGTCTTGTAAAGCAATTCCTTCTCTTGGAACTTCCTGACAAGTTTACATGGAGTCCTGGCAGCTGCTGCTATTAGTGGTGGCATCTCACCAGCCATAGGGGCAAGAACAAGACACGTATGACACATCCGTGTTATGGCGTTCATGAATCGGTAATGTCCTCTGTTCCACCATCAGAAACTTCCACATTCTCCCTATTTCTCCTTATCCTCTCTCTCTCTCATCTCTCCCTCTCTCTCATGTCTCTCTCTCTCTCTCTCTCTCTCTCTCCCTCTTTCTCTAACTCTCTCTCTTTCTCTCTCTTCTATCTCCCTCTCTCTCTCATCTTTCTCTCTCTCTCTCCCCCCTCTCTCTCTCTCATCTCTCTCTCTCTCCCTCCCTCTTTCTCTCTCTTCTATCTCCCTCTCTCACTCCTCTCTCTTTGTCTCTTCTCTCCTCTTCCTCTCTCTCTCTCCCCCTCTTTCTCTCCCTCTCTCTCTTCTATCTCTCTGTCTCACTCCTCTCTTCTTTTTCTCTCTCTCCTCTTTCTCTCTCCCTCTCCCCTCTCTCTCTTCTATTTCCCTCTCTCTCTCCCTCTCTCTCTCTCATCTCTCTCTCTCTCATGTCTCTCTCTCTCCCTCTCTCTCTCGTCTCTCTCTCTCGCTCTCATGTTTCTCTCTCTCTCCCTCTTTCTCTCTCTTCTATTTCCCTCTCTCATCTCTCATCTCTCTCTCTCTCTCATGTATCTCCCTCTCTCTCTCTCTTTCTCTCTCTCTCTCATCTCTCATGTCTCTTCTATTTCCCTCTCTCTCTCTTCCTCTCTCATCTCTCATCTCTCATCTCTCTCTCTCTCTCTCTCTCTCTCTCTCTCTCTCTCTCATGTCTCTCTCTCTCTCTCTCTCTCATCTTCCCTTTCTCTCTCTTCTATCTCCCTCCCTCCCTCACACTCTCTCTCTCTCTCTCTCTCATCTCTCTCTCTCTTCTATCTTCCTCTCTCTCTCTCTCTCTCTCTCTCTCTCTCTCATCTCTCTCTCTCTTCTATCTCCCTCTCTCTCTCTCTCTTTCATCTCTCTCTCCCTCCTTCTCCCTCTTTCTCTCTCTTCTCTCTCGTCTTCCCTTTCTCTCTCTCCTCTCTATCTCTCTTTCTCTTCCTCTCTCCCTCTCTCTCTTCTATCTTCCTCTCTCACTCCTCTCTCTTTGTCTCTTCTCTCCTCTTTCTCTCTCATCTTTCCCTTCTGTCTCTTCTCTATCTCTTTTGCTCTCTATTGAGACCTTTTGATACTCCTGCTGAATTGATGGAGTTCGAGGCATTTAAATTAAGCATTGTTCAGATCCCATTGTGAATCCGCAGGGCTGGTGATAGCTTTGTGTCTGTAAAGTTGTCACACTCACTCTCTGCTCCTGACAGAACTTATCTCTTGTTGGGCTTCTTATATTCCTTATGTCGTCATGTATATAGTTACGGCAGCTAGTGAGGCGCTGTCTGTAAGTTGTCTATTTATTCCTAAGGTCCTCAGTTATGGAAAGTCCATTCATTTTAGGAATATAAATGGCAATATGTGAATGTGCCGGGATTCGCTTTTAAATCAATTCCCACATCCGACTCAACCCGCCCCCAGTCTGTTTATTGGCTGGCAGCAGGAGGCGGCTCATTGGCTGTGTGGACAAGCCTCCATTGTTATCATCTAAGCAGCTATTTAAGTTAAAGGGACACGGCAGCTCCTGGGTGTTACATTAGGCTCTGTAGTTACCCTGTATGGCTCTGCCAACTGCAGCAAATGCAGACACAGACTCTGTAGGGCTGGATGTGCAGTGTAACGTCCTAGCCTATCAGGGACCACATCTTGGCAACAAAAACGCAGAGAAATTTGTTATTAAAAACAAAATATTTAGTGTATTAATTACTCTAATTAGCTGCCAGTTTTCCACGCATTTTGGAGCGTCGTGATGATAATAATAATAATAATCCCTCATTATCCCCTCGGTATGAGAAGGTGCGAAGTCTCCTCAGAAAGATTAGAGAGAAATAAGAACTTCTTACAGATTTTTGATACATTTTAGTTTTGTTGTTTTTTGTAAAGTATCAGCGGAGACAGATAAGCTTCTCACGGGAGGGAGGTGGGCGCTGCTGGGTATCGCCTCGTAACGACTGGGACGCAATGTTCTGCCAGGATGTCACCCGTCTCAAATCAGTAAAGACCTGCTCTCAATACGCGTGACAACTTAATGGCGGTTTGGCGTCTCGGTGACAGATACACTTACCTGGGAGCGTTGTGCCAGATGGACATCACAGCGCAGCCTTAATGACGGCTCAATGCTCGTTAATGAAATAAAGTCCTCATTAAAATTTGTTCAGGATCTGATACATTTTGTGAATGATGTTTGTCGGTTTTTAGTTTTTAGATAATTCTGCGAAGGCGCTTTGTATTTACTGCCTAAAATCAAACAAATAGTCTCTGAATGGGTCTGCCCACTGCAGCTCATGCAGCTCATGGCCACTATTACTTGTTTCCTCTTTGTTGTGTTTTTCTTATTTATCTTGGTTTCATATACATTGTTGTTGTTCAGATGTGTCCGGCTCTCCATGGCCCTACTGACTACAGCATGACTACAGAGCTTTTCTTTGGTTGTGCTTATCCATAAGGTTTTCTTGGCAAGGATACTGGCATGGGTTGCCAGATCCTTCTCCAGTGGACTGAGATTTGTCTGTCCTCTCTGCTATGACCTGCCCATCTTGGATGACCATACATGGTGTAGCTCACAGCTTCATTGAAGTACACAAGATTCTTCACCACATCAAGGAGCTATCATATACATTAATTAAGTATAAAAGCATCTTGGTTTTAGCAAGTGTCCAAGAGCTTTTCTGTTGTTTCTTTTCAGTACTTTCTGCTGGCTTGGAGTCGGTGGGGGTGTGCAGCAGAGTTGGAGATACCGTTGGTGCAGTTGGTGCAATGCACAGGGGCCCTCCTCTGGGGGGCCCAGTGCCGTCTAATTTAGTTTTTGTTCCGTATTAACATTTTATTTAGTAGTGTAGGGCCCCAGCTCCCACCTGCCCATGCCCGTCGTGCCCCCCCCCCCCCCCATCATCTCAGCCTCACAAGCTACACAGCTATACAGCTCATTATATACATACATACAAAGATAGAAAAATCTGGGGGGGATTTGGCCCCCTCCCCCATTCCTCCCAGTTCCTACACCCGTGACTACAGTGAACCTTTAAGATTTTAAAGCTTTATCCCCCTTACGAAGATATTTTAAGTTAGTTTAGATGATATCACTTTCTGTATTGAACTTGCTTTTTCCAGGTTTGACACAAAATAACAGTGGAGTCTCCGAGATACAATTACTCGTTACTCGTATGTTACCTTTACTGCTGAAAGGTAACAATTACTCAAACCCTATTTGTACAAGACGATCACTTAAAGCCATATGCAGATGTTTCACGTATAATATGTACTTTTAGAGCAATGGTATCTGTCCAAGAATATAATTAAGACTGTTATCTCTTCCATATTATTCATTGGCACCTTAAGGATTGTATGATTATAATACTTTGCAGCATCGCGTCTTATTCAGTAGAAAACTAATCATCTCATATAAAATTAGCAGTTTCCTTTATAATGGAGACCTCTTTTCTCTAATTCTCCAGATCTAATTTTTTTTCTATCTGAAACTTTTATTTAACTCTTTTTCTTGCAAATTCAAAGTGCTTTTAAACTTTTTAGCCGTGCGAATAGTGATACAGAGTTATAAGCAAAGGGAGAATAAATCATTTATAGACCGTTTTGTTTTATGTAACGCATCCCTGAAGAAGTCCTATCTGGGCGAAACGCGTAGGGATCTTTTCTGATATCACTGTTTCTAATCATAATTTTTCTTATCTTTATAATAAAGTATGACAGGATTAAAATTGTGAGGCTGGCAATGCAGTTTGCCACACAATGTGAGGCTTTTGCTCCTCTGAGCACCTTTGGCGTTTATTGTGAGCCTCTCCCGCTCGCGGCGCTCATCCCTGTCAACTTTCCTGCTTTGCACTGATCACCTTCGGCACTCATCACGACCCCCACGCCTCATGCCTATGGCACTCATTGCAAGCCTCTCCCGCTTGCGGTTCTCATCGTGAGCCCTGCGATGAGCGGCTTCGGTGCTCATTGCAACCCTTTCCTCCCGCCTACTGTACAGATTGCAGGTTTCGTTAACATGGCAGTTTAGTGCTTGGGAGCGCCATGTGCGCCATGTGTCTTTCCAACATCTCCCCCGTCCCTTCCCTGTGTGTTTCTTCTCTGTGTGTCTGCTGAATGTTTGCGTGATGCGTGCACTGACTGCCGTTGGTTTTATTTTTGAAGTCCTGCGTGTCTGGCTGTGTTCGTGTGTTACTGTCTTTGCCGTTGTGTATTTTCCCGCGTGCCTGGCGGTGTTCGTGTGTTGCTGTCTTTGCCGTTGTGTATTTTCCTGCGTGCCTGGCGGTGTTCGTGTGTTACTGTCTTTGCCGTTGTGTATTTTCCCGCGTGCCTGGCGGTGTTCGTGTGTTGCTGTCTTTGCCGTTGTGTATTTTCCTGCGTGCCTGGCTGTGTTCGTGTGTTACTGTCTTTGCCGTTGTGTATTTTCCCGCGTGCCTGGCTGTGTTCATGTGTTACTGTCTTTGCCGTTGTGTATTTTCCCGCGTGCCTGGCGGTGTTCGTGTGTTACTGTCTTTGCCGTTGTGTATTTTCCTGCGTGCCTGGCTGTGTTCGTGTGTTACTGTCTTTGCCGTTGTGTATTTCCCGCGTGCCTGGCGGTGTTCGTGTGTTATTGTCTTTGCCGTTGTGTATTTTCCTGCGTGCCTGGCTGTGTTCGTGTGTTACTGTCTTTGCCGTTGTGTATTTTCCTGCGTGCCTGGCGGTGTTCGTGTGTTATTGTCTTTGCCGTTGTGTATTTTCCTGCGTGCCTGGCTGTGTTCGTGTGTTACTGTCTTTGCCGTTGTGTATTTTCCTACGTGCCTGGCGATGTTCGTGTGTTAATGTCTTTGCCGTTGTGTATTTTCCTGCGTGCCTGGCGGTGTTCGTGTGTTATTGTCTTTGCCGTTGTGTATTTTCCTGCGTGCCTGGCTGTGTTCGTGTGTTACTGTCTTTGCCGTTGTGTATTTCCCGCGTGCCTGGCGGTGTTCGTGTGTTACTGTCTTTGCCGTTGTGTATTTTCCTGCGTGCCTGGCTGTGTTCGTGTGTTACTGTCTTTGCCGTTGTGTATTTTCCTGCGTGCCTGGCTGTGTTCGTGTGTTACTGTCTTTGCCGTTGTGTATTTTCCTGCGTGCCTGGCTGTGTTCGTGTGTTACTGTCTTTGCCGTTGTGTATTTTCCTGCGTGCCTGGCTGTGTTCGTGTGTTATTGTCTTTGCCGTTGTGTATTTTCCCGTGTGCCTGGCGGTGTTCGTGTGTTACTGTCTTTGCCGTTGTGTATTTTCCTGCGTGCCTGGCTGTGTTCGTGTGTTACTGTCTTTGCCGTTGTGTATTTTCCCACGTGCCTGGCGGTGTTCGTGTGTTACTGTCTTTGCTGTTGTGTATTTTCCTGCGTGCCTGGCTGTGTTCGTGTGTTACTGTCTTTGCCGTTGTGTATTTTCCTGCGTGCCTGGCTGTGTTCGTGTGTTATTGTCTTTGCCGTTGTGTATTTTCCTGCGTGCCTGGCTGTGTTCGTGTGTTACTGTCTTTGCCTTTGTGTATTTTCCTGCGTGCCTGGCTGTGTTCGTGTGTTACTGTCTTTGCCGTTGTGTATTTTCCCGCGTGCCTGGCTGTGTTCGTGTGTTACTGTCTTTGCCGTTGTGTATTTTCCTGCGTGCCTGGCTGTGTTCGTGTGTTACTGTCTTTGTCGTTGTGTATTTTCCCGCGTGCCTGGCTGTGTTCGTGTGTTATTGTCTTTGCCGTTGTGTATTTTCCCGCGTGCCTGGCGGTGTTCTTGTGTTACTGTCTTTGCCGTTGTGTATTTTCCCGCGTGCCTGGCTGTGTTCGTGTGTTACTGTCTTTGCCGTTGTGTATTTTCCCGCGTGCCTGGCTGTGTTCGTGTGTTACTGTCTTTGCCGTTGTGTATTTTCCCGCGTGCCGTGCTGTGTTCGTGTGTTACTGTCTTTGCCGTTGTGTATTTTCCCGCGTGCCTGGCTGTGTTCGTGTGTTACTGTCTTTGCCGTTGTGTATTTTCCCGCGTGCCTGGCTGTGTTCGTGTGTTATTGTCTTTGCCGTTGTGTATTTTCCTGCGTGCCTGGCGGTGTTCGTGTGTTACTGTCTTTGCCGTTGTGTATTTTCCTGCGTGCCTGGCTGTGTTCGTGTGTTACTGTCTTTGCCGTTGTGTATTTTCCCGCGTGCCTGGCTGTGTTCGTGTGTTACTGTCTTTGCCGTTGTGTATTTTCCTGCGTGCCTGGCTGTGTTCGTGTGTTACTGTCTTTGCCGTTGTGTATTTTCCCGCGTGCCTGGCTGTGTTCGTGTGTTACTGTCTTTGCCGTTGTGTATTTTCCCGCGTGCCTGGCTGTGTTCGTGTGTTACTGTCTTTGCCGTTGTGTATTTTCCTGCGTGCCTGGCTGTGTTCGTGTGTTACTGTCTTTGCCGTTGTGTATTTTCCCGCGTGCCTGGCTGTGTTCGTGTGTTACTGTCTTTGCCGTTGTGTATTTTCCTGCGTGCCTGGCTGTGTTCGTGTGTTACTGTCTTTGCCGTTGTGTATTTTCCCGCGTGCCTGGCTGTGTTCGTGTGTTACTATCTTTGCCGTTGTGTATTTTCCTGCGTGCCTGGCTGTGTTCGTGTGTTACTGTCTTTGCCGTTGTGTATTTTCCTGCGTGCCTGGCGGTGTTCGTGTGTTACTGTCTTTGCCGTTGTGTATTTTCCTGCGTGCCTGGCTGTGTTCGTGTGTTACTGTCTTTGCCGTTGTGTATTTTCCCGTGTGCCTGGCGGTGTTCGTGTGTTACTGTCTTTGCCGTTGTGTATTTTCCTGCGTGCCTGGCTGTGTTCGTGTGTTACTGTCTTTGCCGTTGTGTATTTTCCTGCGTGCCTGGCTGTGTTCGTGTGTTACTGTCTTTGCCGTTGTGTATTTTCCCGCGTGCCGTGCTGTGTTCGTGTGTTACTGTCTTTGTCGTTGTGTATTTTCCTGCGTGCCTGGCTGTGTTCGTGTGTTACTGTCTTTGCCGTTGTGTATTTTCCTTCGTGCCTGGCTGTGTTCGTGTGTTACTGTCTTTGCCGTTGTGTATTTTCCCGCGTGCCTGGCTGTGTTCGTGTGTTATTGTCGTTGCCGTTGTGTATTTTCCCGCGTGCCTGGCGGTGTTCGTGTGTTACTGTCTTTGCCGTTGTGTATTTTCCTGCGTGCCTGACTGTGTTCGTGTGTTACTGTCTTTGCCGTTGTGTATTTTCCTGCGTGCCTGGCTGTGTTCGTGTGTTACTGTCTTTGCCGTTGTGTATTTTCCTGCGTGCCTGGCTGTGTTCGTGTGTTACTGTCTTTGCCGTTGTGTATTTTCCTGCGTGCCTGGCTGTGTTCGTGTGTTACTGTCTTTGCCGTTGTGTATTTTCCCACGTGCCTGGCGGTGTTCGTGTGTTACTGTCTTTGCCGTTGTGTATTTTCCCCCGTGCCTGGCTGTGTTCGTGTGTTATTGTCTTTGCCGTTGTGTATTTTCCCGCGTGCCTGGCTGTGTTCGTGTGTTACTGTCTTTGCCATTGTGTATTTTCCTGCGTGCCTGGCTGTGTTCGTGTGTTACTGTCTTTGCCGTTGTGTATTTCCCGCGTGCCTGGCGGTGTTCGTGTGTTACTGTCTTTGCCGTTGTGTATTTTCCCGCGTGCCTGGCGGTGTTCGTGTGTTACTGTCTTTGCCGTTGTGTATTTTCCTGCGTGCCTGGCTGTGTTCGTGTGTTACTGTCTTTGCCGTTGTGTATTTTCCCGCGTGCCTGGCGGTGTTCGTGTGTTACTGTCTTTGCCGTTGTGTATTTTCCTGCGTGCCTGGCTGTGTTCGTGTGTTATTGTCTTTGCCGCTGTGTATTTTCCCGCGTGCCTGGCGGTGTTCGTGTGTTACTGTCTTTGCCGTTGTGTATTTTCCTGCGTGCCTGGCTGTGTTCGTGTGTTACTGTCTTTGCCGTTGTGTATTTTCCCGCGTGCCTGGCTGTGTTCGTGTGTTACTGTCTTTGCCGTTGTGTATTTTCCTGCGTGCCTGGCTGTGTTCGTGTGTTACTGTCTTTGCCGTTGTGTATTTCCCGCGTGCCTGGCGGTGTTCGTGTGTTATTGTCTTTGCCGTTGTGTATTTTCCTGCGTGCCTGGCTGTGTTCGTGTGTTACTGTCTTTGCCGTTGTGTATTTCCCGCGTGCCTGGCGGTGTTCGTGTGTTACTGTCTTTGCCGTTGTGTATTTTCCCGCGTGCCTGGCTGTGTTCGTGTGTTACTGTCTTTGCCGTTGTGTATTTTCCTGCGTGCCTGGCTGTGTTCGTGTGTTACTGTCTTTGCCGTTGTGTATTTCCCGCGTGCCTGGCGGTGTTCTTGTGTTACTGTCTTTGCCGTTGTGTATTTTCCCGCGTGCCTGGCTGTGTTCGTGTGTTACTGTCTTTGCCGTTGTGTATTTTCCCGCGTGCCTGGCGGTGTTCGTGTGTTACTGTCTTTGCCGTTGTGTATTTTCCTGCGTGCCTGGCTGTGTTCGTGTGTTACTGTCTTTGCCGTTGTGTATTTTCCCGCGTGCCGTGCTGTGTTCGTGTGTTACTGTCTTTGCCGTTGTGTATTTTCCCGCGTGCCTGGCTGTGTTCGTGTGTTACTGTCTTTGCCGTTGTGTATTTTCCCGCGTGCCTGGCTGTGTTCGTGTGTTACTGTCTTTGCCGTTGTGTATTTTCCTGCGTGCCTGGCTGTGTTCGTGTGTTACTGTCTTTGCCGTTGTGTATTTTCCTGCGTGCCTGGCTGTGTTCGTGTGTTACTGTCTTTGCCGTTGTGTATTTTCCCGCGTGCCTGGCTGTGTTCGTGTGTTATTGTCTTTGCCGTTGTGTATTTTCCTGCGTGCCTGGCTGTGTTCGTGTGTTACTGTCTTTGCCGTTGTGTATTTTCCTGCGTGCCTGGCTGTGTTCGTGTGTTACTGTCTTTGCCGTTGTGTATTTTCCTGCGTGCCTGGCTGTGTTCGTGTGTTACTGTCTTTGCCGTTGTGTATTTTCCCGCGTGCCTGGCTGTGTTCGTGTGTTATTGTCTTTGCCGTTGTGTATTTTCCCGCGTGCCTGGCTGTGTTCGTGTGTTACTGTCTTTGCCGTTGTGTATTTTCCTGCGTGCCTGGCTGTGTTCGTGTGTTACTGTCTTTGCCGTTGTGTATTTCCCGCGTGCCTGGCGGTGTTCGTGTGTTATTGTCTTTGCCGTTGTGTATTTTCCCGCGTGCCTGGCTGTGTTCGTGTGTTACTGTCTTTGCCGTTGTGTATTTTCCCGCGTGACTGGCGGTGTTCGTGTGTTACTGTCTTTGCCGTTGTGTATTTTCCCGCGTGCCTGGCTGTGTTCGTGTGTTACTGTCTTTGTCGTTGTGTATTTTCCCGCGTGCCTGGCTGTGTTCGTGTGTTACTGTCTTTGCCGTTGTGTATTTTCCCGCGTGCCTGGCTGTGTTCGTGTGTTACTGTCTTTGTCGTTGTGTATTTTCCTGCGTGCCTGGCGTTGTTCTTGTGTTACTGTCTTTGCCGTTGTGTATTTTCCTGCGTGCCTGGCTGTGTTCGTGTGTTACTGTCTTTGCCGTTGTGTATTTCCCGCGTGCCTGGCGGTGTTCGTGTGTTATTGTCTTTGCCGTTGTGTATTTTCCTGCGTGCCTGGCTGTGTTCGTGTGTTACTGTCTTTGCCGTTGTGTATTTCCCGCGTGCCTGGCGGTGTTCGTGTGTTATTGTCTTTGCCGTTGTGTATTTTCCTGCGTGCCTGGCTGTGTTCGTGTGTTACTGTCTTTGCCGTTGTGTATTTCCCGCGTGCCTGGCGGTGTTCGTGTGTTACTGTCTTTGCCGTTGTGTATTTTCCTGCGTGCCTGGCGGTGTTCTTGTGTTACTGTCTTTGCCGTTGTGTATTTTCCCGCGTGCCTGGCTGTGTTCGTGTGTTACTGTCTTTGCCGTTGTGTATTTTCCCGCGTGCCTGGCGGTGTTCGTGTGTTACTGTCTTTGCCGTTGTGTATTTTCCCGCGTGCCTGGCTGTGTTCGTGTGTTACTGTCTTTGCCGTTGTGTATTTTCCCGCGTGCCTGGCGGTGTTCGTGTGTTATTGTCTTTGCCGTTGTGTATTTTCCTGCGTGCCTGGCGGTGTTCGTGTGTTACTGTCTTTGCCGTTGTGTATTTTCCCGCGTGCCTGGCTGTGTTCGTGTGTTTCTGTCTTTGCCGTTGTGTATTTTCCTGCGTGCCTGGCTGTGTTCGTGTGTTACTGTCTTTGCCGTTGTGTATTTTCCTGCGTGCCTGTCTGTGTTCGTGTGTTATTGTCTTTGCCGTTGTGTATTTTCCCGTGTGCCTGGCGGTGTTCGTGTGTTACTGTCTTTGCCGTTGTGTATTTTCCTGCGTGCCTGGCTGTGTTCGTGTGTTACTGTCTTTGCCGTTGTGTATTTTCCCGCGTGCCTGGCGGTGTTCGTGTGTTACTGTCTTTGCCGTTGTGTATTTTCCTGCGTGCCTGGCTGTGTTCGTGTGTTACTGTCTTTGCCGTTGTGTATTTTCCCGCGTGCCTGGCGGTGTTCGTGTGTTACTGTCTTTGCCGTTGTGTATTTTCCCGCGTGCCTGGCGGTGTTCGTGTGTTACTGTCTTTGCCGTTGTGTATTTTCCCGCGTGCCTGGCAGTGTTCGTGTGTTACTGTCTTTGCCGTTGTGTATTTTCCCGCGTGCCTGGCGGTGTTCGTGTGTTACTGTCTTTGCCGTTGTGTATTTTCCTGCGTGCCTGGCTGTGTTCGTGTGTTACTGTCTTTGCCGTTGTGTATTTTCCTGCGTGCCTGGCGGTGTTCGTGTGTTACTGTCTTTGCCGTTGTGTATTTTCCTGCGTGCCTGGCTGTGTTCGTGTGTTACTGTCTTTGCCGTTGTGTATTTTCCTGCGTGCCTGGCTGTGTTCGTGTGTTACTGTCTTTGCCGTTGTGTATTTTCCTGCGTGCCTGGCGGTGTTCGTGTGTTACTGTCTTTGCCGCTGTGTATTTTCCTGCGTGCCTGGCGGTGTTCTTGTGTTACTGTCTTTGCCGTTGTGTATTTTCCCGCGTGCCTGGCTGTGTTCGTGTGTTACTGTCTTTGCCGTTGTGTATTTTCCCGCGTGCCTGGCTGTGTTCGTGTGTTACTGTCTTTGCCGTTGTGTATTTTCCCGCGTGCCTGGCTGTGTTCGTGTGTTACTGTCTTTGCCGTTGTGTATTTTCCCGCGTGCCTGGCTGTGTTCGTGTGTTATTGTCTTTGCCGTTGTGTATTTTCCTGCGTGCCTGGCTGTGTTCGTGTGTTATTGTCTTTGCCGTTGTGTATTTTCCCGCGTGCCTGGCTGTGTTCGTGTGTTACTGTCTTTGCCGTTGTGTATTTTCCTGCGTGCCTGGCGGTGTTCGTGTGTTACTGTCTTTGCCGCTGTGTATTTTCCCGCGTGCCTGGCTGTGTTCGTGTGTTACTGTCTTTGCCGTTGTGTATTTTCCTGCGTGCCTGGCTGTGTTCGTGTGTTAATGTCTTTGCCGTTGTGTATTTTCCCGCGTGCCTGGCTGTGTTCGTGTGTTACTGTCTTTGCCGTTGTGTATTTTCCTGCGTGCCTGGCTGTGTTCGTGTGTTACTGTCTTTGCCGTTGTGTATTTCCCTGCGTGCCTGGCAGTGTTCGTGTGTTACTGTCTTTGCCGTTGTGTATTTTCCCGTGTGCCTTGCTGTGTTCGTGTGTTACTGTCTTTGCCGTTGTGTATTTTCCTGCGTGCCTGGCTGTGTTCGTGTGTTACTGTCTTTGCCGTTGTGTATTTTCCCGCGTGCCTGGCTGTGTTCGTGTGTTATTGTCTTTGCCGTTGTGTATTTTCCCGCGTGCCTGGCTGTGTTCGTGTGTTACTGTCTTTGCCGTTGTGTATTTTCCTGCGTGCCTGGCTGTGTTCGTGTGTTACTGTCTTTGCCGTTGTGTATTTTCCTGCGTGCCTGGCTGTGTTCGTGTGTTACTGTCTTTGCCGTTGTGTATTTTCCCGCGTGCCTGGCTGTGTTCGTGTGTTATTGTCTTTGCCGTTGTGTATTTTCCCGCGTGCCTGGCGGTGTTCGTGTGTTACTGTCTTTGCCGTTGTGTATTTTCCCGCGTGCCTTGCTGTGTTCGTGTGTTACTGTCTTTGCCGTTGTGTATTTTCCCGCGTGCCTGGCTGTGTTCGTGTGTTATTGTCTTTGCCGTTGTGTATTTTCCCGCGTGCCTGTCGGTGTTCGTGTGTTACTGTCTTTGCCGTTGTGTATTTTCCTGCGTGCCTGGCTGTGTTCGTGTGTTACTGTCTTTGTCGTTGTGTATTTTCCCGCGTGCCTGGCGGTGTTCGTGTGTTACTGTCTTTGCCGTTGTGTATTTTCCTGCGTGCCTGGCTGTGTTCGTGTGTTACTGTCTTTGCCGTTGTGTATTTTCCTGCGTGCCTGGCTGTGTTCGTGTGTTACTGTCTTTGCCGTTGTGTATTTTCCCGCGTGCCTGGCTGTGTTCGTGTGTTACTGTCTTTGCCGTTGTGTATTTTCCCGCGTGCCTGGCTGTGTTCGTGTGTTACTGTCTTTGCCGTTGTGTATTTTCCTGCGTGCCTGGCTGTGTTCGTGTGTTACTGTCTTTGCCGTTGTGTATTTCCCGCGTGCCTGGCTGTGTTCGTGTGTTACTGTCTTTGCCGTTGTGTATTTCCCGCGTGCCTGGCTGTGTTCGTGTGTTACTGTCTTTGCCGTTGTGTATTTTCCTGCGTGCCTGGCTGTGTTCGTGTGTTACTGTCTTTGCCGCTGTGTATTTTCCTGCGTGCCTGGCTGTGTTCGTGTGTTACTGTCTTTGCCGTTGTGTATTTTCCCGCGTGTCTGGCTGTGTTCGTGTGTTATTGTCTTTGCCGTTGTGTATTTTCCCGCGTGCCTGGCTGTGTTTGTGTGTTACTGTCTTTGCCGTTGTGTATTTCCCGCGTGCCTGGCTGTGTTCGTGTGTTACTGTCTTTGCCGTTGTGTATTTTCCCGTGTGCCTGGCTGTGTTCGTGTGTTACTGTCTTTGCCGCTGTGTATTTTCCTGCGTGCCTGGCTGTGTTCGTGTGTTACTGTCTTTGCCGTTGTGTATTTTCCCGCGTGCCTGGCTGTGTTCGTGTGTTACTGTCTTTGTCGTTGTGTATTTTCCTGCGTGCCTGGCGGTGTTCGTGTGTTACTGTCTTTGCCGTTGTGTATTTTCCCGTGTGCCTGGCTGTGTTCGTGTGTTACTGTCTTTGCCGTTGTGTATTTTCCCGCGTGCCTGGCGGTGTTCGTGTGTTACTGTCTTTGCCGTTGTGTATTTTCCCGCGTGCCTGGCTGTGTTCGTGTGTTACTGTCTTTGTCGTTGTGTATTTTCCTGCGTGCCTGGCTGTGTTCGTGTGTTACTGTCTTTGCCGTTGTGTATTTTCCTGCGTGCCTGGCTGTGTTCGTGTGTTACTGTCTTTGCCGTTGTGTATTTTCCTGCGTGCCTGGCTGTGTTCGTGTGTTACTGTCTTTGCCGTTGTGTATTTTCCTGCGTGCCTGGCTGTGTTCGTGTGTTACTGTCTTTGTCGTTGTGTATTTTCCTGCGTGCCTGGCTGTGTTCGTGTGTTACTGTCTTTGTCGTTGTGTATTTTCCCGCGTGCCTGGCTGTGTTCGTGTGTTACTGTCTTTGTCGTTGTGTATTTTCCTGTGTGCCTGGCTGTGTTCGTGTGTTACTGTCTTTGTCGTTGTGTATTTTCCCGCGTGCCTGGCTGTGTTCGTGTGTTACTGTCTTTGTCGTTGTGTATTTTCCTGCGTGCCTGGCAGTGTTCGTGTGTTACTGTCTTTGCCGTTGTGTATTTTCCCGCGTGCCTGGCGGTGTTCGTGTGTTACTGTCTTTGCCGTTGTGTATTTTCCCGCGTGCCTGGCGGTGTTCGTGTGTTACTGTCTTTGCCGTTGTGTATTTTCCTGCGTGCCTGGCTGTGTTCGTGTGTTACTGTCTTTGCCGTTGTGTATTTTCCTGCGTGCCTGGCTGTGTTCGTGTGTTATTGTCTTTGCCGTTGTGTATTTTCCTGCGTGCCTGGCTGTGTTCGTGTGTTACTGTCTTTGCCGTTGTGTATTTTCCCGCGTGCCTGGCTGTGTTCGTGTGTTACTGTCTTTGCCGTTGTGTATTTTCCTGCGTGCCTGGCTGTGTTCGTGTGTTACTGTCTTTGCCGTTGTGTATTTTCCCGCGTGCCTGGCGGTGTTCGTGTGTTATTGTCTTTGCCGTTGTGTATTTTCCTGCGTGCCTGGCGGTGTTCGTGTGTTACTGTCTTTGCCGTTGTGTATTTTCCCGCGTGCCTGGCTGTGTTCGTGTGTTATTGTCTTTGCCGTTGTGTATTTTCCTGCGTGCCTGGCGGTGTTCGTGTGTTACTGTCTTTGCCGCTGTGTATTTTCCTGCGTGCCTGGCTGTGTTCGTGTGTTACTGTCTTTGCCGTTGTGTATTTTCCCGCGTGCCTGGCTGTGTTCGTGTGTTTACTGTCTTTGCCGTTGTGTATTTTCCCGCGTGCCTGGCTGTGTTCGTGTGTTACTGTCTTTGCCGTTGTGTATTTTCCCGCGTGCCTGGCGGTGTTCGTGTGTTACTGTCTTTGCCGTTGTGTATTTTCCCGCGTGCCTGGCTGTGTTCGTGTGTTACTGTCTTTGCCGTTGTGTATTTTCCTGCGTGCCTGGCGGTGTTCGTGTGTTACTGTCTTTGCCGTTGTGTATTTTCCCGCGTGCCTGGCGGTGTTCGTGTGTTATTGTCTTTGCCGTTGTGTATTTTCCTGCGTGCCTGGCGGTGTTCGTGTGTTACTGTCTTTGCCGTTGTGTATTTTCCCGCTTGCCTGGCTGTGTTCGTGTGTTACTGTCTTTGCCGTTGTGTATTTTCCTGCGTGCCTGGCTGTGTTCGTGTGTTACTGTCTTTGCCGCTGTGTATTTTCCTGCGTGCCTGGCTGTGTTCGTGTGTTATTGTCTTTGCCGTTGTGTATTTTCCCGCGTGTCTGGCGGTGTTCGTGTGTTATTCTCTTTGCCGTTGTGTATTTTCCCGCGTGTCTGGCGGTGTTCGTGTGTTATTGTCTTTGCCGTTGTGTATTTTCCTGCGTGCCTGGCTGTGTTCGTGTGTTACTGTCTTTGCCGTTGTGTATTTTCCCGCGTGCCTGGCTGTGTTCGTGTGTTACTGTCTTTGCCGTTGTGTATTTTCCTGCGTGCCTGGCTGTGTTCGTGTGTTACTGTCTTTGCCGTTGTGTTTTTTCCCGCGTGCCTGGCTGTGTTCGTGTGTTACTGTCTTTGCCGTTGTGTATTTTCCTGCGTGCCTGGCTGTGTTCGTGTGTTACTGTCTTTGCCGTTGTGTATTTTCCCGCGTGCCTGGCTGTGTTCGTGTGTTACTGTCTTTGCCGTTGTGTATTTTCCCGCGTGCCTGGCTGTGTTCGTGTGTTATTGTCTTTGTCGTTGTGTATTTTCCCGCGTGCCTGGCGGTGTTTGTGTGTTACTGTCTTTGCCGTTGTGTATTTTCCCGTGTGCCTGGCTGTGTTCGTGTGTTACTGTCTTTGCCGTTGTGTATTTTCCTGCGTGCCTGGCTGTGTTCGTGTGTTACTGTCTTTGCCGTTGTGTATTTTCCCGCGTGCCTGGCTGTGTTCGTGTGTTATTGTCTTTGCCGTTGTGTATTTTCCCGCGTGCCTAGCGGTGTTCGTGTGTTATTGTCTTTGCCGTTGTGTATTTTCCCGCGTGCCTGGCTGTGTTCGTGTGTTACTGTCTTTGCCGTTGTGTATTTTCCCGCGTGCCTGGCGGTGTTCGTGTGTTACTGTCTTTGCCGTTGTGTATTTTCCCGCGTGCCTGGCGGTGTTCGTGTGTTACTGTCTTTGCCGTTGTGTATTTTCCCGCGTGCCTGGCGGTGTTCGTGTGTTACTGTCTTTGCCGTTGTGTATTTTCCCGCGTGCCTGGCTGTGTTCGTGTGTTACTGTCTTTGCCGTTGTGTATTTCCCCGCGTGCCTGGCTGTGTTCGTGTGTTACTGTCTTTGCCGTTGTGTATTTTCCTGCGTGCCTGGCGGTGTTCGTGTGTTACTGTCTTTGCCGTTGTGTATTTTCCCGCGTGCCTGGCAGTGTTCGTGTGTTACTGTCTTTGCCGTTGTGTATTTTCCCGCGTGCCTGGCGGTGTTCGTGTGTTACTGTCTTTGCCGTTGTGTATTTTCCCGCGTGTCTGGCTGTGTTCGTGTGTTACTGTCTTTGCCGTTGTGTATTTTCCCGCGTGCCTGGCGGTGTTCGTGTGTTACTGTCTTTGCCGTTGTGTATTTTCCCGCGTGCCTGGCGGTGTTCGTGTGTTACTGTCTTTGCCGTTGTGTATTTTCCCGCGTGCCTGGCTGTGTTCGTGTGTTACTGTCTTTGCCGTTGTGTATTTTTCCCGCGTGCCTGGCTGTGTTCGTGTGTTACTGTCTTTGCCGTTGTGTATTTTCCTGCGTGCCTGGCTGTGTTCGTGTGTTAATGTCTTTGCCGTTGTGTATTTTCCTGCGTGCCTGGCTGTGTTCGTGTGTTACTGTCTTTGCCGTTGTGTATTTTCCCGCGTGCCTGGCTGTGTTCGTGTGTTACTGTCTTTGACGTTGTGTATTTTCCTGCGTGCCTGGCGGTGTTCGTGTGTTACTGTCTTTGCCGTTGTGTATTTTCCCGCGTGCCTGGCTGTGTTCGTGTGTTACTGTCTTTGCCGTTGTGTATTTTCCCGCGTGCCTGGCTGTGTTCGTGTGTTACTGTCTTTGCCGTTGTGTATTTTCCTGTGTGCCTGGCTGTGTTCGTGTGTTATTGTCTTTGCCGTTGTGTATTTTCCCGCGTGCCTGGCTGTGTTCGTGTGTTACTGTCTTTGCCATTGTGTATTTTCCCGCGTGCCTGGCTGTGTTCGTGTGTTTACTGTCTTTGCCGTTGTGTATTTTCCTGCGTGCCTGGCTGTGTTCGTGTGTTACTGTCTTTGCCGTTGTGTATTTTCCTGCGTGCCTGGCTGTGTTCGTGTGTTACTGTCTTTGCCGTTGTGTATTTTCCTGCGTGCCTGGCTGTGTTCGTGTGTTATTGTCTTTGCCGTTGTGTATTTTCCTGCGTGCCTGGCTGTGTTCGTGTGTTACTGTCTTTGCCGTTGTGTATTTTCCCGCGTGCCTGGCTGTGTTCGTGTGTTATTGTCTTTGCCGTTGTGTATTTTCCTGCGTGCCTGGCAGTGTTCGTGTGTTACTGTCTTTGCCGTTGTGTATTTTCCTGCGTGCCTTGCTGTGTTCGTGTGTTACTGTCTTTGCCGTTGTGTATTTTCCTGCGTGCCTGGCAGTGTTCGTGTGTTACTGTCTTTGCCGTTGTGCATTTTCCTGCGTGCCTGGCGGTGTTCGTGTGTTACTGTCTTTGCCGCTGTGTATTTTCCTGCGTGCCTGGCGGTGTTCGTGTGTTACTGTCTTTGCCGCTGTGTATTTTCCTGCGTGCCTGGCTGTGTTCGTGTGTTACTGTCTTTGCCGTTGTGTATTTTCCCGCGTGCCTGGCTGTGTTCGTGTGTTATTGTCTTTGCCGTTGTGTATTTTCCCGCGTGCCTGGCTGTGTTCGTGTGTTACTGTCTTTGCCGCTGTGTATTTTCCTGCGTGCCTGGCGGTGTTCGTGTGTTACTGTCTTTGCCGCTGTGTATTTTCCCTGCGTGCCTGGCTGTGTTCGTGTGTTACTGTCTTTGCCGTTGTGTATTTTCCTGCGTGCCTGGCTGTGTTCGTGTGTTATTGTCTTTGCCGTTGTGTATTTTCCTGTGTGCCTGGCTGTGTTCGTGTGTTACTGTCTTTGCCGTTGTGTATTTTCCCTGCGTGCCTGGCTGTGTTCGTGTGTTACTGTCTTTGCCGTTGTGTATTTTCCCGCGTGCCTGGGTTGTTCGTGTGTTACTGTCTTTGCCGTTGTGTATTTTCCTGCGTGCCTGGCTGTGTTCGTGTGTTACTGTCTTTGCCGTTGTGTATTTTCCTGCGTGCCTGGCTGTGTTCGTGTGTTACTGTCTTTGCCGTTGTGTATTTTCCTGCGTGCCTGGCTGTGTTCGTGTGTTACTGTCTTTGCCGTTGTGTATTTTCCTGCGTGCCTGGCTGTGTTCGTGTGTTACTGTCTTTGCCGTTGTGTATTTTCCCGCGTGCCTGGCTGTGTTCGTGTGTTACTGTCTTTGCCGTTGTGTATTTTCCCGCGTGCCTGGCTGTGTTCGTGTGTTACTGTCTTTGCCGTTGTGTATTTTCCTGCGTGCCTGGCTGTGTTCGTGTGTTACTGTCTTTGCCGTTGTGTATTTTCCTGCGTGCCTGGCTGTGTTCGTGTGTTACTGTCTTTGCCGTTGTGTATTTTCCTGCGTGCCTGGCTGTGTTCGTGTGTTACTGTCTTTGCCGTTGTGTATTTTCCCGCGTGCCTGGCTGTGTTCGTGTGTTACTGTCTTTGCCGTTGTGTATTTTCCTGCGTGCCTGGCTGTGTTCGTGTGTTACTGTCTTTGCCGTTGTGTATTTTCCTGCGTGCCTGGCTGTGTTCGTGTGTTACTGTCTTTGCCGTTGTGTATTTTCCCGCGTGCCTGGCTGTGTTCGTGTGTTACTGTCTTTGCCGTTGTGTATTTTCCCGCGTGCCTGGCTGTGTTCGTGTGTTACTGTCTTTGCCGTTGTGTATTTTCCCGCGTGCCTGGCTGTGTTCGTGTGTTACTGTCTTTGCCGTTGTGTATTTTCCTGCGTGCCTGGCTGTGTTCGTGTGTTACTGTCTTTGCCGTTGTGTATTTTCCTGCGTGCCTGGCTGTGTTCGTGTGTTACTGTCTTTGCCGTTGTGTATTTTCCCGCGTGCCTGGCTGTGTTCGTGTGTTACTGTCTTTGCCGTTGTGTATTTTCCCGCGTGCCTGGCTGTGTTCGTGTGTTACTGTCTTTGCCGTTGTGTATTTTCCCGCGTGCCTGGCTGTGTTCGTGTGTTACTGTCTTTGCCGTTGTGTATTTTCCTGCGTGCCTGGCTGTGTTCGTGTGTTACTGTCTTTGCCGTTGTGTATTTTCCTGCGTGCCTGGCTGTGTTCGTGTGTTACTGTCTTTGCCGTTGTGTATTTTCCCGCGTGCCTGGCTGTGTTCGTGTGTTACTGTCTTTGCCGTTGTGTATTTTCCCGCGTGCCTGGCTGTGTTCGTGTGTTACTGTCTTTGCCGTTGTGTATTTTCCCGCGTGCCTGGCTGTGTTCGTGTGTTACTGTCTTTGCCGTTGTGTATTTTCCTGCGTGCCTGGCTGTGTTCGTGTGTTACTGTCTTTGCCGTTGTGTATTTTCCTGCGTGCCTGGCTGTGTTCGTGTGTTACTGTCTTTGCCGTTGTGTATTTTCCTGCGTGCCTGGCTGTGTTCGTGTGTTACTGTCTTTGCCGTTGTGTATTTTCCTGCGTGCCTGGCTGTGTTCGTGTGTTACTGTCTTTGCCGTTGTGTATTTTCCCTGCGTGCCTGGCTGTGTTCGTGTGTTACTGTCTTTGCCGTTGTGTATTTTCCCTGCGTGCCTGGCTGTGTTCGTGTGTTACTGTCTTTGCCGTTGTGTATTTTCCTGCGTGCCTGGCTGTGTTCGTGTGTTACTGTCTTTGCCGTTGTGTATTTTCCCTGCGTGCCTGGCTGTGTTCGTGTGTTACTGTCTTTGCCGTTGTGTATTTTCCTGCGTGCCTGGCTGTGTTCGTGTGTTACTGTCTTTGCCGTTGTGTATTTTCCGCGTGCCTGGCTGTGTTCGTGTGTTACTGTCTTTGCCGTTGTGTATTTTCCTGCGTGCCTGGCTGTGTTCGTGTGTTACTGTCTTTGCCGTTGTGTATTTTCCCGCGTGCCTGGCTGTGTTCGTGTGTTACTGTCTTTGCCGTTGTGTATTTTCCCGCGTGCCTGGCTGTGTTCGTGTGTTACTGTCTTTGCCGTTGTGTATTTTCCCGCGTGCCTGGCTGTGTTCGTGTGTTACTGTCTTTGCCGTTGTGTATTTTCCTGCGTGCCTGGCTGTGTTCGTGTGTTACTGTCTTTGCCGTTGTGTATTTTCCTGCGTGCCTGGCTGTGTTCGTGTGTTACTGTCTTTGCCGTTGTGTATTTTCCTGCGTGCCTGGCTGTGTTCGTGTGTTACTGTCTTTGCCGTTGTGTATTTTCCTGCGTGCCTGGCTGTGTTCGTGTGTTACTGTCTTTGCCGTTGTGTATTTTCCCGCGTGCCTGGCTGTGTTCGTGTGTTACTGTCTTTGCCGTTGTGTATTTTCCCGCGTGCCTGGCTGTGTTCGTGTGTTACTGTCTTTGCCGTTGTGTATTTTCCCGCGTGCCTGGCTGTGTTCGTGTGTTACTGTCTTTGCCGTTGTGTATTTTCCTGCGTGCCTGGCTGTGTTCGTGTGTTACTGTCTTTGCCGTTGTGTATTTTCCCGCGTGCCTGGCTGTGTTCGTGTGTTACTGTCTTTGCCGTTGTGTATTTTCCCGCGTGCCTGGCTGTGTTCGTGTGTTACTGTCTTTGCCGTTGTGTATTTTCCTGCGTGCCTGGCTGTGTTCGTGTGTTACTGTCTTTGCCGTTGTGTATTTTCCCGCGTGCCTGGCTGTGTTCGTGTGTTACTGTCTTTGCCGTTGTGTATTTTCCCGCGTGCCTGGCTGTGTTCGTGTGTTACTGTCTTTGCCGTTGTGTATTTTCCTGCGTGCCTGGCTGTGTTCGTGTGTTACTGTCTTTGCCGTTGTGTATTTTCCTGCGTGCCTGGCTGTGTTCGTGTGTTACTGTCTTTGCCGTTGTGTATTTTCCGCGTGCCTGGCTGTGTTCGTGTGTTACTGTCTTTGCCGTTGTGTATTTTCCTGCGTGCCTGGCTGTGTTCGTGTGTTACTGTCTTTGCCGTTGTGTATTTTCCTGCGTGCCTGGCTGTGTTCGTGTGTTACTGTCTTTGCCGTTGTGTATTTTCCCGCGTGCCTGGCTGTGTTCGTGTGTTACTGTCTTTGCCGTTGTGTATTTTCCTGCGTGCCTGGCTGTGTTCGTGTGTTACTGTCTTTGCCGTTGTGTATTTTCCCGCGTGCCTGGCTGTGTTCGTGTGTTACTGTCTTTGCCGTTGTGTATTTTCCCGCGTGCCTGGCTGTGTTCGTGTGTTACTGTCTTTGCCGTTGTGTATTTTCCTGCGTGCCTGGCTGTGTTCGTGTGTTACTGTCTTTGCCGTTGTGTATTTTCCCTGCGTGCCTGGCTGTGTTCGTGTGTTACTGTCTTTGCCGTTGTGTATTTTCCCGCGTGCCTGGCTGTGTTCGTGTGTTACTGTCTTTGCCGTTGTGTATTTTCCTGCGTGCCTGGCTGTGTTCGTGTGTTACTGTCTTTGCCGTTGTGTATTTTCCCGCGTGCCTGGCTGTGTTCGTGTGTTACTGTCTTTGCCGTTGTGTATTTTCCCGCGTGCCTGGCTGTGTTCGTGTGTTACTGTCTTTGCCGTTGTGTATTTTCCTGCGTGCCTGGCTGTGTTCGTGTGTTACTGTCTTTGCCGTTGTGTATTTTCCCGCGTGCCTGGCTGTGTTCGTGTGTTACTGTCTTTGCCGTTGTGTATTTTCCCGCGTGCCTGGCTGTGTTCGTGTGTTACTGTCTTTGCCGTTGTGTATTTTCCCGCGTGCCTGGCTGTGTTCGTGTGTTACTGTCTTTGCCGTTGTGTATTTTCCTGCGTGCCTGGCTGTGTTCGTGTGTTACTGTCTTTGCCGTTGTGTATTTTCCCGCGTGCCTGGCTGTGTTCGTGTGTTACTGTCTTTGCCGTTGTGTATTTTCCCGCGTGCCTGGCTGTGTTCGTGTGTTACTGTCTTTGCCGTTGTGTATTTTCCTGCGTGCCTGGCTGTGTTCGTGTGTTACTGTCTTTGCCGTTGTGTATTTTCCCGCGTGCCTGGCGGTGTTCGTGTGTTACTGTCTTTGCCGTTGTGTATTTTCCTGCGTGCCTGGCTGTGTTCGTGTGTTACTGTCTTTGCCGTTGTGTATTTTCCTGCGTGCCTGGCTGTGTTCGTGTGTTACTGTCTTTGCCGTTGTGTATTTTCCCGCGTGCCTGGCGGTGTTCGTGTGTTACTGTCTTTGCGTTGTGTATTTTCCTGCGTGCCTGGCTGTGTTCGTGTGTTACTGTCTTTGCCGTTGTGTATTTTCCTGCGTGCCTGGCTGTGTTCGTGTGTTACTGTCTTTGCCGTTGTGTATTTTCGCGCGTGCCTGGCGGTGTTCGTGTGTTATTGTCTTTGCCGTTGTGTATTTTCCCGCGTGCCTGGCTGTGTTCGTGTGTTACTGTCTTTGCCGTTGTGTATTTTCCTGCGTGCCTGGCTGTGTTCGTGTGTTACTGTCTTTGCCGTTGTGTATTTTCCTGCGTGCCTGGCTGTGTTCGTGTGTTATTGTCTTTGCCGTTGTGTATTTTCCTGCGTGCCTGGCTGTGTTCGTGTGTTACTGTCTTTGCCGTTGTGTATTTTCCTGCGTGCCTGGCTGTGTTCGTGTGTTACTGTCTTTGCCGTTGTGTATTTTCCTGCGTGCCTGGCTGTGTTCGTGTGTTACTGTCTTTGCCGTTGTGTATTTTCCTGCGTGCCTGGCTGTGTTCGTGTGTTACTGTCTTTGCCGTTGTGTATTTTCCCGCGTGCCTGGCTGTGTTCGTGTGTTACTGTCTTTGCCGTTGTGTATTTTCCTGCGTGCCTGGCTGTGTTCGTGTGTTACTGTCTTTGCCGTTGTGTATTTTCCCTGCGTGCCTGGCTGTGTTCGTGTGTTACTGTCTTTGCCGTTGTGTATTTTCCTGCGTGCCTGGCTGTGTTCGTGTGTTACTGTCTTTGCCGTTGTGTATTTTCCCGCGTGCCTGGCTGTGTTCGTGTGTTACTGTCTTTGACGTTGTGTATTTTCCTGCGTGCCTGGCTGTGTTCGTGTGTTACTGTCTTTGCCGTTGTGTATTTTTCCTGCGTGCCTGGCTGTGTTCGTGTGTTACTGTCTTTGCAGTTGTGTATTTTCCCGCGTGCCTGGCTGTGTTCGTGTGTTACCTGTCTTGCCGTTGTGTATTTTCCCGCGTGCCTGGCGGTGTTCGTGTGTTACTGTCTTTGCCGTTGTGTATTTTCCTGCGTGCCTGGCTGTGTTCGTGTGTTATTGTCTTTGCCGTTGTGTATTTTCCCGCGTGCCTGGCGGTGTTCGTGTGTTACTGTCTTTGCCGTTGTGTATTTTCCCGTGTGCCTGGCGGTGTTCGTGTGTTACTGTCTTTGCCGTTGTGTATTTTCCTGCGTGCCTGGCTGTGTTCGTGTGTTACTGTCTTTGCCGTTGTGTATTTTCCTGCGTGCCTGGCTGTGTTCGTGTGTTACTGTCTTTGCCGTTGTGTATTTTCCTGCGTGCCTGGCAGTGTTCGTGTGTTACTGTCTTTGCCGTTGTGTATTTTCCTGCGTGCCTGGCTGTGTTCGTGTGTTACTGTCTTTGCCGTTGTGTATTTTTCCTGCGTGCCTGGCTGTGTTCGTGTGTTACTGTCTTTGTCGTTGTGTATTTTCCTGCGTGCCTGGCTGTGTTCGTGTGTTACTGTCTTTGCCGTTGTGTATTTTCCCGCGTGCCTGGCTGTGTTCGTGTGTTACTGTCTTTGCCGTTGTGTATTTTCCTGCGTGCCTGGCTGTGTTCGTGTGTTACTGTCTTTGCCGTTGTGTATTTCCCGCGTGCCTGGCTGTGTTCGTGTGTTACTGTCTTTGCCGCTGTGTATTTTCCTGCGTGCCTGGCGGTGTTCGTGTGTTACTGTCTTTGCCGTTGTGTATTTTCCTGCGTGCCTGGCGGTGTTCGTGTGTTACTGTCTTTGCCGTTGTGTATTTTCCTGCGTGCCTGGCGGTGTTCGTGTGTTACTGTCTTTGCCGTTGTGTATTTTCCTGCGTGCCTGGCTGTGTTCGTGTGTTACTGTCTTTGCCGTTGTGTATTTTCCTGCGTGCCTGGCTGTGTTCGTGTGTTACTGTCTTTGCCGTTGTGTATTTTCCCGCGTGCCTGGCTGTGTTCGTGTGTTACTGTCTTTGCCGCTGTGTATTTTCCTGCGTGCCTGGCGGTGTTCGTGTGTTACTGTCTTTGCCGTTGTGTATTTTCCTGCGTGCCTGGCGGTGTTCGTGTGTTACTGTCTTTGCCGTTGTGTATTTTCCTGCGTGCCTGGCGGTGTTCGTGTGTTACTGTCTTTGCCGTTGTGTATTTTTCCTGCGTGCCTGGCTGTGTTCGTGTGTTACTGTCTTTGCCGTTGTGTATTTTCCCTGCGTGCCTGGCTGTGTTCGTGTGTTACTGTCTTTGCCGTTGTGTATTTTCCTGCGTGCCTGGCGGTGTTCGTGTGTTACTGTCTTTGCCGTTGTGTATTTTCCCGCGTGCCTGGCTGTGTTCGTGTGTTGCTGTCTTTGCCGTTGTGTATTTTCCTGCGTGCCTGGCTGTGTTCGTGTGTTGCTGTCTTTGTCGTTGTGTATTTTCCTGCGTGCCTGGCTGTGTTCGTGTGTTACTGTCTTTGCCGTTGTGTATTTTCCAGCGTGCCTGGCTGTGTTCGTGTGTTACTGTCTTTGCCGTTCTGTATTTTCCTGCGTGCCTGGCTGTGTTCGTGTGTTACTGTCTTTGCCGTTGTGTATTTTCCCGCGTCCCTGGCTGTGTTCGTGTGTTACTGTCTTTGCCGTTGTGTATTTTCCTGCGTGCCTGGCTGTGTTCGTGTGTTACTGTCTTTGCCGTTGTGTATTTTCCCGCGTGCCTGGCTGTGTTCGTGTGTTACTGTCTTTGCCGTTGTGTATTTTCCTGCGTGCCTGGCTGTGTTCGTGTGTTACTGTCTTTGCCGTTGTGTATTTTCCTGCGTGCCTGGCTGTGTTCGTGTGTTACTGTCTTTGCCGTTGTGTATTTTCCCGCGTGCCTGGCTGTGTTCGTGTGTTACTGTCTTTGCCGTTGTGTATTTTCCTGCGTGCCTGGCTGTGTTCGTGTGTTACTGTCTTTGCCGTTGTGTATTTTCCTGCGTGCCTCGCTGTGTTCGTGTGTTACTGTCTTTGCCGTTGTGTATTTTCCTGCGTGCCTCGCTGTGTTCGTGTGTTACTGTCTTTGCCGTTGTGTATTTTCCTGCGTGCCTGGCTGTGTTCGTGTGTTACTGTCTTTGCCGTTGTGTATTTTCCTGCGTGCCTCGCTGTGTTCGTGTGTTACTGTCTTTGCCGTTGTGTATTTTCCCGCGTGCCTGGCTGTGTTCGTGTGTTACTGTCTTTGCCGTTGTGTATTTTCCCGCGTGCCTGGCGGTGTTCGTGTGTTACTGTCTTTGCCGTTGTGTATTTTCCTGCGTGCCTGGCTGTGTTCGTGTGTTACTGTCTTTGCCGTTGTGTATTTTCCCGCGTGCCTGGCTGTGTTCGTGTGTTACTGTCTTTGCCGTTGTGTATTTTCCTGCGTGCCTGGCTGTGTTCGTGTGTTATTGTCTTTGCCGTTGTGTATTTTCCCGCGTGCCTGTGTTCGTGTGTTACTGTCTTTGCCGTTGTGTATTTTCCTGTGTGCCTGGCTGTGTTCGTGTGTTACTGTCTTTGCCGTTGTGTATTTTCCCGCGTGCCTGGCTGTGTTCGTGTGTTACTGTCTTTGCCGTTGTGTATTTTCCTGCGTGCCTGGCTGTGTTCGTGTGTTACTGTCTTTGCCGCTGTGTATTTTCCTGCGTGCCTGGCGGTGTTCGTGTGTTACTGTCTTTGCCGTTGTGTATTTTCCCGCGTGCCTGGCTGTGTTCGTGTGTTACTGTCTTTGCCGTTGTGTATTTTCCTGCGTGCCTGGCTGTGTTTGTGTGTTACTGTCTTTGCCGTTGTGTATTTTCCCGCGTGCCTGGCGGTGTTCGTGTGTTACTGTCTTTGCCGTTGTGTATTTTCCGCGTGCCGTGCTGTGTTCGTGTGTTACTGTCTTTGCCGTTGTGTATTTTCCCGCGTGCCTGGCTGTGTTCGTGTGTTACTGTATTTGCCGTTGTGTATTTTCCGCGTGCCGTGCTGTGTTCGTGTGTTACTGTCTTTGCCGTTGTGTATTTTCCCGCGTGCCTGGCTGTGTTCGTGTGTTACTGTCTTTGCCGTTGTGTATTTTCCCGTGTGCCTGGCGGTGTTCGTGTGTTACTGTCTTTGCCGTTGTGTATTTTCCCGCGTGCCTGGCTGTGTTCGTGTGTTACTGTCTTTGCCGTTGTGTATTTTCCTGCGTGCCTGGCTGTGTTCGTGTGTTACTGTCTTTGCCGTTGTGTATTTTCCCGCGTGCCTGGCTGTGTTCGTGTGTTACTGTCTTTGCCGTTGTGTATTTTCCTGCGTGCCTGGCTGTGTTCGTGTGTTATTGTCGTTGCCGTTGTGTATTTTCCCGCGTGCCTGGCTGTGTTCGTGTGTTATTGTCGTTGCCGTTGTGTATTTTCCCGCGTGCCTGGCTGTGTTCGTGTGTTACTGTCTTTGCCGTTGTGTATTTTCCTGCGTGCCTGGCTGTGTTCGTGTGTTATTGTCTTTGCCGTTGTGTATTTTCCCGCGTGCCTGGCGGTGTTCGTGTGTTACTGTATTTGCCGTTGTGTATTTTCCCGCGTGCCTGGCGGTGTTCGTGTGTTACTGTCTTTGCCGTTGTGTATTTTCCTGCGTGCCTGGCTGTGTTCGTGTGTTACTGTCTTTGCCGTTGTGTATTTTCCTGCGTGCCTGGCTGTGTTCGTGTGTTACTGTCTTTGCCGTTGTGTATTTTCGCGCGTGCCTGGCTGTGTTCGTGTGTTACTGTCTTTGCAGTTGTGTATTTTCCCGCGTGCCTGGCTGTGTTCGTGTGTTACTGTCTTTGCCGTTGTGTATTTTCCCGTGTGCCTGGCTGTGTTCGTGTGTTACTGTCTTTGCCGTTGTGTATTTTCCTGCGTGCCTGGCTGTGTTCGTGTGTTATTGTCTTTGCCGTTGTGTATTTTCCCGCGTGCCTGGCTGTGTTCGTGTGTTATTGTCTTTGCCATTGTGTATTTTCCTGCGTGCCTGGCGGTGTTCGTGTGTTACTGTCTTTGCCGTTGTGTATTTTCCTGCGTGCCTGGCTGTGTTCGTGTGTTACTGTCTTTGCCGTTGTGTATTTTCCTGCATGCCTGGCTGTGTTCGTGTGTTACTGTCTTTGCCGTTGTGTATTTTCCCGCGTGCCTGGCTGTGTTCGTGTGTTACTGTCTTTGCCGTTGTGTATTTTCCCGCGTGCCTGGCTGTGTACGTGTGTTACTGTCTTTGCCGTTGTGTATTTTCCCGCGTGCCTGGCGGTGTTCGTGTGTTACTGTCTTTGTCGTTGTGTATTTTCCTGCGTGCCTGGCAGTGTTCGTGTGTTACTGTCTTTGCCGTTGTGTATTTTCCTGCGTGCCTGGCAGTGTTCGTGTGTTATTGTCTTTGCCGTTGTGTATTTTCCTGCGTGCCTGGCTGTGTTCGTGTGTTACTGTCTTTGCCGTTGTGTATTTTCCTGCGTGCCTGGCTGTGTTCGTGTGTTACTGTCTTTGCCGTTGTGTATTTTCCCGCGTGCCTGGCTGTGTTCGTGTGTTACTGTCTTTGTCGTTGTGTATTTTCCTGCATGCCTGGCAGTGTTCGTGTGTTACTGTCTTTGCCGTTGTGTATTTTCCCGCGTGCCTGGCTGTGTTCGTGTGTTACTGTCTTTGCCGTTGTGTATTTTCCTGCGTGCCTGACTGTGTTCGTGTGTTACTGTCTTTGTCGTTGTGTATTTTCCTGCGTGCCTGGCTGTGTTCGTGTGTTATTGTCTTTGCCGTTGTGTATTTTCCTGCGTGCCTGGCTGTGTTCGTGTGTTACTGTCTTTGCCGTTGTGTATTTTCCCGCGTGCCTGGCTGTGTTCGTGTGTTACTGTCTTTGTCGTTGTGTATTTTCCTGCGTGCCTGGCTGTGTTCGTGTGTTACTGTCTTTGCCGTTGTGTATTTTCCCGCGTGCCTGGCTGTGTTCGTGTGTTACTGTCTTTGCCGTTGTGTATTTTCCCGCGTGCCTGGCGGTGTTCGTGTGTTACTGTCTTTGCCGTTGTGTATTTTCCTGCGTGCCTGGCGGTGTTCGTGTGTTATTGTCTTTGCCGTTGTGTATTTTCCTGCGTGCCTGGCGGTGTTCGTGTGTTATTGTCTTTGCCGTTGTGTATTTTCCCCGCGTGCCTGGCTGTGTTCGTGTGTTACTGTCTTTGCCGTTGTGTATTTTCCCGCGTGCCTGGCGGTGTTCGTGTGTTACTGTCTTTGCCGTTGTGTATTTTCCCTGCGTGCCTGGCTGTGTTCGTGTGTTACTGTCTTTGCCGTTGTGTATTTTCCTGCGTGCCTGGCTGTGTTCGTGTGTTACTGTCTTTGCCGTTGTGTATTTTCCCGCGTGCCTGGCTGTGTTCGTGTGTTACTGTCTTTGCCGTTGTGTATTTTCCTGCGTGCCTGGCTGTGTTCGTGTGTTACTGTCTTTGCCGTTGTGTATTTTCCCGCGTGCCTGGCTGTGTTCGTGTGTTACTGTCTTTGCCGTTGTGTATTTCCCCGCGTGCCTGGCGGTGTTCGTGTGTTACTGTCTTTGTCGTTGTGTATTTTCCTGCGTGCCTGGCTGTGTTCGTGTGTTATTGTCTTTGTCGTTGTGTATTTTCCCGCGTGCCTGGCGGTGTTCGTGTGTTACTGTCTTTGCCGTTGTGTATTTTCCTGCGTGCCTGGCTGTGTTCGTGTGTTACTGTCTTTGTCGTTGTGTATTTTCCTGCGTGCCTGGCTGTGTTCGTGTGTTATTGTCTTTGCGTTGTGTATTTTCCCGCGTGCCTGGCTGTGTTCGTGTGTTACTGTCTTTGCCGTTGTGTATTTTCCTGCGTGCCTGGCTGTGTTCGTGTGTTATTGTCTTTGCCGCTGTGTATTTTCCTGCGTGCCTGGCTGTGTTCGTGTGTTACTGTCTTTGCCGTTGTGTATTTTCCTGCGTGCCTGGCTGTGTTCGTGTGTTACTGTCTTTGCCGTTGTGTATTTTCCTACGTGCCTGGCTGTGTTCGTGTGTTACTGTCTTTGCCGTTGTGTATTTTCCCGCGTGCCTGGCTGTGTTCGTGTGTTACTGTCTTTGCCGTTGTGTATTTTCCCGCGTGCCTGGCTGTGTTCGTGTGTTACTGTCTTTGCCGTTGTGTATTTTCCTGCGTGCCTGGCTGTGTTCGTGTGTTATTGTCTTTGCCGTTGTGTATTTTCCTGCGTGCCTGGCTGTGTTCGTGTGTTACTGTCTTTGCCGTTGTGTATTTTCCCGCGTGCCTGGCTGTGTTCGTGTGTTACTGTCTTTGCCGTTGTGTATTTTCCTGCGTGCCTGGCGGTGTTCGTGTGTTACTGTCTTTGCCGTTGTGTATTTTCCTGCGTGCCTGGCTGTGTTCGTGTGTTACTGTCTTTGCCGTTGTGTATTTTCCCGCGTGCCTGGCTGTGTTCGTGTGTTATTGTCTTTGCCGTTGTGTATTTTCCTGCGTGCCTGGCTGTGTTCGTGTGTTACTGTCTTTGCCGTTGTGTATTTTCCTGCGTGCCTGGCTGTGTTCGTGTGTTACTGTCTTTGCCGTTGTGTATTTTCCCGCGTGCCTGGCTGTGTTCGTGTGTTACTGTCTTTGCCGTTGTGTATTTTCCTGCGTGCCTGGCTGTGTTCGTGTGTTACTGTCTTTGCCGTTGTGTATTTTCCTGCGTGCCTGGCTGTGTTCGTGTGTTACTGTCTTTGCCGTTGTGTATTTTCCCGCGTGCCTGGCTGTGTTCGTGTGTTACTGTCTTTGCCGTTGTGTATTTTCCTGCGTGCCTGGCTGTGTTCGTGTGTTACTGTCTTTGCCGTTGTGTATTTTCCTGCGTGCCTGGCTGTGTTCGTGTGTTACTGTCTTTGCCGTTGTGTATTTTCCTGCGTGCCTGGCTGTGTTCGTGTGTTACTGTCTTTGCCGTTGTGTATTTTCCTGCGTGCCTGGCTGTGTTCGTGTGTTACTGTCTTTGCCGTTGTGTATTTTCCCGTGTGCCTGGCGGTGTTCGTGTGTTACTGTCTTTGCCGTTGTGTATTTTCCCGCGTGCCTGGCTGTGTTCGTGTGTTACTGTCTTTGCCGTTGTGTATTTTCCCGCGTGCCTGCCTGTGTTCGTGTGTTACTGTCTTTGCCGTTGTGTATTTTCATGCGTGCCTGGCTGTGTTCGTGTGTTACTGTCTTTGCCGTTGTGTATTTTCCCGCGTGCCTGGCTGTGTTCGTGTGTTATTGTCTTTGCCGTTGTGTATTTTCCTGCGTGCCTGGCTGTGTTCGTGTGTTACTGTCTTTGCCGTTGTGTATTTTCCCGCGTGCCTGGCTGTGTTCGTGTGTTACTGTCTTTGTCGTTGTGTATTTTCCTGCGTGCCTGGCTGTGTTCGTGTGTTACTGTCTTTGCCGTTGTGTATTTTCCTGCGTGCCTGGCTGTGTTCGTGTGTTACTGTCTTTGCCGTTGTGTATTTTCCCGCGTGCCTGGCTGTGTTCGTGTGTTACTGTCTTTGCCGTTGTGTATTTTCCCGCGTGCCTGGCTGTGTTCGTGTGTTACTGTCTTTGCCGTTGTGTATTTTCCTGCGTGCCTGGCTGTGTTCGTGTGTTACTGTCTTTGCCGTTGTGTATTTTCCCGCGTGCCTGGCTGTGTTCGTGTGTTATTGTCTTTTCCGTTGTGTATTTTCCTGCGTGCCTGGCTGTGTTCGTGTGTTACTGTCTTTGCCGTTGTGTATTTTCCTGCGTGCCTGGCTGTGTTCGTGTGTTATTGTCTTTGCCGTTGTGTATTTTCCTGCGTGCCTGGCTGAGTTCGTGTGTTACTGTCTTTGCCGTTGTGTATTTTCCTGCGTGCCTGGCTGTGTTCGTGTGTTACTGTCTTTGCCGTTGTGTATTTTCCCGCGTGCCTGGCTGTGTTCGTGTGTTACTGTCTTTGCCGTTGTGTATTTTCCCCTCGTGCCTGGCTGTGTTCGTGTGTTACTGTCTTTGCCGTTGTGTATTTTCCCGCGTGCCTGGCTGTGTTCCTGTGTTACTGTCTTTGCCGTTGTGTATTTTCCTGCGTGCCTGGCTGTGTTCGTGTGTTACTGTCTTTGCCGTTGTGTATTTTCCCGCGTGCCTGGTTGTGTTCGTGTGTTACTGTCTTTGCCGTTGTGTATTTTCCTGCGTGCCTGGCTGTGTTCGTGTGTTACTGTCTTTGCCGTTGTGTATTTTCCTGCGTGCCTGGCTGTGTTCGTGTTTTACTGTCTTTGCCGTTGTGTATTTTCCTGCGTGCCTGGCTGTGTTCCTGTGTTACTGTCTTTGCCGTTGTGTATTTTCCTGCGTGCCTGGCTGTGTTCGTGTGTTACTGTCTTTGCTGTTGTGTATTTTCCTGCGTGCCTGGCTGTGTTCCTGTGTTACTGTCTTTGCCGTTGTGTATTTTCCTGCGTGCCTGGCTGTGTTCGTGTGTTACTGTCTTTGCCGTTGTGTATTTTCCTGCGTGCCTGGCGGTGTTCGTGTGTTACCGTATTTGCCGTTGTGTATTTCCCGCGTGCCTGGCTGGGTTCGTGTGTTACTGTCTTTGCCGTTGTGTATTTTCCCGCGTGCCTGGCTGTGTTCGTGTGTTACTGTCTTTGTCGTTGTGTATTTTCCTGCGTGCCTGGCGGTGTTCGTGTGTTACTGTCTTTGCCGTTGTGTATTTTCCCGCGTGCCTGGCTGTGTTCGTGTGTTACTGTCTTTGCCGTTGTGTATTTTCCTGCGTGCCTGGCTGTGTTCGTGTGTTACTGTCTTTGCCGTTGTGTATTTTCCCGCGTGCCTGGCTGTGTTCTTGTGTTACTGTCTTTGCCGTTGTGTATTTTCCTGCGTGCCTGGCTGTGTTCGTGTGTTATTGTCTTTGCCGTTGTGTATTTCCCGCGTGCCTGGCTGTGTTCGTGTGTTACTGTCTTTGCCGTTGTGTATTTTCCTGCGTGCCTGGCTGTGTTCGTGTGTTACTGTCTTTGCCGTTGTGTATTTTCCCGCGTGCCTGGCGGTGTTCGTGTGTTACTGTCTTTGTCGTTGTGTATTTTCCTGCGTGCCTGGCTGTGTTCGTGTGTTACTGTCTTTGCCGTTGTGTATTTTCCTGCGTGTCTGGCAGTGTTCGTGTGTTACTGTCTTTGCCGTTGTGTATTTTCCTGTGTGCCTGGCTGTGTTCGTGTGTTACTGTCTTTGCCGTTGTGTATTTTCCCGCGTGCCTGGCTGTGTTCGTGTGTTACTGTCTTTGCCGTTGTGTATTTTCCCGCGTGCCTGGCTGTGTTCGTGTGTTATTGTCTTTGCCGTTGTGTATTTTCCTGCGTGCCTGGCTGTGTTCGTGTGTTATTGTCTTTGCCGTTGTGTATTTTCCCGCGTGCCTGGCTGTGTTCGTGTGTTACTATCTTTGCCGTTGTGTATTTTCCTGCGTGCCTGGCTGTGTTCGTGTGTTACTGTCTTTGCCGTTGTGTATTTTCCCGCGTGCCTGGCTGTGTTCGTGTGTTACTGTCTTTGCCGTTGTGTATTTTCCTGCGTGCCTGGCGGTGTTCGTGTGTTACTGTCTTTGCCGTTGTGTATTTTCCTGCGTGCCTGGCTGTGTTCGTGTGTTACTGTCTTTGCCGTTGTGTATTTTCCTGCGTGCCTGGCTGTGTTCGTGTGTTACTGTCTTTGCCGTTGTGTATTTTCCTGCGTGCCTGGCTGTGTTCGTGTGTTACTGTCTTTGCCGTTGTGTATTTTCCCGCGTGCCTGGCTGTGTTCGTGTGTTACTGTCTTTGCCGTTGTGTATTTCCCGCGTGCCTGGCTGTGTTCGTGTGTTACTGTCTTTGCCGTTGTGTATTTTCCTGCGTGCCTGGCTGTGTTCGTGTGTTACTGTCTTTGCCGTTGTGTATTTTCCCGTGTGCCTGGCGGTGTTCGTGTGTTACTGTCTTTGCCGTTGTGTATTTTCCCGCGTGCCTGGCTGTGTTCGTGTGTTACTGTCTTTGCCGTTGTGTATTTTCCCGCGTGCCTGCCTGTGTTCGTGTGTTACTGTCTTTGCCGTTGTGTATTTTCATGCGTGCCTGGCTGTGTTCGTGTGTTACTGTCTTTGCCGTTGTGTATTTTCCCGCGTGCCTGGCTGTGTTCGTGTGTTATTGTCTTTGCCGTTGTGTATTTTCCTGCGTGCCTGGCTGTGTTCGTGTGTTACTGTCTTTGCCGTTGTGTATTTTCCTGCGTGCCTGGCTGTGTTCGTGTGTTATTGTCTTTGCCGTTGTGTATTTTCCCGCGTGCCTGGCTGTGTTCGTGTGTTACTGTCTTTGCCGTTGTGTATTTTCCTGCGTGCCTGGCGGTGTTCGTGTGTTACTGTCTTTGCCGTTGTGTATTTTCCCGCGTGCCTGGCTGTGTTCGTGTGTTACTTTCTTTGCGTTGTGTATTTTCCCGCGTGCCTGGCTGTGTTCGTGTGTTACTGTCTTTGCCGTTGTGTATTTTCCCGCGTGCCTGGCTGTGTTCGTGTGTTACTGTCTTTGCCGTTGTGTATTTTCCTGCGTGCCTGGCGGTGTTCGTGTGTTACTGTCTTTGCCGTTGTGTATTTTCCGCGTGCCGTGCTGTGTTCGTGTGTTACTGTCTTTGCCGTTGTGTATTTTCCCGCGTGCCTGGCTGTGTTCGTGTGTTACTGTCTTTGCCGTTGTGTATTTTCCCGCGTGCCTGGCTGTATTCGTGTGTTACTGTCTTTGCCGTTGTGTATTTTCCCGCGTGCCTGGCGGTGTTCGTGTGTTACTGTCTTTGCCGTTGTGTATTTTCCCGCGTGCCTGGCTGTGTTCGTGTGTTATTGTCTTTGCCGTTGTGTATTTTCCCGTGTGCCTGGCGGTGTTCGTGTGTTACTATCTTTGCCGTTGTGTATTTTCCTACGTGCCTGGCTGTGTTCGTGTGTTATTGTCTTTGCCGTTGTGTATTTTCCCGCGTGCCTGGCTGTGTTCGTGTGTTACTGTCTTTGCCGTTGTGTATTTTCCTGCGTGCCTGGCTGTGTTCGTGTGTTACTGTCTTTGCCGTTGTGTATTTTCCCGCGTGCCTGGCTGTGTTCGTGTGTTACTGTCTTTGCCGTTGTGTATTTTCCTGCGTGCCTGGCTGTGTTCGTGTGTTATTGTCTTTGCCGTTGTGTATTTTCCTGCGTGCCTGGCTGTGTTCGTGTGTTATTGTCTTTGCCGTTGTGTATTTTCCTGCGTGCCTGGCGGTGTTCGTGTGTTACTGTCTTTGTCGTTGTGTATTTTCCCGCGTGCCTGGCGATGTTCGTGTGTTACTGTCTTTGCCGTTGTGTATTTTCCTGCGTGCCTGGCTGTGTTCGTGTGTTACTGTCTTTGCCGTTGTGTATTTTCCCCCGTGCCTGGCTGTGTTCGTGTGTTACTGTCTTTGTCGTTGTGTATTTTCCCGCGTGCCTGGCGATGTTCGTGTGTTACTGTCTTTGCCGTTGTGTATTTTCCTGCGTGCCTGGCTGTGTTCGTGTGTTACTGTCTTTGCCGTTGTGTATTTTCCTGCGTGCCTGGCTGTGTTCGTGTGTTACTGTCTTTGCCGTTGTGTATTTTCCTGCGTGCCTGGCTGTGTTCGTGTGTTACTGTCTTTGCCGTTGTGTATTTTCCCGCGTGCCTGGCGGTGTTCGTGTGTTATTGTCTTTGCCGTTGTGTATTTTCCCGCGTGCCTGGCTGTGTTCGTGTGTTACTGTCTTTGCCGTTGTGTATTTTCCCGCGTGCCTGGCTGTGTTCGTGTGTTATTGTCTTTGCCGTTGTGTATTTTCCCGCGTGCCTGGCAGTGTTCGTGTGTTATTGTCTTTGCCGTTGTGTATTTTCCCGCGTGCCTGGCTGTGTTCGTGTGTTATTGTCTTTGCCGTTGTGTATTTTCCCGCGTGCCTGGCAGTGTTCGTGTGTTATTGTCTTTGCCGTTGTGTATTTTCCCGCGTGCCTGGCTGTGTTCGTGTGTTACTGTCTTTGCCGTTGTGTATTTTCCCGCGTGCCTGGCGGTGTTCGTGTGTTACTGTCTTTGCCGTTGTGTATTTTCCCGCGTGCCTGGCTGTGTTCGTGTGTTATTGTCTTTGCCGTTGTGTATTTTCCCGTGTGCCTGGCTGTGTTCGTGTGTTACTGTCTTTGCCGTTGTGTATTTTCCTGCGTGCCTGGCTGTGTTCGTGTGTTACTGTCGTTGCCGTTGTGTATTTTCCCTGCGTGCCTGGCGGTGTTCGTGTGTTACTGTCTTTGCCGTTGTGTATTTTCCTGCGTGCCTGGCGGTGTTCGTGTGTTACTGTCTTTGCCGTTGTGTATTTTCCTGCGTGCCTGGCTGTGTTCGTGTGTTATTGTCTTTGCCGTTGTGTATTTTCCCGCGTGCCTGGCTGTGTTCGTGTGTTACTGTCTTTGCCGTTGTGTATTTTCCTGCGTGCCTGGCTGTGTTCGTGTGTTATTGTCTTTGCCGTTGTGTATTTTCCCGCGTGCCTGGCTGTGTTCGTGTGTTATTGTCTTTGCCGTTGTGTATTTTCCTGCGTGCCTGGCTGTGTTCGTGTGTTACTGTCTTTGCCGTTGTGTATTTTCCTGCGTGCCTGGCGGTGTTCGTGTGTTATTGTCTTTGCCGTTGTGTATTTTCCTGCTTGCCTGGCTGTGTTCGTGTGTTACTGTCTTTGCCGTTGTGTATTTTCCTGCGTGCCTGGCTGTGTTCGTGTGTTACTGTCTTTGCCGTTGTGTATTTCCTGCGTGCCTGGCTGTGTTCGTGTGTTACTGTCTTTGCCGTTGTGTATTTTCCCGCGTGCCTGGCTGTGTTCGTGTGTTACTGTCTTTGCCGTTGTGTATTTTCCCGCGTGCCTGGCTGTGTTCGTATGTTATTGTCTTTGCCGTTGTGTATTTTCCCGCGTGCCTGGCGGTGTTCGTGTGTTATTGTCTTTGCCGTTGTGTATTTTCCTGCGTGCCTGGCTGTGTTCGTGTGTTACTGTCTTTGCCGTTGTGTATTTTCCTGCGTGTCTGGCTGTGTTCGTGTGTTACTGTCTTTGCCGTTGTGTATTTTCCCGCGTGCCTGGCTGTGTTCGTGTGTTACTGTCTTTGCCGTTGTGTATTTTCCCGCGTGCCTGGCTGTGTTCGTGTGTTATTGTCTTTGCCGTTGTGTATTTTCCCGCGTGCCTGGCGGTGTTCGTGTGTTATTGTCTTTGCCGTTGTGTATTTTCCCGCGTGCCTGGCTGTGTTCGTGTGTTACTGTCTTTGCCGTTGTGTATTTTCCTGCGTGCCTGGCGGTGTTCGTGTGTTACTGTCTTTGCCGTTGTGTATTTTCCCGCGTGCCTGGCTGTGTTCGTGTGTTACTGTCTTTGCCGTTGTGTATTTTCCTGCGTGCCTGGCTGTGTTCGTGTGTTACTGTCTTTGCCGTTGTGTATTTTCCTGCGTGCCTGGCTGTGTTCGTGTGTTACTGTCTTTGCCGTTGTGTATTTTCCCGCGTGCCTGGCGGTGTTCGTGTGTTACTGTCTTTGCCGTTGTGTATTTTCCTACGTGCCTGGCTGTGTTCGTGTGTTACTGTCTTTGCCGTTGTGTATTTTCCCGCGTGCCTGGCGGTGTTCGTGTGTTACTGTCTTTGCCGTTGTGTATTTTCCCGCGTGCCTGGCTGTGTTCGTGTGTTACTGTCTTTGCCGTTGTGTATTTTCCTGCGTGCCTGGCTGTGTTCATGTGTTATTGTCTTTGCCTTTGTGTATTTTCCTGCGTGCCTGGCTGTGTTCGTGTGTTATTGTCTTTGCCGTTGTGTATTTTCCCGCGTGCCTGGCTGTGTTCGTGTGTTACTGTCTTTGCCGTTGTGTATTTTCCCGCGTGCCTGGCAGTGTTCGTGTGTTACTGTCTTTGCCGTTGTGTATTTTCCTGCGTGCCTGGCTGTGTTCGTGTGTTACTGTCTTTGCCGTTGTGTATTTTCCTGCGTGCCTGGCTGTGTTCGTGTGTTACTGTCTTTGCCGTTGTGTATTTTCCTGCGTGCCTGGCTGTGTTCGTGTGTTACTGTCTTTGCCGTTGTGTATTTTCCTGCGTGCCTGGCTGTGTTCGTGTGTTACTGTCTTTGCCGTTGTGTATTTTCCCGCGTGCCTGGCTGTGTTCGTGTGTTACTGTCTTTGCCGTTGTGTATTTTCCTGCGTGCCTGGTTGTGTTCGTGTGTTACTGTCTTTGCCGTTGTGTATTTTCCTGCGTGCCTGGCTGTGTTCGTGTGTTACTGTCTTTGCCGTTGTGTATTTTCCTGCGTGCCTGGTTGTGTTCGTGTGTTACTGTCTTTGCCGTTGTGTATTTTCCCACGTGCCTGGCTGTGTTCGTGTGTTATTGTCTTTGCCATTGTGTATTTTCCTGCGTGCCTGGCTGTGTTCGTGTGTTACTGTCTTTGCCATTGTGTATTTTCCTGCGTGCCTGGCGGTGTTCGTGTGTTACTGTCTTTGCCGTTGTGTATTTTCCTGCGTGCCTGGCTGTGTTCGTGTGTTATTGTCTTTGCCGTTGTGTATTTTCCCGCGTGCCTGGCTGTGTTCGTGTGTTACTGTCTTTGCCGTTGTGTATTTTCCCGTGTGCCTGGCTGTGTTCGTGTGTTACTGTCTTTGCCGTTGTGTATTTTCCTGCGTGCCTGGCTGTGTTCGTGTGTTACTGTCTTTGCCGTTGTGTATTTTCCTGCGTGCCTGGCTGTGATCGTGTGTTACTGTCTTTGTCGTTGTGTATTTTCCTGCGTGCCTGGCTGTGTTCGTGTGTTATTGTCTTTGCCGTTGTGTATTTTCCTGCGTGCCTGGCTGTGTTCGTGTGTTATTGTCTTTGCCGTTGTGTATTTTCCCGCGTGCCTGGCTGTGTTCGTGTGTTACTGTCTTTGCCGTTGTGTATTTTCCCGCGTGCCTGGCTGTGTTCGTGTGTTACTGTCTTTGCCGTTGTGTATTTTCCCGTGTGCCTGGTGGTGTTCGTGTGTTACTGTCTTTGCCGTTGTGTATTTTCCTGCGTGCCTGGTGGTGTTCGTGTGTTACTATCTTTGCCGTTGTGTATTTTCCTGCGTGCCTGGCTGTGTTCGTGTGTTACTGTCTTTGTCGTTGTGTATTTTCCCGCGTGCCTGGCTGTGTTCGTGTGTTATTGTCTTTGCCGTTGTGTATTTTCCTGCGTGCCTGGCTGTGTTCGTGTGTTACTGTCTTTGCCGTTGTGTATTTTCCTGCGTGCCTGGCTGTGTTCGTGTGTTACTGTCTTTGCCGTTGTGTATTTTCCTGCGTGCCTGGCTGTGTTCGTGTGTTACTGTCTTTGCCGTTGTGTATTTTCCCGCGTGCCTGGCTGTGTTCGTGTGTTACTTTCTTTGCGTTGTGTATTTTCCCGCGTGCCTGGCTGTGTTCGTGTGTTACTTTCTTTGCGTTGTGTATTTTCCCGCGTGCCTGGCTGTGTTCGTGTGTTACTGTCTTTGCCGTTGTGTATTTTCCCGCGTGCCTGTCTGTGTTCGTGTGTTACTGTCTTTGCCATTGTGTATTTTCCGCGTGCCGTGCTGTGTTCGTGTGTTACTGTCTTTGCCGTTGTGTATTTTCCCTGCGTGCCTGGCTGTGTTCGTGTGTTACTGTCTTTGCCGTTGTGTATTTTCCCGCGTGCCTGGCTGTATTCGTGTGTTACTGTCTTTGCCGTTGTGTATTTTCCCGCGTGCCTGGCTGTGTTCGTGTGTTATTGTCTTTGCCGTTGTGTATTTTCCCGCGTGCCTGGCTGTGTTCGTGTGTTACTGTCTTTGCCGTTGTGTATTTTCCTGCGTGCCTGGCTGTGTTCGTGTGTTATTGTCTTTGCCGTTGTGTATTTTCCCCCGTGCCTGGCTGTGTTCGTGTGTTATTGTCTTTGCCGTTGTGTATTTTCCCGCGTGCCTGGCTGTGTTCGTGTGTTACTGTCTTTGCCGTTGTGTATTTTCCCGCGTGCCTGGCGGTGTTCGTGTGTTACTGTCTTTGCCGTTGTGTATTTTCCCGCGTGCCTGGCTGTGTTCGTGTGTTACTGTCTTTGCCGTTGTGTATTTTCCCGCGTGCCTGGCTGTGTTCGTGTGTTACTGTCTTTGCCGTTGTGTATTTTCCCGCGTGCCTGGCTGTGTTCGTGTGTTACTGTCTTTGTCGTTGTGTATTTTCCCGCGTGCCTGGCTGTGTTCGTGTGTTACTGTCTTTGCCGTTGTGTATTTTCCTGCGTGCCTGGCTGTGTTCGTGTGTTATTGTCTTTGCCGTTGTGTATTTTCCTGCGTGCCTGGCTGTGTTCGTGTGTTACTGTCTTTGCCGTTGTGTATTTTCCCGCGTGCCTGGCTGTGTTCGTGTGTTACTGTCTTTGCCGTTGTGTATTTTCCCGCGTGCCTGGCTGTGTTCGTGTGTTACTGTCTTTGTCGTTGTGTATTTTCCCTCGTGCCTGGCTGTGTTCGTGTGTTATTGTCTTTGCCGTTGTGTATTTTCCTGCGTGCCTGGCGGTGTTCGTGTGTTACTGTCTTTGCCGTTGTGTATTTTCCCGCGTGCCTGGCTGTGTTCGTGTGTTACTGTGTTTGCCGTTGTGTATTTTCCCGCGTGCCTGGCTGTGTTCGTGTGTTACTGTCTTTGCCGTTGTGTATTTTCCTGCGTGCCTGGCTGTGTTCGTGTGTTACTGTCTTTGCCGTTGTGTATTTTCCCGCGTGCCTGGCGGTGTTCGTGTGTTACTGTCTTTGCCGTTGTGTATTTTCCTGCGTGCCTGGCTGTGTTCGTGTGTTACTGTCTTTGCCGTTGTGTATTTTCCTGCGTGCCTGGCTGTGTTCGTGTGTTATTGTCTTTGCCGTTGTGTATTTTCCCGCGTGCCTGGCTGTGTTCGTGTGTTATTGTCTTTGCCGTTGTGTATTTTCCCGCGTGCCTGGCTGTGTTCGTGTGTTATTGTCTTTGCCGTTGTGTATTTTCCCGCGTGCCTGGCGGTGTTCGTGTGTTATTGTCTTTGCCGTTGTGTATTTTCCCGCGTGCCTGGCTGTGTTCGTGTGTTACTGTCTTTGCCGTTGTGTATTTTCCCGCGTGCCTGGCTGTGTTCGTGTGTTACTGTCTTTGCCGTTGTGTATTTTCCTGCGTGCCTGGCTGTGTTCGTGTGTTACTGTCTTTGCCGTTGTGTATTTTCCCGCGTGCCTGGCTGTGTTCGTGTGTTACTGTCTTTGCCGTTGTGTATTTTCCCGCGTGCCTGGCTGTGTTCGTGTGTTACTGTCTTTGCTGTTGTGTATTTTCATGCGTGCCTGGCTGTGTTCGTGTGTTACTGTCTTTGCCGTTGTGTATTTTCCTGCGTGCCTGGCGATGTTCGTGTGTTACTGTCTTTGCCGTTGTGTATTTTCCCGCGTGCCTGGCTGTGTTCGTGTGTTACTGTCTTTGCCGTTGTGTATTTTCCTGCGTGCCTGGCGATGTTCGTGTGTTACTGTCTTTGCCGTTGTGTATTTTCCCGCGTGCCTGGCAGTGTTCGTGTGTTACTGTCTTTGCCGTTGTGTATTTTCCCGCGTGCCTGGCTGTGTTCGTGTGTTACTGTCTTTGCCGTTGTGTATTTTCCCGCGTGCCTGGCTGTGTTCGTGTGTTACTGTCATTGCCGTTGTGTATTTTCCTGCGTGTCTGGCTGTGTTCATGTGTTATTGTCTTTGCCGTTGTGTATTTTCCCGCGTGCCTGGCTGTGTTCGTGTGTTACTGTCTTTGCCGTTGTGTATTTTCCCGCGTGCCTGGCTGTGTTCGTGTGTTACTGTCTTTGCCGTTGTGTATTTTCCCGCGTGCCTGGCTGTGTTCGTGTGTTACTGTCTTTGCCGTTGTGTATTTTCCCGCGTGCCTGGCTGTGTTCGTGTGTTACTGTCTTTGCCGTTGTGTATTTTCCCGCGTGCCTGGCTGTGTTCGTGTGTTATTGTCTTTGCCGTTGTGTATTTTCCCGCGTGCCTGGCTGTGTTCGTGTGTTACTGTCATTGCCGTTGTGTATTTTCCTGCGTGTCTGGCTGTGTTCATGTGTTATTGTCTTTGCCGTTGTGTATTTTCCCGCGTGCCTGGCTGTGTTCGTGTGTTACTGTCTTTGCCGTTGTGTATTTTCCTGCGTGCCTGGCTGTGTTCGTGTGTTACTGTCTTTGCCGTTGTGTATTTTCCCGCGTGCCTGGCTGTGTTCGTGTGTTACTGTCTTTGCCGTTGTGTATTTTCCCGCGTGCCTGGCTGTGTTCGTGTGTTACTGTCTTTGCCGTTGTGTATTTTCCCGCGTGCCTGGCTGTGTTCGTTTGTTATTGTCTTTGCCGTTGTGTATTTTCCTGCGTGCCTGGCTGTGTTCGTGTGTTATTATCTTTGCCGTTGTGTATTTTCCCGTGTGCCTGGCTGTGTTCGTGTGTTACTGTCTTTGCTGTTGTGTATTTTCATGCGTGCCTGGCTGTGTTCGTGTGTTATTATCTTTGCCGTTGTGTATTTTCCCGTGTGCCTGGCTGTGTTCGTGTGTTACTGTCTTTGCCGTTGTGTATTTTCCTGCGTGCCTGGCTGTGTTCGTGTGTTATTATCTTTGCCGTTGTGTATTTTCCCGTGTGCCTGGCTGTGTTCGTGTGTTACTGTCTTTGCTGTTGTGTATTTTCATGCGTGCCTGGCTGTGTTCGTGTGTTATTATCTTTGCCGTTGTGTATTTTCCCGTGTGCCTGGCTGTGTTCGTGTGTTACTGTCTTTGCCGTTGTGTATTTCCCGCGTGCCTGGCTGTGTTCGTGTGTTACTGTCTTTGCCGTTGTGTATTTTCCCGCGTGCCTGGCTGTGTTCGTGTGTTACTGTCTTTGCCGTTGTGTATTTTCCTGCGTGCCTGGCTGTGTTCGTGTGTTACTGTCTTTGCCGTTGTGTATTTTCCTGCGTGCCTGGCTGTGTTCGTGTGTTACTGTCTTTGCCGTTGTGTATTTTCCCGCGTGCCTGGCTGTGTTCGTGTGTTATTGTCTTTGCCGTTGTGTATTTTCCCGCGTGCCTGGCTGTGTTCGTGTGTTACTGTCTTTGCCGTTGTGTATTTTCCCGCGTGCCTGGCTGTGTTCGTGTGTTATTGTCTTTGCCGTTGTGTATTTTCCCGCGTGCCTGGCTGTGTTCGTGTGTTACTGTCTTTGCCGTTGTGTATTTTCCTGCGTGCCTTGCTGTGTTCGTTTGTTACTGTCTTTGCCGTTGTGTATTTTCCCGCGTGCCTGGCTGTGTTCGTGTGTTACTGTCTTTGCCGTTGTGTATTTTCCCGCGTGCCTGGCGGTGTTCGTGTGTTACTGTCTTTGCCGTTGTGTATTTTCCCGCGTGCCTGGCTGTGTTCGTGTGTTACTGTCTTTGCCGTTGTGTATTTTCCCGCGTGCCTGGCTGTGTTCGTGTGTTACTGTCTTTGCCGTTGTGTATTTTCCTGCGTGCCTGGCTGTGTTCGTTTGTTATTGTCTTTGCCGTTGTGTATTTTCCTGCGTGCCTGGCTGTGTTCGTGTGTTATTGTCTTTGCCGTTGTGTATTTTCCTGCGTGCCTGGCTGTGTTCGTGTGTTATTATCTTTGCCGTTGTGTATTTTCCCGTGTGCCTGGCTGTGTTCGTGTGTTACTGTCTTTGCCGTTGTGTATTTTCCCGCGTGCCTGGCGGTGTTCGTGTGTTACTGTCTTTGCCGTTGTGTATTTTCCTGCGTGCCTGGCTGTGTTCGTGTGTTATTGTCTTTGCCGTTGTGTATTTTCCTGCGTGCCTGGCTGTGTTCGTTTGTTATTGTCTTTGCCGTTGTGTATTTTCCCGCGTGCCTGGCTGTGTTCGTGTGTTACTGTCTTTGCCGTTGTGTATTTTCCTGCGTGCCTGGCTGTGTTCGTGTGTTATTGTCTTTGCCGTTGTGTATTTTCCTGCGTGCCTGGCTGTGTTAGTGTGTTACTGTCTTTGCCGTTGTGTATTTTCCTGCGTGCCTGGCTGTGTTCGTTTGTTATTGTCTTTGCCGTTGTGTATTTTCCTGCGTGCCTGGCTGTGTTCGTGTGTTATTGTCTTTGCCGTTGTGTATTTTCCTGCGTGCCTGGCTGTGTTCGTGTGTTATTATCTTTGCCGTTGTGTATTTTCCCGTGTGCCTGGCTGTGTTCGTGTGTTACTGTCTTTGCCGTTGTGTATTTTCCCGCGTGCCTGGCGGTGTTCGTGTGTTACTGTCTTTGCCGTTGTGTATTTTCCTGCGTGCCTGGCTGTGTTCGTGTGTTATTGTCTTTGCCGTTGTGTATTTTCCTGCGTGCCTGGCTGTGTTCGTGTGTTATTGTCTTTGCCGTTGTGTATTTTCCTGCGTGCCTGGCTGTGTTCGTGTGTTACTGTCTTTGCCGCTGTGTATTTTCCTCCGTGCCTGGCTGTGTTCGTGTGTTACTGTCTTTGCCGTTGTGTATTTTCCTGCGTGCCTGGCTGTGTTCGTGTGTTATTGTCTTTGCCGTTGTGTATTTTCCTGCGTGCCTGGCTGTGTTCGTGTGTTATTGTCTTTGCCGTTGTGTATTTTCCCCAAGATCAGTTACATTTATGAATATTTTTTTTGTGTCCTGAGTCCTTTATTTGAATAAAGAAAACACAACGTGATATACCCTCTTTCTGGTGCAACAAAGAAAAAAATCTTTCTATTCCCTTTAAATAAAAAAAATTAAAGGTGTACTGTATACCATGGCCAAATGATAAAGGTACACGTCAGTCTGGGCGACTCAGATCAAATCAGTTTATTGGGGAATTTGAAATGTCTTGTGTGAGCTTCACCTCTAAGGCATCTATGTAAGCAAAGAAAACTAGCCAATGAGCTGTGCAGAGATGTGTGCTAGCCAATCAGCCATCAGTATCATGGCTGCAGCTTTGTCCCAGCCAGTGAGAGGGAAACACATGCATTGTTGCACCTGCCTCTGATTGGCCAGAACTAATTATAAATTGTATGCTAATTTAGCTTGGATTTTCAGGGTGCTCCTTCTCAAAATCAACTCAATCATACACTATCTATCAGATGCTTCATATTGCAGGTAATATACCTTTAAATAATATCTAACCCTATTTTCCACATTGCTGATGTTTTGTGCCATTATATCTTGATGGCGCTTTTGTGGTCCATCTCCGAGCAGATGGAGGCGGTTTCCATGGCGATGACAAGACTCTGAAAGCTGCTGAATTCCCTCTTCTGACTTTTTCATGTGATTTTCTAATTTAGCAACTGGATGGTGTAAGCACTAAATGTATCCTCCAAATACAAATTGGATTTACTGCCGAGAGCGCCAGGAGAGGCGCTGCCTGTCGGGTCCGGACCAATAGGCATGAAGATCGCGACTTTTGCGATAACTCCATCATTTCCTAATGCATTTAACTCTACAGTGTACAAGATCGCACCAAGGATTAGATGGACACTGACATCACCATATGTGCGCTAAACCATCGGATAGGGGCAAAGTGATTTCCTTTTTAAAATAGCTGTTATATGATTTGAGTAATTAGCTTTGGAAGTTAGTGGATTTAGGCTGCCTTTAAACTCTCCCAGGCATCGGCAGAATACATGAAAATACAATTCAATACAAATATATATTTGTATCTATTTATTTTTATGTTCTAATTAACAAGTGCTTAAAGGCAGCATATGCAGACACAGACTCTGTAGGGCTAGGTGTGCAGTGTAGTTTCCTAGCCTATCAGTAGCATGTTGCAGAGAGATGGCCACTGATTGGTTAGTATGAAAAACTGCACATCCTGCCCAACAGAGTCTGTGTCTGCATGTGCTGCAGTCATATTTGTTTGATTCCAGGCAGTGACAGAGCATGTAAGGACTTCTTAATACACCTAGAAACATCCAGAAACCTTTCATATGTTTTTTAAATATCTAAAAAAATATATCTAAAAAAATTGCAGGAGAGAAAAAATATGTTGCGTTTTTTTTTCTTTTTCAGAAATAGGAAGACAGATAAAATGGATGAAAGCGCTTTATGAGAGCGGCCGGTGTTGTCAGCTTTTGGGGCTCATTCCATCTATAATCGCCATCCCTGCACTATTAGTATTTCAGGGTCAGCTTTAATTTCCACTATAATTATAACTTTAAAATGAAAGACTTTGAGCCTCATTCAATTGTCCAAATCGCAATTTCTTGAACCCGTAATGGAGCCCGTAAATGTTACTGATTCAATTGGATACATTTTGCTACTCACAATCCATTTGCGATTTACAGGCTCAAAATCCCTGCGGTTTTCAAAAACGTAACTCCGTCCTATCTCCTCTATTGATGTTTCAAGCCTGTAAATGTTACCAGTGGTAAAGGCGAAAAATCCATATTCAGTTACAACAATTCAACAAGCCCGCAAATGTCTTCATACCCGTGAATGGCAAATGTATAAAAAATATCTATGAGTACTAGATAGGACTCGCAAGTGGGTCAAACACCTGTTCGTATAACTGCAGCAGCAAATAAACACACACTACTGTACTTTAAAATACTGGGAAAGCAATGAAAGGCGTTAGAATCAATTGTACAACAGCCTCAAGCTCACAAATCTGCAATAAAAAACATGTTTTTTATCTTTTATTTCTGTGTTATATTGATCCCGGGATTCAAGAGGTTAATACATGGAACCCGCATGGACTAGAACAGTTGCTTTAATGATTTTTTTTGATTTCAACATTTCTGAATTGCGAGTCCAATCACAAATTGCACTTGTAATCACCAATTAATTGTAGTATAAACTCCATTTTACTGACATCATGATGATGGTCTCATTTTCTATTGGCTTTGTCTAAAAAGTTACTTACGGGCTTGCTTAAATATTGTCAGATCATTTGATCACGCCCCCTGAAATCCTTCTTACGAGTCCATGGTTTGGGTGCGGAGGATGTGAGAGAGCAGCTACAAGTTAGAGACAAGTGAATACATCTAAATGTTTAGAAAAAATGTGACCGGCAGCCAAAAATTCAGTTTGGAGGCAATTGAGAGCTCTCTGTGTATAACATTTAATTACACAGATCTTGAAACCTTTATGATAAAGTTAGTCATTTACATTTGCACTGCATGAATACATTTCTGATACGTTTCTGATACATTTCTGATACATTTCTGATACATTTCTGAGTGATCTCTGATACATTTCTGATACATTTCTGATACGTTTCTGATAGATTTCTAAATGATTTCTGATACGTTTCTGATACATTTCTGATACATTTCTGATACATTTCCGAGTGATCTCTGATACATTTCCAAGTGATTTCTGATCCATTTCTGAGTGATTTCTGATACGTTTCTGATACGTTTCTGAAACGTTTCTGATACATTTTTGATACATTTCTGATACGTTTTTGATACATTTCTGATACATTTCTGATACGTTTTTGATACATTTCTGATACATTTCTGATATATTTCTGATATATTTCCGAGTGATCTCTGATACGTTTCTGATACATTTCTGAGTGAACTCTGATACATTTCTGAGTGATCTCTGATACATTTCTGAGTGATTTCTGATACGTTTCTGATACGTTTCCGATACATTTCTGATACATTTCTGATACATTTCTGATATGTTTCTGATAGATTTATGATACATTTCTGATACATTTCTGAGTTATTTCTGAGTTATTTCTGAGTTATTTCTGATATGTTTCTGATAGATTTGTGATACATTTCTGATACATTTCTGATACATTTCTGATACATTTCTGAGTTATTTCTGATATGTTTCTGATAGATTTGTGATACATTTCTGATACATTTCCGAGTGATCTCTGATATGTTTCTGATACATTTCTGATACGTTTCTGATACATTTCTGATACATTTCTGATATGTTTCTGATACATTTCTGATACGTTTCTGATACATTTCTGAGTGATTTCTGATACTTTTCTGATACATTTCTGATACATTTCTGATACATTTCCGAGTGATTTCTGATACGTTTCTGATAGATTTCTGATACGTTTCTGATACATTTCTGATACATTTCTGATACATTTCTAAATGATTTCTGATACGTTTCTGATACATTTCTGATACATTTCTGATACATTTCTGATACGTTTCTGATACATTTCTAAATGATTTCTGATACGTTTCTGATACATTTCTGATACATTTCTGATACATTTCCGAGTGAATTCTGATACGTTTCTGATACATTTCTGATACGTTTCTGATACATTTCTGAGTGATCTCTGATACATTTCCAAGTGATTTCTGATCCATTTCTGAGTGATTTCTGATACGTTTCTGATACGTTTCTGAAACGTTTCTGATACATTTTTGATACATTTCTGATACGTTTTTGATACATTTCTGATACATTTCTGATACGTTTTTGATATATTTCTGATACATTTCTGATATATTTCTGATATATTTCCGAGTGATTTCTGATACGTTTCTGATACATTTCTGAGTGAACTCTGATACATTTCTGAGTGATTTCTGATACGTTTCTGATACATTTCTGAGTGAACTCTGATACATTTCTGAGTGATTTCTGATACGTTTCCGATACATTTCTGATACATTTCTGATATATTTCTGATATGTTTCTGATAGATTTGTGATACATTTCTGATACATTTCTGAGTTATTTCTGAGTTATTTCTGATATGTTTCTGATAGATTTGTGATACATTTCTGATACATTTCCGAGTGATCTCTGATACATTTCTGATACGTTTCTGATACATTTCTGATACGTTTCTGATACGTTTCTGATACATTTCTGAGTGATTTCTGATACGTTTCTGATACATTTCTGATATATTTCCGAGTGATTTCTGATACATTTCTGATACATTTTTGATACATTTCTGAGTTATTTCTGAGTTATTTCTGAGTTATTTCTGATATGTTTCTGATAGATTTGTGATACATTTCTGATACATTTCTGATACATTTCTGATACATTTCTGAGTTATTTCTGAGTTATTTCTGATATGTTTCTGATAGATTTGTGATACATTTCTGATACATTTCCGAGTGATCTCTGATATGTTTCTGATACATTTCTGATACGTTTCTGATACATTTCTGATACATTTCTGATACATTTCTGATACATTTCCGAGTGATTTCTGATACGTTTCTGATAGATTTCTGATACGTTTCTGATACATTTCTGATACATTTCTGATACATTTCTGATACATTTCTAAATGATTTCTGATACGTTTCTGATACATTTCTGATACATTTCTGATACATTTCTGATACGTTTCTGATACATTTCTAAATGATTTCTGATACGTTTCTGATACATTTCTGATACATTTCTGATACATTTCCGAGTGATCTCTGATACGTTTCTGATCCATTTCTGATACATTTCTGATACGTTTCTGATACATTTCTGAGTGATCTCTGATACATTTCCAAGTGATTTCTGATCCATTTCTGAGTGATTTCTGATACGTTTCTGATACGTTTCTGATACGTTTCTGATACATTTCTGATACGTTTTTGATACATTTCTGATACATTTCTGATACGTTTTTGATACATTTCTGATACATTTCTGATATATTTCCGAGTGATCTCTGATACGTTTCTGATACATTTCTGAGTGAACTCTGATACATTTCTGAGTGATCTCTGATACATTTCTGAGTGATTTCTGATACGTTTCCGATACATTTCTGATACATTTCTGATACATTTCTGATATGTTTCTGATAGATTTGTGATACATTTCTGATACATTTCTGATACATTTCTGATACATTTCTGATACATTTCTGAGTTATTTCTGATATGTTTCTGATAGATTTGTGATACATTTCTGATACATTTCTGATACATTTCTGATACGTTTCTGATACATTTCTGAGTGATTTCTGATATGTTTCTGATACATTTCTGATACATTTCTGATAGATTTCTGATACATTTCTGATACATTTCTGATACATTTCCGAGTGATTTCTGATACGTTTCTGATACATTTCTGATACATTTCTGATACATTTCTAAATGATTTCTGATACGTTTCTGATACATTTCTGATACATTTCTGATACATTTCTGATACGTTTCTGATACATTTCTAAATGATTTCTGATACGTTTCTGATACATTTCTGATACATTTCTGATACATTTCCGAGTGATCTCTGATACGTTTCTGATCCATTTCTGATACATTTCTGATACGTTTCTGATACATTTCTGAGTGATCTCTGATACATTTTCAAGTGATTTCTGATCCATTTCTGAGTGATTTCTGATACGTTTCTGATACGTTTCTGAAACGTTTCTGATACATTTTTGATACATTTCTGATACGTTTTTGATACATTTCTGATACATTTCTGATATGTTTTTGATACATTTCTGATACATTTCTGATATATTTCTGATATATTTCCGAGTGATCTCTGATACGTTTCTGATACATTTCTGAGTGATCTCTGATACATTTCTGAGTGATTTCTGATACGTTTCCGATACATTTCTGATACATTTCTGATACATTTCTGATATGTTTCTGATAGATTTGTGATACATTTCTGATACATTTCTGAGTTATTTCTGAGTTATTTCTGATATGTTTCTGATAGATTTGTGATACATTTCTGATACATTTCCGAGTGATCTCTGATATGTTTCTGATACATTTCTGATACGTTTCTGATACATTTCTGATACATTTCTGATATGTTTCTGATACATTTCTGAGTGATTTCTGATACGTTTCTGATACATTTCTGAGTGATTTCTGATACATTTCTGATACATTTCTGAGTGATCTCTGATACATTTCTGATACATTTCTGATACATTTCTGATACGTTTCTGATACGTTTCTGATACATTTCTAATACATTTCTGAGTGATCTCTGATACATTTCTGATACATTTCCGAGTGATCTCTGATACATTTCTGATACATTTCTGATACATTGATTCTTTTCTAAACCTCCTATATTTATTTCAGATAACCAGAAATTCCCTTTTCAGGCACAGATAATATGCACTTTCTACATATACAATAGTATGTTATTCTCTACAGTGAGTATTTTACTAGATTCAAAAGAAAAAGAATGACTTTGAATTTATAAATCTTGATCTTTGAAGTGGGAGCTGGTTTTTGTTCTCTGCTGAATGAAACGAGAAGATACAGAAACTACAAATATATCATTTTTTCAAACCAAATTAATGTGACCCGCAGCCAAAAATTCAGTTTGGAGGCAATTGAGAGCTCTTTGTGTATAACATTTAATTACACCAATCTTGAAACTTTTATAATAAAATTAGTCATTTACATTTGCACTATATGAATACATTTCTGAAACGTTTCTGATACATTTTTGATACATTTCTGATACGTTTTTGATACATTTTTGATACATTTCTGATACGTTTTTGATACATTTTTGATACATTTCTGATACGTTTCTGAAACATTTCTGATATATTTCCGAGTGATTTCTGATACATTTCTGATACATTTCTGATACATTTCTGAGTTATTTCTGAGTTATTTCTGAGTTATTTCTGAGTTATTTCTGATATGTTTCTGATAGATTTGTGATACATTTCTGATACATTTCTGATACATTTCTGATACATTTCTGAGTTATTTCTGAGTTATTTCTGATATGTTTCTGATAGATTTGTGATACATTTCCGAGTGATCTCTGATATGTTTCTGATACATTTCTGATACATTTCCGAGTGATCTCTGATATGTTTCTGATACATTTCTGATACGTTTCTGATACATTTCTGATACATTTCTGATATGTTTCTGATACATTTCTGATACGTTTCTGATACATTTCTGAGTGATTTCTGATACGTTTCTGATACATTTCTGATACATTTCTGATAGATTTCTGATACATTTCTGATACATTTCTGATAGATTTCTGATACATTTCTGATACATTTCTGATACATTTCCGAGTGATTTCCGATACGTTTCTGATAGATTTCTGATACGTTTCTGATACATTTCTGATACATTTCTGATACATTTCTGATACATTTCTAAATGATTTCTGATACGTTTCTGATACATTTCTGATACATTTCTGATACATTTCTGATACGTTTCTGATACATTTCTAAATAATTTCTGATACGTTTCTGATACATTTCTGATACATTTCTGATACATTTCCGAGTGATCTCTGATACGTTTCTGATCCATTTCTGATACATTTCTGATACGTTTCTGATACATTTCTGAGTGATCTCTGATACATTTCCAAGTGATTTCTGATCCATTTCTGAGTGATCTCTGATACATTTCTGATACGTTTCTGATACATTTCTGAGTGATTTCTGATCCATTTCTGAGTGATTTCTGATACGTTTCTGATACGTTTCTGAAACGTTTCTGATACATTTTTGATACATTTCTGAGTGAACTCTGATACATTTCTGAGTGATCTCTGATACATTTCTGATACGTTTCCGATACATTTCTGATACATTTCTGATATGTTTCTGATAGATTTGTGATACATTTCTGATACATTTCTGATACATTTCTGATACATTTCTGATACATTTCTGAGTTATTTCTGATATGTTTCTGATAGATTTGTGATACATTTCTGATACATTTCCGAGTGATCTCTGATATGTTTCTGATACATTTCTGATACGTTTCTGATACATTTCTGATACATTTCTGATATGTTTCTGATACATTTCTGATACATTTCTAAATGATTTCTGATACGTTTCTGATACATTTCTGATACATTTCTGATACGTTTCTGATACGTTTCTGATACGTTTCTGATACATTTCTAATACATTTCTGAGTGATCTCTGATACATTTCTGATACATTTCTGATACATTTCCGAGTGATCTCTGATACATTTCTGATACATTTCTGATACATTGATTCTTTTCCAAACCTCCTATATTTATTTCAGATAACCAGAAATTCCCTTTTCAGGCACAGATAATATGCACTTTCTACATATACAATAGTATGTTATTCTCTACAGTGAGTATTTTACTAGATTCAAAAGAAAAAGAATGACTTTGAATTTATAAATCTTGATCTTTGAAGTGGGAGCTGGTTTTTGTTCTCTGCTGAATGAAACGAGAAGATACAGAAACTACAAATATATCATTTTTTCAAACCAAATTAATGTGACCCGCAGCCAAAAATTCAGTTTGGAGGCAATTGAGAGCTCTTTGTGTATAACATTTAATTACACCAATCTTGAAACTTTTATAATAAAATTAGTCATTTACATTTGCACTATATGAATACATTTCTGAAACGTTTCTGATACATTTTTGATACATTTCTGATACGTTTTTGATACATTTCTGATACGTTTTTGATACATTTCTGATATATTTCTGATACGTTTCTGATACGTTTCTGATACGTTTCTGATACATTTCTAATACATTTCTGAGTGATCTCTGATACATTTCTGATACATTTCTGATACATTTCCGAGTGATCTCTGATACATTTCTGATACATTTCTGATACATTGATTCTTTTCCAAACCTCCTATATTTATTTCAGATAACCAGAAATTCCCTTTTCAGGCACAGATAATATGCACTTTCTACATATACAATAGTATGTTATTCTCTACAGTGAGTATTTTACTAGATTCAAAAGAAAAAGAATGACTTTGAATTTATAAATCTTGATCTTTGAAGTGGGAGCTGGTTTTTGTTCTCTGCTGAATGAAACGAGAAGATACAGAAACTACAAATATATCATTTTTTCAAACCAAATTAATGTGACCCGCAGCCAAAAATTCAGTTTGGAGGCAATTGAGAGCTCTTTGTGTATAACATTTAATTACACCAATCTTGAAACTTTTATAATAAAATTAGTCATTTACATTTGCACTATATGAATACATTTCTGAAACGTTTCTGATACATTTTTGATACATTTCTGATACGTTTTTGATACATTTGTGATACATTTCCGAGTGATTTCTGATACATTTGTGATACATTTCTGATACGTTTCTGAATCATTTCTGATATATTTCTGAGTGATTTCTGATACATTTCTGATAGATTTCTGATACATTTCTGAGTGATTTCTGATACGTTTCTGATAGATTTCTGATACGTTTCTGATACATTTCGGAGTGATTTCTGATACGTTTCTGATACATTTCTGAGTGATTTCTGATACATTTCTGATACATTTCTGATACATTTCTGATACATTTGCGAGTGATCTCTGATACGTTTGCGAGTGATCTCTGATACATTTCTGATACATTTTCGAGTGATTTCTGATACGTTTTTGATAGATTTCTGATAGATTTCTGATACATTTCTGAGTGATTTCTGATACGTTTCTGATAGATTTCTGATACATTTCTGAGTGATTTCTGATACGTTTCTGATAGATTTCTGATACGTTTCTGATACATTTCGGAGTGATTTCTGATACGTTTCTGATACATTTCTGAGTGATTTCTGATACATTTCTGATACATTTCTGATACATTTCTGATACATTTGCGAGTGATCTCTGATACGTTTGCGAGTGATCTCTGATACATTTCTGATACATTTTCGAGTGATCTCTGATACGTTTGCGAGTGATCTCTGATACATTTCTGATACATTTCTAAGTGATTTCTGATACATTTTCGAGTGATCTCTGATACGTTTCTGATACATTTCTAAGTGATTTCTGATACATTTGCGAGTGATCTCTGATACATTTCTGATACATTTCTGAGTGATTTCTGATAGGTTTCTGATACATTTCTGATACATTTCTGAGTGATTTCTGATACGTTTTTGATAGATTTCTGATAGATTTCTGATAGATTTCTGAGTGATTTCTGATACATTTCTGATAGATTTCTGATACATTTCTGAGTGATTTCAGATACGTTTCTGATAGATTTCTGATACGTTTCTGATACATTTCTGAGTGATCTCTGATACATTTCTGATACATTTGCGAGTGATCTCTGATACATTTCTGATACATTTCCGAGTGATCTCTGATACGTTTCTGATACATTTCTGAGTGATTTCTGATAGGTTTTTGATAGATTTCTGATACATTTCTGAGTGATTTCTGATACGTTTCTGATAGATTTCTGATACATTTCTGAGTGATTTCTGATACGTTTCTGATACATTTCTGAGTGATTTCTGATACATTTCTGATACATTTCTGATACATTTCTGATACGTTTCTGATAGATCTCTGATACATTTCTGATACATTTCTGATATTTTTCTGATACATTTCTGAGTGATTTCTGATACGTTTCTGATACATTTCCGAGTGATTTCTGATACATTTCTGATACGTTTCCGAGTGATCTCTGATACATTTCTGATACATTTCTGAGGGATTTCTGATACGTTTCTGATACATTTCTGATACATTTCCGATTGATTTCTAATACATTTCTGATACATTTCTGAGGGATTTCAGATACATTTTTGATACATTTCTGATATATTGATTCTTTTCCAAACCTCCTATATTTATTTCAGATAACCAGAAATTCCCTTTTCAGGCAGTGTGATTTCTGATACGTTTCTGATAGATTTCTGATACGTTTCTGATACATTTCTGAGTGATTTCTGATACGTTTCTGATACATTTCTGAGTGATTTCTGATACATTTCTGATACATTTCTGATACATTTCTGATACATTTGCGAGTGATCTCTGATACATTTCTGATACATTTCTGAGGGATTTCTGATACGTTCCTGATACATTTCTGAGTGCTTTCAGATACATTTTTGATACATTTCTGATATATTGATTCTTTTCCAAATCTCCTATATTTATTTCAGATAACCAGAAATTCCCTTTTCAGGCACAGATAATATGCACTTTCTACATATACAATAGTATGTTATTCTCTACAGTGAATATTTTACTAGATTCAAAAGAAATAGAATGACTTTGAATTTATAAATCCTGATCTTTGAAGTGGGAGCTGTTTTTTGTTCTCTGCTGAATGAAACGAGAAGATACAGAAACTACAAATATATCATTTTTTCAAACCAAATTATTATTGTTTTCCATCAGCCTTTTTCATCCACAAACCAAGGCCTCAATTCAATTGAGCAATTGTTGTTAACGGGAGCTTGTAATGTAGCCCGTAAACTAATTTGCTATTCATTTGCTGTCTTTTTGCGAGCCGCAAACGAACTACGGGTTACAGGCTGAAAATCCCTGCGGTTGTCAAAACCGTAACTTACAGCCCATCGAAATCCTCTGATCTTTCAAGCAAGCAAAAGTTACAATCGATATAATTGCAAATCGCTATTCAATTGCTACAATTCCTCAAGCCCGCAAATGTTTTCACACCCGGATTTGGCAAATGTTAAAGAAAATCCTACCGGTACCAGATAGGACTCGCAAGGGGTTAAACACCTGTCCGTATCGCTGTAAATGCAAATAAAAAAAATACTACTGCACTTTTAAAGACAGGGAAAGCGATGACAGACATTATAATTTATTGCACAACAGCCTCAAGCTCACAAACCTGCAATATATATTTTTTTTTTATGTTTTATTCTGGTGTCATATCAGTGTCGGTATTCAATGAGTTAATACATATCAGGCCACCCACATGGACTAAAACAGTATCGGCATTCATTTTTATTATTTTGTACATTGCGGGATTGCGAGTCTGATCGCATATCGGACCCGTAAACGCTAATTGATTGACATGTAACCTCCATGTTCTACTGACATCATGATGACGGTCTCATTTTCTATTGGATGTTTCTAATTCAGGAGTTACGGCCTTGCTTATTTGATTATGATCACGATCTGAAATGCTACATACATACGGGTGCATGGTTTACGGGTTTGTTCAATTGAATCACTCGTTAATTGTAGCAAATCTCAAGCCTGCACACTTATGGCCTGTATGAAGGCAACTGTGGGATTGCAATTGAATAAGGCCCCAAGTATGGTCTGTTGAATGTTTTTATGTGTGATCATTGCCATTATTTGGGACCAGGCAGTGTCATTTTATATTGTGCTATATTTGTGCCATTGCCATTATTACCTTCTTGGGACCAGGCAGTGTCATTTTATATTGTGCTATATTTGGAACCTCCAATGTGTCTCTTTAAGCTTACATAATTATTTTTATACTATACACCCCCTTGGATATAATTTTAACAGTTTTATGTTTGTGAGTCACATCTAAGGCAATATTTGCATTTGATTATTGCACTTACCACGATGGCCGTGGGCTCAGAACCTTTCCTATGTAGGCTGATTGAATGAAATGTTGGCTGCTTTTAGCATCTTTTCATCAAGGTATAAAAGCAGCTGTCAATCACTGACTTCCTCTTACGTTAAAATAAACTACATTGACTCAACAGAGGAGGCTAATGACGAGTGATTCTAGACTGGGAAATCTATTGGGTTTAATTCTAGGTTCATCCACTGGGCAAACATCTAATTATTTCATGTCATGGGTTGGTCACCTTGATTTATTTTTTCACTGCACTCAATAAGCCGCACAAAGGCAAAAATGTTGGGAACCTTGAAAAGCTTCATTTTGGAGATGGCTATCATGTATGATATTCATTTCAATAGTTCATCAACAATTTAACCAGCCTGGACATCCAGCTATCCTAGAATAGGCAGGCTTAACCCATCCTTGATTTATTCTGGCAACTTCCTAGCTGTCAATGGACGCCAGTTGGAGGTCTTAGGCTTAGGATTTCAACCTTAGTCCATTTCATGAGCAGCTTCCACATTATTAAAATAATTTGTTAAAGACCCTAATATCCAAAGCATTAGAGGAAAAAGATCACCAATCTATATAATTCAATATTTCTTTAATAGACAAAAATGTTGGCAAAGGTTTAACCAACAACACTCAGCCTTTACCTTCCCCCAATCCCACATTCATCATGGACTCCTATGACCTTGCCACTGAGGATGAGGTCTCTAGGATACTATCATGCTTTCATCTTACAACTTCTCTACACAACTCTATTCCTTCACAACGTATCCACCATCTATACCGCACTTATCTTTGCCCTCACACACATATGCAACCCTTCCTTTAACTCTGGCAAGTTCCTAAGAATAGTATAATGTAACGACCTCTATAATTTCCTAGTGGTTAACACTAAATAATGTAAATGGGTAAAGTATTTAATACGGAAAATAGGGAAATCAAGTAAAATCTAGGAAAAAAATGCTGATATATATTAAAAAGAGAAAGTGTGTCATTCCTCAAATTATTTTCAATAAATGTCAAATAATGTCACTGTCCCACAATATTCTGGGATTTAAGTAGTGACAAATTTGACTTGACGGATAAATATAATACATTGAAAAGGTAGAACCTATTATTTATGAGTTAGTGGTATCAGTAGTATCTTTGATACATTTAATGCATTCCTCATATGCAAAATATTTGCTAATCATAGGTATGCAATAGATCAATTTTATTATAATACTAGCGAATTGCCCGTCAAAAAATGACGGCAATGAAATTGTAAGGTAGCTAAATTAGTAAATGAATATAGTGTACCTATTTTGAAGCATTGTGATGAAGAGCTGGCAATCTGTGTTGATGTTGCTGCAGCATTAGTGGTGTGGAGCTGCTGTGTAAGCGTGATGAACGTGTGCAGTGTAACACTGTGCGTGCGCGAGACCAAACCGTTAGCGTAGTCGTGTACTTCCGCATTGGTGTAAAATGGCGAGTAATGTGTGGTATAGGTCTGTATCGGAATATCCGTAGGTGTTTTGTGGTGTTTTGCGAGTTTAGAGTGCTGTAGCCTCGTTTTCGTTTTGTTCGGCGGCCATTTTTTCTCTCGCTTAGATTTTTTTTTAGTCTCTAAACTGTTTTATTTCGAGTAAAATCGAGGTGTAAGTTGTTTTTTTGAGGTCCTGGGTGCTCCCTCTTGGTGTAGGTAATTTTTTTATGTATGTGCTGTGTGTATGTATTGTGTTTTAAATGTTTGTATGTCGGCGTGTTGCGTCCGATGTTTGCGAGGTCGTAATGTGTGGTAACGTGTTTCGTACGTTGTTTGCGTTCCTCGTAAAATTTAGCGAGTGTCGTAATTTGTGTGTCGTGTTTTTTGAGTAGCGACGTGAATTTTGCGAGGGTTTGAGGCCCGTGCCCAGTGACCTCGCCAGCAACTGAGGCCCTCGCTTCGCGAGGGGCCTCAGTTGCTGGCATGGAGCGCCTTCGGCGCTCCATGCCAGCAACTGAGGCCCTTGCCCAGTGACCTCGCTACGCGAGGGCCGCGGCTCGCTACGCAAGGGCCGCGGCTCGCTTCGCGAGCCCGCAAGCGTGAGCAACGACCCGTACGCTCACAACTATATATGTGATATATTCGTCCAATAAAAATAAAAATGGTATCACTATACTGCAATGAACATTCTCTCAGTGAGCTATCTGAAAATTCCCAATACCTATCACACTCACATATGCCCTATCACACTCACATATGCCCTGTCACACTCACATATGCCCTGTCACACTCACATATGCCCTGTCACACTCACATATGCCCTGTCACACTCACATATGCCCTGTCACACTCACATATGCCCTCTCACACTCACATATGCCCTCTCACACTCATATATGATGTCTGTCAGTGTCCCAGTCACTCAGTGCTGTACATATACATCATACACCTATACATCGTACACTCTGACAGAGGTCACATTGACTCTCCTTGCTATCTGTCTCCCACTTTCAGTATCACCCCATGCCCTTGTGTCACATATCTCACCCACCCCTAGAAGGAGGATCCTCACGTCCCGCTTCATGGCTCCGGTGCGGTCACGCGAACCGCCAGTGACAGAACTCTCTCCACTTCCGGTTTCCCTTGGCCCGGGTGGGCGTCACTTCCGCTACCTGGTGTCAATCAGGAACTACTGCACGCTTTGGGGTTGCTATGTGAAAGGGCGCATCTTATGCCACACATGGTGACTGTAGTGGTACGTCCTCGTTTGTCACACACACCCACGTGTTGCACGTACCTGGCCAGTCCCTCGGCCGCGGCCCTCGCTACGCGTACGGGCCGTTGCTCACGCTTGCGGGCTCGCTACGCGAGCCCGCAAGCGTGAGCAACGGCCCGTACGCTCACAACTATATATGTGATATAGGGATATAACACACTAATGATAAAAATAGTGCACTAAATACAAAAATAGTTAAAAAAGAGACAAAAAACAGGGAAAGGAATGGTACGCTGTACTAGAATGTATACAAGGGAGAATTTTTTATATATATATATGTTTGTCTCTGAAAAATACATGTATGGCACTTTTAGCATCATTAAACCATAATCCAATGTTTGGTTTTACTATTTCAAGTGCAGAAAAGCAGAGACACAGAGTATAACTTATATCCCTTGTTGGCATGCAATATGCCTGAGTACTTGCGTGTTGTATACAGTTCACATATGCTTAGATTAGATGCACCATCCTTCCCCCACTCCCGACGGTCCATTTCGCCCCTGTATTGGGCTTCCTCATGGGCAAAAGTTCCTAAGAATCCTTCATCTGACTCAGCTTCTACTTCTATCTCCCTATCTGTATACTTCCCCTTGCTTCAAAACTGCTTCAGCGACTTGTTTACAATCGCCTTATCCAATTTATTTATTTTAACCTTCTCCTTGACCCCTTCCAATTCAGCTTCTGGCCCAGACACTAGACAGAAACAGCTCTCACTAAAGTCACCAATGACTTGCTCACCACCAAGTCAAAGGGTAATTTCTCTATTCTAATTCCCCTAGAGCTCTATGCTGCCTTTGACACAGTTGACCACCCTTTTCTTATTCAAATCTGCTCTGATCTCTGATGGTTCACACCATACCAAGAAGATCAAACAGTAAGTGTCTCCTTCTCTTGCAACTCTTCTTCACCTCTCCCTCTGACTGTTGGTGAACCCAAAGTTTCAGTCATAGGCCCCTCCTTTTCTCCATCTATACTTCCTCCCTTAGTACCCTAATATTTTGGATTTCAATATAATCTATATTCAGATGACACTCAAATCTACCTCTCAGCACTAGATCTATTCCCCTCTATTTTAGCCCAGTGGCCACATGCTTCTCTAGTACATCAACTCAAACTCAACATGTCAATTACTGAGTTACTTATCTTCCCACCCTCTACCACTGCTTCCACCCCACATATATCTCTCACTATTGACAATGTCATCATCACCCCACCTCCCAGGCCCATTGTCTTGGGGTCCTACTAGACCCTGCACTCTCTTTCATTCCTCACATACAATCCACAACACAATCTTGTCCAAAAGATGTTACTATCTTACACAAGACACAACTAAAATTCCAATCCACTTCTCATCATATCTCACCTTGACTATTGTAAATCTCTCTTTGCTGCCCTCCCCATCATCTCCATGCCAGTCCATTATGACGCCTCCACTAGACTCATCTACCACACACAACGCTCAGTGTCCGCTGCTCATCTCTGTCTGTCACTCCACTGGCTTCCCGTTGCCTCCATATCAACATTTTAAATCACGACCCTAATGTATAAAGCCCTCAACAACACTGCACCCCCTTATATATCTGCTCTTGTCTCCAAATACTCTCCCACCTGCCCTAGAGGATGGTGCCAGGTACAGAAGGATGAAGAGTTCTTGACAGGAGTGACAGAGTTAAACTCCTGGAGAACTCCTAATTGGCCCCAGCTGAAGCTTCACTTTAAAGCCTGGAAAGCAGACATGGGAAGGACAGGAGGTGCTACAGGGAAGGCAGGAGGTGCTATAGGGACGGCAGGAAGTGCTACAGGAACGGCAGGAGACACTACAGGGACGGCAGGAGGTGCTACAGGGACGGCAGGAGACACTACAGGGACGGCAGGAGGTGCTACAGGGACGGCAGGAGACACTACAGGGACGACAGGAGATACTACAGGGACGGCAGGAGGCACTACAGGGTTGGCAGGAGGTGCTACAGGGACGGCAGGAGGTGCTACAGGGACGGCAGGAGGTGCTACAGGGAAGGCAGGAGACACTACAGGGAAGGCAGGAGGTGCTACAGGGATGGCAGGAGGTGCTACAGGGACGGCAGGAGACACTACAGGGACGGCAGGAGGTGCTATAGGGATGGCAGGCGGTGCTACAGGGACGGCAGGTGGTGCTACAGGGATGTCAGGCGACACTACAGGGACGGCAGGAGCCACTACAGGGATGGCAGGAACCGCTACAGGGATGGCAGGAGCCGCTACAGGGATGGCAGGTGGTGCTACAGGGATGGCAGGTGGTTCTACAGGGACGGCAGGTGACACTACAGGGACGGCAGGAGCCGCTACAGGGACTGCAGGAGCCGCAAATGAGACTGCAGAGAAGGGAAATGAGAATGCGGGAGAGCCAAAAGTGACTTCAGAGAAAACAAATGATACAGCAGGAGCAGCGAATGAGATGGCAGAGAAAGCAAATGAGATGGCGCACGAGACTGAGATAAGAAAAGAGAATGCTGGTTCAGCTAAAGACCCGTTACCGCTGGAGCAAGTTGCTGATGAGATAAAAGCAGCCAAGGATGTGAGCAAAGGTCAAGGGAAAAGAGACAAAGTGTTGTCACAGACGGAGTGCAAAACCAGCCGTAGTAAGAAGCATGCGGAGCAAGTCATTGGTGAAGATTTTAATCAAACCCAAGGTACCGACCGTATGTGTAAGCACAATGAAGATGCCCCATACGAAATCTGGACAGACACCACCAGCCTTCCTTGGTGAATACTCCTGAGGTGGAGACTACTAGAGAAAGGAAATGCCTGACAAAGATCTCTGACCCAGAGAAAGGAGAGATCAAGTGGATGAATATAGCCAGTGTTCTTACAAAGGAAGAATGTCCTAAAAATGATGAAGACACTGGAACCCTTACTAAAGTGAAAAATAAAGAAGAAAAGAGTCTGGAGATTAAAATGGTGAAAGATGAACCACCATCCCTGAGAGAAAACAAGAAGCAGAATACGGAGATATGTACTAAAAAGAATATAAAGTATCCACAGAGCGCTCTGTCTCAGATGACAATAAAACAAAGTGCTATGGGCAAGGAGAGGCAAGATGGGAAAGAAGTAAAACAAGAAGTATGGATGAACTTCATCCCATTGGGACTGAGAGAGCCTACAACGGAAGACAGGCGAGTTGCAGTTACAATGAAGGGTATGAGGACGACGCCAGATCACATTCCTGAATGGAGAAGGAAACCTGCGTGTGAGGACACAGATGTCTATTTGGGAGCAGAGGAAGAGTCTGCCCAAGGATAACACAATTGAGAAAGTTATGCAGAAGCTGCTGCGCAGTGGCGAATGGATAAAGAGAAATGTACTTCCTAATCGTTTATCTCCGAGGATGAGCAATTTCTCCAAGAGAGAGGCACCAGAGAAATCACAAGATGCCCAAAAGAGCATAGAATGCATGTTAGAAAAGGAGCGTCTCTACTGGGAGCAGGAAAAGCGAACGTGGCACAGCTAAGTAGATGATCTACACTCTCAGCAACAAGAGGCAGAGAGTAAAACCGCTCTCACAGCGAAGAAGATGCTGATGCATAGTCCACAAGAGCAGAGGATGAATGATCTGTCTTATATGGAGATACGGTTGGAACAGGGTGATGCTTGCCCAGAAGAGACCAACCATGATCTTGAGGACCGATATACACCAGACGCTGTGTTGAACACAGAACTATGTCCAAAGAAAATTTATATGCACGGCATAGTGAAGGAACTTGTACACGAGAAACAGAAGGATGAAGAAAGAGTGGCAGAGCTGCCAGAGAGATCCAGGGAGGACCTGAAGAAAAAGAGTGAGGAGGTTCTTCCGCTGGATATACATCCAGAAATTCAGTGTCAGCAGAGAGAACTTAATTTACAAGTTAAAGGATAGAAAATACAGCTGAAAGGAGTAAAGAAAGATGCAAAGCAAGTAGGAAAACAGATCAAAGATGAGGAGAAGCAGTTAAAAGAAGATGAATTATGGGTGAAAGTTCAGGATGCTGAAAACACAAGCTTTCTTAAGAAGCCGAAAATTCTAAAGGCTTCTAAGATGTGTACTGGCCTATAAGTTGAGCGTAAGCCTGAAGTTGCTGCAAGATCAAAAAGATCAAAAGTTTGAGAGCTTCATCCTGACAGAGACAGAGAGTCGCAGACCTTGCAGGATTGAAAGCACAGTGGAAAAGAGGATACCTGCTGTGAACAGTGAGAAAAATGAGCTGCAAGTCCAAGGGCTAGGAGCTCCCCTGAGAGAAGACATGTTTCTGGAGTTTACAAAAGACCATGTACTAGAAACGAAGCAAGATGGCCATATGAATCGGACACCTCTTGGTGAAAATAATCAGCCAGACAATAAGAGCACCTGGAAGTGAGAGAGCCGGGTTGTCAATCCTTGTGAACCACTGACCCAGGACCGATTGCAGAGTGATGGAGTCGGCTGTGAAGAGCAGTGGGAAGAGAGGCCACCCAAGTTGCGGTTCCATAGTGAAGGTCAGGATGACCCAGGTGATGACCGTGAGGTTGAAGCATCTAAAGAGGGAGAATCAGAGACCCTACAGAAAGTGTTGCGAAAGGGGGCCCAACAAGCTCAAGGTGTCACAGCGTTTTCCTGAGAGTTACCCCGAGCAATAGCAAGATGTCAGCTTCTATCGGAGTCCGACACTATCCCCCATTGAGTTGTATCAAAGGATTTACCGAGTGATGTGAAAGAGTTCGGGAAAGAGGTAGAAGTCCACCCTCATAAGAATGAGAAGGTCATCAGCTGGGTTAAACAGAAGATGGTAAAGTGGAGGTCAAGGAGTGAAGTGACCAAAGTGAGGCAACTCCAGTCCCAGGCTCCCGGACTGAATAGGAGGCATAAATACTCCCGGAGTGACTTGGCACAGACAAAGAGCCACCCTGTAGCCGTGGACTTGCAGGAAAAGAGAAATCCGGTGGAAGACGAGGTAATGGAAGCCTATATTGTCTATGATTTACCCCCCCCCCCCCCCCAGGAAAGGGTCTGTGTGAAGAAACACATTCTCCTACGGAAGTACAAAGAGTACTTATCAAGGGTCCCTGGGGGAGGGCACTCGGAGAGACGGGCGGGCCGGTGCCCTACCCGTGATATTTTGGCAAAGAAAATAAACGGCACAGAGAAGTTGGCTGCCGTGGCAAAGTGCAGTACGAAGAAGTGATGAGACGTGTTGGCAATGTTCCTAGTAACCCGAAGAAGGGAACATTAAAGGAAGAGACAACTACAAGAGCGGTAGCTTCAGGGGCTATAAGAAAGTCCACTTGGTGCAAAAGTGACAAGAAGAGTGCAGGCGAAAAGGGTTCTTCCCATGACTATCTGATGCAGCTGAACCGTAAAGAAAAGACAAATCCACGAGTGGCCCTCCAGCCGCTGCATGATGCCTTGATGCAGTTGGCATTGGAGATGATGAATGTGCATGAAGGAGAGGTCTGGAAGGATGAATAATACAAAGGCTCCTGGAAGACGGGTGGCGATTTTGAGTTTTGGGACTGCAGTGCCTTCTGGGTCATGTAATTGCCATGTACGGCAAATACGGCCTCTCGGCACAAGCTGCTCAGGACCCTGTTGTTGAGCTGAGCGGGAGGGTGTGTGACCGTTTGCCCCCTAGAGGATGGTACCAGGAACAGAAGGATGAAGAGTTCTTTACAGGAGTGACGGAGTCAAACTCCTGGAGAAATCCTAATTGGCCCCAGCTGAAGCTTCACTTTAAAGCCTGGAAAGCAGACATGGGAAGGGCTGCTGATTAGGCTCTGGCCTAAGGACTGTGAGCTGCAGTCTGTTTGGAGAAGCTGGAAAAGAGAACCATAGACTGCTCAGCTGCTGTTGAATCCTGAGAGCTGGGATAAGCTCTGAAGTAAGACAGTAAGGGAGACTGCTTATATTACTGATTGAAATACAGAGAGACACTGACACGTGAGTTAGGATTGCCTGGAGTGTACAGCCAGCATCAGAACAAGAGACACTGAGGATTTCAGCGTGATCTGGGAGGAGAAAGAGACAGAGCTCCTGAACAGGACCTGGTGGGACTTACAGAGTGGGTGCCAGAGCAGCTGTCCTTAAGAGGATCAGTCTGTGTGACTGCAACAAAACTTACTAGAGAGACTGTTTGCTCTAAGAGGAGAGGACCTGCAGAGGATCCATTACAGCGGGGAGAGAGAGACTGGATTTAAAGGTACCACCCTCTGTGTGAAAAGGTATTGTTTTACCTGCAGACCGAGAAGCGGTCTCAGGGCTAGTCAGGGTGTTCCTGAAAATAAGCAAACCCGTTTGTGTAGATGTTTCTTTTATGCTGAAGTTAAGCTATTGTTTGTTTTGAAACACTTTATTAAAGCAAAGATAAAAGTATATCAGGATTCAGTGGTTTATGGGAAAATCACAGGAGAAACCGGTAGCCAAAGGCCGGCCCTGTCACACTGGTTACAGAAGATATTGAAATCTGTACAATGAGAATGTGAGAGCTAAAACTGCCAGTGCTTTCAAAAGGACTAATGGAAATTGCATTAGTAGCAGACTGAAGCATGCAGTAATAGAAAATAGTACCCTGAAATAAAGAATAATTGCATATAAAAGATAAAGGATTGTTTTGTTTTCTTTCTAAATACATTTTGCCTGTTACCAAATACATTTTTTAAAAGCTCATGTAGGAATGATTTGTGATTGTTTAATTTAAATTATTTTCTTCTATATAAAGAAATCGTATCACCTCTGATAGCTTCTCTGTTTTGTCTTTGGTTCCAATTTAAAATTAAAATGAGGTGAGCTCTTTGGCGAGATAGCGAATGATTTATGTTTTGAAAGTTCACAAGAAAAGAGTCAGAGACCAAATGGCCGGCGGGTGTTGGACTTACTGGGAATCCATAAATCAAACCAGTGTTAGGTACATTCATGGTATAGATGTATTTATTTGTACTTAGTAATAAATATATTTATATGGCGTGTGCGATGGGTCTCTGGACATTTCATGGCTCTGTCTTGTAATAAAATACATGGATTTAGCCTGACAGTGCTGGTGATCTATGTTCTTATTAATGTCTGCCCTTTATATATATTTACTAGCGACTTGCCCAAAAAATGACGGCAATAAAATTGTAAGGCTGAGAATGCTGTTTGGCGCACAATGTAAGGTTTTTGGTTGTCTGAACCCCTTCGGCGCTCGTTGCAAGCCCCTTCTGCGCTCATTGTGTGGCTCGCAATGAGCACCTTTAGTGGTCAGTCATTGCAAGGGGTGCGCTGATTGGCTTTGGTGCTCATTGCGAGCCTCTCCCCTTGTGTACTTTTGGTCCTCTGAGCACCCTTGGCGCTCATATTGAGCCCCACGCTGAACGCCTTTGTGGCTCATTACTATCCTCTCTCCTCGCCTTTTTTTTTTATCACATATATAGTTCTCAGCAGTGCGACCATGCCAAAATCCATTGGTAACGCAACGTTAAAACTGAGAGCTCATCCGTACGACCCTGTACAACCGAAGGCGCTCACTGCGCTGCTGTAGATGAGCGCTGTAGGCGCTCATTCCTACCACCCTGCACGCCTTGCGCATCATACCTACAACCCGTGGACCTACACATCAACACAAAACTGAAATACACAATTCAAAGTGCGAGACCCGTAGCACTTTAAAAATATCGGCTATAAAAAATTACTGCCCCTAACACTTACAAAAGGAAACCGCCACTTCGGAAAAAAAAAGAGCCACAAAAAATACGAACTTAATGGCCGCACCACGAAAAACACACAAAATACAAACTAAAATTTAACAAAAAAATACACATACCACAAGGGGGGACAGCCAGGACGTCTGGGAATGAGGTTACACGCAAATTTAAATACAATTTAAAGATTTTCGCCACTTGAAAATCCCCTAAGCAAGAGAAAAAATGGGTGCCGAAAAAAACTGAAAATGAGGCTACACGACCCCTAAGCACGCAAAACACCGCCAAGCACATACGCCTTTTACACAGACCCGTACGACCTACTAAATACACTATTAGGAAGCACACTAAGTGCTCCACACCTGCCTAACACACACAATCGCCGCCATTTTACACTAACTGCATTACCATTACAAAATGCGTAACCACACAGCTAAACAAACGGTTTACCCTCACGCACGCAGCCTATTTACACTACACACTGCACACATTGCTGACACTTACACCTCAGCTCCACAACACTGCAAACCTACATTGTATGCTGCAGGAACATCAAAACGGATTGTCAGCTCTTCAGGATATTGCTTGCTGCATATATTAATGACAAATAGGTAAAGTATATTGATTTATAACTTTACAAATGAATAAATTAACATTACACAATACATAGACAGAAAAAAAAAACACAGAATCACAATAAACGATAAAGGAGCTCAGCGCGCTCCTCTCACTGAGCGCCAACGGTGTTTAGAGAAGCACAACTACACCAGGTGAGAAGCTCGCAATGCGCGCCAAAAGGCCATCAGCCCAAACCTTACAATGAGCACCAAAGGAGCTCTCATAACCAAACATGCATCAACAGAGAGGCTCGCAATGAGCGCCGAAGGTACTCACACAACAAAAAAACATTACCTGCCTTACAATTCTATTGCCGTCATTTTTTGACGGGCAAGTCGCTAGTCTATATATACTGTATATATATATATATATATATATATATATATTGTAATGCTAATTAATGAATTAATGCAATAATAAATTAATATACTTAACCGATTTGTAATTAATATATCCAGCAAGCAATGTGCTGAAGAGCTGACAATCTGTTTTGATGTTCCTGCAGCATATAATGTACGTTTGCAGTGTTGGTGACCTGAGGAGAAAGTGTCAGCAATGTGTGAAGTGTGCAGTGTAACTAGGCTGTGTGCGCGACGGGAAGCCGTTTGTGTAATTGGGCATTTTGTAATGGTAATGTTATTAGTTGTAAGTTAGTGTTGTAAAATGGCGGCGATTGTCTATGCGTTACGCGGGTGTGGAGCATTTTCCGTTGTCCCTAATAGTGTATTTTATTCCTCATACGTGCCTTATGTGCTTGGTGGGGTTATGCGTGTTTAGGGGTCGTGTAGCCTTCTTTTGGTTTTTTTTCCGCTGCCATTTTTTTTCTCGCTTAGGAGATTTTCGTGTGTGGAAACTTGGCAAATTGTGGTTAAATTGTTTTGCAAAATGTCTCCCAGATGTCGTTCCTGTCCTCCCGTGGTGTGAGTGGTGTTTGTTTTGTATTTTTGTTAATTTTGGTGTTATTGTTGTTTTTGTATGTGCGGGGTTCGGACGTTAACTTCGTATTTTTTTTTTCTAAGTGCCGTGCGTGGTATATATATATTTTTTTTTTTGGTGAGTGCCGCTTTCCTTTTTGCAAGTGTTACGGGCCGTAATTTTTCCATGCTTTTTTTTTCAAACTCCTACGGGTCTCGCATTGTAAATTGTTGTAATTGAGATTGCTGTTGATATGTAGTTCCGCAGGTCGTAGGGATGGGCGCTCAACTCCACCAGCGCAAGGAGCGCCTTTGGCACTCCTTGCCAGCGTCTGCGGCCCTTACTTTGCGAGGGCCACAGTTAGCAGCGGGCTCGATATGCGAGCCCGCAAGCGTTAGCATCAACCCGTATTGCTGAGAACTATATATGTGATGATGATATCCTGTGGTCACTAAATGGACAGTAAATGTATTTACTTGTTGAACTTACTAATTATCAATCCTTCATTCTCCCATTATCTGACGTATGTTTTTTAATATACATTTTTTTTCATTTCTTCTCACTGTTTATTTTTTTAAGTTCTTTTATTAAAATAAGAGAAACAGCAAATCATCATCTGCCATGGTGCAAATCATTTTATTAAGACATAAAAATAACAAAATATGGAAATTCACTCACAGTGTTTAACTTTTTAAATGGCCACTGCTTGGTTTCCTTATAGTGGGTTACAGCATGTAGGATTGGGGTCTCCACTGGGGTCTTCACTGGGGTCTTCATGGAGGTCTCCACGGAGGTCGCCACTGGGGTCTTCACTGAGGTCTTCATGGAGGTCTCCACCGAGGTCTCCACCGAGGTCTCCAACGAGGTCTCCAACGAGGTCTCCACTGGGGTCTTCACTGAGGTCTCCACTGAGGTCGCCACAGAGGTCGCCACAGAGGTCGCCACCGAGGTCGCCACTGAGGTCGCCACTGAGGTCGCCACCGAGGTTTCCACTGAGGTCGCCACTGAGGTCGCCACTGGGGTCTTCACTGAGGTCTTCATGGAGGTATCCACTGTGGTCGCCACCGAGGTTGCCACCGAGGTCGCCACCGAGGTCTCCACTGAGGTCGCCACTGAGGTCGCCACCGAGGTCGCCACCGAGGTCAAACTGAAGTCTTCACAGTGTGTCTGTGCTGAAGTTCAGAGACCTGGATTAGCTCATTACAGACCCAGGGCCTCATTCTATTAGCGGCCGGGGATTCCGGCAGGCTTGCGGCCGGTGCCTTGCTATCTCTTGCGGCCGCTCGTGCCAGAGGAAAGCCTTTGATCTAAAACGGCCGCAAGAGTTTCGGCCGTAAGAAATTCCTATTTGCAATTCAATTGCTCCGGGAAACCTCTCTGCAAGGCTAAAAACGAGCCGCTGCTTACTTGCAGGAAAGAGGTCCCGCTGGCACCAATTAAGCACATAAAATAGCTCAAATAAAGCCATCCTGCACTTTGATAAGACTATAAAGGGATTTTAGGTGTTAGAAAAAATAGCACATAATTATCCTATACTCAAATCAGTAAAATATTTTATTTTTAATATCCGTAAAATATACATGTAAAAAGTCCAGAGTGCTTGGAGCACCTCAGACACGCCCACGCCGCAGCCGGAAAATAAACAGTTAATTTGAACTTGGGTTTGGGCTGATGTGCAAGCTTGAGAGTGGGTTCCTTTTAATCCTCATGTCCCCCAATATGATCCCTAGCATTTACAGAGCTGTACAGTGCAGGCTTGAATTTATTTTTGCGTTTTTAGATTTCACAGCTTACGGCCGGTTCCAAGATATGCGGCCGGCCGTAAAAGGAGATCCTTGCGGGGCCGTATAATAGAATCGCGAGTTAACAGAACCCCCGCAAGGAATCGCAGCCTTACGGACGATTTACGGCCGCTAATAGAATGAGGCCCATTATGTTTAGGACTAGATAAGAGGACAAACAGAAATGAAATGACTGCCTTCGCCAGCGATAGCTCATTGCTAGGAGGAATCACTTAAACACAGCAAGTATCCAGCCAATGGCGTGCACCATGTTGCTATAACTATTTGTGTACAATTTTAGCACTCCCAGCTAGACACATCTACCTCCCCATCACCTTTTATTTCGGGCAACAGCTGAGTCTGGTGTTTGATTGTATGTTTAACTGTAAATCATTAAATATTAATTTTATTAATGATCAATGTCTAATTAAATCACCTACCTCCTCTTGTCATGGAATCGTAGTGGTCATTTAAGAAACTAACACTTGACCATGATCTACAATGGGATTTGTGTCATTGTGTGATGGCAGCTGGTGCGCACTTGAGAATAGATCTTCACCAGCCGCTTTCCATTTTAAAGGTGTCTGGAACTTTCCTGTAAAAGTATTTTTTGCATGAAAAATAAAAATGAATAAACTTACCCTAATGTTTGCTTGTTATGCATCAAAAAGAAACACGGGTAGATAGTGAAGAACCATATTAGGCTTTACGTGTTTGGATAAACATTTATAACATATCAGTTACTTGAAACCGCAGCCAGCAGGGTGAGAAGTAAAAAGGAAGAGAGACAAAAACCAAGTGAAGAAAACAAAGAACTTCCTTCCTGTGAGTACCAACAAGTTCATAGCACATATTATAATTGTCAAACTGCGATTTGTCGTCATGCTTGCGAGCATCGCAAACCGAGCCGAGCCGTTGAGGCATTGAAGCCTTCCAAGCTTGCAGGACTTAGGCAATGAGACACTAACACGTACACGCACAACGCCAGGCACATGAGACTTTGAAAAGAAAACAAACGGCAGTCAGTGCGCGACACGCAAACATTCAGCTGACACATAGAGGAGAAACACACAGGGAAGGGACAGGGGGAGATGCTGGAAAGAGACGCACGGCATTCCCAAGCACGAAACATGCAGGTTAACAAACCCTGCAATGAGCGGCCCGTACAGGAGGTGGGAGGAAAGGCTCACGATGAGTACCGAGAGTGGTAGAGGCTTGCAATGAGCGCCGAAGGCGCTCATTGCTAGCCCAACGATGAGCGCCGAAGGTGACCATTGCAAAGCAGGAAAGTTGAAGTACACGGGGGAGAGGATCGCAATGAGCGCCAAAGGTGCTCAGAGTAGCAAAAGCCTCACATTGTGTGGCAAACAGCATTGCCAGCCTTACAATTTTAATCCCGTCATTTTTGCCAGGCAATTTACTAGTACATATATAAACAGCGCCATCTACAGCTCATGAGCAGAGTGTATACATATTATGCGCTACATTCTGCTGCATTTCCTAACACCCTTCTCAATGGCATGTGCATTATTATATGACATTCAGTCCCTTTCTTATCAAACAACAACGCTCCTTTGGCAACGGATTGCTGAGAGCGTCTTCAGTCATCTCTTCTGATGGACAATACTAAATGTCAATAACTCCTTGCTCTTGCGTGTCCCTGAGCATATTATATTTTACATCATTGTGCTTGGTTCGGGGATTTACCCTTTCTGATTGTGCCAGTTGTATGCATCCCTGATTGTCTTCAACGATGGCTATGGGTTTAGACATGTCAAGTCCCATATCTAGTAGAAGTTGACGAATCCAAATAGCTTCTTGACTTGCCTGTGCTGCTGCTGCATATTCCGCTTCACTTGTTTTCGACTAGGCCAGCCTATAGTTCCTTCTCCATGCTGAAAGATGTATCCACTTGTAGATTTGCGGCCTCTTTGAGCCCATAGAGGCTCTTTTGAAGTTTACACACAAGGTTTTGTTCCTTTTCAAATCCTGGTGGCTGTTCCATATAAAGATCCTCCTTGGTGTCTCCATATAGGAAAGTGGTTTTGCCATCCAGATGCTTCGCCATGCTTCCATTTACGGCTGCAATGCTAAGGAGCGCTCTGATGGTTGGGTGCTTTATGACTGGAGCAAATGTTTCCTCATCGTCTCCAAATTTCTGGGAGTATCCTTTGGCAATGAATCTTGCCTTGTAACTCAGGATATTTCCTTCTGCATCATAGTTCACTTTTAAAGTCCATTTGCTTCCTATAGTTTTATGGACCAGGTTTTGTTATCCTGAATTGATTTTTTTTTTTTTTTGGCTACCTCTCTCCACTGATTGGCTTCCCTTTTTGGTAATTTTTTCGATGTCTTCCCAGGATGCTGGCTCCTGGACACATAACAACATTTCAAGCTTGAATTTCCACATCTGGTAGTTGGTAATATTGAGTTTTGCTATTGCAAACTCGTCATGTTTCAGTAAATTGGAGGACGCTCTTGTTTCCTTACTCAGTATTTACTGGGATCATAGATACAACACTCACTTATCTGTGGTTTTCCTTTTAGTGTCTGGGCCCATAACCTGTTAGTTATGAATCAAAAAGGGACACTGGTAGATAGTGAAGAACCATATTAGGCTTTACTTGTTTATATACATATATAACATATCAGTTACTTGAAACCGCAGCCCGCAGGGTGAAAGGTAAAAAAGATGAAAGACAAAAACCAAGTGAAGAAAACAAAGAACTTCCTTCCTGTGAGTACCAACAAGTCCATATACATATATAAACATTACTCTAAACTGTACAGTGCCATCTAATGCTCAATAGCAGAGTGTATACATATTATGCAGTACATGTTGTTGTATTTCCCAACAATGTTTGCAAAACATCTCCAGTTTTACGGCAGCTGATTAGAAGGAACACCCCTGAAAATCCAAGATGAATTAGCATAAAATTCATACTTAGCTGTGGCCAATCAGAGTCAGGTACAACAATGTATCTCTTTCCCTCTCACTGACTGAGACAAAGCTGCAGCCATGATACTGACAGCTGATTAGCTAGGACACAACTCTGTACAGCTCATTGGCTAGGACATTCTGCCTATATAGGTTCCTCAGGGGTGGAGCTCACACAATAAATTTCGATCCTTTTCTGTTACGTAGCGGCACATGGAACACTGGGGTTGAACGCTGCGCCACATAAAAATATTCAAAAAATATTCCCCCCTCTGATGTGGCGCATAAGGCACACTGACAGAAGAGGCCTTGAGCTATGAGGGGCGCCACCAAGGCCCTTGAGGCCGAGTGCCCATGCCGAACATAACGATGGCCTCTCTATCGATTCAGCACCGTTGATTTGCGCCACGTCAGAGGAGGGAATAGTTATTTGCGTGCAGTAACTTTTTTCCCCACCAGGTGGTGCTGTGGGGCAGCGTTCAACCCCAATTTTCTGACTGTGTGCCGCTATATAACAGGCAAGGTCCAAAATTTCGAATGTACTTTGAACTTAAACTATACAGAAATCCTCAATAAAATTATTTCTTATGAGGCGCCCAATCACAGACTGTCATACCTTTAACATTTGACCATGATACACAATAGGATTCATTGTGTAATGACAGCTGCTCATTTGAGAATGGATCTTCATCAGCCGCCTCACATTGTAATGATTCTGGGCCTTTTTGTTCCCTCTGCTCTATACCCAATCGCACAGCCTCAGCCTCCGTGTGTCATTATTCCTACAGACTGTGTAACACAGAGCGGCGCGCACTACATGAGGTCCGTTACATCTCAAACATTTGCCTTCAAATCCTTTTACTCCATTTGTCAGTGAGTTTCACACCTAATGTCACTTTGCTCAGTCACATTTTATACTGCAGCTCGTTCACAATCCTCCAGATTTGTTTTAATATTTTATGAAGTCTTTTCCTTCCTGCGTGTTTGATGCAGAGCGCGTGCAGATTGTGCGGCTGATGTGGTGCATTATGTAGGGCACATTAATATAAATATATATTGTACTTACCAGACGGGAGATGTTTCTTCCTCTGTCTTCAGAAAAGTCTGTAGAAAAATCTGCTCTTGTAATGTACTTTTTTTTTTTTTTTGCAACGTAGCATTTTTTATTTTGTAAGTAGTAAGATGGGGGGTTAGGTAGGTAGTGTAGGCGTTAATATGTGCGATTAGGGCCTTTTTTTGTGCGCAGAGCATGCCAGAGGCTTCTAGTGAATAAGGATTTTGCCAAGAAGGAGCTCTAGAACTGCTTGGAATAGCGAGGAGGAAAGAAGACGAGAGATTAGAAGAGAGAGATTACGAGGATTCGAGAAGCCAATACCCTTGAAGCAGATGAGGAGTTTTTTTGGCTATTCTTGACCTTATCTGAAGACTGTGGTTGCAACTTAATCATATTTATATAAGCTTTTAAATATGGTTCTATTTGTTGCATCTTGAAAACGGTAATGTTCAAAAACGCACTTAATGAACCAATATTTTATTTCATCTGTATGAATTGGAATTGCCAGCCAATGGGGACTAATACAGCTGTATCACTGGTGTGCTGTGGTCCATAGGGTCATGGAGAGTTGGATGCAACTGAACAACAACATAATCTATTATGAAATAATGAGGAACCCAAGCTCTCTTTTCCCCTTTTGCCACAGCAATAGCTAAACCAACTGGAGGTTGTGGTCATGGTAAGGCTAGTGAGGGTCTCACACTCCCAGTAGACTGCTGCCATGGGTTATCTTATCTACTGGAGGCGCCATCAGTTAGCTCCTAGATATGTCTAACAGAGTAATTACTGACATTACCTATAAATAGTAGTTGGAGTTGGTGGGGCCAAGGAAAACCAAGCCATGTTCTGATACTCTGAATTAACATTTGGGAACGTGGGTATTGTGGTGCCATTACCGTAAAACAACCCACATATCCCACAATCCCTAGGAAAGCATGGCATTACTCAATCAGATGTCACAATGCCGATAACCTGCAATTAATGGTCATGGTTCCTCAAAATTTCAGGTCATTGAGTCTAATAAAGGTCAGTGGTTTGTAAAAAGTATTGTAAGGACATACAAATTCTGATGATGGTGGTCAGGCAACACTTGGGTTCTGCCGAAAAACTGTTGAAAATTATTTGTATTTTTCTAATGGAAATGTTATACTTAAATATATTTAAATGCATATGTAAGTGAGCTGGATTATGAATGCATCTTATAGAAGAGAATTAGTAGTGTGTGAAAAACTTTTTTTGCATGAAATGATCCCCAAATAAACATTAATTAGCTTGAAGTTTGCAAAATTTCCTGTTTTTTGGAATTTGCATGTGATTGTGTACACCCCTAGAAAATCCCACCTGAATTAGTCTAACATTCAAATTCAAAATCAGGCTAATACATTGGATCATTCTACACCTCAGTGGCTTCTGGTATGCTTAGTACAACAACTGCAGCAGTTACTTCCTGTGCTCTGTACCAGAACGGTCAAAATATGTACCCGGCTTATGTAAGTGTCCTGTGGGTGTGAACAGCTGGATTTTACTTTTCTGCAAATAACTTTGTAAGTAAACTGAACTTTTTTATATAATGCATGTTTTCATACACTACTAATTCTCCTCTATCACATGCATTCATAATCCAGCTCACTTGAATAAACCTTTAAGTAGGTCCTATCTGAATCAATAACTTGTCATGGTGAAGGGGCTTGGGTACCCCAATGAAGCTGTGAGTAGGGTCAGTCAAGATAGGCAGGTCATAGCAGTCAGGTCAGAAAAATCACAGTTCATTGGAGAAGGAACTGGCAACCTACTCCAGTATATTTGCCAAAAAAATCTTATGGATAAGCACAACCAGAGACATAATAATACAGCACCGGAAGATGAGCCCCTCAGGTCAGAAGGTCATATTACTGAGGAAGAGCAGAGGATGAATACAAGTAACACCAGATCTAATGAAGGGTTTGGGCCAAAGCCGTGATGACACCCAGCTGTGGATGAGTCTGGAGGGGAAAGGAAAGTCCGATGCTGCTGCGAAGAGCCAAGGCCAACTGGACGCGGTCAAGAATGAGATGACAGGTAACGCATCGATATCCTGGGAATTAGGGAACTTAAATGGACTGGAATGGGACATTTCACATCATACAACCACCAGATCCGTGGTCAAGAATCCCACAGAAGAAATGGAGTGGCCTTCATAGTCAATCAAATGGTGGCCAAAGCAGTGCTTGGTTACAAGCCACCCATAAAAAAAAAAAAACATGGCAGATCCAACTGAACCATAATTGCACATTATAGTTAAAGGCTGTATGTTATGTATAATTTCTATAGATAATAATTGTGAATATACGACTACAGTAGCAGTGCTTTGCTCCATTGTCCCAGCTTTTGAGTCTGCACCAGTCTGTAATCACCACTAGATGGCGCTCAGGGATTACCCCAATATATATAATCCCCCGGCTCGCTAACCTGCTCGCCTAATAAACATCGCAGTAACTCTTATGTATCAGTTGTCTTTTTGCTTTGAAATAAATGGAAGTGAAATTGTACTTATATAAGCCTTTTTCATCATGGCACAATTTTGTGATTGCCCTTTGTTATATGAAATTGATTTCTTTCCTTTCATTAGTTGTTTGATGGGCATGTAATTGAATTTTTACTCGGCCAGATGTGATTTCATAGACTCTGCTCCCCCAAATTCTGCGCAGGATAAACCGAGCTGTGAGTTTGTAAATTTAACAGATCTGATAATAATATTAAATATTCATTCAGCTGGAAAGAATCCGCAGGTTGGAACACGAGATACGGAGGAAGAAAGCGACGCTAGGCGGCTGTAGTTCAAGAGAAACGGCACTTGTTTGTGAAGTAAGTTCAATCTCAGAGAAAAGTGAAATGTTTCATACTCTGTTTATATATAGAAGATGTTGTGCTGTCCTTGATTTCTCGTTGAATTTGACACCTCCCCCCATCCCCTACACAGAATCAGGCTACCTGCAGGGTCTATTGGTGATATGGGGGGTGGATTAGATCAGGGAGGTCATGATGGGATGGGAGACAGGGAGCAAGTCATGGGGGGTGGATCAGATCAGGGAGGTAATTATGGGAGGGGAGACAGGAAGCACGTTATGGGGGGTGGATCAGATCAGGGAGGTAATCATGGGAGGGGAGACAGGGAGCACGTCATGGGGGGTGAATCAGATCAGGGAGGTAATCATGGGAGGGGAGACAGGAAGCACGTCATGGGGGTGGATCAGATCAGGGAGGTAATCATGGGAGGGGAGACAGGGAGCACGTCATGGGGGGTGGATCACATCAGGGAGGTCATCATGGGAGGGGAGACAGGGAGCATGTAATGGGGGTGGATCACATCAGGGAGGTCATCATGGGAGGGGAGACAGGGAGCATGTAATGGGGGTGGATCATATCAGGGAGGTCATCATGGGAGGGGAGACAGGGAACACATCATGGGGGGTGGATCAGATCAGGGAGGTCATCATGGGAGGGGAGACATGGAGCACGTCATGGGGGGTGAATCAGATCAGGGAGGTAATCATGGGAGGGGAGACAGGAAGCACGTCATGGGGGTGGATCAGATCAGGGAGGTAATCATGGGAGGGGAGACAGGGAGCACGTCATGGGGGGTGGATCACATCAGGGAGGTCATCATGGGAGGGGAGACAGGGAGCATGTAATGGGGGTGGATCATATCAGGGAGGTCATCATGGGAGGGGAGACAGGGAACACATCATGGGGGGTGGATCAGATCAGGGAGGTCATCATGGGAGGGGAGACAGGGAGCAAGTCATGGGGGGTGGATCAGATCAGGGAGGTCATCATGGGAGGGGAGACAGGGAGCACGTCATTGGGCGTGGATCAGATCAGGGAGGCCATCATGGGAGGGGAGACAGGGAGCAAGTCATGGGGGGTGGATCAGATCAGGGAGGTCATCATGGCAGGGGAGACAGGGAGCACATTATGGGGGGTGGATCAGATCAGGGAGGTCATCGTGGGAGGGGAGACAGGGAGCACGTCATCGGGGGTGGATCAGATCAGGGAGGTTATCATGGGAGGGGAGACAGGGAGCACGTCATGGGGGGTGGATCACATCAGGGAGGTCATCATGGGAGGGGAGACAGGGAGCATGTAATGGGGGTGGATCAGATCAGGGAGGTCATCATGGGAGGGGAGACAGGGAACACATCATGGGGGGTGGATCAGATCAGGGAGGTCATCATCGGAGGGGATACAGGGAGCAAGTCATGGGGAGTGCTTCAGATCAGGAAGGTCATCATGGGAGGGGAGATAGGGAGCATATCATGGGGGGTGGATCTGATCAGGGAGGTCATCATGGGAGAGGAGACATGGAGCATGTCATGGGGGGTGGATCGGATCAGGGAGGTCATCATGGGAGGGGAGACAGGGAGCATGTCATGGGGTGGATCTGATCAGGGAAGTCATCATGGGAGGGGAGACAGGAAGCATGTCATGGGGGGGTGCTTCAGATCAGGAAGGTCATCATGGGAGGGGAGATAGGGAGCATATCATGGGGGGTGGATCTGATCAGGGAGGTCATCATGAGAGAGGAGACATGGAGCACATCATGGGGGTGGATCAAATCAGGGAGGTAATCATGGGAGGGAAGACAGGGAGCACGTCATGGGGGGTGGGTCAGATCAGGGAGGTCATCATGGGAGGGGAGACAGGGAGAATGTCATGGGGGTGGATCTGAACTGGGAAGTCCTCATGGCAGGGGAGACAGGGAGCACGTCATGGGGGTGGATCAGATCAGGGAGGTAATCATGGGAGGGGAGACAGGGAGCACGTCATGGGGGGTGGATCACATCAGGGAGGTCATCATGGGAGGGGAGACAGGGAGCATGTAATGGGGGTGGATCATATCAGGGAGGTCATCATGGGAGGGGAGACAGGGAACACATCATGGGGGGTGGATCAGATCAGGGAGGTCATCATGGGAGGGGAGACAGGGAGCAAGTCATGGGGGGTGGATCAGATCAGGGAGGTCATCATGGGAGGGGAGACAGGGAGCACGTCATTGGGCGTGGATCAGATCAGGGAGGCCATCATGGGAGGGGAGACAGGGAGCAAGTCATGGGGGGTGGATCAGATCAGGGAGGTCATCATGGCAGGGGAGACAGGGAGCACATTATGGGGGGTGGATCAGATCAGGGAGGTCATCGTGGGAGGGGAGACAGGGAGCACGTCATCGGGGGTGGATCAGATCAGGGAGGTTATCATGGGAGGGGAGACAGGGAGCACGTCATGGGGGGTGGATCACATCAGGGAGGTCATCATGGGAGGGGAGACAGGGAGCATGTAATGGGGGTGGATCAGATCAGGGAGGTCATCATGGGAGGGGAGACAGGGAACACATCATGGGGGGTGGATCAGATCAGGGAGGTCATCATCGGAGGGGATACAGGGAGCAAGTCATGGGGAGTGCTTCAGATCAGGAAGGTCATCATGGGAGGGGAGATAGGGAGCATATCATGGGGGGTGGATCTGATCAGGGAGGTCATCATGGGAGGGGAGACAGGGAGCATGTCATGGGGGGTGGATCAGATCAGGGAGGTCATCATGGGAGGGGAGACAGGGAGCATGTCATGGGGTGGATCTGATCAGGGAAGTCATCATGGGAGGGGAGACAGGAAGCATGTCATGGGGGGGTGCTTCAGATCAGGAAGGTCATCATGGGAGGGGAGATAGGGAGCATATCATGGGGGGTGGATCTGATCAGGGAGGTCATCATGAGAGAGGAGACATGGAGCACATCATGGGGGTGGATCAAATCAGGGAGGTAATCATGGGAGGGAAGACAGGGAGCACGTCATGGGGGGTGGGTCAGATCAGGGAGGTCATCATGGGAGGGGAGACAGGGAGAATGTCATGGGGGTGGATCTGAACTGGGAAGTCCTCATGGCAGGGGAGACAGGGAGCACGTCATGGGGGTGCTTCAGATCAGGGAGGTCATCATGGGAGGGGAGACAGGGAGCACGTCATGGGGGGTGGATCAGATCAGGGAGGTCATCATGGAAGGGGAGACAGGGAGCATGTAATAGGAGGTGGATAAGATCAGGGAGGTCGTCATGGGAGGGGAGATCTGGAGCATGTCATGGGGGTGGATCAGATTAGGGAGGTCATCATGGGAGGGGAGACAGAGAGCACGTCATGGGGGCGGTCAGATCAGGGAGGTCATCATGGGAGGGGAGACAGGGAGCACGTCATGGGGGTGGATCAGATTAGGGAGGTCATCGTGGGAGGGGAGACAGTGAGCATGTCATGGGGGGTGGATCAGATCAGGGAGGTCATCATGGGAGGGGAGACAGGGAGCATGTAATGGGGAGTGGATCAGATCAGGGAGGCCATCATGGGAGGGGAGACAGGGAGCAAGTCATGGGGGGTGGATCAGATCAGGGAGGTCATCATGGGAGGGTAGACATGGAGCACATCATTGGGGGTGTATCAGATCAGGGTGGTCATCATGGGAGGGGAGACAGGGAGCATGTAATGGGGGGTGGATCAGATCAGTGAGGCCATCATGGGAGGGGAGATAGGGAGCACATCATGGGGGGTGGATCAGATCAGAGAGGTCATCATGGGAGGGGAGACAGGGAGCACATCATGGGGGGTGGATCAGATCAGAGAGGTCATCATGGGAGGGGAGACAGGGAGCACGTCATTGGGGGTGGATCAGATCAGGGAGGTCAGCATGGGAGGGGAGACAGGGAGCAAGACAGGGAGCACGTCATGGGGGGTGGATCAGATCAGAGAGGTCATCATGGGAGGGGAGACAGGGAGCATGTCATGGGGGGTGGATCAGATCAGGGAGGTCATCATGGCAGGGGAGACAGGGAGCACATTATGGGGGGTGGATCAGATCAGGGAGGTCATCGTGGGAGGGGAGACAGGGAGCACGTCATCGGGGGTGGATCAGATCAGGGAGGTTATCATGGGAGGGGAGACAGGGAGCACGTCATGGGGGGTGGATCACATCAGGGAGGTCATCATGGGAGGGGAGACAGGGAGCATGTAATGGGGGTGGATCAGATCAGGGAGGTCATCATGGGAGGGGAGACAGGGAACACATCATGGGGGGTGGATCAGATCAGGGAGGTCATCATCGGAGGGGATACAGGGAGCAAGTCATGGGGGGTGCTTCAGATCAGGAAGGTCATCATGGGAGGGGAGATAGGGAGCATATCATGGGGGGTGGATCTGATCAGGGAGGTCATCATGGGAGAGGAGACATGGAGCATGTCATGGGGGGTGGATCGGATCAGGGAGGTCATCATGGGAGGGGAGACAGGGAGCATGTCATGGGGTGGATCTGATCAGGGAAGTCATCATGGGAGGGGAGACAGGAAGCATGTCATGGGGGGGTGCTTCAGATCAGGAAGGTCATCATGGGAGGGGAGATAGGGAGCATATCATGGGGGGTGGATCTGATCAGGGAGGTCATCATGGGAGAGGAGACATGGAGCACATCATGGGGGTGGATCAAATCAGGGAGGTAATCATGGGAGGGAAGACAGGGAGCACGTCATGGGGGGTGGGTCAGATCAGGGAGGTCATCATGGGAGGGGAGACAGGGAGAATGTCATGGGGGTGGATCTGAACTGGGAAGTCCTCATGGCAGGAGAGACAGGGAGCACGTCATGGGGGTGCTTCAGATCAGGGAGGTCATCATGGGAGGGGAGACAGGGAGCACGTCATGGGGGGTGGATCAGATCAGGGAGGTCATCATGGGAGGGGAGACAGGGAGCATGTAATAGGAGGTGGATAAGATCAGGGAGGTCGTCATGGGAGGGGAGACCTGGAGCATGTCATGGGGGTGGATCAGATTAGGGAGGTCATCATGGGAGGGGAGACAGAGAGCACGTCATGGGGGCGGTCAGATCAGGGAGGTCATCATGGGAGGGGAGACAGGGAGCACGTCATGGGGGTGGATCAGATTAGGGAGGTCATCGTGGGAGGGGAGACAGTGAGCATGTCATGGGGGGTGGATCAGATCAGGGAGGTCATCATGGGAGGGGAGACAGGGAGCATGTAATGGGGAGTGGATCAGATCAGGGAGGCCATCATGGGAGGGGAGACAGGGAGCAAGTCATGGGGGGTGGATCAGATCAGGGAGGTCATCATGGGAGGGTAGACATGGAGCACATCATTGGGGGTGGATCAGATCAGGGTGGTCATCATGGGAGGGGAGACAGGGAGCATGTAATGGGGGGTGGATCAGATCAGTGAGGCCATCATGGGAGGGGAGACAGGGAGCACATCATGGGGGGTGGATCAGATCAGATAGGTCATCATGGGAGGGGAGACAGGGAGCACATCATGGGGGGTGGATCAGATCAGAGAGGTCAGCATGGGAGGGGAGACAGGGAGCAAGACAGGGAGCACGTCATGGGGGGTGGATCAGATCAGATAGGTCATCATGGGAGGGGAGACAGGGAGCACATCATGGGGGGTGGATCAGATCAGGGAAGGTCATCATGGGAGGGGAGGCAGGGAGCAAGTCAACTTTAAAGGGATATGGAAGGTACCTGGGTATCTATTTACTGACGTACTTTTACACCGCACATCCAGCCCTACAGAGTCTGTGTCTGCATGTGCTGCAGAGGGCAGACCCATACAGGGACTATTTGTTTGAATTACAAGCACTTCTTAATAAAATAAAGCCCCTGTCAGTAAATAGATACCTGGGATATTATATACCGAGTAACTCCCAGGGACCGTCCTATCTCTTTAATATAAAAACATTACAGTTTTTGTTTTAATACAAAGTCAAGAAGGAGAAACAATGTAACAAAAGAACATTTTAACATTTAATCTAAAATTGTTATGTAAACAGAATGGAAATTATAAAATGCTTAGAAAATGTAATATGAAATTATAAACTTCTTAAACTGGTCCCCTCTCATTGTCCCAGCCGGCCATAATCTGCTAGACTTTAGTTGGGGGTGGGCAGCACTGCTTTGCTCCATTACAGTGCTCATTTCCAAAGCTCCTTATGGACTAGTTTATTACAAAGTTGTGTTGTTGTTTATATTAAAGGTACCTGGAAGTTTCCTGGATTCTGATGCATTTGATAAAGGATAATCAGTAGTGTATGAAAATATTTTTTGCATGTCCCAAAATAAACATTAAAAAACTTAACTTAAAGTTTGCAAATTGTCTTCAATTTTCAGGAAGTTGATTTTGAGAAGAAACACCCTGGAAAATCCAAGCTAAATTAGCATAACATTAAATGTATCCGTTTCCCTCTAACTGGCTGAGACAAAGCTGCAGCCATGATACTTACACCTGATTGACTAGGACACAACTCCGCACAGCTCATTGGTTAGGACATAGGTTCCTCTGGGGCGGAGCTCAAACAAGAAATGTCACATGTACTATGAATTACAAATATACAGAATTCCTCCATAATCTGATTTGATATGAGACGCCCAATCAGACACAAGATATGAGACGCCCAATCAGACACAAGATATGAGACGCCCAATCAGACGCAAACAAAGTACTGTAGAGTATTTGGAGTTTTGAGGGATAAATAATCAGACCAAACCAAATGATTTATAGCCCATGAAAGGGTTAACGATCACCAGATTTAAGTGACTATTATAACCAATTCAAAATTAGAATTGATTGTTTTATTTAGGGAAATGGGCGACGAAGTACAATTGGGCAAATCTGCATAATATTATATAACTCTCTGGCTCCTGATTGGGTATAATAACTGACTATTATCTGATTACGGAGGATACTTATTTGCATGTTTTGCAAGTCAAATCAGATCTGTAATTAGTATTGTTATCACTCGTCTGTTGTCATTTTGTGTTTATGCAAATGTTGTGATTTTATTTTACATCTGAAAAAATAACTGATTAATTCCCATTATATCATTTCCCATGATCACAGGATATATATATATATATATATATATATATATATATATGTATCACATAATGACAGATATAATATAATACATAATATAGTACATTAGGACAACTAAAGGAACACTTTTTATATTGAAGTAATAAACTGTCCATTTGTTGTTCAGTCGTTCTGTCATGTCTGACTCTCCGTGACCCTATGGACCGCAGCACACCAGGCACATCTTGTGTCTCGTCGTGCTTATCCATAAGGTTTTCACGGCAAAGATAATGGAGTGGTTGCCAGTTCCCTCTCCAGTGGACAGCGCTTGTCTGACTTCTCTGCTATGACCTGCCCATCTTGGGTGACTCTACTTGTTATAGCTCACAGCTTCATTGAGGTGCACATGCCCCTTCACCATGAGAAGGTAGCGATCCAGAAGGGGGAAGGTCAATATAAACAACTTTAATTTATTGTAGTTAAAATAAGTTGAAATGCTCTTAGAAAACTGACACTGAAATCACATGACCCCCCCCCCCCCCTTCCCCATTTTTTATAACTGTGGCACAGCCTGAAGCTGACTTCATTGCAGCTGCCTATTTATTGTACAGTCTTACTGGCACAGACTAGGATTAATACATTAGAAAAAAATCACTAGAAGTGATTAAAATGGTGCAGGGTCTAAAATACATAATATATACCCAGGCTCCATGACAGTAATATTTATAGATTACAGGAGACTCCATGACAGTAATATGTATAGATTAGAGGGGACTCCATGACAGTAATATGTATAGATTAGAGGGGACTCCATGACAGTAATATGTATAGATTAGAGGGGGCTCCATGACAGTAATATGTATAGATTAGAGGAGACTTCATGACAGTAATATTTATAGATTAGAGGGGACTCCATGACAGTAATATGTATAGATTAGAGGGGACTCCATGACAGTAATATGTACAGATTAGAGGGGATTCCATGACAGTAATATGTATAGATTAGAGGGGACTCCATGGCAGTAATATGTATAGATTAGAGGGGACTCCATGACATGAATATGTATAGATTAGAGGGGACTCCATGGCAGTAATATGTATAGATTAGAGGGGATTCCATGACAGTAATATGTATAGATTAGAGGGGACTTCATGACATTAATATGTATACATTAGAGAGGAGTCCATGACAGTAATATGTATAGATTAGAAGGGACTCCATGACATTAATATGTATAAATTAGAGGAGACTTCATGACATTAATATGTATAGATTAGAGGAGACTCCATGACAGTAATATGTATAGATTAGAGGGGACTCCATGACAGTAATATGTATAGATTAGAGGGGACTCCATGACATTAATATGTATAGATTAGAGGGGACTCCATGACATTAATATGTATAGATTAGAGGGGACTCCATGACATTAATATGTATACATTAGAGGGGACTCCATGACATTAATATGTATAGATTAGAGTAGACTCCATGACAGTAATATGTATAGATTAGAGGGGACTCCATGACATTAACATGTATAGATTAGAGAGGACTCCATGACAGTAATATGTATAGATTAGAGGGGACTCAATGACAGTAATATGTATAGATTAGAGGGGACTCCATGACATTAATATGTATAGATTAGAGAGGACTCCATGACAGTAAAATGTATAGATTAGAAGGGACTCCATGACATTAATATGTATACATTAGAGGGGACTCCATGACATTAATATGTATAGATTAGAGGGGACTCCATGATATTAATATGTATAGATTAGAAGGGACTCCATGACATTAATATGTATAGATTAGAGGGGACTCCATGACAGTAATATGTATAGATTAGAGGGGACTCCATGACAGTAATATGTATAGATTAGAGGGGACTCCATGATATTAATATGTATAGATTAGAAGGGACTCCATGACATTAATATGTATAGATTAGAGGGGACTCCATGACAGTAATATGTATAGATTAGAGGGGACTCCATGATATTAATATGTATAGATTAGAAGGGACTCCATGACATTAATATGTATAGATTAGAGGGGACTCCATGACAGTAATATGTATAGATTAGAGGGGACTCCATGATATTAATATGTATAGATTAGAAGGGACTCCATGACATTAATATGTATAGATTAGAGGGGACTCCATGACAGTAATATGTATAGATTAGAGGGGACTCCATGATATTAATATGTATAGATTAGAGGGGACTCCATGACATTAATATGTATAGATTAGAGGGGACTCCATGATATTAATATGTATAGATTAGAAGGGACACCATGACATTAATATGTATAGATTAGAGGGGACTCCATGACAGTAATATGTATAGATTAGAGGGGACTCCATGACAATAATATGTATAGATTAGAGGGGACTCCATGACATTAATATGTATAGATCAGAGGGGACTCCATGACATTAATATGTATAGATTAGAGGGGACTCCATGACATTAGTATGTATAGATTAGAGGAGACTCCATGACATTAATATGTATAGATTAGAGGGGACTCCATGACAGTAATATGTATAGATTAGAGGGGACTCCATGACAGTAATATGTATAGATTAGAGGGGACTCCATGACAGTAATATGTATAGATTAGAGGCAACTCCATGACAGTAATATGTATAGATTAGAGAGGACTCCATGACATTAATATGTATAGATTAGAGGGGACTCCATGATAATAATATGTATAGATTAGAGAGGACTCCATTATATTAATATGTATAGATTAGAGGGGACTCCATGATAGTAATATGTATAGATTAGAGGAGACTCCATGACATTAATATGTATAGATTAGAGGGGACTCCATGACAGTAATATGTATAGATTAGAGGCGACTCCATGACAGTAATATGTATAGATTAGAGAGGACTCCATGACATTAATATGTATAGATTAGAGGAGACTTCATGACAGTAATATGTATAGATTAGAGAGGACTCCATGACAGTAATATGCATAGATTAGAGGCGACTCCATGACAGTAATATGTATAGATTAGAGGGGACTCGATGACAATAATATGTATAGATTAGAGGGGACTCCATGACAGTAATATGTATAGATTAGAGGGGACTCCATGACATTAATATGTATAGATTAGAGGAGACTCCATGACATTAATATATATAGATTAGAGGGGACTCCATGACATTAATATGTATAGATTAGAGGAGACTCCATGACATTAATATATATAGATTAGAGGAGACTCCATGACATTAATATGTATAGATTAGAGAGGACTCCATGACAGTAATATGTATAGATTAGAGGGGACTCCATGACATTAATATGTATACATTAGAGGGGGCTCCATGACAGTAATATGTAAAAATTAGAGGAGACTCCATGACATTAATATGTATAGATTAGAGGAGACTCCATGACATTAATATATAGAGATTAGATAGGACTCCATGACACTAATATGTATAGATTAGAGGGGACTCCATGACATTAGTATGTATAGATTAGAGGGGACTCCATGACAGTAATATGTATAGATTAGAGGAAACTCCATGACATTAATATGTATAGATTAGAGAGGATTCCATGACAGTAATATGTATAGATTAGAGGGGACTCCATGACAGTAATATGTATAGATTAGAGTTGACTCCATAACATTAATATGTATAGATTAGAGGGGACTCCATGACATTAATATGTATAGATTAGAGGGGACTCCATGACATTAATATGTATAGATTAGAGGAGACTCCATGACATTAATATGTATAGATTAGAGAGGATTCCATGACAGTAATATGTATAGATTAGTGGGGACTCCATGATATTAATATGTATAGATTAGAGAGGATTCCATGACAGTAATATGTATAGATTAGAGGAGACTCCATGACATTAATATGTATAGATTAGAGGGGACTCCATGACAGTAATATGTATAGATTAGAGGGGACTCCATGACAGTAATATGTATAGATTAGAGGGGTTTCCATGATATTAATATGTATAGATTAGAGGGGACTCGATGACAGTAAAATTTATAGATTAGAGGGGACTCCATGACAGTAATATGTATAGATTAGAGGGGACTCCATGACAGTAATATGTATAGATTAGAGAGGACTCTATGACAGTAAAATGTATAGATTAGAGGGGACTCCATGACAGTAAAATGTATAGATTAGAGGGGACTCCATGACATTAATATGTATAGATTAGAGAGGACTCCATGACATTAATATGTATAGATTAGAGAGGACTCCATGACATTAATATGTATAGATTAGAGGAGACTCCATGATAGTAATATGTATAGATTAGAGGAGACTCCATGACATTAATATGTATAGATTAGAGGGGACTCCATGACAGTAATATGTATAGATTAGAGGGGACTCCATGACAATAATATGTATTGATTAGAGGGGACTCCATGACAATAATATGCATAGATTAGAGGAGACTCCATGACATTAATATGTATAGATTAGAGGGGACTCCATGGCCCTCATTCAATTGCGATTTGGCCAATTGAATAGTGCTCTAAATAAGCACATAACATATTTTTTTAAAATAAGTTTTTAGTTAGTGAAAACCTTGCTTTTGGAGAGATGTTTACTAATTAAAAACTTCTTTAAAAAAATATGTTATGTGCTTATTTAGACCCCAATTCAATTGGCCAAATTGCAATTGAATGAGGGCCCATGACATTAATATGTATAGATTAGAGGGGAGTCCATGACAGTAATATGTATAGATTAGAGGCGACTCCATGACAGTAATATGTATAGATTAGAGGCGACTCCATGACAGTAATATGTATAGATTAGAGGCGACTCCATGACAGTAATATGTATAGATTAGAGGGGACTCCATGATAGTAATATGTATAGATTAGAGGGGACTCCATGACAGTAATATGCAAATATATCAAAGTGCTTAATAAAGTTCAAGATGTTAAGTAAAAAGGAGTAAGAACAAGAGATCATGATCTGAAGATAAATGGTGGAACATTAAGGGAGAAAAAACTACTTTACAGATAGAGTAGTAGATAAGTTGAGCAGCCTTCCATTGGGGGTGGTAGAGAGAAAAACTATCAAGGATAAGCACAATACCATCCTAAAGTGTATTCAGCCAAACTGTTTAGTTAGATAGGATAGGTAATCCAGCAGTACTTTATATATATACATGGTGGGATTATATATCCACCCCCGCCTGCGATGTTTAGTGAATCTGACCCTATGTAACATCCAGGCTTCTCAGCACAATTCCTTGAGATGCTTAGTGATCAGACTCTTATATTTGCTGTAACAATGAGCATTCCTGCGCTGATACATAATAACACAGGTGATTTCCTTCTCACTTCACATTTCCAAATGAGACACTTAATATTACTCTTTTAGACTTTCTTGGACCTTATACAGCGGCTCAGATCTCGTATAATTCAATTGCGTTTAATCACTGAATGAATCTGTTGCTCTGGGAGCCGCCTAATCTAGGAGGGAATTGCTTCTGCACACTTTGATATTTTCCCCAGACTGTCCCCTAGAGATTTAATTTAGAGGGAATTTAAATACAGATGATGTGCAAACATTGTGCCGAGATAATCTAGAAGCCGCGCTTAATGGGCAATTGTAATATTCTCTATTGGACTTACCATCATGCATCATGTTATTTCCATTTTTATGAATAATTTATGCAATAAAAAAGAAAAAAAAATCCAAGTAATATAGTAATATAGCTAGAATGGAGGAGTCGGGGGGCCGAGCTACAGCTGACCTTCCTTCCTAGGAGCGATTGCTATCTGACCTGCTGAGATGTGTGGGGGCGAGCGTGTGAGGATACACGTATAACGTCTTGCTGTGCTCAGAAGTGATTTAGTATCTGCAATTGTCAGGTACAAAGTAACAGAGATTGAGCTAGTGAATGGAGGGCCCTGGTGCAAAATACCTTGGGGGCCCCGCATTGCAACTTCTCAATCCACTCTGTAGGGGTCAATCTAAAGCCAAACATATATGTAGATGGCTAGGTCACCCTTATGGTGGTCGTATCACTTTTCTATAAACTATCTGCCAAAATAATATAATAAATTAAGATTGCTCCTTTATTTCCAGTATCAGAGGGTCCCTACCCTGTTGTGGACCTTGGTGCTTTGCACCTGCTGCACCAGCAGTAGCCCCACCATGACATGGGCAGGCTCTTGGGAGCCATTTTGTTGTCGTTGCGTTTTATCAATACTTTTGGAACCAAATAGAGCTGAAATAATGTGGAGAATATCTGAGAGTGGAGGGGCAGCGCCGCCTCATAATAATCATTTCTAAAAGTAATAAATAAATTAATACATAGATTTGCTTATATGCAGCTTAAGCTTTGCCTTAATATTAATTTGAAGCTGTAGTATGTTTTTTAATAAATCTGTTTGGTAATTATAGTTTACCTTCTGCCAAAATATTAATTGGAGACCTTTAAACCTGTAATTAATATATATATATATTTCAAGTGTTAATTAATTCTTTGATTGGTAAATATTGTGTCACAATATACTGGGAGCTGAGTTGGATTCAGTTTAATATAATTCTTCCTTATACCCGACAAAGATTCCTGGAACACAAAGCCTGGCTCACCGCGCCGCACTTGGTTTCTATGGCAACAAACTCTTTCCAATATGGCTCCTCTAGCTGATGATGATGCACGGCTTTCCAGCAAACCATCTAAGATTGTCGCTTCTTTGGAGTAAATACACGCAGTGAAACTTTTACACATAGTGATTAAACCTAAATGACTTGTATCTAGCACTTACAGAGAGTGAGCCGTACGCGGCGGCGGAACGGCATGTATTGATCCTTCACAAAACTGCAATATATTACCTAGCACTCGGCACAGATCTGCGGGAGGACTCTACAACGTCCAACACATACAAATGATAGATTTGTGGAAACCAAACAGTCCATCTTATCCTCCCAAGCTGTACACTATTGAAGGAAAGCCCCTCAATTAAGGGCAAGCTTCGGTTTCCCAGACCTGACCATGTCCCACTTTCTCTGGTTCCTTCTGTTGAGTCCTGGAGAAAGATAGAAACATGGAGTGTCATTTCTATATATATGTGTATGGAGAATTGTGCACATATTAAGTGTGTATATATATATATATATATATGTATTTATGTATATATAAAACTTGATTTACATATTGTTCAGAATTGTGATTTTGTGTTTTTTTAGTCATTCAGTCGTGTCTGACTCTCTGTGACCTAATGGCCAGCAGCACGCCAGAATTATCCGTTAGCCACTGCACCTCTGAGCTCCATCAAGCTCATGGTCATGGCCTCAATGGCCTCATTTATCCATCTCCGCCTGTCGTCCCCTTCTTCTTTTGCCTTCTATCTTTCTCACATCAGAGTTTTCTCTAGGTAATCCGTATTCCCATGATATGTTATGGATCTTCTTGCAGTCCCAGGGACTCTAAGCAGTCTTCTCCAACACCACAAAACAAAGGCATCAATTCTCCGGCACTCAGACTTCTTTATAGTCCAGCTCTCAAATCCGTATGTTACTACTGGGAATACCATAGGTCTAGCTATGCAGAGCTTTGTTGATAGGGTAATATGTTTACTTTTTACTATTTTAATAGCTTATCCAGACTTGTCATAGCTCTCCTCCCCAGAAGCAATTTTTTTTTTAATGTTGGGGTGGTAACACAACTTAATAGTACATCATTTTTCAAATATATCTGTCCCTCTTTAGCCATTCAACTGTTGGGTCTCATGAATATAATTACATATAATCCCTCTACAATAAAAAGAAAAAGGAAATGAGTTGTCAACAAATATCAACCTACAGGCCTTATTTTGTCTACCTAAAACATTCAGGTTTAGCTTATCCCCCCCTCCCCCCCAATAAAGTGATGTCTAGTAAAGTGATGATACGGCTTTTCTTTATACTAAGCTATAAACAAAATAACATTAAAATACATTTTACAATAGGGTTTTGTGACCTAAGTGGCTGCTAGTAACCAGAGGTGCAACTACTGCCAGTGCAGCTGGTGCAAGGAACTGGGGCCCTGCTCTGGGGGGGGGGGGGGCAGCTAATCCTGCAGTGGCCTGCTCCCCATCCCCCCTGTGCCTGTAAGTGCCGATGTGCAGCCTGTGCTTATAAGAACCAAAATTCCAAGCAATAACCTCCCGCCTCCTCCTTCACGTCTCCACCATCCCATTGGGCCCTCAAGTCCACTCTGTACAGCTAAAGTGAAATTATATTCTATGTTATTTGATGTAATTATTTTTTTATTTATGTCTGTTTAGTTTTAAGGTTCTGTATCAAAAAACAAGACCATCAATTCGACTAAAATGTGAAAAATCCGGCTTCGGGAGCGGAATATTACAATTTACATGGACCCCTATGGGAAATGCTTGTTTGCAACTCAACCGGCCATCCGGGAACGGATTAAGGACAAGAACCGAGGTAGCACTGTATAACCCCCATGCATCATTGCTAGTAACCTTCCTCTGAAGGTTTCTAATAAATATATTAACAAAACAGCTGCTGACTGCAGAGGTGCTCCACTAGTAACCTTCCATTAAACCCACTAGTAGATCATTAATAACATGCTAGTTTGTATTACCGTATTTTTCGCCGTATAAGACGCACTTTTTCTTCCCCAAAATTGGGGGAGGAAAGTTGGTGCGTCTTATACGGCGAATATACCTTTTCAAACTGCCTCTGTCCTCTTGATCTCACCCCAGCGCTTCCTACCAGCATCGCGTCGGCCGGTGCGTCCTAGTGACGTCACACACGCAACGCTGCAGTACACGAGGAGTGCTGGTAGGAAGCGCTGGGGTGAGATCAAGATGGCAGAGATCAGAAGAAAGGTGAGGATCAGAGGGGTCAGGGAGGATCAGGACGGTCAGGGAGGATCAGGAGGGTCAGGGAGGATCAGGAGGGTCAGGGAGGGTCAGGGAGGGTCAAGGGCTCCCAAATGCTCCCAAATGCTGCAGTATATGGATATGTATGTGTATGTGTGTATGTGTGTGTGTGTATGTGTATGTGTGTGTATGTGTATGTGTGTGTATGTGTGCATGTATGTGTATGTATATTTATGTGTGTATGTATATATGTGTATATATATATATATATATATATATATATATATATATATATATATATATATATATATATTTGTAATGTAGGTGTGTATCTGTGTGTAAAGTGTATTTGTGTTTGATTCAGATTTTTTTTCTTCTTGTTTTCCTCCTTTAAAAACTAGGTGCGTCTTATCTGCAGGTGCGTCTTATAGGGCGAAAAATACGGTATTATATATGATATATTATCTTATTTGCAATGACATTGCCATATAATTAATTTCTAAAAAAAAATGTCCATTTTTATTTCACTCCTTGGGAGAAATATTAGCAAACCTGGCAGCAGGAGAGGCAATCCCACTTCTGCCACTAATGGTTTACTACTGACTCAACATATTGTGGGTCATAGCTTATTTTACAGTTTAACCATTTCTGGGGTACAGAGAACAACTTATCTAAATAATGGCTGATGAGATTCTATATGTTATGTTGCAGTGCAAACGAAAACTGGTTTCCAAATGAATTTTGCCTTTTATATGGATATTATTTTTCACTCAGTAGCTCAAAACTTTAGATCATCATCCATATTTTGCAGGATTTGGCTACTTCCTTGGAGGTTCATTTAGTTAATGAAAGAAAAATGAACACATCAAAATACCTTTAATAAATGATAATGATTTGGGGCTCATAACGTCAATCCCAATAAATGTGAAAGGAGATAAAATCTTAGTACTTGTTGGATTTACATATTTAAGGCACGTGGGACTTTCATATATGTCTCTCGCACGCAGTGGTTTTAAACATGAAGCTATGCTGTGTTTGTATTGTATGGGTAGTGAGTATGGCGGGTGAGGGTATCCATTGGATATTACTCCACTCTGCTGAAGTCATTGGTCCTACTCTTCTTTCTTACCAAGTGTTTATCTTCTGCATTTCATTTGTTGGTCACCCAATAGGCTTGGGGAGGTTTCAGACGTCAGTCCTGTGAATATAATTTTTCTAATATCACCTATAATAGTTGTGAGCAAGCGGGTCGTTGCTAACGCTGCTGACTCGCCTAGCGAGGGCCTCAGTCGCTGGCATGGAGCTCCGAAGGCGCTCCTTGCCAGCAACTGCAGACCTCGCAACATTTACGGACTTATGACAAACAAATACAAGATGCGGGACTTAGAAAAAAAAACACTACGACCTTGCAAAGATACGACTTTAACGGCCGACTTGCTGGCACCACGGCCACATCTGGGAATTCCCCCTGCTGACATCAGCATCCTGGGTCTGGTGTCTCTGGTAATTAGAGGACCATGAGAGAGACTCAAGGGGGAGGAAGTTTAAGTTGTGTATGTGGATGTGTTGTTTGTCTCATGTTACATGTCTGACCGTTCTTTTGTTCAAATGCTTACCCATCAGTCTGGTCAGTGATTACAAATGTGAGCTCATTAGCTCAGGGAAACTACTTTATAAGACCTTTATGCTAATTAGTAAAGAGCAAAGTCATTCTCCCCCGATACGAGGACAGAACCGGTGGGAGTCCCAGAGTCTGCCGGTCCTACTGTCTTGTCTTCCCAAGATTGGAAGGAGACATTGAAACCTCGGACTGCTTGCTCTACAGATATACTTGTTTTCTAAACTATAGATCACTTATTCATCTAGAAAAAAAATGGCAAAGTTTATAAAATGCATGAAACCTAAAGTGGAAGTCTCACACGCCTTCAAGGACCATTGTGAAGCCCAAACAAGAGGAACTGGCTGTTTTAATTGATTATTAATACAATTCCCATTTAATGATGTATAATAGCAATATTCAGTTTTATCTCATTGTCTCCAATCTAAAAGTGTTAAGAAAAGGGAAGGGAGGTCCGAGGTGGGAGATGGCTCGAAAAACAATCTCATTAGATAAGCAAAAGGACTGACTTTATATAAGCTTGTGGCAGAAAATGCAGCACAGCCTGACAGACACAGGCACCTCCTCCTATTGACCTTGTAGTGGGTGGAGGCAACAACAGCTGATCTTTGTGAGTTTTATATTAAATGTTGCTTTCTTGAATCATTGAATATCATTTTTATTGAGGATTTATGCCCCCGCTGCTGGACAGTACAGAGGTCATTTAATTCATCTGCCATGTTTCTGGCGCACCTTTTATGGTATTAGAGAGATTCCCATCGCCTGGTGACAGATGAGCCCACATCGGAGATGACTCTCTCACTGACATCGCTGCTCCGACTCTTGGCCATTTATCACTATTACCCGTCTTGCTCTGACACCGAACACAAAAGGTGGCAGCGGAAGACCATGGAAGTGAGAGACGAGTGACAGGTGCTACGGCCATTTATCACTAGGAAGAATGAGGCCGATTATATTGATTTAGAGCAAAACAGAAAAGCACAGAATGACATTTTGCCAATTACATGGGAGCTGGTTTTATTAGGTCAGAGGTGATCAACCTATGGCTCTATACGGCGGCAATGCTACTGGCGGTATTCATTATCGGGGGCCCCTGATGGCAGTTACTCATTGTGGAAAGGGGACTTTGAATGTGTTATGGGGAAGATTAAATACATATATATATATAAATAAAAAATATATATTATTATAGTAAATAAATAGTACATCTGTGTCACATTTGAATGTCTAAAACAAGTTAAGAAACCTGCTTCCAAGCTCAGAATTCGGAGAAAATCAGTTATTACACTGCATTCTGGGAAGCCGAGCTGGGACATGCAAATGTGCCCACAAATGCCTCGCTCTTCAATCCATAGCCATTATCAAACATGGCTTCCTTTAAACTTATGCATGCTGTATTACACAGATTTAATGCAAAGCCAAGGTTGGATTATACACAAGCTGAGAATCCTATCCATGTACAGCGGTTTCAAGCTTACTGGCTATCATCAGCATGGGGTGGGATCTCAGCTTGTGTTGTGGACTTTAGGTAGTTCACCACAACAATCATTTATAATATGGTGGGCAAAAGAGCGATAGAAGCCATCACCGTACAGTAAATAAATATATATATATATATATATATATATATATATATATATATATATATATATATATATATATATACACACACACACACATATGTATATATATATATATATATATATATATATATATATATATATATTCCATTTACTAGATCTAACCAAGAGAGCCATATGTTGATGCTTACATGGCTTAGACTCATGTAAAGCTGTATGGCTCTGTATGGGTCTGCCCTCTGCAGCATATGCAGACACAGACTCTCTAGAGCTGGATGTGCAGTGTAGCGTCCTAGCCTATCAGGGCCCATGTCTGCATGCTGCAGAGAGCTGGTCACTGATTGGCTAGTATGAGACACAGCACAGTCAGTCCTACAGAGTCTGTGTCTCTATTTGTTGGCGCTTATCGGCACTTATAGATAAAAATAAAGCCCATGTCAGTAAATAGATACCCGGGATATTATATACCCAGCAACACCCAGGGACCCGCCGTGTCCCTTTACATATTAGTTTGGATTACACAGATGTAAAAGTTGTTTATACTGTTCTGTACAGTGAAAGAGTTAATGTATAACACAACTAACCGAGCGCTGCATTTATTTGCTTCATCTTCCTGCTCCGCGCTATATAATTTTGCTCTGTCTTGAGTCACATTGATTGATAAGAGCGCCGAGCGCTGCCGCTGAGCGTGTCCGGGACTGACAGCGCCCACATGCGAATGGCTTTGTTATTGTTTCATGTGACAATAAGAAATGTTTCATTCCGTGAAGAAAGTTTAGTTTTTTTTCTAATCTCTTATATTAATACAGGAAAAGAGACGCCCTACTAATCCTCAAATCCAGGTCTGTGTGCAGCCCTCCAGGACCGGACTTGGACACCTCCACCCTAGACTAATTACTTTTGCTCAGATTGGTGCCAGAAAATGCTTTATCAATGAAAACTAAGTGCTGACTGACAGCTACAAATTGTAAGTTTACTGTAAAAAAATGCATTTCTTTAATAAACATTATAATATCCATTTTATAACAAGCACGTCATTACCTATAGTTTTAAATTATACCATATATGGAACCTTAGTCTTAAAATAGCCCATCCTCTTATATCTATAAGGGGAAGCAGTAGGGGATACAGATTTAACACCCCATAGGAAGTTTCCGGGTTTGAGCTGGTAGATGTCAGGTCAGTCTCACTTATAATAAAGACATTATTTATGGGAATATAATATCCTGAGTATCGATTTGTATTAAGTACTTTATGTTATCAAGAAGTGCCTATAAGATCTGTATTTTCTGCCTAAAATCACACAAATAGTCCCTGTTTGGGTCTGGCCTCTGAAGCTTATGCAGATCAAGAAAACACAGACCGTGAAGTGCAGTGTTCTAAATTAGCCTGTCAGTGACCTCTCTCAAATAGCATGTCCTAGAATTTTGGTAGTGATTGGTTACTATGATACAATGCACACCTTGTACTTAGAAGTACACTGTCTTCATTAGCTGCAGAGGGGACAACCAATTAAAAACTATTTGTTTGATTTTAAGCAGTAAATGCAGATCTTATAAGCACTTCTTAATCCAATAAATAGATGCCCAGGTATATTATATACCTAGTAACACCGGGGCCCTTCCATGTCCCGTTTACTTCAGTTCAGCAGCAGTTAATACACAATCTGTGAAGATAAAGTGTAATAATCGCAGGCACAAAGCGCTGACACAAAGTATCACACTGCTTCTGCTTGAGATACATTGTGTTTTACACCAAGTCACAAGAGCTCCTACTGCCGCCGCATGACTTCCCAGGTGCCACTGAAAGTAGCCAATGTTTCCTAGTAGACATTTATACATTTGATAGCTGGTCACAGACGTCTCATAGTTATAGTCTACTCCTTTGAGGAACTAGTTTAGAACATAACTAAGTGAATAGTTTAGTAACTAATACAGGAGGGGCTGTAGTGAGGGAGGGTTGTTTGTTATCCTGGTCTGTTAAAGGGATATGGACGGTTTCTTTTGTTGCTTGTTGTTTAGTTGTTCAATCATGTCCGACTCTCCTTGACTCTCTGGATCTCATCCTGTTCCTGGTTGTGCTCATCCGTGAGGTTTTCAGGGCAAAGTTACTAGAGTGGGTTATGAGATCTTTCTCCAGTGGGTCATGATTTGTCTGACCTCTCTGCTATGACCTGATCATCTTGGGTGACTCAACATGGTACAGCTCACAGCTTCACTGAGGTACACAAGCCCCTTCAGCAAGACAAGGCAGTGATCCAGAAGGGTTTCTGGAGGTTACTAGGTATATAATATCCCTTTATCTTATTAAGAAGTGCTTATAAGCTCTGTATTTACTGCCTAAAATCACACAAATAGTCCCTGTATGGGTCTGCCCAGTGCAGAGTAAGCAGATACAGACTAGGGCTGAATGTGCAATGTAGTGTCCTAGCCTATCAGACATAGTCACTGATTGGTCAGTAGGAGACACTGCAAAGTCATTACGATATAGTCTAAATCTTCATGAGCTGCAGAGGGCAGATTCATATAGGTAAAATGTGTTTTACTTTAGCTAGTAAATAGATACACAGTGATATTATATACATAGTAACACCCAGGAACCGTCCATATCCCTTTAAGTTAGAAGAGCTGTGTCACGTGATACGATAATTATATCGGCTAATTCCTGATTTTGGATACAGAAATGTATTTTACAGTTGCAGAAAGTGTCTGTAGCGGAACCCATCACTGTTTTACCCTGTTTTATGATTATTCTTGGTTAAAATATGATCCTACAATATGTATGCTGGTTGATGCTCTGCAGAATATTAGCCAGACTTTTGCAGACCTAGGCTAATAGATAATCCTATTACAGAGATTCAAGAGATAAGAAAGTTGTAAAGGATCCTTGCATTTTCCAAAGTGTTTTAATTCTCTGATAAGAACAAAGAGGTGTAATTGAATCAGTGTCTGATTGTATCAAAGTTGCCAGGGAGGTGTGACCCCCCTATTGTTCTCTTTGTGTGTATTGTGTGTAGCCAAATATGGGCATGTGTATTGCCTGTGGCCAAAGAGATGTATATATAGTTCTGCAATAACAAAATAAAGTCAGTATTCATTTGACTCCCAAATTGTGTGTCGTCCAATATGGGAGGTCGGGAATGGTGAAACTGTAGTGCCTCGTGGGTATTTTATCGTATACCAGCAGAGATTTTGGACTGCGTGTCCCAGCTCCGTTACATTTGTTGGCAAGTGGCGGGATTGTTCCTACGGTCAGAAGGACAGCTACAGGAGACACCATTCCGTGGAGTACAAATTGAGGGCAACGCTAGTATCCGTACAGCGCCCCTGGCTACAGCAGGATGGAACCGGCTAGTTTTCAGACAGCGTTCCATCATGAGGAGAAGGAGGCGGCCGCGGACTACAGGGATGCAGACAGAAAGGAACTCATGGTTACAGTACCTCGTATTACCCCACAGAATGAGTTTGGAAGAGAACTCCAAAGCAGACTGGCCTTTTTCCCAGATACGCTTCCCATGAAAACCTTGGAATGGTTAATGACAGATGTCCACAAATCCATAATGGAAAAGCAGCGGGCACGGGAGCGGTCCATCTGGGGAGCTGCTAACCCACCTCCCACCATTAAACCCCCCCCAGCACTGCGTCCGGGTGGTGGGAACTACCAAACCCCTCCACGGTACATCAGGTGCCACACGTGTAACCAGCAGGGTCACATGCAGAGAGACTGTCTCAGAAACAGAAACCGCTCCACGTGGAATACTCCAACTAATTCCCCTCCCCAGCGACAGTGTGTACCCCAGGGAGCTGAAGGTGTCGTCCTTCCCCCCCAGCGGCAGTGTGTACCCCAGGGAGCTGAAGGTGTCGTCCTTCCTCCCCAGCGGCAGTGTGTTCCCCAGGGAGCCGAAGGTGTCGTCCTTCCTCCCCAGCGGCAGTGTGAACCCCAGGGGGCAGAAGGTGTCGTCCTTTCCCCCCAGCGGCAGTGTGAACCCCAGGGGGCAGAAGGTGTCGTCCTTCCCCCTCAGCGGCAGTGTGTACCCCAGGGGGCTGAAGGTGTCGTCCTTCCCCCCCAGCGGCAGTGTGTACCCCAGGGAGCTGAAGGTGTCGTCCTTCCTCCCCAGCGGCAGTGTGTTCCCCAGGGAGCCGAAGGTGTCGTCCTTGCTCCCCAGCGGCAGTGTGAACCCCAGGGGGCAGAAGGTGTCGTCCTTTCCCCCCAGCGGCAGTGTGAACCCCAGGGGGCAGAAGGTGTCGTCCTTCCCCCTCAGCGGCAGTGTGAACCCCAGGGGGCAGAAGGTGTCGTCCTTTCCCCCCAGCGGCAGTGTGAACCCCAGGGGGCAGAAGGTGTCGTCCTTCCCCCTCAGCGGCAGTGTGTACCCCAGGGAGCTGAAGGTGTCGTCCTTCCTTCCCAGCGGCAGTGTGTACCCCAGGGAGCTGAAGGTGTCGGCCTTCCCCCCCAGCGTCAGTGTGTACCCCAGGGAGCCGAAGGTGTCGTCCTTCCCCCCCAGCGGCAGTGTGTACCCCAGGGAGCAGAAGGGGCCGTCCTTCCTCCCCAGCGGCAGTGTGAACCCTAGGGGGCAGAAGGTGTCGTCCTTCCCCCTCAGCGGCAGTGTGTACCCCAGGGAGCTGAAGGTGTCGTCCTTCCTTCCCAGCGGCAGTGTGTACCCCAGGGAGCTGAAGGTGTCGGCCTTCCCCCCCAGCGTCAGTGTGTACCCCAGGGAGCAGAAGGGGCCGTCCTTCCTCCCCAGCGGCAGTGTGAACCCCAGGGAGCAGAAGGTGTCGACCTTCCTCCACAGCGGCAGTGTGAAACACAGGGGGCAGAAGGTGTCATCCTTCCTCCACAGCGGCAGTGTGAAACACAGGGGGCAGAAGGTGTCATCCTTCCCCCCCAGCAACAGTTTACCCTAACCAGGGGAGACACCAAACTCCCAGACGGCGCAGATGGGACCGTGGTCTCTGCGCCCACAGCTTGTCCAGATCCCCAACTACCGTCACTGGGACAACCGGAGGAGGGGGTAAGTACAAATTCCCCTCCCCAGCTAACTTCTAATGTGGCCCCAGGGTTAACAGAGGAAATGTTAACCCCCACTGACCCCCACGTTTCCCTGGCTACTGAGCCGAAATATGTCCCAAGTACCCCAGCAGAAGAGCTGACAGCGGGGCAGAGTGCAGTCGGCCTCTGCCCTCCCTTTGTCCCTTGTACAGATCAGGAGGTCCTGCAGGTTATACCAGCAGAAGAGCTGGCATCAGGGCAGAGTGCCGCTGGCCTCTGCCCCTCAAGTCCCCTCAGCGTATTGCCCCATCACCACAGCAAAATATCCAGGTACCTGGTTAGACTTCCCCCCAAAGGAGAGATGTGTGACGAAGTGCCCTTCGCCACTTTGGCTTGGAGAGGACTGTTTGCCAGCCTCCTGCCCTGCGACTATGGCCCTGGTACATATTGCCCTTTGGAACCAGTGTTCGGCCATACCAGAGTGTAAGTCACTCATTCTGGCCCTTTACATACAGGGGGGTCATTCTGTACTTGCCCTGTGTGAACCATGATACCCCAGATAACTGTGCCATGAAGCCCATTCATATAATGAAAGACTATGGGAAAGACTTTAGCTACATGGCAATTGAACTGTGTGAAGAGGATCTGAGCGCTATTCAGTGGTTTTGTGCGCTCAGATCCCAGCTATCTGGGGATATGGGAAATGTGAGTAAATGTGAATTGCAGTAATGCTGATGGGTTGTCAAACTAGAGAATTGACCAACAAATACTTTTGTCCGGACATCCCCAGGCCGATCCGTTGGGATCAGACCGTGTATGCCGGCTTATGGTCACGGGGGAGGTGTGTAACGGAACCCATCACTGTTTTACCCTGTTTTATGATTATTCTTGGTTAAAATATGATCCTACAATATGTATGCTGGTTGATGCTCTGCAGAATATTAGCCAGACTTTTGCAGACCTAGGCTAATAGATAATCCTATTACAGAGATTCAAGAGATAAGAAAGTTGTAAAGGATCCTTGCATTTTCCAAAGTGTTTTAATTCTCTGATAAGAACAAAGAGGTGTAATTGAATCAGTGTCTGATTGTATCAAAGTTGCCAGGGAGGTGTGACCCCCCTATTGTTCTCTTTGTGTGTATTGTGTATAGCCAAATATGGGCATGTGTATTACCTGTGGCCAAAGAGATGTATATATAGTTCTGCAATAACAAAATAAAGTCAGTATTCATTTGACTCCCAAATTGTGTGTCGTCCAATATGGGAGGTCGGGAATGGTGAAACTGTAGTGCCTCGTGGGTATTTTATCGTATACCAGCAGAGATTTTGGACTGCGTGTCCCAGCTCCGTTACAGTGTCCGACAGACTTCCAGAGATACGTCACCTCATACAGACGTTTCGAAGCAGCTCTAATTAAGGGGAGAATCTGAGAGTGCTGCAAAGCTGCATTTTTTTCAATACAGTACATTTATGGCACTTGATTTTCAACAAAAACTAATATTTCTTAACATTTACAGATTACTTGTTTTAACCCCTTTACTGTCCTAATGGGTGGGAACATACTGCAATGCAATGGATTGCAGCCCCTCTGTCAGTGAAGGGGTTAAATACCTTCTACAGCATACTCTGGACATTTATAGAATAATAAAAAGAATCTAAATGAATCCAATGCAGCCACCCTCTGATACGCAGCCAAACGGCGGAATTGCGCACTTCTGCGTGAGGAAGCTCAGTGACTCATTGCTGCTAATCATGGGCGCTAATTGCTGCTTCATTTCCATCTCTGCTGATTGTGACCATGGGGGGACTTTCTGTCCCCCTATAATACCCAGCAGACAGAAGTACCCCCCTTACTACAAAATCTGTACATTCTGCTTTAAGTCTCACGTACACTGGAAGTGCCTCCTGGTACAAACAAGCAGCACGTGCAGCCACTGGCTGAGCTACCACTGGTGCAGGCGGTGCAAAGCACCAGATCCCTTCATTCACAAGCTCAGCCACCGCATGCAGCAAAGGATGAGAAGAAACATAAATATGTCTGTTACTTTAAATAGAAATCCATGGAAGGTCGGTGTGTTTTACACTGATAGGTCATGGAAAAAAATGTTGGGTTTTTAGCACAAAATTACCATAAATATATATTTTTCAACAATATATTTTGTATAAATAAAGAATATTTGTTCATATAAAATAACGTGTTTATTTTACCTTAAAATAAAAATCTATCTATCTAACGCGAAACCACTAGTTTTGTAGCAGTTTATATTTGTCGTTTTGTTGTTCAGTCATGCCTGACCCTCTGTGACCTTACCAGAACACACTAGGTGCATCTTTATGTCCATGGTCATGCTGATCCACTTGGTTTTTATATGACTCACTTATTCCTCATTTAATCCTAGTTAATGTCAGTGTGGAGCTCCTACCTTTGGCAGGTTCTGTAAGGACCAAAAACGACAAGCCCCCTGCAAATGGCAATACATTCTCCTTGCTGCAAACAAAAATATTTGTTCATGTAGTTTCTTTAGACAATATAATCTCAACGATAAAACAGGTAAAAAAAGTATTGTTGCAGTGAATACAGTATATCATTATTTAGAGGGACATCTTCGTGACCTGAGAGTTTGTCCTAACAAGCTCAATGAATCCTGACTGAGTGCTGTAAAAGATAACACTGCAGATTATAAAAACAATTACAACCAGGACAGGAGCTACAAATCAAATTTTTTTTATACACCGTTTTCAATTGATTTTTGGCTTCTCTGCATGATGGTATCCAGGAGCTCAGAGACAGTTTATTAGAATAGAACAGCAAGTTCGGTCCTGGAGAGCCCCACATAGGCCAGGATTTGAGGATATCCTTTGTGTGCACATGTGAGCCGGTCAGGGTGACTGAAGAAGTGAGCAGGGATATCCTCAAATTCTGGCCTGTGTGGGGCTCTCCAGGACCAAGCTGGCCCACCCCTGGAATAGAAAACAGACTAATACAATTCAGTGCGGAGCCAGATATTCTTCCTGACTTTATTCTCCTTATCTGGAATCAGTAAAAAGATATTGCATTTATTATCCAGTGTATATATAAAGTATAAGGACATAGATCAGGGGCCAGATATACAACGTTTTATGCTAATCCATATATTTTTATGTATAATACACTGATTTAGAGACTTCTTATCATCCAGATCTTATGATTCACAATATTAAAGGTTTAATTAGAAATCAAATGCTCAGATCTGCAAATATATTAAATGAGTGTGAAGTCTCACCCTGTGCCACCTCCGTAACACCTTAGTAAGTGGGGCTGGCGCCACTGACAAGCTGTGAATACCAGTTGTGTAACATATTTCTCTGGCATAACATCCCCTGAGCAGCGTGCCGTGCCGCACTCCATCCTAATGCCCTGTATGTATGAGTATCAGATGGCACGTTGGCATCTGCCACCCTGAAGGGCAGCACCAGGGAAGGCCTGCGCATGGCGCTCACCCTGTGGATAGTTCTGCAGATTGCTTCTGCCTGATTATTTTGTCTCCAAGGCTACTTGCAGTGGCATATGGTCACCCACTGAGTCTGCAGGATGTGCGGCTGCCGATGTGGCACCGTGCATGGCAGAATCAACAACCTAGGCCTAGGGGCGCTATGTTTATTACAAGACAAAAAATCCAAAAATAAAATGAATCCTTTACATTTAACTGATTTTGTTTTTCAGCAGATTTTCTCCACTACTTTTACAAGAATGTGTATTCTTGATAAGTAATGAGCTTTCAATTACTTCTGCTGAAAGCACTGGTAGTTTTACATGCCACATTCCTACAGTGCAGATAGAAAGTTCTTGTGCATGTAATGTCTCCTCCTACCTCCAATGCTGATAAATAGAATCCAAAAACAGTAGATTCCAGAACTACTTAACTGCAAATAAAAGGTAAAGAGTTAGAGACTATGGGCCCTATTCTATTAGCTGTTTGCAAATGTCTCACACTCACATATTTGGCTGCGGCTGTTTTTTTAAATAAATGTTTAGATGTTTTCTATTGACTCCAGCTTCCAAATTCCAACCTCAAGGCAGAACTCATAAACCCTAACTTTTTAAGTCTGATTTCAGGGGGGTGATCATACGATCTGACAATATTTACGCAAACCCGTAATTGACTTCTTAGACACAGCCAATAGTAAATGAGACTGTCATCGTGATGTCAGTAAAATATGGAAGTTACACGTAATCTGCAATCGGAGGCTAAGAATTTATTAGTGCCAATAAGTAATATTTGCCAATCGGGCTCACAATATAGCACTCTATAAAATCCATTAGAGCGTCTGTTCAAGTCCATGTGGGTTTCATGATATCGATTAACCCCTTGAGTCCCAGGATTGATATTTTACAGTACAGTATTATGTGTTTAATTGCTGTTACAGCTCCAATAAGTGTCTGTAAAAGCCCTCACGGGTCCTATTTAGTACTCGTAATATTTTTGACAGAAACATCATACTTTTTTCAGTTGCGGGTCCGACTTTTTTTGTGATCTAGCACTACGGGTCTAATAGAATATTGTTTTTGTGCAAAATTTGAGCTGTGCTAAAACTAATGGAGTTCTAAGGCCGCTATTACGGGTATGGCTGCCCGTAGGGATTGTGGATGGGGAACCTGTAATCGGATTGCGAGTAGCTCATTGAATATGTGGTAATATTAAGAGCTATTTTAAGTTTGTATACACTTATGAATTAGGCTATAGAAAAGGGCCCTATGTGTTAAATACAGGACTGCGCTGGCCCTTTAATGACCACTGCTGGGCATTTTCCTTAATGCTTTACTGTTATTTGTTAAAAATGCCAAACTTGTAAAGTGGAAAAGGTGCAGCAGTGCCAGACTGGGAGGCAGGTGTAACAGTTTAATTGATATATTATTGGTCAATGTAATTAAGCATGTTGTGAAACGTTATAGATACATTAATAATAATATCAATAAATGACAGGAATTTGAACTGAATAAGAGGAATTTGAACTGAAAATAGAACATTGTGTCATCTTCCTTATGGGTAATTGATACATTGTTACAGCGTTTGAGTCACTGCACTTTTTCACCAACCTCCCACACCCTGAGCTGTCTCAGATCAGCAGGTAGGTGGGTATGCGCTCTATGTAATGTCTTATTCCTCTGTATCTTGTACTTTCCCAGCAGGACTGGTTAGTGTCACCGGATAAATGACTACGTTGTATCATGTAACTGACAGCATTAATATGTTTCTTACATGTCTGAGACTGTAACCAGAAATCATCCGGATTCCCCGACAAAATGAAATGTATTTAAAGATACGCAGAAGTCCCTGATTTTTGGTTATCTGGGTAACAAACATTACAATAAAAAAACATTTTTGTAGTGAGGTGCATTTGAGAAAATATAAAGTGATGCCGCTGGGGTACCAACATAATATAATTTATGACAATCACATATAATAGTTGTTAAACTGTGAGATGTCGTCACGCTTTGTGAGGTGCATACGAGCTGCGCTCATCGCTGCGAGCCTCGCGAAGAGAGGCAAGCCGTTAACACGTAGCACTTAGCCAATAAGCTGCTCATTGTTGTGAGCCTCACGAAGCGAGGCGAGCCGTTAACACATAGCACTTAGGCGATAAGCGCCGAAGGCGCTCATCGCCTGCAAACCTTGCATAGCGAGGAGAGCCGTTAAGGCACTAACAACACACTACAAATATCACCACAAACATGATGAGGCAATGACACACGCGGGACTTAGCCACAAAACCCTTCCTAAATGCGGGATCGCCTTGGCCTGCAAATTACGAGATTAACGGACGAACTCCGAATACGAAAAAACAATAAAAACATCCAAAAAATTATAAAAACATCACAGCACGGGGCAACAGCCAGGACGTCCGGGAGTGAGGTGGAACGCTAATTTAGCCCGATTTAGACGATTTTCACGACTCGAAAATCGCCTAAGCGAGGGAAAAAATGGCCGCCGAAAGAAATGAAAATGAGGCTACACGATCACAGACCGCGCAAAACACTGCCAAACGCGAACCACTTTACGAACACTACGAACTAGAACATACACTATTACAAAAGCCGGAAAATGCTGACGAGACGCGTCCCACATTAATAACATTACGACTATACAATGCCGCTTTACACAATAACCTAACGGCTTTTCCTCGCGCACGCAGCGTATTTAGATGCGCACTTGGAACATTCATTACACTTTATAAACTCCAACACTCACAATGTATATTCTATGCAGACGCAAAATACAAAACAGATTGTTAGCTCTTCAGCCTATTGCTCGCTGCATATATCAATTAGAAATACTTAAAGTATATTAATTTATTCAAAAAATAATTCATTATTACTTAACTACATATACATAAAAATATATATCTCTCTTTATCATGACTCATGAAGGTGCTCAGAGGACCAAAAGTATACGACAGGAGAGGCTCGCAATGAGCGCCGAAGGTCCTCACAGTACAAAACAGTTTACATTGTGTATCAAACAGCTTTCCCATGGCTTAAAATGTTATTGCCCTGTCATTTTTGACGGGCAAGTCGCTAATAAGTAATAATAAGTACTTTAGCAATTGAATGTGAATAAAAATTGAATTTTCTTACAGTAAATTTACATCAGAATTTGCAGGGTTTATGATTCAACCACAAAGTTTGTCCCATTATCTTTTTCTACAGAGTAATCATAATGTATTATTGTATAGGGGGTCTGCATGCATTGTCTTTATTGTCTGAGACCAAGCTGAGCCCCAGTAGTATTTGGGCTAAGAGAACGCACATGCTCAGATTTACCCCACAAAATGCTTTATCAGTTGACAAAAGTCACACAATGGAAAAGGATAACAGCACAAGCTTTGTGGCTGGACACAAAAGGCTGATTGACAGGTAAATATTAGGAATGAATATCTCTCATTTATTGATTTATTTTTGGAGATACGGCTTTAAAACTGGACACAGCATCTAGGTGAGGTCTGACTGGGGGTCTGTAGCACCGGTGGGCAACTCAGTCCTATGAGGTCCACCAACAGTCCAGGATTTCTGTCTCTCTCTGCACAAACCCAGGTGGAATAATCAAAATGAATCCAAGTAACTGATGTACTGAAGTAGAGAGAAGTGGAATACAGAGAGAGACTGAAATCCTGGACTGTTGGTGACCCTCATAGGACAGGTTTACCCATCCCTAATATATAGAATTACATTAATACCAACATTGTTTTCTGCTGCTAATTCCTCCACCACACATCTAAGCTTCCTACAGGATTTGTTGCATTGTTTGCTATTTTTGAATCATGCAGAATAATAACTCCAATGTATGTTTTCCTTTTATTAAAATTCTCCAAGGAATTTATTAAAATGCAGTAAATATTACAAAGTATGCAGAGGTGCACACAGAACTATTAATTATTCCTAATTGCTGGGAGAGAGTCCATTTATAACAAACCAGGACCACATATATACCTGTGCACACACTGCATATACACTAGAGTAGAAAAATACAAATTATTGTCAATAATAGTATGGATTCACTCCCCACAGACCCACCACAGCCCCCCAACTAAAAATCAATACATGTCAATAATCAGACATGGGGCTATGGTGGGGCTCCTCTGCAAACTGGCCATATGATGTGGAATGGAGCACAAGTAAAGTGAATGGAGATTGAAAGAAATGTATGTTGAGTGTACTTGCCTTACTTTGCTCCTTATATCGCTCGGTATAGAAGCTGCCATTCTCCCGCTCACATTCTCCCTCACTATTATATTCCTCCTTCTTGTGTTGCAACAGAAAATGCACAGGTCATGACATGGTGTGGGTGGAGTCAAACATAAAGCATAAAATTATTGGGGAAACCTCTTTACAATCTACAGTATGATTCATCCCCCTAGCAGGAAAAGAGCACTTTATTATACAAATAATACGTACACATTCTCCATCATGGTATATTCCTTTACCTTGTGTTGCAACAGAATATACACAGATTATGTCACTGGAGTGGGTGGAGTCATCCAATTACAAAATGACAGGAGGAGCCTCTTTAAGTGGTAAAGTCATATGTGTCATGACGTATGATTAATGTGATGTCAGAGGTAGGGGAGTTATACACTGATTACACACTTTGAGTGATAAATACATGTGATGGGATACACTTTATCCAAGGAATATAATATTCAGCCTCAGACTGCAAATTAGGTTATGATCTATACTTATGAACATATGGAGATGGATGTGTAGGATTGGACCTGCTGCGGTGTGGGCTTATTGTATAACTGATGGATCCATTGGGGGATGTTCTATGGATTATGAGGACTATTAGGATGTTTTACGATGTATTTTGCTACTTGATTATTGATATATATATATCTATATATTGATTTTTAGTTGAGGTCATGGTGTGTCTGTGGGGAATGAAGCCCACAGTATTATTGATTATATATTGTATTGTTTCTACTCTAACAATTGTATTCATTATGCAGTGTGTGCATACATACGTTGGTCCTGGTTTATTATACATGGACTCTCTTCTAGCATTAAGGAAGATTTAATAAATCCAATATCCATTTCATCTTCTGTTGCCATCATCAACTTGCCAATAAAGGACCATTTAATTCAGTACAATTTGGACCACACCACTGTAAAGATCTCCTAAATTTATGTTGAAATACTTTTTAAATTTTTGAAATACAGGCATTTTTCATAGTGAAATCAAATAAAGTAATATCTGTGTTTATATGTGTAACATACTGTCTACAGCCTGCTCTATGTCTGCAACCAATCAGGTTAAAGGGATGGTAAGGTTTTTATCAGACAGTTTATATTTCCAATTTGAAGTTAGCAGACCTTCTAATGAGTTTATTTTTTCTTACTGGCAGAAAATTCAGGTTTCTACACTCTTGTCTCTCTGAAATTTGAACTATAAAGACCAGCTCAGGGGGAGGGGGCTGGGTTATTGCTTGGTGCAGTGATCCCACACAAAAAAAATACCCTTACCACATCTCTATGTGCACACATGGAATACTGGTACCCACCTAAAACAGGAAAGCTATGGCTTAACCGGTTAGTGCAGTGTAACCTGAATCCTGGGGAATACTGGTCTATCAATCATAGCCTTCCCCCATAGAGCCTCATGTAACTCACAATGGACTCAGCCCTCTGCCAGTTACTCATCGAACAGCCAGTGGGCAGAATAGACTGTATGTAAACAGCGATTGAGAATGGAAGATTGTAGCTGTTATTAGAATAATTAAAAAAAATAGATCAATCACAATCACTCCATGAAGAGCAATTACAGTGAATCCAGTGGCCCTTTAAGTATATTTTCTACTTTTGGGTTTTTGTATATAAGTTTGCATTTATCAAGACAAGAAACGGATCCTTCTGTGGCCCGATGAGGCATATGGCTTAGTCAGAAGCACAAACAGTAACGTAAATCAGATTCCATCTTTATTAGACTCAAGATGTTCCTTAGATAAGGATGGATTTCACCAAAAGTTCCTGCCATCTGCTTTGCACGTCGATGGTAAATCGAGTCTCGCCATCACAGTGCCCATCCATTCCTCTGCATGGAAGTGCGCAGTGACAGCCTGGCAGGGATAAGGATGAATTTGCTTTTATATTTGATTTGTGCGTTGACACCCGGACACTGGCACATGGCATTTCCTGCCATCCAATGTTACTTATAGCATTTTCCAGCACATTGTCTAGATAAAGACCTAATTATGTGCGGTAATGCCCGGAGGGAGAGGAATCAGTTGCCGTATCCTCACAGCAGGCGGTCGGCTTGTGATGTAATTTTCTCAATTGATCCGGTTTCCTTATTTAGACGCACATCTGGTAACTGCAGGACTTTATTACTATCTCACTAATAAACCACCGCGCTTCTTATCAAGCTGTGAAGGAACATGATCCAGGTGCCAGAGAGCCCTGAAGAGGGTTATTAGTTTTCATTGGGTTTTGGAGAGACGCAGAGAGTCACTTGTAGCAACGGACGGGGCAATAAAACGTCTCAGACACCTTCTGGAGACTCCCATATCCATACTGACTCCTCGGCTACTTTATTGGATGGCCTTTTCAGTTTGGCAACTATTGGATTAGTAATTCACTTAAACCAAAAAATTATAGAAACCCGGACAAGATACCGTAAACTGCCAAGAAATGGCTGAACCAAAGTGGGGTACATGTGCACCGTCCAATCACGTATAATAGTGGTCAAACTACGAATATATTATAATACGCACAATTCGAGGAGAGAGGGGGACAAGTGGGGGTAATAGCGCACCTTTTGCTGCACCCTTTAGTGGACATAAGAATATGTTGATCTAGAGTTATGTATAGGATTTACGGGCTTACTGTATAAGTGTAACCAAAAGGTAACGTCTCCAAATGGGCAAAACAACGTATCGAGAGTGGCCGCATGTGATAATATGTATCTTTTATTTAAAGCATAAAAAGACAATGCAACAGATACAAATGGCATATCCTATGGAGTATAAATAAGGAGATTAGGGCATAAGGGATAATCTACCATCCAAGTCACTGAGGGGTAGGATAGAGCCATTGGTAACCATTAATAGTCAGACCTACATATAGATATGATTCGGTAATTATGGGAACAATTGGATTAGAAAATCAGTGAAACTTTCCAAACATCCCTCACGTGTTGTGGACACACCGACCATGCCGTGTAATAAATATGGAAACATGTGAACTTACCTGTAAGTCTGACACGCAGGTGGAGTGTCTGGGCAGGTTCCCAGTAGAGTCTCTGTGTGGATCTAAGATCTCCTGGAGTCTCTGTATACACCTATATGGCAGAACAGATGTACACTCCGGTCCTCCCACTATGTTACAAGTTACGGGCTTGTGCATGCAAGGACAGAAAGTTACGGGTTTGACACAATCCACAATGAGTAATGAGACCTGTAAAATACAGAGGGGGAGAGAGGCTTGCAAAAGAGCGCCGAAGGCTCTCATTGCGAGGCCAGCGAAGAACGCCAAAGGGGCTCATTGCGAGGCCCACACTTTAGAGGGGGTAAGGAGCGAATCAAAGGCTCGAAAGCACTCATTACAAGGCCCACAATGAGCACTGAAGGCAGCAAGAGAGGCTCCGAATGGTTTCCAAGTTACGGGCTTGATAAGGGGAAAGAGACACAGGGGAGGGAGATACGGGGAAAGTAAAGTAGAGGGGGTAGGAGAGCCTCGCATTGTGTGGCAAACAGCATTGCCAGGCTTCAAATTTTATTGCCGTAATTTTTGACGAGCAAGTCGCTAGTTTCATACAAACATTGGGTTTTGCTGAATAGATATAATTTGCATTCACATACAGATTGTACTTTTATAGACTCTTTGGTCATTTATAATAGGGACTAAAAGCTAGCATTGGGGATCCTTAGCCTTCCAGAAAGGAGGATCCCTTTGTAGGACAGAAACACTCTCAGTCTTTCTCTATACAGACATATACTGTGTGGTCTCTTATTATAGACATATGTAGCGGCACAGACACCTGATCATCTGTGCACATATATTATACAATAGACAAACAAGAGACCTCTCTCTGTACACAGATACATTGTGGCCTCTCTGTGTACACAGATACACTGTGGCCTCTCTCTATACACAGATACATTGTGGCCTCTCTCTATACACAGATACATTGTGGCCTCTCTGTGTACACAGATACATTGTGGCCTCTCTCTGTACACAGATACACTGTGGCCTCTCTCTGTACACAGATACATTGTGGCCTCTCTCTGTACACAGATACATTGTGGCCTCTCTCTATACACAGATACATTGTGGCCTCTCTCTGTACACAGATACATTGTGGCCTCTCTCTGTACACAGATACACTGTGGCCTCTCTCTGTACACAGATACACTGTGGCCTCTCTCTGTACACAGATACATTGTGGCCTCTCTCTATACACAGATACATTGTGGCCTCTCTCTGTACACAGATACATTGTATCCTTTCTCTGTACACATATACATTGTGGCCTATCTCTGTACACAGATACACTGTGGCCTCTCTCTGTACACAGATACATTGTGGCCTCTCTCTATACACAGATACATTGTGGCCTCTCTCTATACACAGATACATTGTGGCCTCTCTCTATACACAGATACACTGTGCCCTCTCTCTGTACACAGATACATTGTGGCCTCTCTCTGTACACAGATACATTGTGGCCTCTCTCTGTACACAGATACATTGTGGCCTCTCTCTATACACAGATACATTGTGGCCTCTCTGTGTACACAGATACATTGTGGCCTCTCTCTGTACACAGATACACTGTGGCCTCTCTCTGTACACAGATACATTGTGGCCTCTTTCTGTACACAGATACATTGTGGCCTCTCTCTATACACAGATACATTGTGGCCTCTCTCTGTACACAGATACATTGTGGCCTCTCTCTGTACACAGATACACTGTGGCCTCTCTCTGTACACAGATACACTGTGGCCTCTCTCTGTACACAGATACACTGTGGCCTCTCTCTGTACACAGATACATTGTGGCCTCTCTCTGTACACAGATACATTGTGGCCTCTCTCTGTACACAGATACACTGTGGCCTCTCTCTGTACACAGATACATTGTGGCCTCTCTCTGTACACAGATACATTGTGGCCTCTCTGTGTACACAGATACATTGTGGCCTCTCTCTGTACACAGATACATTGTGGCCTCTCTCTGTACACAGATACATTGTGGCCTCTCTGTGTACACAGATACATTGTGGCCTCTCTCTATACACAGATACATTGTGGCCTCGCTCTGTACACAGATAAATGGTGGCCTCTCTCTGTACACAGATACATTGTGGCCTCTCTCTGTACACAGATACATTGTGGCCTCTCTCTGAACACAGATACATTGTGGCCTCTCTGTGTACACAGATACATTGTGGCCTCTCTCTGTACACAGATACATTGTGGCCTCTCTCTGTACACAGATACATTGTGGCCTCTCTGTGTACACAGATACATTGTGGCCTCTCTCTGTACACAGATACATTGTGGCCTCTCTCTGTACACAGATACATTGTGGCCTCTCTGTGTACACAGATACATTGTGGCCTCTCTATATACACAGATACACTGTGGCCTCTCACTGTACACAGATACATTGTGGCCTCTCTCTGAACACAGATACATTGTGGCCTCTCTCTGTACACAGATACATTGTGGCCTCTCTCTGTACACAGATACACTGTGGCCTCTCTCTGTACACAGATACATTGTGACCTTTCTCTGTACACAGATACATTGTGGCCTCTCTATATACACAGATACACTGTGGCCTCTCACTGTACACAGATACATTGTGGCCTCTCTCTGAACACAGATACATTGTGGCCTCTCACTGCACACAGATACATTGTGGCCACTCTCTGTACACAGATACATTGTGGCCTCTCACTGCACACAGATACATTGTGGCCTCTCTCTGTACACAGATACACTGTGGCCTCTCTCTGTGCACAGATACATTGTGACCTTTCTCTGTACACATATACATTGTGGCCTCTCTATATACACAGATACACTGTGGCCTCTCACTGTACACAGATACATTGTGGCCTCTCTCTGTACACAGATACATTGTTGCCTCTCACTGCACACAGATACATTGTGGCCACTCTCTGTACACAGATACATTGTGGCCTCTCACTGCACACAGATACATTGTGGCCTCTCTCTGTACACAGATACATTGTGGCCTCTCTCTATACACAGATACATTGTGGCCTCTCTCTGTACACAGATACATTGTGGCCTTTCTCTGTACACAGATACATTGTGGCCTCTCACTGTCCACAGATACATTGTGGCTTCTCTCTGTACACAGATACAAATGGTGGCCTCTCTCTGTACACAGATAAAAATTGTGCCCTCTCTCTGTACATAGATACATTGTGGCCTCTCTCTGTACACAGATACACTGTGGCCTCTCACTGTACACAGATACATTGTGGCCTCTCTCTGAACACAGATACATTGTGGCCTCTCTCTGTACACAGATACATTGTGACCTTTCTCTGTACACAGATACATTGTGGCCTCTCACTGTACACAGATACATTGTGGCCTCTCTCTGTACACAGATACATTGTGACCTTTCTCTGTACACAGATACATTGTGGCCTCTCTCTGAACACAGATACATTGTGGCCTCTCTCTGTACACAGATATATCGTGGCCTCTCTCTGTACACAGATACATTGTGGCCTCTCTCTGTACACAGATACATTGTGGCCTCTCTCTGTACAGAGATACATTGTGGCCTCTCTCTGTACACAGATACATTGTGGCCTCTCTCTGCACACAGATACATTGTGGCCTCGCTCTGTACACAGATAAATTGTGGCCTCTCTGTGTACACAGATACATTGTGGCCTCTCTCTGAACACAGATACATTGTGGCCTCTCTCTGTACACAGATACATTGTGGCCTCTCTCTGTACACAGATACATTGTGGCCTCTCTCTGTACACAGATACATTGTGGCCTCTCTGTGTACACAGATACATTGTGGCCTCTCTGTGTACACAGATACATTGTGGCCTCTCTATATACACAGATACACTGTGGCCTCTCTCTGTACACAGATATATCGTGGCCTCTCTCTGTACACAGATACACTGTGGCCTCTCTCTGTACACAGATACATTGTGGCCTCTCTCTGTACACAGATACATTGTGGCCTCTCTCTGCACACAGATACATTGTGGCCTCGCTCTGTACACAGATACATTGTGGCCTCTCCCTGTACACAGATACATTGTGGCCTCTCTCTGTACACAGATACATTGTGGCCTCTCTCTGTACACAGATACATTGTGGCCTCTCTCTGTACACAGATACATTGTGGCCTCTCTCTGTACACAGATACATTGTGGCCTCTCCCTGTACACAGATACATTGTGGCCTCTCTGTGTACACAGATACATTGTGGCCTCTCTGTGTACACAGATACATTGTGGCCTCTCTCTGTACACAGATACATTGTGGCCTCTCTCTGTACACAGATACATTGTGGCCTCTCTGTGTACACAGATACATTGTGGCCTCTCTATATACACAGATACACTGTGGCCTCTCACTGTACACAGATACATTGTGGCCTCTCTCTGAACACAGATACATTGTGGCCTCTCTCTGTACACAGATACATTGTGGCCTCTCTCTGTACACAGATACACTGTGGCCTCTCTCTGTACACAGATACATTGTGACCTTTCTCTGTACACAGATACATTGTGGCCTCTCTATATACACAGATACACTGTGGCCTCTCACTGTACACAGATACATTGTGGCCTCTCTCTGAACACAGATACATTGTTGCCTCTCTCTGTACACAGATACATTGTGGCCTCTCTCTGTACACAGATACATTGTGGCCTCTCTCTATACACAGATACATTGTGGCCTCTCTCTGTACACAGATACATTGTGGCCTCTCTCTGTACACAGATACATTGTGACCTCTCTCTGTACACAGATACATGGTGGCCTCTCTCTGTACACAGATACATTGTGGCCTCTCCCTGTACACAGATACATTGTGGCCTCTCTCTGTACACAGATACATTGTGGCCACTCTCTGTACACAGATACATTGTGGCCTCTCTCTATACACAGATACATTGTGGCCTCTCTCTGTACACAGATACATTGTGGCCTCTCACTGCACACAGATACATTGTGGCCACTCTCTGTACACAGATACATTGTGGCCTCTCACTGCACACAGATACATTGTGGCCACTCTCTGTACACAGATACATTGTGGCCTCTCTCTGTACACAGATACATTGTGGCCTCTCTCTGTACACAGATACATTGTGGCCTCTCTCTGTACACAGATACACTGTGGCCTCTCTCTGTACACAGATACACTGTGGCCTCTCTGTGTACACAGATACACTGTGGCCTCTCTCTGTACACAGATACATTGTGGCCTCTCTCTGTACACAGATACACTGTGGCCTCTCTCTGTACACAGATACACTGTGGCCTCTCTGTACACAGATACATTGTGGCCACTCTCTGTACACAGATACATTGTGGCCTCTCACTGCACACAGATACATTGTGGCCTCTCTCTGTACACAGATACATTGTGGCCTCTCTCTATACACAGATACATTGTGGCCTCTCTCTGTACACAGATACACTGTGGCCTCTCTCTGTACACAGATACACTGTGGCCTCTCTGTACACAGATACACTGTGGCCTCTCTCTGTACACAGATACATTGTGGCCTCTCTCTGTACACAGATACATTGTGGCCTCTCTCTGTACACAGATACATTGTGGCCTCTCTCTGTACACAGATACATTGTGACCTTTCTCTGTACACAGATACATTGTGGCCTCTCTCTGTACACAGATACATTGTGGCCTCTCACTGCACACAGATACATTGTGGCCACTCTCTGTACACAGATACATTGTGGCCTCTCACTGCACACAGATACATTGTGGCCTCTCTCTGTACACAGATACATTGTGGCCTCTCTCTGTACACAGATACATTGTGGCCTCTCTCTGTACACAGATACATTGTGGCCTCTCTCTGTACACAGATACATTGTGGCCTCTCTCTGTACACAGATACACTGTGGCCTCTCTCTGTACACAGATACACTGTGGCCTCTCTGTACACAGATACATTGTGGCCTCTCACTGCACACAGATACATTGTGGCCTCTCACTGCACACAGATACATTGTGGCCTCTCTCTGTACACAGATACATTGTGGCCTCTCTCTGTACACAGATACACTGTGGCCTCTCTCTGTACACAGATACATTGTGGCCTCTCTCTGTACACAGATACATTGTGGCCTCTCTCTGTACACAGATACATTGTGGCCTCTCTCTGTACACAGATACATTGTGACCTTTCTCTGTACACAGATACACTGTGGCCTCTCTCTGTACATAGATACATTGTGGCCTCTCTCTGTACACAGATACATTGTGACCTTTCTCTGTACACAGATACATTGTGGCCTCTCACTGTACACAGATACACTGTGGCCTCTCTCTGTACACAGATACAAATGGTGGCCTCTCTCTGTACACAGATACAAATTGTGCCCTCTCTCTGTACATAGATACATTGTGGCCTCTCTCTGTACACAGATGCATTGTGGCCTCTCTCTGTACACAGATACACTGTGGCCTCTCACTGTACACAGATACATTGTGGCCTCTCTCTGAACACAGATACATTGTGGCCTCTCTCTGTACACAGATACATTGTGGCCTCTCTCTGTACACAGATACATTGTGACCTTTCTCTGTACACAGATACATTGTGGCCTCTCACTGTACACAGATACATTGTGGCCTCTCTCTGTACACAGATACATTGTGACCTTTCTCTGTACACAGATACATTGTGGCCTCTCTCTGAACACAGATACATTGTGGCCTCTCTCTGTACACAGATATATCGTGGCCTCTCTCTGTACACAGATACATTGTGGCCTCTCTCTGTACACAGATACATTGTGGCCTCTCTCTGTACAGAGATACATTGTGACCTTTCTCTGTACACAGATACATTGTGGCCTCTCTCTTAACACAGATACATTGTGGCCTCTCTCTGAACACAGATACATTGTGGCCTCTCTCTGTACACAGATACATTGTGGCCTCTCACTGTACACAGATACATTGTGGCCTCTCTCTGAACACAGATACATTGTGGCCTCTCTCTGTACACAGATAAAAATGGTGGCCTCTCTCTGTACACAGATAAAAATTGTGCCCTCTCTCTGTACATAGATACACTGTGCCCTCTCTTTGTACACAGATACATTGTGGCCTCTCTCTGTACACAGATACATTGTGGCCTCTCTCTGTACACAGATACATTGTGGCCTCTCTCTGTACACAGATACATTGTGGCCTCTCTCTGTACACAGATACACTGTGGCCTCTCTGTACACAGATACATTGTGGCCTCTCTCTGTACACAGATACATTGTGGCCTCTCTCTGTACACAGATACATTGTGGCCTCTCTGTGTACACAGATACATTGTGGCCTCTCTCTGTACACAGATACATTGTGGCCTCTCTCTGTACACAGATACACTGTGGCCTCTCTCTGTACACAGATACACTGTGGCCTCTCTCTGTACACAGATACACTGTGGCCTCTCTCTGTACACAGATACAGTGTGGCCTCTCTCTGTACACAGATACACTGTGGCCTCTCTCTGTACACAGATACAGTGTGGTCTCTCTCTGTACACAGATACATTGTGGCCTCTCTCTGTACACAGATACATTGTGGCCTCTCTTTGTACACAGATACAGTGTGGTCTCTCTCTGTACACAGATACATTGTGGCCTCTCTCTGTACACAGATACATTGTGGCCTCTCTTTCTACCCAGATACACTGTGGCCTCTCTCTGTACACAGATACATTGTGGCCTCTCTCAGTACACAGATACATTGTGGCCTCTCTCTGTACACAGATACATTGTGGCCTCTCTTTGTACACAGATACAGTGTGGCCTCTCTCTGTACACAGATACACTGTGGCCTCTCTCTGTACACAGATACATTGTGGCCTCTCTCTGTACACAGATACAATGTGGCCTCTCTCTGTACACAGATACATTGTGGCCTCTCTCTGTACACAGATACACTGTGGCCTCTCTCTGTACACAGATACATTGTGGCCTCTCTCTATACACAGATACAATGTGGACTCTCTCTGTACACAGATACACTGTGGCCTCTCTCTGTACACAGATACACTGTGGCCTCTCTCTGTACACAGATACAGTGTGGCCTCTCTCTGTACACAGATACAGTGTGGTCTCTCTCTGTACACAGATACATTGTGGCCTCTCTCTGTACACAGATACAGTGTGGCCTCTCTCTGTACACAGATACACTGTGGCCTCTCTCTGTACACAGATACACTGTGGCCTCTCTCTGTACACAGATACAGTGTGGTCTCTCTCTGTACACAGATACATTGTGGCCTCTCTCTGTACACAGATACATGGTGGCCTCTCTCTGTACACAGATACATTGTGGCCTCTCTCTGTACACAGATACACTGTGGCCTCTCTCTGTACACAGATACATTGTGGCCTCTCTCTGTACACAGATACATTGTGGCCTCTCTGTGTACACAGAAACATTGTGGCCTCTCTGTGTACACAGATACATTGTGGCCTCTCTCTATACACAGATACATTGTGGTCTCTCTGTGTACACAGATACATTGTGGCCTCTCTCTGTACACAGATACATTGTGGCCTCTCTATGTACACAGATACATTGTGGCCTCTCTGTGTACACAGATACATTGTGGCCTCTCACTGTACACAGATATATTGTGGCCTATCTTTGTACACAGATACACTGTGGCCTCTCTCTGTACACAGATACATTGTGGCCTATCTTTGTACACAGATACACTGTGGCCTCTCTCTGTACACAGATACATTGTGGCCTCTCTCTGTACACAGATACACTGTGGCCTCTCTCTGTACACAGATACACTGTGGCCTCTCTCTGTACACAGATACATTGTGGCCTCTCTCTGTACACAGGTATATTGTGGCCTCTCTGTGTACACAGATACATTGTGGCCTCTCTGTGTACACAGATACATTGTGGCCTCTCTCTGTACACAGATACATTGTGGCCTCTCTGTGTACACAGATACATTGTGGCCTCTCTCTGTACACAGATACAGTGTGGCCTCTCTGTCTACACAGATACACTGTGGCCTCTTTGTGTACACAGATACATTGTGGCCTCTCTCTGTACACAGATACACTGTGGCCTCTCTCTGTACACAGATACACTGTGGCCTTTCTCTGTACACAGATACACTGTGGCCTCTCTGTGTACACAGATACATTGTGGCCTCTCTCTGTACACAGATACACTGTGGCCTCTCTCTGTACACAGATACACTGTGGCCTCTCTGTGTACACAGATACACTGTGGCCTCTCTGTGTACACAGATACATTGTGGCCTCTCTCTGTACACAGATACACTGTGGCCTCTCTCTGTACACAGATACACTGTGGCCTCTCTGTGTACACAGATAAATTGTGGCCTCTCTCTGTACACAGATACACTGTGGCCTCTCCCTGTACACAGATACACCGTGGCCTCTCTGTGTACACAGATACATTGTGGCCTCTCTCTGTACACAGATACACTGTGCCCTCTCTCTGTACACAGATACACTGTGGCCTCTCTCTGTACACAGATACATTGTGGCCTCTCTCTGTACACAGATACACTGTGGCCTCTTTCTGTACACAGATACACTGTGGCCTCTCTCTGTACACAGATACATTGTGGCCTCTCTCTGTACACAGATCCACTGTGGCCTCTTTCTGTACACAGATACACTGTGGCCTCTCTGTGTACACAGATACATTGTGGCCTCTCTCTGTACACAGATACACTGTGGCCTCTCTCTGTACACAGATAAACTGTGGCCTCTCTGTGTACACAGATAAATTGTGGCCTCTCTCTGTACACAGATACACTGTGGCCTCTCCCTGTACACAGATACACTGTGGCCTCTCTGTGTACACAGATACATTGTGGCCTCTCTCTGTACACAGATACACTGTGCCCTCTCTCTGTACACAGATACACTGTGGCCTCTCTCTGTACACAGATACACTGTGGCCTCTTTCTGTACACAGATACACTGTGCCCTCTCTCTGTACACAGATACACTGTGGCCTCTCTCTGTACACAGATACATTGTGGCCTCTCTCTGTACACAGATACACTGTGGCCTCTTTCTGTACACAGATACACTGTGGCCTCTCTCTGTACACAGATACACTGTGGCCTCTTTCTGTACACAGATACACTGTGGCCTCTCTGTGTACACAGATACATTGTGGCCTCTCTCTGTACACAGATACACTGTGGCCTCTCTCTGTACACAGATAAACTGTGGCCTCTCTGTGTACACAGATAAATTGTGGCCTCTCTCTGTACACAGATACACTGTGGCCTCTCCCTGTACACAGATACACTGTGGCCTCTCTGTGTACACAGATACATTGTGGCCTCTCTCTGTACACAGATACACTGTGCCCTCTCTCTGTACACAGATACACTGTGGCCTCTCTCTGTACACAGATACACTGTGGCCTCTTTCTGTACACAGATACACTGTGCCCTCTCTCTGTACACAGATACACTGTGGCCTCTCTCTGTACACAGATACATTGTGGCCTCTCTCTGTACACAGATACACTGTGGCCTCTTTCTGTACACAGATACACTGTGGCCTCTCTCTGTACACAGATACACTGTGGCCTCTTTCTGTACACAGATACACTGTGGCCTCTCTGTGTACACAGATACATTGTGGCCTCTCTCTGTACACAGATACATTGTGGCCTCTCTCTGTACACAGATACAGTGTGGCCTCTCTCTGTACACAGGTATATCCCAGTACAAGCACACCACAGGACTTTCTCCATTGTGTAATACAAATTGTAGGACAGGCAGACCTTTGCTCTCTCTCTCTCTTCTCTCTCTCTGCAGAAAATAAATAGTATATTTGGAAGCCCAATTAGAAGCTTAAAAATAAAATGTATTTCCTGCTCAGTTTATCCAGAAATTCAGTACCGGGCTGGGTGGGGATATGCAAATGATGTACACACACACACACATATATATATATATTACAAAAAAAGGATAGAGATGAGGAGAAATCTCCCGGGAAAAAAACAATACTTTTAGTTTCCTATATGTAAGTGCTAATTTATTAATATGTGGTCACTTCACCGTACTCCAAGACATCTTGTTCAGTCTCATGGATCTTTTGATGAGTAGCCACTGAAAGAGTTAACTGCTTCATTGTCCATCAGAGGGTTAAACCAATATCATTTCTTGCTGGGCGCCTTGTTAGTGCTCTCTAGTTATCCTCAGTCTGAAGTAATGAATCATTGATTTTTTTTGTTCATTTCGGGCCTAGACATGATCTGACCGTCAGTCCCACGGCAGCCAGTGGCTACAGCCAAGACACGGCTTGAAATAGCCAAACCAATGCAATAGCAGATCTTTTTTTCATTAGTACACTGAATAATAGATTTGAACTATTTCTACTGATTGCATTGCATTACAGAGTCCTATTTAATCAGATAAGAGCAATATGTAGACTATTGTGCTCTTGTTTAGTTGTTCAGTCGAGTCCGACTCTCTGTGACTCTATGGACCACAGCAGGTGCATCTCTCAGTCACTGCCCCTCTGAGCTCCATCAAGTTCATGTTCATTGCTACAGTGACCTCATCTATCCATCTCCGCCTCTGTCATCCCCTTCTTCGTGTGTCTTTAATCTTTCCCAGCGTCAGAGTCTTCTCCAGGGAATCCTGTCTTCTCATGACATGGCCAAAATAGTTGAGCTTTAGCCTTATGATCATACCTTCCAGTGAACAGTTTGTCTTGATTTCCTGATTGGATCTACTTGCAGTCCAAGTGACTCTAAGCAGTCTTCTCCAACACCACAATCCAAAGGTGTCAATTATTTGATGCTCAGACTTCTTTATGGTCCGGCTCTCACATCCGCATGTCACTACTGGGAATACCAGAGGTCTAACTATGCGGGTCTTTGTTCATAGTTTACTATCTTTACTTTTTTAATGGCTTGTCCAAGCTTGCCATAGCTTTCCTCCCCTACAGCAAAAGTATTTTAATTTCATGGCTACAGTCACCATCTGCAGAGATCTTGGATCTAAGGAAAATAAAATCTGTCACTGCCTCCACTTCTTCTCCATCTATTTGCCAGGAAGTGAGATTGCCGTTGGCCATGATCTTCATCTTTTTAAGCAGCAGACCAGCTTCTGCACACTCTTCTTTTACCCTCATCAATAAGTCATTTAGTGTAGACTATACAGACTATTTAGTCCCTGTGTTTAGTCAAACAAATAGCTCCTGTATGGGTCTGCCCACTGCAGCTCATGAGGGCACAGACCGTGCAGTGTCTCAAAATAACCAATCAGTGACCATCTCTCACAAACATTTTGCACATGCTGCTGAGGCATGGCCCCTGATAGGCTAGGACACTACACAGCACATCTAGCCTTACAGAGTCTTTGTCTGCATATGCTGCAGAGGGCAGGCCCATACAGGGACTATGTATTTGATTTTAGGCAGAGTTTATAAGCACTTCTTCATAAAATAAAGTAAATAAAAAGTAAATAAATACACAGTAATTTTATATACCTAGTACCTGCACATGTACGCTTAATGTCACCAGGAATATAATATTACTGAGCAGCTCTTTGTATATATTCTCTTATATGTATCATACACTGCTTAAAAAAATAAAGGGAACACTAAAATAACACATCCTAGATCTGAATGAATTAAATATTTTTATGAAATACTTTGTTCTTTACATGAATGTGCTGACAACAAAATCACACAAAAAAAAAAAAAAATGGAAATCACATATTTCAACCCATGGAGGTCTGGATTTGGAGTCACCCCCATTATGAAAGTGGAAAACCACACTACAGGCTGATCCAACTTTGATGTAATGTCCTTAAAACAAGTCAACATGAGGCTCAGTAGTGTGTGTGGCCTCCACGTGCCTGTATGACCTCCCTACAACGCCTGGGCATGCTCCTGATGTGGTGGCGGATGGTCTCCTGAGGGATCTCCTCCAAGACCTGGACTAAAGCATCTGCCAACTCCTGGACAGTCTGTGGTGCAACGTGACGTTGGTGGATGGAGCGAGACATGATGTCCCAGATGTGCTCAATTGGATTCAAGTCTGGGGAACGGGCGGGCCAGTCCATAGCATCAATGCCTTTGTCTTGCAGGAACTGCTGATACACTCCAGCCACATGAGGTCTAGCATTGTCTTGCATTAGGAGGAACCCAGGGCCAACCACACTAGCATATGGTCTCACAAGGGGTCTGAGGATCTCGGTACCTATTGGCAGTCAGGCTACCTCTGGCGAGCACATGGAGGGCTGTGTGGCCCCCCAAAGAAATGCCGCCCCACACCATTACTGATCCACTGCCAAACCTGCTGGATGATGATGGACCCAGTCACGTCTGTCACATGTGCTCAGTGTGAACCTGCTTTCATCTGTGAAGAGCACAGGGCGCCAGTGGCAAATTTGCCAATCTTGGTGTTCTCTGGCAAATGTCAAACATACTGCACGGTGTTGGGCTGTAAGCACAACCCCCACCGGTGGATGTCGGGCCCTCATACCACCCTCATGAAGTCTGTTTCTGACCGTTTGAGCAGACACATGCACATTTGTGACCTGCTGGAGGTCATTTTGCAGGGCTCTGGCAGTGCTCTTCCTGTTCCTCCTTGCACAAAGGCGGAGGTAGCGGTCCTGATGCTGGGTTGTTGCCCTCATACGGCCTCCTCCACATCTCCTGATGTACTGGCCTGTCTCCTGGTAGCGCCTCCATGCTCTGGACACTACGCTGACAGACACAGCAAACCTTCTTGCCACAGCTCGCATTGATGTGCTATCCTGGATGAGCTGCACTACCTGAGCCACTTGTGTGGGTTGTAGACTCTGTCTCATGCTACCACTAGAGTGAAAGCACCACCAGCATTAAAAAGTGACCAAAACATTAGCCAGAAAGCATAGGAACTGAGAAGTGGTCTGTGGTCACCACCTGCAGAATCACTCCTTTATTGGGGGTGTCTTGCTAATTGCCCATAATTTCCACCTGTTGTCTATCCCATTTGCACAACCGCATGTGAAATTGATTGTCACTCAGTGTTGCTTCCTAAGTGGACAGTTTGATTTTACAGAAGTGGGATTGACTTGGAGTTACATTGTGTTGTTTAAGTGTTCCCTTTATTTTTTTGAGCAGTGTATATTTAATCTGTGTATATAATATATATAATCTGTGGATATATTATTTATATAAAGTTATCTATCTAATCCGCTGTCACCACCTCCTCTGGTAAAGAATTCCACAGATTAACCACCCTTACTGTGAAGAACCCTTTTCTTTCTTTGAGGTGGAATCTTTTTCCTTCTAACCTCAGGATGTCCTCTTGTCAGTTGAAAACCTCTTGGCACAAAAAACTCCCGTGACAAATCTTTATACTGACCCTGGATGTATTTATATAAGGTAATCATATCTCCTCTTAGGGGGCTTTTTTCTAGAGAAAATAAGTTTAGTTTGGTTAGTCTTTCTTCATAACTTAGCCCCTCCATTCCCCTTATTAGTTTTGTTGCCCTTCTCTGTACCTTTTCCAGCTCTAAAATGTCCTTTTTATGAAGTGATGCCCAGAATTGTACTCCATATTCCAAATGAGGGCGTACTAGAGATTTGTATAGTGGCAGAATTATATTTGCTTCCCTGGCTTCTATACCCTTCTTAATACATGCTAATATTTTATTTGCCTTTGCAGCTGCTGCTTGGCATTGAGCACTGTTACCTAGGTGGTTGTCTACAAGCACTCCCAAATCCCTTTCAATATCTGATACACCTAGATTTGCTCCATTAAGATTATAAATTGCATGGCTATTTTTCCTTCCCAGATGCATAACTTTACATTTATTTGTATTAAATCTCATCTGCCATTTAGATGCACATTCCTCTAATTTAGGTAAATCCCTTTGGAGGGAAAGCACATCATTATCGCTTTGAATTACCTAGCACAACTTTGTGTCATCAGAGAAAATAGAGACAATACTTTCCAGTCCCACCTCATTAATAAATATGTTAAAATGGAGAGGAGCTAATACTGAGCCCTGAGGAACCCCACTTACCACATTAGTCTAATCAGATTATGTTCCATTTACCACAACCCTTTGCTTCTTGTCTTTTAGCCAGCTCTCAATCCATGAGCAGATATTTACTGCAATTCCTGTATCCCTTAGTTTGCACAATAGTCTTCCATGTGGCACTGTATCAAAAGCCTTTGCAAAATCCAAAAAAGATTACATCCACTGAGTTGCCTTGATCCAGGTTCCTACTAACCTCCTCATAGAAACTAATTAGATTTGTTTGACATGACCTATCCCTCATAAACCCATGTTGACTCCTACTTATAATCCTGTTCAAATAGACATATTCTTGTATATTATCCCTTATTAACCCTTCTAAAAACTTCCCCACTACAGAAGTGAGGCTCACTGGTCTATAATTCTCTGGATTTGTTCTTGCTCCCTCTTTAAATATAGGTATCACATCAGCTTTTCTCTAGTCATCTGGTAGAGACCCTGTGTTGAGTGAGTCTTGATAGATTAGATATAATGGTTTGGCTATTACAGAACCCAGTTCCCTTAGTACCCTTGGATGTATTCCATCAGGACCCGGGGCTTTATTAACATTTACTTTTCCCAACCTCTTTTGGATTACTTCCTGCGTTAACCAATTATTTGGTGAAGGTAGTGTAGCCCCATTATGTTGCCGTGTCCCAACCACTGGTACCTCCCTTGTGTATACCGAAGAAAAGAACCTATTTATCTCATCTGCCTTTTCCTGGTCACTAATTATCAGACTGTGTCACATTGTAATATTCCTATAGCTTCCTTCCTGGCCTTCTTCCCAGTAATATATTTATACACTCGTTTAGGGTTAGTCTTACTCTCCTTACATATAACTTGTCATTTTCTATTTTAGCCAGTCTAATCGCCCTTTCCTTGGTGATTTCCTTGTACTCCCGTAAAGCAGTCTCTGTCCCCTCTTGTGTGTATAATTTAAATGCCTGTTTTTTACTCTGTATCTTGATCTTTAAATCATTGTTAAGCCTCATTGGATGGGATTTACTCCTTTTACTTTTATTCCCACACGGTATATGCCGATGTGTATGTATATTTAGTAAGGATTTAAATGTTGTCCATTTATGGTCAGTATTTTTACCCATCATGCCTCTGTCCCAGTCTATACTTTGTATTGCTGCCCTTAGACCGTTAAAATCTGCCCTTTTTAAAATTAAGAGTTTTTGTTGTTCCCTTAAAATTTAGTTTTTTTAATTCAATCTCAAATGAGACTGTGTTGTGATCACTGTTTCCCAAAGGTTGCCCTATTTCAACATTTGATATTATATCAATATTATTTGTGATGAGTAAATCTAAGATGGCGTCATTTCTAGTAGGTTCTTGTATAACCTGGGCCAGATAATGATAATCCCTGAGTGTACTCAAGAACCTGCTCCCCTTAGATGAGCTGCTGGTCTCATTTATCCAGTTTATTTCAGGGTAATTATAATCTCCCATTATTAGAACTTGCCCGTGCTTAGCTGCATTTCCAATCTGTAACAATAATTGTATTTCCTCACTTTCAGATATATTTGGGAGTTTATAGGCTTAACATACAGACAAATCCCTCCTCCTCGTATTACCATTGCCTCTATCTTTCCTAAATAGGTTATAATCATCCACATTAACAGTCCAGTCATGAGATTCATCCCACCACGTTTCAGTAATGCCTATTAAATCCCGTTTTTCATTAATTGCTAATAATTCTAACTCTCCCATTTTTCCTGGCGAGCTTCTGGCATTAGCGAGCATACACCTTATGTTATGAGTCGGAAGTGCCTGCCACTGTACTTGAATTACTTCGTACTACCTCCCTATTGACTATACTACCCCTCCCCCCATCTCCTACCCTATGAGTTGTTAATTCACCCCTTATACCCTCTACACTTTCTACCCCACTACTTATATCCAGTCCCTCCCCCCACCTACTAGTTTAAAAACTCCTATATATAATCTGTGTATACAAAATATATAATCTGTGGATATAATATATATATAATCTGTGTATACAATATATATAATCTGTGTATACAATATATATAATCTGTGGATATAATATATATATAATCTGTGTATACAAAATATATAATCTGTGGATATAATATATATATAATCTGTGTATACAATATATATAATCTGTGTATACAATATATATAATCTGTAGATATAATATATATATAATCTGCTTTCCATCTGTTTCTGTGGTTTTTCGTTACGTTTAGTTGCATAAATGCTTCAAAACATCTGGCCTAGAAATATAGAATAAATCTAGAAACTGAACTCTAAATAGGTCATTAGTGAATAATAAAAGTGAAAAACTGAGCGCAGTGTAGAAGTTTCCAGAGCCGCTAATTGGCTCAGTAATTGGGAGGATGGAGAGTCGGTACCATCGCAGCCTTAGGGTAGTATTAGAGACGCTCCGAGCCCGGCACGCGCTGGAATATAAAACAAGGAATGGATAATGTGGAGGATGAGATCGTTGGCACCGGCCGGATCGTCCCCTCTGTGCGTCCTCGGAGTTATTTCTTGCTCGCTGTCATTTGTAGGACATTTAGCGCGGTCTATCATCTCTAATACTCTTCATCGCTGTGTTTCTTTCATTTAACATCGAGCTCGCTTTAGGGAGACCCTCAGCCATGTTTAGACTTTTGTTTCTCTGGAGATGCCACAAATGCAACAAATCAGATTTAATAGCAACAGACAAACATTAACAGTAACACTCGGAAAATCAGGTCCATACCAGAAAAATACCAGATACAAATGTTAAAGGGCCGGTAAACGTTTAAAAAGTATTTGTTAGGTCAGGAAAATGTGAAAGTGTCCAATGTAGGGACATGGCCGGTCCCTGGGTGTTACTAGGTGTATAATATCCCGGGTATTTATTTACTGACATGTACTTTATTTTATTAAGAAGTGATTATAAGCTCTGTTTTTGCTGCCAAAAATGTAACAAATAGTCCCTGTATGGGTCTGACCACTGCAGCTCATGCAGACACAGATTCTGTAGGGCTGGATGTGCGATGTCTAAAACTAAGCAATTAGTAACATTCTGCAATATGCTACTGTGATGTGGTCTGTGATAGGCTAGGACGCTACACTGCACATCTAGCCCTACAGAGTCTGTGACTGCATATGCTGCAGTGGGTAGACTCATACAGGGACTATTTGACTGATTTTAGGCATTGCTGTACATTCCTTTTGCCAACATTGCTCTTGTTCTGTCAGGCTGGATTGGGATTGTTGGTGATCAGGAGTTTTCAAATCTTGCCACAGATACTGCCATCACAGTTGGGTCTTGGACTGTACTGGGCCTCTCCAAGACATTTAGGTTCTTGGGTGTAAGTGTGTGTTTAGGGTCATTGTCCGGCTGGAGTCCATCCTCCCCGCATTCTGGGGTCTTTTCACACTGAAACAGAATTTATTCTAAAATCACTAGTTTGCTCACAATCTTGGCCACCTTTCCATGGCTTCTCAAGTCAACATGGTGACTGTCAAGAAGAGTGACCGTTCGGGCCGGCCAATGAATGGATCCCACCGGTTAGGGGTGTCTGAGTGTGTCTTGGTGCTAGGGATTCCCTGGAAGGAGGCTGCTTCAGGATCTGGCAAGAAGGCCGTTGGTAAGTGACTCTGTCCAAGCACTGGATAGGAAATGGTTTAATGCATCATGTTCCATCACTATGTCTTAAGCACAGGAAGAAGTGTTAGGTATCCCTAATGTTAGGATAATGCTTTGCTCCCATTCCTCTGAGCTCACCTAGTAATTGTGATGTATCCCACAGACCAACGTTCCTCCCAATCTACAAGGCACGACTGTAATGCTTGTAATATACTTGTTCCAAATACATTTTCTTCACAATGTAGCATTAAAGGGATTTTAGATTTGAATATTTAATTTTGCTTTTGATATATAATTTTAGTACATTTTTAAATAACAAACAATAATTAAGGGACAGTTGGTTGCAGACACGGTGCCCCAACTCTAATTATTTCTATATATACACTTGCAGCCAATCACATTTCTTTACATCTACAGCCAGGTTGATTTAAAGAGCTCTGATTGGTTGGCAGAACACACAAGGAATAGAGGCATATAAAGAGGGGGGGGGGGGGGGGTTGCCTGAAGCCAACATTCTGGATTGCTAACTTGTCATGGTAAAGGTGGTTGTATATCATGTAGATTCACCCAAGATGGGCAGGTCATAGTAGAGAGGTCAGACAAATCCACTGGAGAAGGAACTGGCACAGGCTCCTGTAACTTTGCCAAAAACCCTTATGGAAAAGCACAACCAGAGACATAACAATAGATGTGCCTGGTGTGCTGATGTCCATAGGGTTATGGAGAGTCAGACATGACTGAACAACAACCTGAAGCCAACGTGTGGCTCGCGCGGCTCTCTCTGCAGTGCTCGCTCTGGAACTTGTAATTACCTTACCGCACAGAACATTTCACTATATTCAAATCAAATAACAGTTGCTTGTAAGTAATTTCATAGAAGATCGTGTACAGTGAATAGTGACATCACTACTTGTTATTATAGGAAAATGACATCATCACCATCATCCTCGTCATCCTCATCATCCTCATTATCACCCTCATCATCATCCTCATCATCATCCTCATCATCCTCATCATCCTCATTATCACCCTCATCATCATCCTCATCATCCTCATCATCCTCATTATCACCCTCATCATCATCCTCATCATCCTCATCATCCTCATCATCCTCATCCTCATCATCCTCATCATCCTCATCATCACCCTCATCATCATCCTCATCATCCTCATCATCCTCATCATCCTCATCCTCATCATCATCATCCTCATCATCCTCATCATCCTCATCATCCTCATCCTCATCATCCTCATCAGCATCCTGTTTAGCATGGTGCAAATATCTTTATGGAAATGAGAGGACCGATCACCACTAAACAATATGTGAGAGCAGGACAACGGTCATAAGGTAGTTTGTGGCCATTTTAATGCATCTTCAGGACCCTGGAGAGTGAGGGGCATTTACATTCCTGGAGAGTTGTGTTTGCATTGATTGATGCAGGGAGCCATTCAGGGGAAAGGGATGTGGTGTCAGTTTCATCCTTATCCTATTATCGATCAATGGTTGTGGATGTCTACCGGTTCCTTCCTCCCCCAACGTCTCCCCGATACACACCCCAGCATCCATCTCTCAAGAAGTGATGAAACTAACACAAAATGGTTTCCTATACTCTTCAAAAATTCAGATTTGACCCCAAAATGGTATTTCCATGAATAAACAAGTGTGTTTTGTTGTTGACCTGTAATGTTCCTTTAAGTCATTGGGAGATTGTCCTGCACAATATGTGACCTTAGCAGATAGAGGTCAATATCCTGTAAATACTCCAAGTATAGATGATACCAGACGCCGCAAGACGCTCCTCTCACCTTCCCTCAGACATTGTAAAAGTACGTTTTTATTTATTGAATTCACAGTATGTGATCAGTTTACTAACAATTAAACACTAGTAGATTAGGAAAGCCTTCCCATGATTGTGATATATATATATATACACTGCTCAAAAAAATAAAGGGAACACTTAAACAACACAATGTAACTCCAAGTCAATCACACTTCTGGAAAATCAAACTGTCCACTTAGGAAGCAACACTGAGTGGCAATCAATTTCACATGCGGTTGTGCAAATGGGATAGACAACAGGTGGAAATTATGGGCAATTAGCAAGACACCCCCAATAAAGGCGGGATTCTGCAGGTGGTGACCACAGACCACTTCTCAGTTCCTATGCTTTCTGGCTGATGTTTTGGTCACTTTTTATTGCTGGTGGTGCTTTCACTCTAGTGGTAGCATGAGACAGAGTCTACGACCCACACCAGTGGCTCAGGTAGTGCAGCTCATCCAGGATAGCACATCAATGCGAGCTGTGGCAAGAAGGTTTGCTGTGTCTGTCAGCGTAGTGTCCAGAGCATGGAGGCGCTACCAGGAGACAGGCCAGTACATCAGGAGATGTGGAGGAGGCCATATGAGGGCAACAACCCAGCATCAGGACAGCTACCTCCGCCTTTGTGCAAGGAGGAACAGGAAGAGCACTGCCAGAGCCCTGCAAAATGACCTCCAGCAGGTCACAAATGTGCATGTGTCTGCTCAAACGGTCAGAAACAGACTCCATGAGGGTGGTATGACATCCACCGGTGGGGGTTGTGCTTACAGCCCAACACCGTGCAGTATGTTTGACATTTGCCAGAGAACACCAAGATTGGCAAATTTGCCACTGGCGCCCTGTGCTCTTCACAGATGAAAACAGGTTCACACTGAGCACATGTGACAGACGTGACTGGGTCTGGAGACGCCGTGGAGAACGTTCTGCTGCCTGCAACATCATCCAGCATGACCGGTTTGGCAGTGGATCAGTAATGGTGTGGTGCGGCATTTCTTTGGGGGGCCACACAGCCCTCCATGTGCTCGCCAGAGGTAGCCTGACTGCCAATAGGTACCGAGATGAGATCCTCAGACCCCTTGTGAGACCATATGCTAGTGTGGTTGGCCCTGGGTTCCTCCTAATGCAAGACAATGCTAGACCTCATGTGGCTGGAGTGTATCAGCAGTTCCTGCAAGACCAAGGCATTGATGCTATGGACTGGCCCGCCCGTTCCCCAGACTTGAATCCAATTGAGCACATCTGGGACATCATGTCTCGCTCCATCCACCAACGTCACGTTGCACCACAGACTGTCCAGGAGTTGGCAGATGCTTTAGTCCAGGTCTTGGAGGAGATCCCTCAGGAGACCATCCGCCACCACATCAGGAGCATGCCCAGGCGTTGTAGGGAGGTCATACAGGCACGTGGAGGCCACACACACTACTGAGCCTCATGTTGACTTGTTTTAAGGACATTACATCAAAGTTGGATCAGCCTGTAGTGTGGTTTTCCACTTTCATAATGGGGGTGACTCCAAATCCAGACCTCCATGGGTTGAAATATGTGATTTCCATTTTTTAATTTTTGTGTGATTTTGTTGTCAGCACATTCATGTAAAGAACAAAGTATTTCATAAGAATATTTAATTCATTCAGATCTAGGATGTGTTATTTTAGTGTTCCCTTTATTTTTTTGAGCAGTGTATATATTATGTCCCTCCCAATCTACAGCGGCCATTTAATAACGTATGAGCTGTATCTAGCGCCATCAAAGGCATTTTAGCAAACTTAGGACCTTATATTATTATTATTTTTTAGACTTCTCCTTGCTTTTTTCTTGGGGCCATATCAATTTCAAGCCTGCAACTCAATCACATGTGTGCGGATGAGTTGCGGGCTCCCGTTCGTCTCCAATTCCATTGCCATTCATTTGCTCAAGCCCGCAAGTTAAAGGCCCAAAGCCAAAACCATAAACCATGCACTGGCTCGTAGCAGTTCTGGGTGGGAACATGATCTGTTAAGCAACCTCACATTTTGCATCAGCCAATAGAAAATGAGACTGTCATCATTACGGCAGTAAAACATGGAGGTTACATGTCAATCAATTAGGTTCGGGGGTCCGATATGCGATCAGACTCGCAAACCCTCGAAATAAAGAATTATTAAAGTGAATGCCAATACTGTTCTAGTCCATGTAGGTGGCCTGATATGTATTAACTCATTGATACCAGAGATTTTTTTACCCCAAAATGAAACATAAAAATACATTTAATTTCCTGTCAATTTGCGGGCTTGAGACAGTTGTGCAATTAATTCTAATGTCTATCATCGCTTTCCCCGTTATTTACAGCGCAGTAGTGATTATTTATTTGCATTTACAGTGCTATGAATAGGTGTTTAACCCCCCTTGCGGGTCCTCTCTAGCACTTGTGGGATTTTCTCCTTTATTTGCCGTTTACGGGTGCGAATACATTTGCGGGCTTGGGGAAACTGAGCAATTGAATATCGATTTGCGATCTTAGCCTTGCAAAAGTGAAAGATCAAAGACTTCTAAAGGCTGCAAGTTACGAGTTTAACCATCGCAATAATTTCTAGGCTGTAACTCGTAGCCTGTTTGGAGGCCGCAAAAAAGACGCCAATCGAATTGCAAATTTGTTTGCGACCTCACTTACGGTCTCCCTTATCTCCCGAAACCTCAATTGAATATGGCCCTTGGTATTTACCTGGTTGGCCTCTTTACTGTTTAAATTGGACAAATGTGAATCTCCATATTGCATCCTCTAATGCACCCAACCATCAGTTTCCTATTGATCCACATGGCCAGTGCAGGAATTAGGGAACTTAAGGAGAAGATCAGATATTAAAAGATGGTTAATAGACGTGAATAATAAATAAAATGTAAGTGTTTAAAAACATTCAGTTAATAAAGTACCAGCTACTACTACTTGTTACATGAAGATTAAATGTATCAAGTCTAGATGTTCTATCGTCTTTGCCTCTATCTCAAGATGTTTTGGGAGTTTACCCACAAAGAAGATGCAGAAATGTGTTTTATTCCCGTCTCAGATCGCCAGGCGCCGCTGAGGAATTCTCACGTCTTATTGTACTGAGCATGAATACCTTCTGAGATGTTTTCATTTCTTTTGTGCAGTATTTTACTCCATAAAATCAGAGAGAGGGCAAATTCAACCCTGAAACTGATTTGAATTCCCCGAAATATACGCAGTTTCTATTACTATGACAACAGAACCTGCAAAAAGCTCATAATATTTGAAATAAGTTTTACGGCATAAAAATATGCAAAAATAGCAGAGTAGGATTTCGCAGCCACAAAAGGAAATGGATACATAGAAACAATCTAATATATTCATACTATACCTGTATGACAGCGCCAGGCAATCCCGCCATCTCATGCCTTAATCCAAAGTGTTACCAAGGGTACACGATATAAATAGTGCGCTCAATGACATCTCTGTTAAGTAAAATAGGCAGCTGCGCGGCGAAACGAAAAACCCAGGAATGAGACCTTGATGGTACTTTTCTGCAAAGCTTGAGGAGACTCTTTAGGTGTCTCTTTATGATGTTTTAATTAAATAACTTAATTAATTGGTTACTGCTTTATGCAATTGCCATATAATAGTAACAGATTCTCACCACTCTTTCTTCTTGTTTGCTCTCATGAGAGTTGTCATATGGTTATAAAATCATTTTTAGAGAATTTTTTTTTGGGGAAAACTAGCTTGAAGCTCGGGGAAGGGGATTATCATTTCTATCATGGAGGAAGGGATAGAGGAGGGAAGATGGAGAGGAGACGCAGAATTTGACACCTGCTCCCTTCCTGCTCATGCTCAGAAGTAGGCAGCTTGCAACAACAATTGCTAGCCCTGCTCCTCCAGAAATATAAATGCACCTCTCACTCACAGCTGTTACTAAAGTATCATGAATGTCTCCAGGGTCCTGAAGAGATTTATTTTTTTCTAATTAAAAGCACTTTCTGCCATTTCTCTGCCGAATTACGTTCTTATTTGGACACAAAGGCCCTCATTCAATTGCAATTTGGCCAATTGAATAGGGGTCTAAATAAGCACATAACATATTTTTTTTAAGAAGTTTTTAGTTACTAAACATCTATCCAAAAACAAGATTTTCACTAACTAAAAAACGTATTTTAAAAAAATATGTTATGTGCTTATTTAGAGCCCTATTCAATTGCCCAAATCGCAATTGAATGAGGGCCAAAGTTTTCAGACATATAGATTTTGTTCATTGTAAACAGGTTCTTCAGGTTTCTGTAAACTTTCGTTGCCATTATGCAAACAAATAGTCCCTGTATGGGTCTGCCCTCTGCAGCATATACAGACTCAGGCTTTGTAGGGTTGGATGCTCAGCATAGTGTCCTAGCCTATGAGGGACCACATAGCCGAATGTTGCTGATAGTTGATCATGGATTGGTCAGTATGACACAGCACACCCAGTACAGAGTCTGTGTCTTCATCAGCTGCATACCCAAGCAGGTAATATTTGGCAGTGTAAAAATAGCTTATTACCACTTAAAATAAAGTACATGTCAGTAAATAGATACCCAGGGATATTATATACCTAGTAACACCCAGGAACCCGTCGTGTCCCTTTAACTGCACAGATGAACTCCATTGAACTAATTATGTTATGGCCGCCCAGACCATCCCAGAATTGTTTTTATTTGTTGGTTGTTTCCACCTTGACATTATGGACTATTTTGTTTAAATCCCAAATAAATACATTTTATTTCTAGGTTGCAACATCACAAATGTACCAAGCGCCATCTCATATAAACGCCTGGTGTACAAATATGTAACTTCCATATCCCTTTAAGGCCCACATATACAAGTTTATTTAAATGCTATCAATAATAAATGCAGTGCCGTGGAGAATTACAATACATGCACATCAAAATGGCTATAATGGATATCACATGCGGCAGAGATCAGGACCCAGGGCGGCGCGCAGGAAAATTACGTGAAGAACCGTCTCGCCCCGTGGTGTACACAGAATTTACCAGTTATTTGAAATGTAGATGAGTCTTTTCTCTTCCAAGATCTTAAGACATCAGTTGTAATGCAAAGCACATTAAGCCCCAGCCAGGCTCAGAATATCAAGCTTTATTATTCCGTATTTTTTGCAATTACGAAGAGAAGTTCTGAGACGCGCCGCGAATCAACATCTCCCCTGAAAGCAGCAAATACAGTGCAAGAAAGCGATTGTCAGAAGAGAATCGCGGGGTGTCCCCGGGGCGAGGCCCTAGATAATGCACAGCCAGTCTCTCTGGACCATTGTCAAAGCCAAGTCTTTACCCTGCAGCTCCTTAAGGAAATAGTTCAGACTCTGCATACATTTAAATTACGATTCAGACAGAATAAAAGATATTAATAGAATTATACACAAGAAAAGCAAAATGAAGCCCTAGACTTACTGGAGGCACCTTGAAGAACTACACGTCATTACATTGTACATGTTATTATGCTGCTGTGGAATCTACCATCTTAGTTTCTGATGATTGACTTTCAGTACAGAGGAAGGTTATATCTGTGCAGTGGAAAAGTGGCAGCTAAAACTACCAGATCATTGAGTGGGACTAATGGAGAGCTCACAAGGAATTGTTAGTTGGCATGGACACATCCTGCTACAAAAAGCAGCTTAAGCAAGCAAGTCGCAGAAAGCAATGGCGCCCACAGTAAAGTTACATGATATAGCTAATTAGTTAAATGATATATTTAGACATTTTACTTTGTACATTATCAAGGTTAATGTCGGCGAATCCTACTGAGAAAGTAGCAGACAGTATCAGGTCAGAAACGTAATCTCCACAGCAAGGAACCATTTCACATAGGACTTAATCGTGTAAAGGTTGTTTAACTATTTTTTATATATTTATGTTTTCTAAAAATATTTTACTGTTGTGATGTTTATTTATTCAAAAGAACAAAATAGAAAACGCATGTCCACAGTGGTCCCTTTATTTATTATATGTTATATGCGGAGGTGGGAGCCGCCATATGTGCTTTAATTGATCTGCTTCTACACCTGGGATGGGATCTTGAACGCACAGAAGCTCATTGGCTGACATTCTCATATCATATATTTGTATTAATGCTCATTGGCTAGCACACACCACCCATACAGCTGTATCAATGCTCATTGGCTAGCACACACCACCCATACAGCTGTATCAATGCTCATTGGCTAGCACACACCACCCATACAGCTGTATTAATGCTCATTGGATATAAACACCACCCATACAGCTGTATCAATGCTCATTGGCTACAGATACCACCCATACAGCTGTATTAATGCTCATTGGATATAAACACCACCCATACAGCTGTATTAATGCTCATTGGCTACAGATACCACCCATACAACTGTATTAATGCTCATTGGCTAACACACACCACCCATACAGCTGTATCAATACTCATTGGCTACAGATACCACCCATACAGCTGTATTAATGCTCATTGGCTAACACGCACCACACATACAGCTGTATCAATGCTCATTGGCTTCAGATACCACCCATACAGCTGTATTAATGCTCATTGGATATAAACACCACCCATACAGCTGTATCAATGCTCATTGGCTAGCACACACCACCCATACAGCTGTATCAGTGGTCATTGGCTAGTACACATCACCCATACAGCTGTATTAGTGGTCATTGGCTAGTACACATCACCCATACAGCTGTATCAGTGGTCATTGGCTACAAATAGCACCCATAAAGCTGTATTAATGTTCACTTACTGACAAGCACAACTCATACAGCTGTCTTAGTACTCATAGGCTGACAGGCACGCATTATCGGTCTTTATTATTGCTTATTAACTGCTCTAAGTCGCTACAGATACAGCTTATACCGTGTTTAGTACACGCTGACTTACAGCACAACCTTACCAGTGTTCATTGGCTGGTACACAATCCTGATACTGGTAACTTAGTAACTAATGCAATTATTATTATTATTATTATTATTATTATGGTTTATTTATAAAGCACCGACATATTCCGTAGAGCTGTACATAAGTTCAGACAAAGATAAATACAGATTAACATTCAGCAAAAGAAGGACAGCGCTATGTCTGAGCTCGGAATCCAATGTCCATGGTGCACTCCCAAAGTACTTAGGATAGAAACTCGCAGACTTACAATCTAAGGGATAGTGAGTGGTAAAAGAGGGAGAGAGAGGTGATAAGTGTGTTAGGGTGGAAGGTGATACGCTTCCTTATAGAGATGCATTTTCAGTGAGGTTTTAAATGTTTTGAGGCAAGAGGATAATATGGTGGAGCGAGGCAAGGAGTTCCAGAGACTAGGGGACTATAAATTATACATATACAGTATAATAATACTAGCGGAAATTAAGCTTAATTAATTTAAAATCAAACATGGTAAAAATACATTTGCTTGAAGTATGGGTGAAGGGGTGTGGTGGAGCAGTGGGTCTCTCCCAGGTTCAGAAACCCTGGGAGGATGCAATGGGCAGCCAGGACTCAAGACGGCAGCAGGAAGAGCACACCATTATAATTACAAATGACTAGTATACTCACCTTCTGGCTAGCAGAAGGGTTCATAAAAGCAAGTTGCAGTGAAGGACAATGGCCGTTCCATGGCTTTACTTCGATTCTGTAAGTATTACTTGTTCTATTCCTTTTCTTCTGCTGGTGCATTTTCTTTTTCTTGAAATGTCTTTATAATATGAGCTATTTGTTTGCATCTTTATAGCCTGCGCAGAGCCGCTTTCCGAGTCCATAATGAGGATTTGTAGCTCTTGTAATAAAACTTCCTGTAACCCTTATATGTTACACAATATTGTGCGTATTCTAATTAGTGCGAGAGCAGATCGTGGCTCATTTGTGTGACCTTTTCTGCCGGAGAGATTAGTTCAGTCTTCAAATCCATGTACAGCAAATGTGGGAAATAAGGATTTCCTTCTTTCTTGTTAAAAGAAAGTTGATAAGAATATTCAGATGTTACTTTGTATACAAGTGAAGACTTTAAAGAAGCTCCGAAGCTCGAGTGGGCTACACCTCTGGATTTATTGAAGCTTAAGCTTACCCACAGCAAGGGGGGCACCCAGGACCTCGAAAACTAAAGTTACACCTCAATTTAACTCCAAATAAAAGAGTTTAGACACTTAAAAATCCCCTAAGCGAGAGAAAAAATGGCCGCCGTAAAAAAACGAAAACGAGGCTACAGAAGTCTAAAGACGCAAAACACCACCAAACACCTACGGATTTCCCGAAAAAGACGTACGAGATCTGAAAACAAGGACGCAACCCGCGCGACCACAAAAACATTACAAACACAATAAATACACACAACAAATACATAAAAAGCTTACCCACAGCAAGGGGGGCACCCAGGACCTCTGCAAGTGAAGTTACACCTCCATTTAAGTCCAAATTTCGGAGTTTAGAGACCCGAAAATCACCTAAGCAAGAGAATAAATGGCCACCGAACAAAACGAAAACGAGGCTAAAGAACCCTGAACACGCAAAACACCACCAAACACCTATGGATTTTCCGAAAAAGTCGGACGACATCTGAAAACAAGGACGCTAAATCGGCCACAGCCGCGTACCACACATTAGCCGCCATTTTAGAACAATAACTTATACAATGCGGAAGTACACAGCTACGCTAACGGATTTGTCTCGCGCACGCACACTATTACACTACACACTGCGCACATTCATCACGCTTACACAGCAGCTCCACAGCACTGATGCTGCAGGAACATTAAAACAGATTGTCAGCTCTTCAACACAATGCTTCCTGTATATATTACTTCATAATAGGTAAAGTTAATTACTTTATTAATGTATTATTTATTTGATTATTATACACCAAACAGCATTAGCTCACTTACAATTTCATTGTTGTAATTTTTTGATGGGCAATATTCTAGTATAATATAATAATATACAATATTATACACAATATTACATATATACATAATACCTAATACTATACACAATATTACATATATAATATGATAATATACAATATTATGCACAATATTACATATATAATATAATAATATACAATATTATACACAATATTACATATATAATATGATAATACACAATATTATGTACAATATTACATATATAATATGATAATATACAATATTATACTCAATATTACATATATAATATAATAATACACAATATTATACCCGATATTACATATATAGTATGATAATATACAATATTATGCACAATATTACATATATAATATGATAATATACAATATTATACACAATATTACATATATATTATAATAATACACAATATTATACACAATATTACATATATAACATAATAATACACAATATAATACACAATATTATATATATTGATAGGATCAGATTAGTGAGTAATCATGTATTCTGATGTGTGTGTATATTATATCTGGGTACCAAGATATAATGAGAGAAAATAATGCACAGAAGTCAGAGTGTCATCAGAATAATCTCTGAGTTTATTTGGGCGGCAGAACCTTATATAGCATAACACACGTCACAGCTAATAGCATAGTTGAAAATAGGGTTAAATTCACATTTGCAAGCAAGTGTCTTTTTCTGTCTAACTCAGCAAAACAATCTTTATCTAATCATGGCTTCCAATAGATATTTGTGCTCGGTAGTTGCTGAGACAAAGGAGAGGAAACAGGAAACAGATGTTTAAGGAATATTACCTTAAACACTTCTACAGATAACACACTTAAACATTCTAGTAAGATACAAGAAAAAACAAGCTGATATACTTTTTATAATCATGATATTCTTAGCTAATTTCTTCATAATGAAGAAATTAAATACCTAACAGTCCATCCTTTTATAAATGTATTAAACAAAGGTCTTAAAGCAAGGTTCAGTTTAAATGGTAACATTGCCATTGACGGTCTGGCAGTGGAACATGCTATACAGTTACTCATTTCCGTGGAGGCCGTCGTATACAGCATCCATTCCAACCAGATATTTTTTTTCTGCATACCCAGTCTCAATTTCAAAAGTGTCAATCAGACGGTCAGGTTCCACATAGATGACCTGTGAGGGCACAGTCCTATTCACAGGGCTCACCTTGGTGAGATCATTAGTCTCTCTGGGCACCTCTTTTGCAGTACCTGAATATGCAAATATTGTTGTTACCTCTGCCTGAGGTGTAGATTCCAAAAGTATGTCTCCCTTCATCACACTTTTGTGGGTCCTGGAGGGTGATCCGGATGGGGTTGCATAGCTGATTTTGGCTGCAGGAGGATGGCTCCACACCCCGTGTCAGCTTTAAGCGTCTCTTTGTACTTTTGCACTTCATGTGATTAGGTGGGGAGTAACCCCAGTCAGCTCCTGTATTCCATAAGGCCAGTTTCCAGCTAGGACTTCTCTCATTTCCATATGGAGAGGCTATACACAAGTATACTGGCGCTTTTCTCACCCCTCCACTACGTCCTCCTCCAGAAAGTCCACATCTTAGTACTTGACATAGGTCTATTTGGTTGGCTCCTATCTGCCCTTCCTTGAACACTAGGGTCACTTGGCCAGTTATATTGACTTCCATCATGTCTCTTTTCATTCTGTGCATCCACATCTCTCTAATAGATTGCGTCTGGTTGCCTCTGGGTCTTGTTACTTCTTCCCATATGATTATGGGTGCTACTATGCAGAGAGTTATCAAGATGAGGCATGTCAGTGAGATTCTTAGGCCACACCAGTTAGGTCTTTTGAACAGGTGCCAGGACATTTTCTTGGGCCAGTTGAGAACCCCAAACCCGCACCATTCGGTTCTTCACTGGGTTTGAGATGAGTTTCCCCCCCTTTGTAGCCCAGCCTTGCTCGCAATGAGTCAGCTAGCAGATTTTAGGAATCAACTGGCTCAAGCTCTGGCACTTTTACTCTCTTGCAGTGAGTCAGGTGTATCCAGGTGGCTTGTTCGGCAACTTTCAAGGCAGTGGGTGTTGACAGCAGAACTTGGTACGGTCCTTCCCACCTGGCCGATGCCCGATTTTTATGCTTGATTATTTTAATTAGGACCCACTGGCCTGGTTGTACCATGCAGGGTCCCTGCTGTTGCTGTGGATGAGAGAGAGAGATGGAGGTAATATCTTTCTTACTTAACATTTTTCTCATATAGTCTGCTAAGTTTTCACTCAATTTATTTTTAATGGTACCATCCCCTGCACTACATTTACATCGACAGGTATGTCCCCCATGTATGCTTTCATGCCTTACTCTGTAGGAACCACTCTAATGTTGCATTTCAGCATCAGACCTCTTCCCAAGAGATTTATCGGGCATCTAGGGGAGAGTATAAAAGGATGCTCAAATGTTTGGCCGTTGAACAATCTCACTGTGAGTGGGCATGATATAGGTTCGCTATTTGACGGTCCTGCTGCTGACCTAACCAGTATGTTTTGTGACGACGTGTAACTAGTCCATGTGCCATCATCACTCAACACTGATCTACATGCTCTTGTATCGCATAAAAATGTTATCATTACCCCCTCTACATCTAGTTGCATGACTGGTTGTTCTTCTAAAGCCATTAAGTCTATACATGATTCTAAATTCAACACATCATTTTTTCCTGGCAATTTTGCATCATTATTACCATACCCATATGGATTCATGCAATTCTTGTTCAGCAAATATTTGTAAAGAAAGGGTACAACCTGGTTCTAGTCATTTGTCGGTCTGGTCATCGTCATCCGCTTCCTCTTCCTCCTGGTACTTTCTGTTTCTGCAGTGACGTGCTAAGTGGCCGGCCTTGCCACACACGTAACAATTTCCATAAAATTTTCCTCTGCTTCCACCTCGACCTCGTCCACCTCCTCTCCCTCCACATTTTTGATTATTTCCACCATCACCAGAAAAGAAACAGAAGTTATAAGTTGCGCTTTCCCATCAACAGAAGTCATCAAATACACCTCCTTTGGTTTACTATCTTGCTTTTTCTGTTTCTTTTCTTTGCTCTCTTACACTGCTCCTCGGCATGTTTAGCATATTCTATGGTTTCCCTAAGGGTACATGTTTTGTAAGTAATTTGGTGCTGTATCACAAAGTCATTTATTTCTGGATGACATCCCCTGAGAAAAGCATTTTTTTAGTTGCTGAGCATATGGTCCAGCATCATCATATGGGTTAGGTCTGGCCACCCTGCTATGTCTGTCAAATACTACCCGCAACCTCCCCATATATTGTTCCACACTTTCATCATCTTTTTGTACACACTCGTTTATCTTAGTCCAGTCTGCGTGCTCTCTGTGTCTGTCAGCTATTCTGCCTATTAGAGTGTCTACTCATTGGGTCAGTTCTTGTGATCCATATTGCAATGGCTCCCCCCTTGGGTTCAGTGGATTCCAGTCACCTTCACTAAGGATCCAATCGGACCCTAATATCTGCCTCAGACATCTTGCAACCTCAACACCATTTAATTTAAAACTTTGCTGCAATTGCTGGAACTTAAGTCTGAAAATTCCCATATTGTCATTTGGGTGGGGGACTCCTTCTACAGCTCTCCTCAACTCTGCATCTGTCCATGCTCGGTATACTAGCATTGTGGGTGCAACACATTTCCCCCATCTACAAGCTCTCCCCCCCCCCAGGATTGGGAACCTCAATTAAGGGATATAATGGCACAGATGTTATTCCCTTACCTCCGTAATGATGATCTGGTGCCCGCCTGGTTCTGGCGGGCCGTCCTTCACAAGGTGGTGGTGTTGGAGGAGGTGGATTTGGAGCGGTGGCGGCAAGCAGGTATTTGCGGGCATCATCAAATTTGTCCTCTACATCATCACTATAAGTGACCATATTCCCAGGAGTCGGAGGGGCGGTCAGTCGTGGACATCTTTTCTGTGTACACATAAACATATCCTCTTCCTCTTCCGAAGGAGAGAGGTGGTTAACATTACATGTCCCTTCCCCCGTAGGCACCGTCATTGTTATACACATTTGCCTTTTTGTTTTCATCTTCAACAATTTTTATTTTTAGTATAGAAAATGTATTTACTTTTTTATTTTTTTTTATTTTTATTTCCTTAATTAAGTAACGTTGCGTTTACTTTTTCTTTCGTATACTTCTTTGTGTATAGTAAAGCTCAATAAAGTTTGAACGTCTCCTATACCTTCCTTTTAATAAGGATTAATATTGCCAAGAAGTAGTGGATACAGGGCACTGATTCCAGCAGAGGTAGTATAGTAGATGCTGTGTATCCAGTGGGTGCGGTGAGCATCGTCATCGCTTAAAAGGGGTTGTAATAACATGCCTTTGTCTCTCTTTACAGCAACCACACTTTCTCCCTTCTGCTATTTTCCCTCAATGATACAGACAGACATATTTTCACATAAAAACTAACACACACACACACACAGAGGAAAAAATGGGAGTAGGAAAGGGGAGTGGTCTGCTATGTGGGGGGTTGGCCAGACCCTGCACATCTTCACATAATGCAGATCAGTCACCTCCCTGTCCAAAGGTAAAGCATCGAGTAAAGTTACAAACACACAGAAACTTTATATATATACACAAATACACATAAGAAAACAATTCTAGAATACAGTGTTCACAATTCCCACACATAAGTATGTTTTTACCAGACATAAGTTACAGATGCACACCAGAAACCCTTTGCATATTAAACATTTCTGTAGAGATAACCTTGAAAACTGCAGGATCTAGAAACCACACACTTGGCAGTGCGATTTATACCCTTGAGAGCCTATCCACTTATATATATATATATATATATATCTTGAACTCCTATAGTATCAATTAAAGTTAATAGATGTAGACAAAAAATAAGATCACAGGTACATGGAAATATACATAGCATTACATATACATACAACAACCAACAAACCTTTTATACATTTTCCAGAAATAATCTGTATATCTCCCACACCTTGGACCATCCTCCTTCTCCACACCCGAGTGTGGAAACCTGTTTCACGTAGAGAGAGAGTCGTTCACGCTACCTCTCTCACGCTACACCTCAAACACCACCACATATACTCAGCACATCAAGGACCCATAAAGCCTGTAGCTTCTGATGGGAAGTCTTGTTGTGCAGTTCCCTTTAGTGTAAACCTTGCCACCCAACCTGTAGGGCCGACAGGTAGACCACTCAAAGTCCAACTTCACCATATACCGTGTGGTGCCTTTGTGGGCTTCATACACACAATCTTACAGAGTATTTTAGTAAGAAGTTATGAATACACAGAAACTTCAGACAAAATATTTCAACGTTGTATAACCAAGTAAAGAATGAGAAATATGGAAATTCAAGCAGTTATAGATGCCTGTTGTGCTCGACTGCAACAAATTTTGGTTTGTGCGTCTTCCATAAACACAGGCAAGTCACAGGATTAGCCCTTCGGAGACTAGGTGGGTAATGCGTGACCACTCACTACCAAAAGTGGATAGTTTCAGGTAAGAATTTTGAGAACAACACAAAAGAATACATGTATATATATATATATATATATATATATATATATATATATATACATACACTCACAAGTACACAGAAATATACAGAAAGTATACAGGTATATACAATAAAAAATAAATCTGTTGTCCGTGGTACACCTCTCACAAACATACATAAACACGGTACCGGTATTTAAAAACATACAAAATGTTATCATGCACACACATACATATTTTCTTGCAAGAGCTCATTTGAAAGTCGGATTTATTTACCCCTTTTTCATGGTAAGCTTTCTCAATAACGTTACGTACGGAGAACTTATTTTATAGTCTTTTCCATAGGATGACTCTTTTACCTCTCTGTGGGTAAGTGTCAACCCTTCTACCTATTACTAGGCTAGAAACCTAGTTGTACAACTCTTTTACCTAATATCACTGTTAGGCAAGGACCTGCAGACATACACACACATGCAAATGCAACAGCAATTCATATACTCACTGTCAGTTCGTTGTAAGCTGTGCCTTTTCATCCCTCGGAAAAACACCTTGCCTCTGTGGTCCAACTGATCGTATATATCAGGCCTGAGGTCTTTCTCAAGGTAAGGGAGTCCTCAGCGACATACCCCCCGTGCACGGTAAAAGGCGTTTTACTCCGTCCGAGGAATGATAAGGGAAACAACTTCCGGCTCGAAGGACCAAAAATGATAGGATCAGATTAGTGAGTAATCATGTATTCTGATGTGTGTATATATTATATCTGGGTACCAAGATATAATGAGAGAAAATAATGCACAGAAGTCAGAGTGTCATCAGAATAATCTCTGAGTTTATTTGAGCGGCAGAACCTTATATAGCATAACACACGTCACAGCTAATAGCATAGTTGAAAATAGGGTTAAATTCACATTTGCAAGCAAGTGTCTTTTTCTGTCTAACTCAGCAAAACAATCTTTATCTAATCACGGCTTCCTTTAGATATTTGTGCTCGGTAGTTGCTGAGACAAAGGAGAGGAAACAGGAAACAGATGTTTAAGGAATATTACCTTAAACATTTCTACAGATAACGCACTTAAACATTCTAGTAAGATACAAGAAAAAACAAGCTGATATACTTTTTATAATCATGATATTCTTAGCTAATTTCTTCATAATGAAGAAATTAAATACCTAACATATATAATAGAATAATATACAATATTATACACAATATTACATATATACATAAAAATACCTAATATTATACCCGATATTACATATATAATATAATAATATACAATATTATGCACAATATTACATATATAATATGATAATATACGATATTATGCACAATATTACATATATAATATGATAATATACAATATTATACACAATATTACATATATAATATAATAATATACAATATTATACACAATGTTACATATATACATAATAATACTTAATATTATACCCAATATTACATATATAATATAATAATATACAATATTATACACAATATTGCATATATATATAATATAATAATACACAATATTATACACAATATTACATATAATATTAGACCCAAATTAGCATCTGGTACCTCATTATTGTGTTAGGAGGATAATACAACAGCAGAATACAGAGCAGACGTATCAACTGTGTTCCTATAATTACAAAATACTGTTTTAAAGAACTGCATTTGAAATGGCTACAACGATTAATATTGCAAAAAAAATACAACCTCTAGTTTATTACTTTTCTACGTAATTATGCAGCGGTGGAATCCATCATTGCAGTTCCTACTGATCTGTTTCTTGAGGAAACTTTAAATGCTGAGGAAGCTGCAATCTGCGCAATGGGAGGTAACATACAGGACTAACTGAAAGTAAATAGTATATATCATAGGAATATTCTCTGGTACATAACACCCTGATAATTATCTATTTTCAAAATGATCTGTTAGGAATAACCAAGGCACTAGAACATATTTTCTTGTGTTTGCTAAATATTTGCTCTCCTTGGTTTATTAACAAACCCAAATCCCTGGAGCTTTGCTTTATTAATTAGTATTAATTAACCTATGTCCTTGCAAAATGATAAATGCACCAGCAGAGCAAATAAATGTACTGCACAGGAGACATGACTTTAATATGCAGAAATCTACTGGAAAATAACACCATAAACTCCCAAATAATGTTGCACGAGTGACATATATCGTTCAATAAAATAATTATATTATCCAGAGCATTAGGTCCAAAAATGCCCCATATCTAATTTTTAATTATATGTTTTGTGATGTTTCTGCTAGACCCTGGAGGCATCCATGATACTTTGGTGAAGGCTCTGTGCATGAGATGCTCTTTATGTTTGTGCAGAAGCAGGAATGCATTTATTGTTGCAAGCTGCCGGCTTCTGAGCATGTGCAGTGGAAGGGGGTAGGTATGCAAAATGGAATTATTTAACAAATCCACCTCCGCTCTACTTTATCCCTTCTCTCCATCCTCTTCCTCAGCTGATACATAAGACAACACACCTATGTGGCTTTATGTTCTCATGTTGAATCAGTCAAGATGGACCTTCTACAGTCTGGGGTCTTCAAAAGACATGATTTTCTAAAAAAAATGTTTTATGTTCACAGCTTACATAGCATAGCAAAATATGTCGAAAACCTGTACATGGCGGGTCCCTGGGTGATACTAGGTGTATAATATCTCTGTGTATCTATTATCTGTATGTACTTTATTTTATTAAGAAAGTGCTTATAAGCTCTGTATTTATTTCTTAAAATCAAACAAATAGTCCCTGTATGGATCTGCCTTCTGCAGCTCATGAAGACACAGACTCTACTCTTCTTTCTGTGATGTATCTCATACTAACCAATCAGTGGCCATCTCTCAGCAACATCCTGCACCATACTGCTGAGACGTGGTCTAGGACACTACACTGCACATCCACAGAGTCAGAGTCCGCCGTGGGCAGACCCATACAGAGACTGTTTGTTTGATTTTAGGCAATAAGCATTTCTTAATAAAATAAAGCACATGATACAAAATAGATATGCAGAATATGTTTTTTTTTTAGAAAATCATGTCTTTTGAAGACCCCAGACTGTAGAAGGTCCATCATGACTGATCTAGGGACCCCCTTATCCTATGACAGTGGCATGTGCTTGTTTTATAAATTAATGGCACCATAAATCTGACATTCTCTATTTGTTACATAGAAACATTAATTGATAGAATTGTTACCAAAGATGGGACGCATTCATTTTATTGTACAAAATGCAAATTAATTCATTTGAAAGCTTAATACTTTTTAAACCAATAAAAAAGGTGAGCAAAAAACCAAACAAGGCTAGAAAAAAGAAAAGCCCCAGTTTATTTGGCCGTTCACCTTTCCGTAATGAATATTTTCGGTAGGAGAGATCTTTCCTGCTGTGACTCACCCAGTTAATCTAATGTTGGAGCCTTTTTAGTCATTGTTCAGGAGGATGATACAATATCAGTGTTTTAAATAGAATCTGAACAAAGACCTCAGATGTTGTTGGGTGGATAGCAGGTGACCAGGAATAATGGCATTTGCATGGACTGTGCTGTTAGGCAATCATTTAACCCTTTTTACTTGCAGATTGGCCAGCAATGCTTTGCTGGCCCCTCTGCCAGTGAAAGGGTTAATCTTTTACAGGAAGCTCTTAGATCATTATCTAACTGATGTCCTTTCAAGTCCCACCAACATTTGTCATACTAAGTAGCTATTAGTATATGCATGCTCTGTTCATAAGAGATATCAATACACTGTAACATTTAATGGAAAACATATCTTTAGGTCTATGGCGAGCCCCTCGTCTATATCATTTCTACTTCTTATTATCTGGGTCTTTGGAGATTCTGTAGACAAGGCTGGAGAAGTAACAGGCTGGGGGTAAGGGGCAAGAGAGGGTAGTGGACATTACAATATACACCTTCTGCACCACGGGCATAGGAGCACAAAAAAATCTGTGGGGGGGGGGGGGGATAATTCAGCTCTACCACTAGCACTGGTGCACCTGGTGCCCTGCTCTGGGGGACCCAATTGCTGCAGTGCCTCTCAAAAACTTTATATATACATATATAAAATGTATGACTATATGCCAACTTATTATGTAAATTATGGGTAAAAGCTTTCATGGAAAAGACATACTGCCATGCAGTGGCAAAATCCGGCAATGAATTATTAAGTTTAGTTTTGATATTTTTTGATCCCCTATTCATTATTCTAGCAAATCTGCTTCAGAGAATGGTGAGAACATCCAGATCTCATGATGCATTGGTGAATGAGGATATTTTACCTGATTGAACCTCTTGGGCCATATTTATTAAAGTGTGAAGTGTAGGTGGGATGCCAAATCTTAGTACACGTGACCATTAGAATATTGTATAGAAAAAGAGGTTCTCCAAGAGCTCACCAGTGCACCATGCTTTAGTACATCTCGCCCACTGAATGATCATTCTTCTAAAGTAATTCATAAGATTATTTTAAATTATTGCCCCAAACTATCAGTCAAAATATAAATTTTGAATCAAGAATTAGTTCAAAACTCATTTTTGTGGGATCTAAATATATGTCTTTGCTCCTGTGTTAAAGTGGTAGTTTGGGTTTTAATCAAGCTAACTAATATATTTTTTGAGTCACAATTTTATACTGACATTAAACAATATAACTGGGAAAAACATTATTACAAAATAATAATTTCACAATTTTTGAATATTGCGTTCACAAAGACTTAAGACACAGTCAAATAATTCACATTTAAATTTCCCTCCTCTTGCAAACCGACCAATCAGATAACAGCCTTGTTGGTGGGTTGGTTATTGGGGCTTTCACATCTCTAGCCTAGTTGCAGGTTGACCAATCAGATAACAGCTTAGATGGTGGATTTGTCATGGATCGCCCCCTTTCATTTTTTGGCCAATGGGAAAGTCCGTGAATTTGGATCCATCCAATGGTAGGAGGGCCTAAGATAAGGGAAATCACAAGTTATTGCTCTTTGTTTTGATATACATCACTAAGTCACCTTATTAAATTGATGCCTTGAGGTGCTTATAATGAGATGTGTTATAAAGAAAATTAATTATTTGTAATAGGAACAATTTCATAGAATGTACTTTATTGATGAAAATACCTTATATGGTGTCAGCTCTGTGAGAACCGGAGACTGTGGGCAAAATATTGTGTCAAATTGTGTTTGACTTCAGATCATTTATCATGAAGACAGAAAATTCCAGGGGGACAAATTAAGGGTTCATCGTTTCACTTGGATTTTGCTTCACTTGGAAAGGTCTCAGCATGAAAAATGGTAAATGTCTGTGATGTGTTCACCAGGGATGGGAAGAAACGCGGTGTAAACAGGCAAAAAAAATCACATTTAAAAGAACATCCCTCAAGCATTACTGATGATTTTTATGCAAAATCAGTCATGCAATGGTTAAAAAGTAAATGTTTAACATTTGTAAATAATGCTAAGTCTTCCCTAATTAGAGCTGAGTTATAGAGCTTTATGGGGAAATCATTGGCCATCTAGTCTGATTGGCTCCATCACAAGGTGGTCTACACGGTGTTACAACACTCATTTAAAACTTGTTAATTAACACCTTATTTTTGTGCTAGCCACTTTCTTTCTAACATGAATAATTAATCAGATAATCAACATTGTTTCTGTGATATTCCTAGGGAAATGAGTGACTCCCTAATAGTAATTAGGTGTTTTGATGTACTAATTAGGATTACTGGTGACAAAACAATCCCCCATAATGTTATCACGTAGGGAGAGTCCGTCCCCCACCCATATAAAGCATCCTGGGCCACAAATTAGCATTGTAAGCGGCACATTATCATAAAGAGCCACGCAAAGAATGCTGCATATTTAATGGTGATTTAATGTAGGAAATAAATGGCTAGTGCAATGTATATACATATTTTAATGCACTTTATGATTAAATCAACATGTTGTTGTTGGGTTGTCACAATCCCTTTATTGCTAGCTGAAAGAGACAGTGCAGGTTAAAGGGATCTAGTGTAATTATATTTATTTATAAAATGTGACTGATCATGCAAAAAAATGTCTATTATTGAAGGATAGTGATCATATGAAGCCATGTATTATCACATAGTTGTTTGGCTCCTTTTTGAATTATAATGATAACAGAAATCACCCAAATGGCCCTGATCAAAAGTTTGCACCCCCTTAGTCCTTAATAATGTGTATTGCCCCCTTTAGCACCAATGACAATGTGCAGCCCTCTGTAATAGGTGTCTATGAGGCCCCTAATTCTTGCAGGGGGTATGGCTGCCCATTCGTCTTGGCAAAATGCTTCCAGGTCATGCAAAGTCTTTGGTCGTCTTGCATGGACCGCACGTTTGAGACCCCCTCAGTGTGGCTTGATGATATTAAGGTCAGGATAATTGGGTAATTGCAGATGTTCTGGCTATATGTTTTATTCTTTTTGTATGTTAAATGGACACAGCAGAGGTTCTATTTAGGCTAGCCAAGCAACAGTGTCGGAGCTAGTGACTGGAGGGCGGCCATGATATATAATACATATATAAATCATATATAATATGCTATATATATATATATATATATATATATACTTATAAATATTTTTGGGCAGCGAATTTTGAAAGAGACACAAATGTGACATAATTCGGGATTACCTGCCAAGTGAGAAGATGCACCGGCAGGGGAGTCATGGGTAGATGTTATAGGGGGAGCCATGACACTGAGGGAGCCCAAGGTGGCACGGGGATCCAGATTGGGCGGCTGGGCCAAGGGGTCCCACCTTACAGAAATTAAAAAAATAAGTAATATAAATAAAATTAGACTGCACTGGGACTTTCCAGAGGAGGGCCGCAGAGCATTTCACCACCTGCCATGACAGTAGCTCTGCTCGTGCCGAGCAATGAACCAATAAACAATGATGTTATTAAAAATGTTCCGTAGTATTAGAAAAACAGCTTTGAATTTACTATACGTTGGCTGTCACTCCCACCTGATTGGTCTAATTATCAGTACTTAAAGTCCCTATTAATTATTGGCTGCCTGATTAATGGCTTCCATTTGCACATGGCTTCCAAGCTCTTTTAAATTGCTAATTGCAATAATATTTATTTATTTTAGCACTTTTCATTTCTACATTAACTCTATCTTAGTCACTTAAGGAAGTTTTCTTGGTAACTCGGGCTGTTCTTCCTGAAGTTTATATATATATAATGTGAGGAAGTCTCTTCCACTGATACAGAACATTGTCACTCAGGATGATTGACAGAGCACTCAGGGAGAGATATCTTGGTAGATGAAATGGGACAGAAGATGCGGGGACTTAAACATAGTGCCAGGACAATACAGCCTCTTACAGTATCTCAGTAGTGCTCGTACAATATGCTCCCATTTCTTTATTTAATAACAGAGAAATAAATGTAAAATATACACAATTAATATTAATAAATTATATATGGGAATAATAATAACACATATTTTTTTTTTGTAATAATAATTATATATAAAAAATTAAAAAAATATACACCAGAACTTGTCATTCTAATCTTTATTCCAGATGTCCAGTGGGTGTGAGATGATCTGCCCAGTAGGCTGTCTTTTCTTTTTCTGCCTTTTCATCCACAGTTGCTGGTGCTGTCAAACTTATATTAAGTCAGCCTCTTGGGCAGATCCCCTCCCATCATGTCCTGGATCCCTACTTGGGAGGGAAGAGATACAGTTCTGCTACTGCATGAAACAATAAGATTCAACAGTAAGTTTCCAAAATTACATAGATTTTGTTCTCTACAAATCCAGTAAAAAAAATATTATGAGCACTAGTGGCCTTTTATTCCATCTCAGAATCAATCTCAGACAATGCTACTTCCAATAAAGGCACAAAAGTTGTTTATAGCACAAACTAGTAATAAATGTAAGTTTAAGAAACTAAATCATAGACATAAGACATAAAACAACAAATCAGAGAAAAAGAGGTTTATTTCTCTCCTAGTTTGACGGGTTATTTGAGCCATACTTTAAAGGAAACCTTGTCATGGACTCATTAAGTCAACAGAAGTTCTTAGCCAGCTGTATATTCAAAAAGGATGGCAATAATTTAGGAACTTGTGCATTTACAATAGCTTCCCAAGCTTGAAATGCTTTGCTGGCCGCTCTGCCAGTGAAGGGTTAGATGGCCACTATAAACTGTACAAATTAATAATATATATACATTTATACACTTTAAGCCTGACTAAAAGCATAATTAGGAGAGAGAATAGCTGTTGATGCTTCTGCTGGTCCCTAGAGGCATCCATGACACTCTGGTGAAGGCTTTGTGAGAGAGGTGCATTTACATTTCTGAACAGCAGAACTTGTATTTATTGATGCAAGATGACTGCTTATAAACATATATAGGAAAGAGGGTAGGTATCAAATTCAAGATCCAATTATGTAACAAATCCTCCTTACCTCTTCCCATCCCTCCACTGATATATAAAACACATACCCCTAATGCCCTAGCTCTTATTAAGTGATGAAGCAAAGACATGATGGATTATTTTATACATAAATATTATTTATTTTTAAACATGTTTGTTTTTTATTTATTTATAAATATAAATTAATTACATAATTTTTTTTTTCAAAAAAAATGTATTTATATTCATACCTTAGGCAGCGGCTGATAGTTTTGTTTGTTACAATTTTACAAACATGGCCCTTTAAAAGTGTGCAATATCTAATACTTTCTTAAAGGGGACTAGGGGCTGCCCGAATGTTATTATATTTCTGGATATATTTCTCTTCATTTCCAGAGGAGGCTCCGTGCAAGCGCAGCACAATCACCAGAAAAGTAATAGCGCAAAGCGATTTAAGCGGAGTATAATAACAGCCATTTGCATTTATATAGCAAGTTTCAACCAAATAAGATTCCCAAAATATTTAAATTACTCAAGAGATGTATAGAAGTCAGACAGTTTCAGGCTGAAAACCGGAATCCTAATGTGAAAAAACATGGAAAAAATGTGCATTATGGGGTATTATCTGCGATTAGCAATTTGACCGAAAATGGGTTTCTTTAGCTGTTAGGAAAACTTTTAGAGAGAGATGAGCTGCAGAAAAGAGATGTCACGCTGACAGGAGGAGATGGCTCCCGAGCCGCACAATGCTGGTACTAAAGGAAAAATAATAGAAAGAGACTCTTCAGGCAAAACCTTTTTGTTCCATATAAATGTATTAACTATGTGACAGCAGAGATGGAGATGGATAGATGAGCTCATTGAAACAATGAGCATGAGCTTCATAGAGCTCTGAGGGGCAGTGGCTGTCACATGTGCCTGGCGTGCTGACGTCCATAGGGTCACAGAGAGTCAAACACGACTGAATGACTAAACAACAAAAATAAAAGTGGATCAAGTACTCTGTTTTTTTTCTCCCTCTCAGTTTTTTAGTTCTCATTTCCTTTAATTAATATATTTTTTCTATGGCCAAAAATCACTTGTATTGTAAAAGCCATGCGTGTAATATATTAACCATGCGTCTAATGTATAAGCCATGTGTGTAATATATAAACCATGCGTGTAATATATAAACCATGCGTGTAATGTATAAGCCATGCGTGTAATATATTAACCATGCGTGTAATTTATAAGCCATGTGTGTAATGTATAAGCCATGCGTGTAATATATTAACCATGCGTCTAATGTATAAGCCATGTGTGTAATATATAAACCATGCGTGTAATGTATAAGCCATGTGTGTAATATATTAACCATGCGTGTAATGTATAAGCCATGCGTGTAATATATTAACCATGCGTCTAATGTATAAGCCATGTGTGTAATGTATAAGCCATGCGTGTAATGTATAAGCCATGTGTGTAATATATTAACCATGCGTGTAATGTATAAGCCATGCGTGTAATATATTAACCATGCGTCTAATGTATAAGCCATGTGTGTAATATATAAACCATGCGTGTAATGTATAAGCCATGTGTGTAATATATTAACCATGCGTGTAATGTATAAGCCATGCGTGTAATATATTAACCATGCGTCTAATGTATAAGCCATGTGTGTAATGTATAAGCCATGCATGTAATATATAAATCATGCGTGTAATGTATAAGCCATGTGTGTAATATATTAACCATGCGTGTAATGTATAAGCCATGCGTGTAATATATTAACCATGCGTCTAATGTATAAGCCATGTGTGTAATATATAAGCCATGCGTGTAATGTATAAGCCATGAGTGTAATGTATAAGCCATGCGTGTAATATATTAACCATGCGTCTAATGTATAAGCCATGCGTATAATATATAAACCATGCATGTAATATATAAATCATGCGTGTAATGTATAAGCCATGCGTGTAATGTATAAGCCATGAGTGTAATGTATAAGCCATGAGTGTAATGTATAAGCCATGTGTGTAGTGTATAAGCCATGCGTGTAATATATAAGCCATGAGTGTAATGTATAAGCCATGTGTGTAGTGTATAAGCCATGCGTGTAATATATAAATCATGCGTGTAATGTATAAGCCATGCGTGTAATATATTAACCATGCGTCTAATGTATAAGCCATGTGTGTAATATATAAGCCATGCGTGTAATGTATAAGCCATGCGTGTAATGTATAAGCCATGCGTATAATATATAAACCATGCATGTAATATATAAATCATGCGTGTAATGTATAAGCCATGCGTGTAATGTATAAGCCATGAGTGTAATGTATAAGCCATGTGTGTAGTGTATAAGCCATGCGTGTAATATATAAATCATGCGTGTAATGTATAAGCCATGCGTGTAATGTATAAGCCATGAGTGTAATGTATAAGCCATGTGTGTAATATATAAACCATGCGTGTAATGTATAAGCCATGAGTGTAATGTATAAGCCATGCGTGTAATACATTAACCATGCATGTAATGTATAAGACATGCGTGTAATGTATAAGCCATGCGTGTAATATATTAACCATGCGTGTAATGTATAAGACATGCGTGTAATATATTAACCATGCGTGTAATGTATAAGCCATGTGTGTAATATATTAACCATGCATGTAATGTATAAGACATGCGTGTAATGTATAAGCCATGCGTGTAATATATTAACCATGCGTGTAATTATTATTATTATTATTATAGGTTATTTATAACGCACCAACATATTCTGTAGCGCTGTACATAAATTAGGCTCAGACAAAGATAAATACAGATTAACATTTATCAAAAGAAGGGCGGCCCTGTGTCTGAGCTTGGAATCCAATGTCCATGGTGACTTTCCAAAGTATGTAGGATAGAAACTCGCAGACTTACAATCTAAGGGACAGTGAGGGTAAAAGAGAGAGAGAGAGAGGTGATAAGTGTGTTAGGGTGGAAGGTGATGCGCTTCTTTATAGAGATGCGTTTTAAGTGAGGTTTTAAATGTTTTGAGGCAAGAGGATAATCTGGTGGAGCGAGGCAAGGAGTTCCTGAGACATGGGGCAGCACGAGAAAAGTCCTCGAGGCGGGAGTGAGAGGAGGTGACAAGAGTTGTAGAAAGAAGAAGGTCATTAGCAGAACGAAGAGGGCGGGTGGGGAGTATTTGGAGATGAGATCAGAGATGTACGGGGGTGCGCTGTTGAGGGCTTTGTAACTTAGGGTCATGATTTAAAATTGTATTCTTAAGTCTAAGGGAAGCCGTGTAATGTATAAGCCATGCGTGTAATATATAAACTATGTTCTATTAAATGCAGGACAGAAAGTTCTGGACTACAGTGACCGGAAGCTGAATCATTATAACTGTGTTTGAATCAATGTTTGGTTGATCTGAAGTTTCCGATTTATACTCCTTGTGGATCACTCGGAAAACCGACTTCTGTTGACACTTATTCTGCAAAATGTTATTTATCTTTAATACATAAAAACCCTTCTGTGAAATCCTGTATGTTGAATGGGGTATGATAAGAGCCTATAGCCCAAACCTCTCCCCACAGGTGTGACCGGTTCGTTTTACCTCTGTACAGCAAGAAGAACTTTCAGCCCTTAGGTTAGACTGAGAGATGTCTGTGGTCTTGTATGGCATAAGGATCTTTCTAAGTTCTGAAAAGAACTTACTCCAGGAGCCCGCATCCAGCATCAATAACAAAATCCATACATTAATTATGTGAACCGGTATAACATCTTTATTACTGAAACACCAGACTGAAACAACAGACATATTTATACCACATTCTTAGCAATAAAAGGCAAACCAATTCAAATTTGAATCCATCGTTACCCCAATCACTTTCTAGCTCACGTTAATATTCATGCCCAGGTGGGTTGATTGACAGGCTTCTCTTCTACCCCCTTACTTTATGATATCATGCCTATTAATTACCTCCCGGAGCTAGGTGCCTGAAAGTCTAAGAGAATCACCCGTTCAATTGTAACAACACCAGCCCTGGACTGAAGGATAGCCATCTGGCTGGGTGTTATGTGACTCCGAGGGGTCAGTTATGTCCATAATCTGGTAAATAAGGAACTAGTCAGTACTAGGAAATATTGGGCATATACAATAGTTCCCTTCTAATTGTTACCCCACCCCCAAAGCACAATATAGACATACATCCCATTACTCCTATCGTGTTCTTACTCACACCCCAACTATAAACATGGGTACCATAGTATGGGCCTAGTGGTACCCAGGCAATGTCCACTATCCTATGCTTCTAACAGGCATAACAAGGAATAACACACAAATCACAATGTCCCCAATGTTAACCCATACCTCAGCGGGCCCCTTTCCCCTGGCACAATACGCCTGGCCTATAAGGCTGAGGGCATCAGTCTGTAAGGTATTGCACAGCTTGTACCTTGGCATGCTACAGGCATGACACCTTCCTATGTTTAATACATGTATTACAATAATCACATCCCTTTCTGGACCTCACCCCCTGATAATAAGTAGAATTAGTTTAAACTCTCACTCATATATTCACCTAACTCTCGCCTTGTGTTTCTCTTTAATAGCAGGTCAGGGGTCGAATAACTGCTCTACAAATTGAGTGCACTTAGGTCTAGAGCTAAGACGTCTTATCCAATGGGCTGCTAGCAGGATTTTTTTTTTCTGAAAAGCAACTGATTGCACATCTTTCCTCTTAATAATAACCCAGGTACAAGAAATATAATTCTTAATGGCTCTTCAATTCTGTACCTTCACTAACAAAGAATAAATTAAGATCTTCTCTCTTGTATTTCGGATAATGTTCCCCAGAGAAAAAGCTGAACGTTAGGATACAAAGTAGCACTGTCTGATGGAGTCATTAATACAAATGATACAAGCAAAAAATATATGACTGTAGTCTGATGATAGCAGGAGATGTCGAGTTGTCTGGTCAGTCAACCTTAAAGGGCCACTGACCACACTGTAAGGGCTCTTCATGGTGTGGAAGAGCACAGGATTGTATGTTAAAATGGTCTTTTTTTAATTATACTAATAACAGCTAAAAAAAACGTATTTTTTTATCTTTGCTCACAGACAGTCTATTCTACCCAGTAGCTGTTTCATAGGTAATTAGCACATTGATAGAGTCCATCACCACTGTGTGAGGCTTTATGGGGAGAGCTGTGATTGATAGCACAGCATCCATTGGGCTCAGGTCATACTGCACTGACCAGTTAACCCATAACTTTCCTGTTTTGGGGTAGTGCCAGTCTTCCATGCCTGCACATGTAGATGTGGTGAGGGTTACAGTTTTGTTTGTTTGGATCACTGCACAGAGCATTACTCCCCCCACCCCAAGCTGGTCTACAAGAGAGATAAGAGTAGAAACCAAATTTTCTGCCAGTAAGATCAAATAAACTTATTACAAGGTGTGTTCCCTTCAAACTGGAAATATAAGCAGTCTGACAAATCATTACCATTGGCCCGATTGGTTGCAGTAATGGAGCTACATGGAGCAGGCTGTAGGCACAGATTGTATTTTATTTTATTTCTCAGTGAGAGATTCAAAAAGTATTTCAACATGCTATGTTGAGATCTTTACAGTAATAAGATCCAAATTGTGCTAAATTACATGGCTCTTTAAGGAAATCAACTCACAGAACCCATGTTAAATAATCTACTCCTGTTAGCAATTGCACTGTCTGTCAGGCTTTAGTACAGATATTTTCCTGGCTCAATCTGTCTATATGGTAATATTCAAACACTTGGGTGTGCTTCTCTGTTCTTGACTGATCTCCCATACTTGACCCTTGGTCTTATTCCTGATTTGACTATTCTCTGTCTTCCTGCCCAGTGACCACAGAGTGCTATGGCTTTGTTTGCTTGTTCTACACCAAAAAAGGCAATTTTGGACCCAACTAAAGCCCTTGGCCCAAGTAAATAGTTGCTCTTAATATAGGAACTTCATCAAAGCATTTGTGCAGCATTATAAAAAGTAACAACATACGTGTTAGTGACACTTATCAACATGGTGTCATGTATATTCAAGATTTCGTACTTGTTTAAATAACTAATGGTATTTATGAATGTGTTAGGACTTAACCTTAAACATGGGTGGATTTCTCATTAGGCCAAACTAGGCAGCCACCTAGCGGTGCCTCCCTGTGAAGGGCGCCTCATTTCACACTTTAAAATGTTCCTTGGCATAAGAAAAGGAAACACTGCAGTTTAAAGACTCACTGCTAGGGGGCAAACGCCTTGAGTTATAGAACTACAAGAGGGAGGAACTGCAGTGCCTAGGGGCGCCGGAGGTGAAAAGCCAGCCCTGATTGTAATACCTGAATTCAACTGCCAAGAAATAACTTGAATGTAAATGAGATAAGAACTTGTTTACTTAAAACAGAACAAAAGAAAAATACAACAGGTAGTACAAAAATACAATTGTAGGGAAAATATGTAAGAAAATATAACAACTTGACTTCCTCTGGGTGATACGCAGTATAGGGTTATTAGGGGATAATATTCACACATTTTTTAAAGGAAATATTAAGAGAGAGAACAAGTGGGTTTTATGAGACATTTGTTATTTGAAACTAATCTATATTTGTTCCTTTGATCAGGGGTGGAGTTACTGCTGGTGCAGGTGGTGCAATGCACCAAGACCTTAACTAGGTGGCTTTACACTACTGATTTTTTCCTTGGCAATTTGTCACGGAGGGAGTGTGTATCACGCAGGCAGCAGCAAGGAAGCTAAGGGGAGGGGAGCTGCTTTGGGAAGGGGCCTTGGATAGCGTCAAACAGAGCCAGTGGCTGGGGGTGGGTTACTGAGTGAAAGGGAGCTACTTTGTGAAGAATCTTGGGGGTATGAAAAGGGGCCAGTGGCTTGGGAAGGGGGTGGTAAGTGGAAGGGATCTGCTTGGGAACGGTACTTGGTGGAGGAAATTAAGAAGGGCTAGTGGCTGGTGGAAGGGATCTTAACGGGAGGGGAGCTACTTTGGGAATAGTTAAGGGGGGGCGGGCGGGGGTAGGGGTTGTATTAAGAAAGTCCAGTGGCTGAGGAGAGGAGTCTTAAGGGGAAGGAATCTGCTTTGTGAAGAGGTCTTATGGGTATTAAGAAGGGCCAGTGGCTGGGGGAAGGGGGTTTTGGGCCTCCATTCAGTAGCTCCACCACTGCCTTTGATTAAATAAGTGCTGATGAGGCCATTTGGATTTTGCAAAGGTTTTTGATGTTGTCCTATATGGAAATTATGTTACCAATCAACATAGCTAGAAAGGATTCGTAAAAGAGCAATTGTGAAAACCACGGCTGGTAGAACACTGGTCAGTAATATGCTAGCTAGAAACGTCCCATAATGTGTCCATGAATAGTTTATAGTTTATGCCTAGCCAGTTATTTTTATTACAATTTATTGATAAAGTGCTAACATGTTCAGTAGTGATAAGGGTAATGGTGGATACAACAGATGACACATTACATATTGGTACAGAAGGAGTTAAGGGCTCTGCTCTTACCATCTAGGTGGGTGTAGAGGGTGTATATAGAGTATACATAGTATTACATTGGTTGTCCTATCAGGCTGCAGGATCCAAGGAGTTCTCAGAGTTCTTGAGGGTGACAGTCAGTTGGGTTAAGCTTTCCATACTGTTGAATAGAAAAGTCCTGCAGGTGGGAGTGGGATGGGGTAATGATTGGCAGGTAGAGGAGTATTTGGAGATCAGTGGATGTTGTAGAGAGATTTGTAGGTGACGTTCAAACATTTCAATTTAATTTAGAAGATAAGGGAATCTAGCCAAGAGTCCTCAGAAGACTGTACAGCCAGTCAGGATAATTCTTCTGCTGTGTGATAAAGGGCAGATTTACATATCTTGCATCCTAGGCACAAACTACTTAGCCACCCGCTGGGTGCACAAACACATTTGCACATCGGTTTTACTGGTATTATTATTTATTTTTTAAGGATTTTATCAATTATTTGCAATGATGCTTGTTGATAATTCTGGAGACCCATATATATCAGAGGAGTGTACTGTGTTTTTCAGGGAAGCCAGTTAGTAATCGGATTATGATACTCTCAGGATCTCAGGTGAGCTTGGCAGGCTGGAAGTGAGAGGCGCAGGTAGTATAATCAACAGTGTGCATGATGGAGCAGGGTGGTGCAGACACTGTGAACTTACTATAGTGTAGCACACTGCAAGCTGTAACTTCACACCCACCTGCTCCCCCTCCTATGCAAAAGAACTTGCTCATGCCACCTGGATAGAGAAAGCAGGGTCTATGTGGGAAGAATATACAAACTTAATGAAAGGTAAACTGTGTGACAGAGGGCTCCAGGAGGTTTTTGTGTAAACCACAGACTTGAAACAGGTCAGAAAGAGTTAACACCTGCAGTAGATTGATTAGTTCAGCTGAGTATCAACTTCAAGACATTGGAGCTGAGAAATGGGTGGAGCAGATTATGCAGTGCTGGACTGCAGTGTGAGTAAGGCTAGCAGTGAGAGGCTAGCAGTGTACGTGGCAGGCTTTGTTTGGGGCCTAAGGCTGCATTTGGACTGTATTCAGTCAGTCTCTGTGTGAGAACGATGAATTGCACTGAGACTTGGATGATCTGAGTGAGAGATAAACATCGTCAAGACTTTGCAGACTTTATTTGAGTTAAAGAGAAAAGACACCCAGAGAGAGAAGTGTTTTGTATACAGCTGAAGAGTAAAGACACAGAGAGTCTGCAGTGGGGAGCTGCCGATGATGATCTTCAAGCAAAGGGAAAAGCTGGAGTTCTGAGAATACAGAATAAAATATTGGACTGTTGTCATTGTTTTACTCCACCCATGGTTAGCTGGATGCGAGCCTGGTTAGTAAGGGAACTGACTAAGTAAAAAGGTAGTGCTCCTGTGGGATCTAGGTCTGTTATTTTCTTTTATGTGTTTTTGTTTTGTTATTTTTTTAACGCTGGCTAAGGATTATAGTGTAACTTAGTAGTACAGCCTCCATGCTGATGTTCCTTAATAAAGTGCCAGAAACATGGGTACAAATAGAGAAGAGAATGGTAATTTGTCACAATGTATTATTATGTGGATAAGGCTCCTCTCCCATGGAGATGCCCCTAGGCAGCTGCCTTGTTCACCTAGTTATAAATACAGACTTGTGCATTATAGCAAATAAGATATGTGAACTTCAGATTATCTTTATGTCTCTTAAACATGTTTGATGTATGATTCTTTAATTTGATATGTTATAGAAGAATTTCCTTAGTTCTCCAGTTTTAAGTTATTAGTAGTCTCTAATTCCAGGCATATCGTGAATCAATCTCCTGGCCATCTGATGTGTGAAATAAATACATAAAACATCAATTCTCTAGTATAAAAAATAAATTATTTTTTTATCATAATGAGGTCAGTTACATAAAGGAATTGATAGTTTCCTGAAAATATATTCTAGATAGAAATTATTGGCAATCTCATTTATTTTATAGGTTCAATTAATTTAGTAGTTGGACGAAATAGATTAAATTCCTGATAGATGAAATTCCAAGGGTAATGTTACAAGTAGCAAAGTATATACAATTTATATATTGCTTGTCTTGCATTTCTTTGTATTATAAGTTGCATGAATTGTTATTATGTCGGGTCTCCATGGGGTACTTACTTTAAAGATTATACACAATCAAAATAAGATGAACAATGAAACTGTAATAAAAGAGAAATTTACCCCGTGAGCATTTTCATTGTTCTCAGAATCACATAATTATAACCTGGAGACTAAGCAGGTAACTCTGAGGCTGTTACTGAGTATTGTCCTCATCTGGGAACAACAAAAGCCGTCAGGTCCTTGTAGATACGCTGCTGTACTGTGATATTCAATACAGGCTAACCAAAGAGCTTGCAATCTGTTTTAATGTATCACGGTGGGTCATTTTGTTCTTTTTCTTTTAAAAAGAAAAACAAAGACCCCCCCCAGAAACAGAGCCTTTACATGTTTGACTATTATATGCAAATTTCTCTTCTGCATTGATTCTGCCCTTTACTTTTTGTGTCTGTAGAAACTAATGATCTTTCCAATAGTTGTACTGATAGAGCTGGCAGCTGTAACTACCACATTCTTGTGCATTCAAAGTCTCCTCCCATCTAAGGAAACTGAACAGTTAAATCCAAAAAGGCAGCTTCTACTTCAGCATAATCACATATATAGTTGTGAGCATGCGAGTTGTTGCTAACGCTTGCGGGCTCGCAGTTGCTGGCAAGGAGCGCCAAAGGCGCTCCTTGCTTCGCGAGGGCCTCAGTTGCTGACATGGAGCACCGAAGGCGCTCCTTGCCAGCAACTGCGACCCTCACAAAATTTACGTTGTAACGCAAACAAAATACGAGACACGTTACGACCCATTACGACCGCGCAAAAAAGGTCCGCAACACGCGCGCATCATAACATGAAAAATACAACAAATACACACAACAAATAAATAAAAAGCTTACTTACAGGAAGAGGGAGCATCCAGGACCTCGAAAACTAAAGTTACACCTCAATTTAACTCAAATTAAAACAGTTTAGACACTAAAAAATTCTTTAAGCGAAAAAAAAACAAACGAAAACGAGGCTACAGCAGTCTAAAGACGCAAAACACCACCAAACACCTACGGATATGCCGAAAAAAACCTACGAGATTAGAAAACAAGGACGCAACCCGCGCAACACCAAAAACATTGCAAACACAATAAATACCAACAAGAAACACATAAAAAGCTTACCCACAGCAAGGGGGGCACCGAGGACCTCTGCAAGTGACGTTACACCTCCATTTAACCACAAATTTCGGAGTTTAGAGACCCCAAAATCACCTAAGCAAGAGAAAAAATGGCCGCCAAACAAAACGAAAACGAGGGTAAAGGTCCCTAAACACGCAAAACACCACCATATACACGCAAAACACCACCATATACACGCAAAACACCACCATATACACGCAAAACACCAAACAGCTACGGATATTCTGAAAAAAGGAACAATGTAGTCACACATGCAACAAACTGCACTATGTAAAACAAATTACAGCCTTAAATGTATTACTTGTTATATTCAGGTATGCTGTAGCCAGAATTAAAGGGTCACTGTGGTCATATATATAAAATATAATATTTACAAACTAAATAGGACATTTGCATGTAGAAAAACACGATAATAAACGTCTTTCCTGCTCAAAGACTTTGCACATAAACTGTCTCTTTGCATAATGGGACTGTGGCATCTACCACTGCCAGTGATTTCATTAGATGCAAGGACACAGCCATTGGTATAAAAACAGGCAGAATCAACTAATAAAAATGATTGCCCTACAGTAAAAAATAATTTGGTATAAAAGATACAAATCTGAAGTTTGTGTTTATTTATTATCAAGTTTAATTATTGACTGACCGGACCAAAAGTGATGTAGAGGAGACATGTTACGACCCTGCTTACTAGTATAGGGGCACCCCTGGATGGTCTGGGTTCTTACAGTCTCAGCATTTCTGACTTCTTCAGGCCAGGACATCAGTTCAGGATCTCAGGAACACAGGAGACAAAAAGCAGGCTTGGCAAAATAATACATGCTTTTATCTCTATCTTTCCCTAAAATGACAGATATACCTTTTTTTTATGTCAACCATCAGAGCAAACTGACTCACAGCATGACAGTTACAGATGACATCATGACCTTCCAAATGCAGTTAACTCCTTATAAACTGGCTACAACTAAAATATAATATAGAGTTTAAACACATAACATCACACATTGTCTTTGTAATAAGACTAGGTGGCTGGTTTTTGCCACAAGACGCATTGTGCATCTGGCAGGTCCCAGGAGGAACGAGAGTGAGCGTTTGGTCTCCAAATATCATCAATGTGCTCCAGGAGGAGACTATACCAGTAGGCTACAACGGAGCAGCAGCATTGCACAGTTGTCCCCGTTATACTCGTTACACCGAGGGTATACTGATGAACAATCGACTACAAGCAGGAAGAAAAAGGTAAGGGATGCCACATCCTCCATTAAAAAAGTAAATAACTACTATTACTATGAATTTGGGGCTGTCTAAGCTGGGTGAAAACAAAACAGTATATTCCCAGCAACAGATATACCAGCGGGGGTAGAGGTCAGGCAAAAAGCCTGGGGGCAGAAGATGAGCCTAGGGAATATCCCTATAGTATAGTGTTGACTACCTGGAAGCAATAGCCCAAATACCTCCCCCCAAAGTCCTATTGTACCTATAGTAATAAAGTCCTATATCCCTATAGTATAGCGTTGGCTACCTGGAAGCAATAGCCCAAATATCTCCCCCCAATGTCCTATAGTCCTATAGTACCTATAATAATAAAGTCCTATATCCCTATAGTATAGCATTGGCTACCTGGATGCAATAGCCCAAATACCTCCCCCCAATGTCCTATAGTCCTATAGTACCTATAGTAATAAAGTCCTATATCCCTATAGTATAGCGTTGGTTACCTGGATGCAACAGCCCAAATACCTCCCCCCAACGTCCTATAGTCCTATAGTACCTATAGTAATAAAGTCCTATATCCCTATAGTATAGCGTTGGTTACCTGGAAGCAATAGCCCAAATACCTCCCCCCAACATCCTATAGTCCTATAGTACCTATAGTAATAAAGTCCATATGCCTATAGAATAGTGTTGGCTACCTGGAAGCAATAGCCTAAATACTTCCCCCCAAATACCAGTCCTCTGCTATCATAAGTGGATATAAAAGACTGCTCTATAAAACAAAAATAAGAACAAACAATAAGTTAGTAGCCACTCTCCTGCAGCAACGTAGGGATAGTACCTTCTCCCTTTTCCCCCCTTCCTATCTGGTAGTGCGGATACATAAATTATCAATAGTGACACTTTTTTGCTAACAAGCTTGGCAAGATATATGGCCACAACACATTATATGTTTGTAAAAAGGTGTTACATGTGTCATCCCAGATAGGCAACAAAGGTGGAAGTAAAGGAAGGAGGAAAAAGAGGAGAAAAAAGAGGAAGTGTGAAAATTTTGACCCAAATAGTCATGGACTAATTTAAATAAGAACTCTTATACAAATATTTCTCCATACCTTACAAAATAAAGGACACTAACATAAAGAAAGAAATGGACTTTGGATACCCTACTAAAAAACAACATATTAAAAAAGCTGGGGAGTATAGACAGGGGAACTAAACCTGTCAAAAGGAAAATATATCAGAGTTTATACATGTATATGGAAACATGAATAAAAAGAGTAATAATGGGTCAAGTATAACGAGACATAAAAAAAAATCTAACACCAAAAGCACCCTCCAGCTTTTTCTAGACTAAAATTAAGCAAATGGAGACGGATTCATCACAATTGGACATATCCGTAATGGATCATAGTTAGGAGTACAGCTATCTCTAGTGAACAGCAAGGAAAAGATCAGAATTATAATGACAACCAGTTAACAGTGTCCAGGATGAAGGAGCTATTTACTGAATGTCAGGAGATGATGACTAAGGAATTTTTAACATTAGATTATAGAAAATACTAAGGACATTAGAAAAATAGAAGGAAATTTGGTATCTACGGAAGAACAACTAGAACAATTGAATTGTGACTTTCTAGAATTGGAAACACATTCTATTAAGTTAGGAGAACAAATTGGAGCCTTAAATGTGAGATTGATGAAGGCCGAGGACTGCTCTAGAAAAAATAATATTAGAATACGAGGGGTACCAAATTCTGTATCAGATTTAGAACTTAGAAACTTTGTGATTAATATTTTTACTGAAAGTTTGGATAAGGGGGTAATTGATCTAGATGTAATTCATAGATTACCCCTTCCTCCTAGCTTTAATTCTAAGATCTCTAGGGATGTGATTGTAAAATGTAATTTTGTGAAGTACAAAGATCTTTTAATGAAAGCAATGTACGGGGTTGGATCCTTGGATGCCTCATATGAAAGTATTCAGCTTTTTTGAGATATCTTAGCAAATACTCTGAGTAAGAGAAGGGAATTTATAGAGATAACAAAAACATGTAGAAAGGAGGGGCTAACATATAAATGGGACTTTCCAGTAAAACTCTTTATTAAGAAGGAACTAACCTGGTACACTGTAAATAAAGTTCAGGAAGGAGAAAAACTCCTATCAGATCGGAAAATTAAGATGGAAACTCAGGCAAGTGAAAAACTAACGGTAAATGGACTGGTGGCGGGTGCCTTGAGTTAAGAAATATGAGTAGATTAAGGATGCTAAATGGATATAACTATTCACTATTTTTACTTAAACTTTTATTTAAATATGATATAAGTGGAGTCAATGGTGCAATATAAGAACACTTAAGAAGATTTCTAAGTATATATAAAGGAGATGTTAATAGAGGTTTATACATCTTCTTACCACTAAAGAATAAATGCACAAATAACCACAGTAAATAATAAGAATACATTTTTTAGTAGTAGTTCACTTTTAAGTAAAGATGTATAGAGAATAGTAAAGAGGAAAAGAAGGGCACAAGAGAGAATATCATTAAAATAAAATATTAAAGAACAAAAAAAGAACAAAAAAAGAAAAAGAAAAAAAGGGGAGAATAGTGTGAAAGTTTTTAATGGGGATTTGGGTACACTTTTCTTTTTTTGGTTTAATGAAGAAGATAAATAGGAGGTTAGCTCTTCCTCTTTTGGCCCCCCACCACCTGATGGTTTGAACTTAATATATGCTTTCTATATGCTGTATTTTGAATTCTGTTGCCAGTGGGTAGTATCAGATCCTGAACATAAGAACTTATAATTAACAAAACGTAATCACAAAAATAATTTTCTTTCTGTACTTTTTTTTTCTTTTTTCCTGGTATATAATCAACTTCCTTCTGGGGAACCCACAGAGGGGTTAATTTGTCTCTAGTAGTACCACCAATCACCCCCTAGTATGGAGATAGTTTGGATGTGAGAATGTGTGTACGATTTGACATATTTAAAATATATAAGAAGTAACTCAGTTAGGATGGATGATTGTAAGAGTGAGCAAGTAGGGAAAACAATGAGAGATCAGAAATATAGAGAAATTAACTATCGTCCAATATGACGATAACATTTCTTTCCCAGAATACCCAAGGTTTAAATACCCCCTTTAAGAGGAAATCAGCACTCTTGGAGTGCACTACGCACAAGGTGGATGTGGCTTGTTTAAAAAAAAAACACTGGAAAATGAGTCACACCCCAAAGATGTATAGTAAATAATATAGAGAACCTAATAATTCAACCTATACAAGTCAAGAGGAGTATCTATTTGTTTTTAATAGGAACCTGTATATTAAAGAGGTACATAAAATGATAGATACAGAAGGTAGATACATAGTCTGGGTAGGTAAATTGAATCAACCACTTTTCGATCAACAATCAGACTATTGTTTCTGTTGATAAAATAAAAATGAATGATATTATCTGGTCAGATCATCCATCTGCATCACAATTATAGATGAGGAGATTAAATATCTATATCGCAAATGGAAGTTAGATCTCATGTTGATAAAATCCAAAGAACAAATAGTGGAGATGAAGCAAGAAATCAACTCAATTTTTTCTATCAATATAAACCAGAACATCTCAAATACCTTAACGTGGTGCACCCATAAAGCCTATGTGAAGTGTAAGCAATAGTGGCAAGAAAGATGAGAGGCAAGACGTTAAGAGAACTTTATACAGAACTGTATAAACTACAGATACAAAATAAACAGCCACCAAGTAGGGAATTATATATACAGATAAACGAGATTATCTTAAAAATAAAAAATATAATCCAAATAGACAACATGATCTGGAAATTCCAACAGAATAATTATATAATGGTAACAAAGCGGGGAAGCTATTAACGTATAAGCTAAGAAAACAAAACATGCAAAATAGAATCATGAGAATTAGAGGACACAATAATAAAATATATTCACAATCGAAGGAAATAGGTGAAATATATTATATATATATTTACTATCAAAGTCTATATAATTTAGAAAAATATCCCATATTTGTCAAACCATTAAGATTAGATATTAAAACCTGTTTGGGGAACATCAAACTTCCACAAATATCTAATGAAGATGCTATTACGTTAAATGTGGATATTACAACCCAGGAAGTGGACGAAGCTATAAGAACGTTGAAGCAATATAAAGCTCCTGGGATTGATGGGTATCTAAACTGCTTTTATAAAATCTTCTCATCGGAATTAAAATCTCCCCTAGTTAGAATGTTTAATGAGATCAAATAACTAGGTTATATCCCCCAAGAAATATCAGAGGTTAAAATTCTTAATATTCTAAAAACAGACAAAAACCCAGAGGATTTCAAGAACTACAGACCTATTTCACTCACTAATGTAGATGTAAAACTCTATGGCCCTCATTCAATTGCGATTTGGCCAATTGAATAGGGCTCTAAATAAGCACATAACATATTTTTTTCAAATAAGTTTTTAGTTAGTGAAAATCTTGCTTTTGGATAGATGTTTACTAACTAAAAACTTCTTTCAAAAAATATGTTATGTGCTTATTAAGACCCCTATTCAATTGGGCAAATTGCAATTGAATGAGGGACTATGCAGATATTTTAGCTAACAGATTGGGCAATTTGATACCAAATTTGATAAAAGAAGATCAAACCAGCTTTGTTAAAGGAAGACAGGGTCCTGATAATATCAGGAAAATAATAGATAACAACTCCTGGTCTAATGGAAAGAGTCTCCCTTCGCTCACCCAGTCACTGGACGCAGAGAAAGCGTTCAACAGGGTGAGCTGGGATTTTATTGATGAAGTCTTAATTAAATTTGGACTGGGCCAGTTTGGAGAAAAAGCAATTAACGCCTTGTACAGAAATCCTACAGCAATTAGTAGTGGACTGGGAGTGGAATCAGGAAAATTTAGTCTGTGCAATGGAACCAAACAAGGGTGTCCGCGTTCCCCTCTAATCTTTACTTTAACTTTTGAGCCTATGGCCGAATTATTAAGAACGTCAATTGGAGTTAAAGGATGTGTTGTGGGGAAAGAAACATATAAAATCTCAATGTTCGCAGACGACCACATATATAGTTGTGGATCTTGCAATGATTGTGACGTTTGTGATGTTGGTCACGCAGTTGTGACCTCGCAAAGAGAGGTTGCAACCGCGAGCCTCGTGAAGCGAGGCGAGCCGTGAACGGCACACAACTTAGGCTGGAAGTGCTCTCATCTGCGAAGCCTCGCAAAGCAAGGTGAGCTGAGTATGGTGCAGGACTTAGGCTGGATGAGCGCAATGTGAGCCAAGCGCGAAACCATACAAAAATAAAATAAATAACAAATATTATAACACACTCACACACAGCACAGGGAGAGAGCAAGGGAGTGAGGTTGCAAGAGATTTTGAACCATATTTGTGGGTTTTCGTCAATACAATATCAGCTAAGTAAGGAGAAAAATCGCAGACGAAAAACTTAAAAAATTCTGAAACTGCATGAAAACGAGGCTGAGCAAAGCCAGGCACTTGGGACTTAGAAAATAAAATAAACGGCCTTCAGTGCGTAACACTCAAACATTCAGCAGACACACAGAGGAGAAAGACACAGGGACAGGGGGGGGGGGGATGGTGGAAAGAGACACATGGCATTTCCAAGTACTAAACTTGCAGGTTAATGAAAGCTGCAATAAGTGGCCCATACAGTAGGCAGGAGGAAAGGCTCCCAATGAGCGCAGAAGGTAACGAGATGAGCGTCGAAGGCACTCATTGCAGGGCTCACGATGAGCACCGCAAGCGGGAGAGGCTTGAGCACGGCGAGCGGTAGAGGATTGCCATGAGCGCCAAAGGCTCTCAGCATGGGGCTTGCAATGAGCGCTGAAGGTGATCAGTGCAATGCGGGAACGTTGAAGTACACAGGGGAGAGACTCACAATGAGCGCCGAAGGTGCTCAGAGGAGCAAAAGCCTTACATTGTGGGGCAAACAGCATTGCCAGCCTCACAATTTTAATCCCGTCATTTTTGGCAGGCAAGTTCCTAGTGTAATTACCAGATCCTGTTAAATCAATATTTTATAGAATTCTAGAGGAATATTCCTAAATATCATATTTTAAGGTTAATATAAAAAAATCTAATATAATATATAACAATATTAATAGAGAACAAATTGAATCCTTACAACAACTCTACCATCTAAATTGGAACTGTAAAAATATCCCTCCCTTGGGCATTGACCTCTCTTATAATACACGGCATATGCAGTATTAAAAAAAAATGGAGACAACATATTTATACAAGTTAGGAATTTATTGAATGCGTGGAATCATTCTCACTTGTCGATGTTAGGAATAATACAAACTGTAAACATGGTAATAATTCCGAAGATGACCTATATTCTAAGATGTTTCCCACAAAACGGCCAAAATATATGCTTAAGAATTTTTAAAAAATGATAAATAAATTCATATATAATAATAAAAGATCAAGAATGAAAGTAGAAATAACAAAAAGATACTGAAAGGGGAGGTACGTCAGTTCCATCAATCGAAGATATCCACACATCAATAATCCTCTCTCACCTATTAGGGTGGAATAGAAGGAAAAGTAACGCTAGATGGCTCGGATTAGAAGATGATACGATACCTAAAAGTAACAGAGGTTTATATTCCAGAACTGAAGAAGGTGAGATCTTTTTCTCCTTGTTCTGGTATCGAAATAGATTAAAATATTCAAATTTTCCCTCGATGGTAGCTCCTCTAGAGGTATTAGAAGATAAGGAAGACGGGGGCCCTGTCTCTCATTTAATATATAAAAGATCTCTATTATAAGTGGTCAAGGTTACCACAAGAACTAACACGGAAAGATTTACATCTCAAAGCCCTTTCCTGGCTGGACGTATATAAAACAGATAGGGGATACCCAAGTCACTATCAAGGGGAAAAAACTGATTACGAAAATCTGATATTAATAGATAACCCGGCTCATAAACTCGCCAAATGTCAGTATATCATAAAAAAAACTGAAATAATTATACAATGGGAAACAGAACTGAGTAAGACATGGCCGGAAGATAAATGGTGGTGAGACTTTTCATCATGTGTATCATACAAAGAGCTGTTTTACAAACTCGTCCAGTGGTGGTACTGGGTCCCCGTAGAACTCAATAGAATAGATGGGAGTCCATCCCCATTGTGTTGGAAAGGCTGCGATGTTCCAGGAACCCACGCCCATATATGGTGGGAATATTATGGGAGCAGTGTATTATCCAGTTATCTAAATTATCTCTCTACCAAAAAGACTTATTATTAAATAGGGCCATGGAATTACCTAATGTACAAGGGAATATCTTACCTAGGAACCAGATATCAGAATGGCATATTTGGGATAAATATGATGGTATTTGATAAAGCTGTGTAGATTTGACCTCTCATTGGATGTGTTATCCCTATGTATGAATGTTGGGTGTTAGACTGTGATCTGTATATTTGATGCAAATTTGTACGGTATGTATTTTATTCTAGTTTATATGTAAAAATATAAAATAAAGAGATTATCCCAATGGTTAGGATGCAGGTGCTTCCACCACAGCATCCAGCCATGGAACCAAGAGGTCACACTGGTCAGTACTCGCATGGGAGACCACCTGGGAATACCAGGAGCTGTATGCTGTGGCTAACTGGAGAAGGAACTGGCAACCCACTCCAGTATCTCTGCCATGAAAACCAAGTGGATCAGCATGGTGTGATGTCCATGAGGTCACGGAGACATGACTGAGCGACCCCATTTACATTTACAGAAAAAGACTACTGAGGTCTTTTTATATTTTGTTTCTTTTTATCTAGAAGTAGGGGGAAACCCAGCAGAGAAGGACTAATTCTCTTCTATGAAAATGTGACAATACAATGTGCCAGTAATTTCACGAGATTTAAAGATAGCGCACCCTGCTAAGAAAGCAATGTCGGGCATAAGCGCAGCTGGTGGGAGATGAATTTGCATTTATATTTATTTCTTCTGACTTTTTATAAATATGAGATAGGACAGGTTTAGGGCAAAGATGGAAAAAAATAATGACCATGTGAATTTTCTGTGTTTTCCTTACTACAGATCGCTCTTTTGTAATGCAAATAAGATTTAACACTGACAATATGCTCCATTAAATGTATGATAATGTTATTCTGTGTCCCTTTAATATAATATTCATGGAGGACATTGAGCGCGCAGAGCGACTGGAGTAAGTAGCAGAGATGTATCGGTAACAGGATGTGAATGTACATTTATATTGTATAAGAGCTTTGCATAATAGAACGCGGCCGAGGACACTCCTCACAAGTACTGGGATTTGTTTTAATCAATGAGACTGGAAATTCCTTTCAAAGCAATTCAAGGTTTAGCTTAATGTTGAAAATCAACATGAAAAGATGTTCACAGTGGGAATAGCGGATTCGGGGGGCGCGGGGGACACTACGCATTATTTTTAGAACGCTCAGCTTTCTTCTTTTCTATTAAAGTGATTGAGTTACAAATGTCTTAAGATATTCTAATCTACACTTGACGTTACAAATGGTGAATGACTTTAGACTAAATGGCTTGAAATGATAGTATTTAGATGATTTATCTGTCATTCTACCCATTGGACAGTATTTATATTGTGTTCCTGGGTGTTACTAGGTATATACAGTAGTATCCCTGTGTATCTATTTACTGTTATATACTTTATTTATTAACAGTCCCTGTATGGGTATGCCCTCTGCAGCATATGCAGACATAGACTCTTTAGGGCGGGTTTGCAGTGTAGTGTCCTAGCCTATCAGGGACCACATCTCAGCATAATGTTGGTTAGTATGAGACACATCATGTACAGCACAGTCTGTGTCTTCATGAGCTGCAGAGGGCAGACCCATCCAGGGACTATTTGTGTGATTTAGGGAGTAAATACATAGTTTATAAGCACTTCCTAATAAAATAAAGTACATGTCAGTAAATAGATACCCGGGGATATTATATACCTAGTAACACCCAGGAGCCTCTTTATGTACCTTCAAACAACTAGCTCTTCTTGCTAAGGCTTTACAGCTAACAGCCTTATTAAATTGCAGTTCAGCAAATTTAACGGGCTCTATATAAGCACACAGCATATTTTTTTTTTACAAAAGTTTTTAGTTAGTGAACTTCTATCCAAAAGCAAGGTCTTTACTAACTAAAAACTTCTGTAAAAAATATATGCTCTGTGCTTATATAGAGCCCTTTAGATTTGCCGAATTGCAATTTAATAAGGCTGTAAGTAAATATAGCTCACTAATACCGATTTTGTTTCTTATTTTAAGTTAATTTCCAAGACGTTGCCTCTTCCTGGCTGACTCCTGCCGTTTCTTGGTGCCACCCTCTGATCTGCCCCCCCCCCCCCCCCGTGCTGATATGTGCCCCGTGTTTGTATATTTCACGTCTGTAATTACATTTCTGCTTTTTTTTGGGTCAATAATTACACCCTCCGAGTCATGTGACTGCCGGGCCGGGTGTTGTTATGCTGAATATATCAATTTGCATCATAATATTTACTGGAATGGCCCATATTTACTAAACAGCATTAAAGTCACAATTGAGAGATAAGGAGAACTTTAGATTTCAAGTGTTTGACAAAAAATCACCAGCTAGTGAAAGTACATGCAAGGAAATTCAAATTTGTAATTAAAATACGGCCACCGCATAATGACAGAAAATATATGTTTGGAATCTTTTTGGTGTATAATTCACATATAGTTTTTAATTAGAAAAATAAATTACATTTTCATTCTGCTGCTGGAACCTGGAGGAATCCATGATACATAAATGGAAGAAAGGCTATGGTTGCATTGAATGATGCAAGGTATCATAGTCAGGACCTTTGATGGGAAGGAGTGTGGTGATCAGTTAATCAAACATAGGCACTGGACTTGACTGCTTGATCCATCTTCCCCACCCCTCCCTCAACTCATAATTGTATTACCTTCAGGTGGCCAGCACCCCAGGCCAGAACACCAAGACCACCTCTCTGCCATCTTCTTATAAGGGCTAATACAAATATATATTGTAACGGATCTACTGGCACCCCGACCGGGTACCACCGTTGATGGACGCGTCCTAGTTTGCGTTGAGGCCTACAAGCACCGCACCGGACCTCTCCTCCAAGGATAGTACATCAGGAACAAGGGTTCAGTAGTTACAGCTCAAGGGAGTATGCAAAAGCATAGCAATCCCCAGTATGATATAGCAATCTCCTCAAAGAACGAGATGAGACTACGTTTTGAAGGGTCAAGTAGAACTGACTTTATTTAAAAAACAACACACATTTTTAAACACTTCACATACACAGTAGGGGCAGTGACTACCTTTGGTCAACCCCTAATTACCTCTGGCCAATCAGACAGGTTCCCTACGTGGGAACTATGAGACTCCTCCCATGGGCCAACCCCAGGCGTGGCTACTATGCTCATTCTCACCCAGACTGTCCCAGTGAACACTTCCTGTTTCCTCCTGGACTATGCCCCTGGGGAAACCCCACACACTGGCCCTTTGTTCAAGTCCTGGCGACACCCTGTGTTTACCTAATGGTAACACATTTCTACACATTTTTCATAACTTTAAAAGTATGCATCACATTCACATAAAACATACATTTTCAGAATCAGCATACTCCAAATACAAACATGTGTCAAAATGATACAAATTGGTCCAGTGGTTCAAAAGATAGATCATAGTCCTTTCTGCATAGGAAAATAAAGTATTTAAATGCCGGTCCATAGTCAAAAGGCAGGAGGCTGGCCAACAGTCCTCTCCAAGACAAAGTGGCGAAGGGCACTTCGTCACATATATTGATGGTGTAATAATATGAATATAAATGGACATAATGATATAGTGAGGTACAACAGGATTCAGAGAAGAGTTTTGAGATTAAGAGTATCTGTCGGTATGTTCAATCAGTTATGTATATTGGATTACACGCATACATTACCACAAGTTATCAGTCTGACTGTGATTATCTTGTGACACTTTCTTGGCTAGTGTCACTACTACATCCTACTATTGTTCAATTGCATAATAAAGATATTTATGTTGCTGAATAAACTTTGTATTTATGTTTCTCACAATCTGTGTAATCTCTATGAGACGCCATTACACAAGCGGCGACTTCTGCAATAATTACCTCGTGGCAAAAAATGCCACTACTATACCAACTATGTGTTCTGCAAACTTAAGGGCAAGATGTTAATATATCTCTTGGTTCTACTGTGATAAACACTACAAGCTGGAAACTGGCAATCTATGGGGTTTACATCGTGGTTCTACTATGAGAGACCACTACACCTTCTGTATCATATTAGGACTGAGTAGGTTATACTTTGTGGTTCTACTATGAGAGACCACTACACCTTCTGTATCATATTAGGACTGAGTAGGTTATATCTTGTGGATCTACTATGAGAGACCACTACATCTTCTGTATCATATTAGGACTGAGTAGGTTATACCTTGTGGTTCTACTATGAGAGACCACTACACCTTCTGTATCATATTAGGACTGAGTAGGTTATATCTTGTGGATCTACTATGAGAGACCACTACATCTTCTGTATCATATTAGGACTGAGTAGGTTATACCTTGTGGTTCTACTATGAGAGACCACTACACCTTCTGTATCATATTAGGACTGAGTAGGCTATACTGAGTAGGCTATACTCCTCATCCTCAACCTCCCTCCTCATCCTCAACCCCCCCATCCTCAACCCCCTCCTCAACCTCAACCCCCCTTCATAACCTCAACCTCCCTCCTCATCCTCAACCTCCCTCCTCATCCTCAACCTGCCTCCTCATCCTCAACCCCCTCCTCAACATCCCTCCTCATCCTCAACCTCCCTCCTCATCCTCAACCTCCCTCCTCATCCTCAACATCCCTCCTCATCCTCAACTCCCTCCTCATCCTCCCTCCTCAACCCCCCTCAACCTCACTCCTCAACCCCCCATCCTCATCCTCCCCACTCAACCTCCATCCCCATCCTCAACCCCCCTCCTCATCCTCCCTCTTCAACCACCCTCCTCATCCTCCCTCCTCAACCCCCCATCCTCAACCCCCCATCCTCATCCCCCATCCTCACCCCCCTCCTCAACCCCCCCATCCTCATCCTCAACCCCCCCTCCTCACCCGCCCTCAACCTCAACCTCCCTCCTCCTCATCAACCCCCTCCTCACCCCCCCTCCTCATCAACCCCCTCCTCAACCCCCCATCCTCAACACCCCCATCCTCATCCTCAACCCCCCATCCTCACCCCCCGCAACCTCAACCCCCTTCCTCAACCTCAACCTCCCTCCTCCTCATCAACCCCCTCCTCACCCCCCCAACATCAGCCCCCCTCCTCAACCTCCCTCCTCCTCATCATCCCCCTCTACCTCAACCCCCCTCCTCACTGTCTCCCCTCTAAATACCTCCCCCTCACTTACCTGCTTCTTCTCCGGCCTCTGCTCTGTCTCCGGCACCCGGTATATGCTAATGACGCGGCGCGCATGTGACGTCACAAGCGCGCCGGCGTTGGGGTCAAGACGGAGCAGAGGCCGGAGAAGAAGCAGGTAAGTGAGGGGAGGTATTTAGAGGGGAGACAGTGAGGAGGGGGTTTAGGAGGGAGTTGATGAGGAGGAGGAGGGGGGTTGATGAGGAGGAGGAGGAGGGGGGTTGACGAGGAGGAGGGGGTTGAGCATGAGGAGGGGGGAGGGAAAGAGACACAGGGGGGTAGAGAGACACGGGGGGTTAGAGAGACACGGGGGGGTTAGAGAGGCACGTGGGGGAGAGATTCACGGGGGGGTTAGAGAAACACTAGGGGGAGTGACTCGAGTATAAGCCGAGGGGGCCCTTTTTAGCCTTAAAAAAAGGGCTGAAAAACTCGGCTTATACTCGAGTATATACAGTATATATTTATGATTTAAATGAAAGCTGCATAGGTAAAATCCTCATTTAAACCTGATGGACCTTTTGTATCTAAGTGAAAAATCCATTTAGCCTCACGGCACAGTAAACGTTTATCCCATATCCCTGATAGTTTGAGGGATATGGTCTATGCCAATAAATTGTAAGCAGTATGGGTTATTGTTATGTTCATGCCTAAAATGTCTGGCAATAGATGTATCCGCTTTATTTAAGACATAATTGACGTGTTCTAATATACGTCTGAATTGTCTCTTAGTCTTTCCCGTATATTTTTTATTACATGAACACACTATTTGATATATTATCCCTTCTGTCTGGCAATTTATGCTATGTCTAATGTAGTAACTGTTTGTAGTTGTTGCATTATAGAATTCTTATGAGGTACAGAGGGGCAGGCTTTACATTTGCCAGATGAGTATGAGCCTTTTTGTTCTTCTGTTAGCCAGTTTCTTTGGCTTTTATTATCTTCATAATGACTACGAACAAGAAGATTCATTGAAGAAGATGTTTTGCTCTTCTGTATGTTGTTGTACCCACTGTGGTAATAACTTTGCTGAGATCTTTATCTAATGTTAAAATGTCCCAGTGCTGTTGCATTATGGCTTTTATTTGTTGGGACTGATTTGAAAAATTTGTGATAAACTGGATAGGCTGTTATTTTTGGTCCTTTGGTCTATCATGTAAAAGATGATTTCTTTCTTCAGCTAATGCTCTATGGTACGCAGTTTTTAATATTTTCTTGGAATATTCTCTTTGAATAAATCTTTCCTGTATTTCTTTTGCTTGTGTTTTGAAATCATTGATGTTACTGCAATTACGTCTCAGACGTAGGTACTGGCCTATTGGTATTGCTTTTGGGTGATGACTTTGCCAGGGTAATAAGGAATTGGTAGCGGGTGTTTTTCTGTGTGTCTTAGTCTCCAGTTCTTGTTTTTCATTGATTTCAATACTTAAATCAAGGAATGTTATCTTTTTCTTGTTTGATTCAAACGTCAGTCTTAAATTATTGTTGTTTGTGTTTAAGATTTTTACAAATTCCTTTAGTTCTTTTTCTGTACCAGACCATAGGACCAGTACGTCATCTATGAAACGTATCCATAATTCTATCTTTTGTATATAGAATTCATTTACTTCTGAGAACACCTCTGTATGTTCCCAGTGCCCCAAATATAAATTTGCCTGATTTGGGGCACAAGGAGTTCCCATTGCTGTACCCCTCTTTTGTTTGTATAGTTAAATAGTTACATAGTAATTGAGGTTGAAAAAAGACGTTCAGTCCATCAAGTTCAACCTTTTAAGATCTCCTCTGATCTGCAATATGTGGATTATTTATTAATTAATTATTAATAGTATAGTATTTGAGGATGAATAAAGAGTTAGTCCATCAAGTTCAACCTTTTTAAATCTCTCTTGATCTTTTTAATATTTAGACTATTTGTTATTAATTGTTAATTGATCCAGAGAAAGGCAAACAGAAAAAAAAAAAACATTGAAACTTTGCAAATTGTCTCATAAGGGAAACAAAAGAAAAATTCCTTCCTGACCCCAGAAACTGGCAATCAAATTTCTCCCTGGATCAATATTCCTTCGCTAGTTATCTAGGATAGCCTTGAATGCCCTCTTTATTCAAAAATATATCTAACCCCTTTTTGAAGTTGTCACCACCTCCTTTGGTAGAGAATTACACAGTTTAACCACCCTAACTGTGAAGAACCCTTTTCTTTGTTTAAGGTGAAATCTTTTTTCCTCTAAGCTCCAAGGATGTCCTCTTGTCAGTTGAAAATCTCTTGCTACAAAAAGTTAATTTGACAAAGCCTTATATTGACCCTGTCAGTATTCAAACAACATAATCATATCCCCTCGTAGACGCCTTTTTTCTAGAGAAAATAAGTTTAATTGGTTAGTCTTTCTTCATAACTTAGCCCCTCCATTCCCCTTATTAGTTTTGTTGCCCTTCTCTGTACTTTTTCCAGCTCTAAAATTTCCTTTTTATGAAGTGGTGCCCAAAATTGTCCTCCATATTCCAAATGAGGGCGTACTAGAGATTTGTATAGTGGCAGAATTATATTTGCTTCCCTGGCTTCTATACCCTTCCTAATACATGCTAATATTTTATTTGTCTTTGTAGCTGCTGCTTGGCTTTGAGCACTGTTACCTAGGTGGTTGTCCACAAGCACTCCCAAATCCCTTTCAATATCTGATACACCTAGATTTGCTCCATTAAGATTAAAAATTGCATGGCTATTGTTCCTTCCCAAATGCATAACCTTACATTTATTTGTATTAAATCTCATCTGCCATTTAGCCGACCATTTTCTCTAATTTATGCAAATCCCTTTGTAGGGAAAGTACATCATTATCTGATTGAATTACCTTGCACAACTTAGTGTCATCAGCAAAAATGGAGACACTACTTTTGAGTCCTACTTATATATCATTAATAAATATGTTAAAAAGGAGAGGACCTAATACTGAACCCTGAGGAACCCCACTTACCACAATAGTCCAATCGGATTACGTTCCATTTACAACAACCCTTTGCTTCCTGTCTTTTAGCCAGCTCTCAATCCATGAGCAGATATTTACTGCAATTCCTGTATCCCTTAGTTTGCTCAAAAGTCTCCCATGATGCACTGTATCAAAAGCCTTTGCAAAATCCAAAAAAACTACATCCACTGAGTAGCCCTGATCCAAGTTCCTACTAACCTCCTCATAGAAACTAATTAGATTGGTCTGACATGACCTATCCTTCATAAATCCGTGTTGACTGCTACCTATGATCTTGTTCAAATTGTTGTTTATTGAAAAGGAAATAATTATTTTCAAGGATGAAATCCAATCATTTCATTATAAAGATGTTATATTGTTCATAGTCGGATCCCTTTATATTCAAATATGATTTAACTGCTATTAGACCTTGTTCCTGTTTAATGCTAGTATACAGAGATCCCACATCCATTGTTACTAGTAGTGTGTTTTTTGTTGTTGTTATTCCATCAATCCTACGTAGAGTGTCTTTGGTATCTTTTATGTAGTATGGTAAAGTTACCACATCTTGTTTCAGAATTTAATCTACGTATATGCTAGGTGTAACGGAACCCATCACTGTTTTACCCTGTTTTATGGTTATTTAATTCTTGGTTAAAATATGATCCTACTATTATACTGTATGTATGTTGGTTTATGCTCTGCAGAATATTAGCCCAGACTTTTGCAGACCTTGGCATAATAGATAATCCTATTACAGAGACTCCTCATAAGATAAGGAAGTCTATTGTATAAAGTGTTTTCATTCTCAGACATAAGAACAAAGAAGGATGATCTAATCATTGTCTGATTGTATCAAAGCAGCCAGGTATCCTCAGGGAGGTGTGACCCACCTATTGTCCCTCTATGTGTATTTTGTGGCAACTATGGGGGATGTGTATTGCCTGTGGGAAGAGATGTATATATATTTCTGCACAAAACAAAATAAAGTCAGTATTCATTTGACTCCCAAATTGAGAGTCGTCCAATATGGGAGGTCGGGGATGGTGAGACTGTAGTGCTTCTTGGATATTTTACTGTATACCAGCGGAGATATTGGATTCGTGTTCCAACTCCGTTACACTAGGATTGTGAGTTAAACTTTCTATCCTGGAGTTTTTTTTTTTTGTGTCTTTGTGTATTTTGGGTATTGTGTAAAAAGTTGGAATTGTTGAATTCTTGTTTACTAAAAAATTTGATTCCATTTTTGACATAAATCCTAGGTCTTTTGCTTCATCTACTATTTTTTGCAATGATGCTATATCTTCCACTGTTGGGTCTGATTTTAGCTTCAAATAGCATTGTTTATCATTTAATAGTGATTGAGTCATTTTACATATTCTGTAGTATCTAATATTACCACATTCCCTCCTTTATCTGAAGGGTTTATGGTAATTTTGTCATTCTCTTGCATGTAATTCTCTATTATTTAAGTTGGTAGTTGATGTATATTTTGGAGTCTTTTTGTCCAATTCCTTTATTTCCTTTATTACCAATTCCACAAATATTTCCAAAGGTGGAGAAAGAGAGAATTGTGGAATAAATTTACTAGGTATTTTTATTTTCCCTTTTACTTGCAATGCCAAACGCGTAGCACTTTCACACAGGAACGTACAGGGTACAAAATACACTATTACAAATGGCGGAAAATGCTCGCGAGCCGCGTAACACATAGACAAACGACGCAAGTTACAACACTAACTTGCAACTAATAACATTACAAATCTAAAATGGCGCTTTACACAACTAAACCAATGGTTTGCCCTCGCGCACGCAGCCTATTTCTAATGCACACTTGGGACATTCATGACACTTTTTCTCCTCAGGGCAGCAACACTCAAACTGTACATTGTCTGCTACAGGAAAATAAAAAGAGATTGTTAGCTCTTCAGGCTATTGATTGCTGGATATATTAATTAGAATTAGGTAAAGTATATTAATTTATTAAGTAACTAATTAATTAATTATTAGTTAACGAAATATAGATAAATATATATCTGTCTTTGTAATGAGAAGAGAGGCTCGCAATGTAGAGTCGAAAAAGCTTTACATTGTGTGGCAAACAGCATTGCCATGGCTTCACATTTTATTGCCCGTCATTTTTGACGGGCAAGTCCCTAGCTAATAATAATATAAATACACAGGCAGCACTTGGCCTCTCCTGAGCCTACTTATTCTAACTACCTAGAATGTTTGGCTCAATTAATTCTCAGAACATCCTTATGTATAGCTAAGCCATGCTTGAATTCCTCTATTGCAGGGGTGGGCAAGTTCGGTCCTGGAGAGCCCCATGGTTTAAGGATATCCCTGCTGCGCATTGTTGAGTCAATCACTTCTTCAGTTATCCTGATTGACTCACCTGTGCACAGAAGGGATATCCTCAAATCCTGGCCTGCATGGGGCTCTCATGGACCAAACTTGTCCACCCCTGCTCTATTGTACCTGTTCTGACCAATTTCCCCCAAAATAATTTTAATTTTAGCAATTATATGCATTTATTCTTTACTGGCTCCGACATTTTATGTATGCAGATAAAATCTACAATCATCTACAATGTTATGGGACTTAATATTAAATGGAAGTGCAACTATCAGAATGATTACCAGGTGACACATTAAGCCACATACTGTAAAACAAGAATTTTATATAACAATTATTAATTTAATTTCTAAAAAAGTCTTTCAAGTATTGTATATCTGTGACTGTAGAGGTTTGATATGACCTGCTAATGAATAAAGATATTGTGAGTGTGTGTGTGTGTTACAGTGATAGTGAGTGTTACAGTGAGTGTGAGTGTTACAGTGAGTGTTTTATGGTAAGTGTGTCTGATTGTGTGAGTGTTTGTCTGATGGCTGCCCCAGCTCATCCCTTGTGGACCCCCAGGGCAGGTTTGACAGGGCAGTTTCCCGCTGTAACTTTAGGGGAACTTTTCCCTTTGGACTTTACTTATCTGAGATTAGTCCTCGGGGGCTGGATCCAGGTCACATCTTCAGGCCATCCCTGAGCATCAAGATGATGGAGTCACTGATGATCTTGTACTTGAGATTTCCTGAAAATGTTGACCCAGTCCCAGAGGATGCTGGACCAGCCTAGAGGGTGTGAGAGGACACTAACTGCACTAATGACTGCACCCCTCAGCTGCCATCCCAGGCTTTCTATTAACCCTTTGCACACTTAGGCTTAAACTGATTGCTGGACCCTCCATTATATTTGTCTGCCTCCTCCTCTGTTCCTTCTGGACCCTTTATCTGATATCAAGTGCTGTTTATGAACATTATATACTGTATATCTCTCCTCCCACCCAGAAAAAATTTAGGGTCAGATATAAGCTAAATCCAAATCATCAGTAATATTAGTGAGTGTGTGTTTGGGTCAGTATTAGTGAGCATGTGCGTCTCAATACTACAGGGAGGGACATGGAACATTTGTATATTATTGATTATGTTATCAATATGCACTGGATCTAAATGCAGCCTGTTACAATGTGTCAGATACCAGTGACATGTTTATGGTGGGACCCACTAGGGCCAGGCCTTGGGCTGCACAGTCTCAATGAAAGCATTGCCAAGGAATAATGAATGTATATACATAGACATTTCTATATGTAATGAGATTTCTTTGCAACTGTATGTGACACATTCTAACATACTGTTTATATGCAAAGACAAAAACACTGATTGTGACAAAGTGAAGCAAGGGATTTGTATGAGCCACAAATTTCACAAAGCTCTTTTTCCCCCCAGGAGGTGTGATACATTTAACTCCTGGAGCATTTTGATTAGAAGCACCTGATTAGACCTGATAATAGATTGGAGCTGGGAATTATGCAGGGTTGTTTATGCACTGCTGCTAGCAGTGTGGCCAGCTGTGTTGAGGTAGGCTTTGTTTAGGCCTAGAGACTGGGAAAGGCTGTGAAAGAGACTGTGCAATGACTGCTTGGAGCAGAAGACAGACTTACAGAAGTGATTGCAAATTCACTATGGAGCCAAAAAGAGAGAAACCCAGAGTGGTGTTTATTGGAGTCGAGAAAAGACACAGAAGTACAACTGGTTTGAGTTGGGAAAACCAGCAACCAGAGAAGAAGTGGCCATATTGGTGTCTGAAGCTAAAGAAGGACATAGAGATACAGTTGGCTTTTGAGCGACCTGCAGAAGAAGAGTGGCAACTTGGACTCTAAAGGGTACAGGCAGTAATTGAATACAAATTTATGGACTCCTTGTTTTGTTGCTGTTTATTTTTTGCGTCATCCATGTTTAGCTGGATGGTAGATATGATAGATATGTAAATTATCTAACAGTGTAGATAGTGCTCCAATTAGTTCTAGGCCTGTTATTTTCTATGACTTGTTTTGTAGTGTCATTTTGTAATATTGATGAATAACATTTAGTACATTTGGAAAAAACATTTAAAGGCTCCTCTAAATCTGTTCCTCCATCAAAAGACTGAATGCTTGTCACACTGTGATTTGGGATGTATCAGAGGGAAAAGATGAAAAAAAATTGGGGCATGGGGGAAAATCGCATAAACATAGATGGGCATAAGGCAGCATAAAACTTAAATAGTCCCCTGTCAGGTACTCTCCATATAATCTGTTCATATGCACATAGCTTTGCCACGGCACTGGTAACTTGGAGAATCCTGCATGACTACTGGAAATGCTATGACCAGGGACAGATTTACATATCTGAAGCACCTAGTTATATCTCTGTAACAATGCCATAGGTGGTATATATATTATAATGCAGCACACTGAAAACCTGCCTCTTCACATCCATTTCTTTCCCCTCCCCATGAAATAAGTTCCTCATGGCACCTGTCTAGCGAAGGCAGGGTCTATCCTGGAAATATAAACAAACTAAAATGTAAATGTAGTTATGCAAATGAGGGAGGCGCCCCTAGATGGCTGTCTTGTTTACCTAATTATAAATATGGCCATGTTTGTGGCCCTAGGCCTATACCTTGTCGGACTATGCAATAATACATCACTGTTGGTGTCATGCCTTTTCTCTTTCTTCTGTTAATACAAATGACATTCACATTTCTGCATAAGCCGCCTCTTCTACAGGCTGTACAGTAATTCTGTATTAAAGTGGCCACTTTCCATGTCTTTGATGTTATACAAGTATAAGCAATACTTAGCGCCCCACGCATTTTGACTTTTGTTGTAAATACACATTAGTCAGGTATCATTAACTTACTCACATAACAGTTAGAGCTGCCGTCTGAAGCTTTGCCGAAACCTTAACCAGACAGCGTGGTCAATAGTGAAGGATTGGCAGCCAGCTGGGATCATGAGGAGTAATTGCAGAACCCGACAAATGTGCTAAATCAAAACATGGTATTTTAAATGAAAGTTTACCATCTACCTCATTGAATAGTACATTAGCCACAAATTGCTAAATTGAAGGTTTTATTAAGGGTAATAAAAGAACACTAAACCCATTAGGTCTGTTGCCTGATTTCATTTCATGTTCTCAACATTAAAAGGCCACTGAAAAGGTTCTAGAAATGACATTAATGTTCATGAAAAGGTAAATAATAATCTACAATGAGCATTTTAAAAAGGAAAAAATAATACTGAAAATGTTTTGTTTTTAGAACTCCTCCCACCAACAGTGCCCCTGTGACAATCGGGGGGCAAGTGCTATTACTGCCCAGTGCCACCTGTTGTAGACTGCAGGTTAACTACCCAAAGGACCGTTTGGGTTCTTGGAAATCTCAACACCAGCGCCCTGATATCTGGCTTCTGTATCAGTCAGAGTCTCCCCATCAGGAATCAGCACTTCCAGGCGTCTCAATAACCTTCCTGTGGTAGTGATAAGGACAAGTTACTTGCAGGGTGGAGATAGGATCATTATCACATCCTCAAAAGCAAAATGACACTCAATTTCTATATGTCTCCAGAAGTGAACTGGTTTATTTTGAAAAGTCAAACAATACTTATATTGAATAGTTACATCTGGAAGGACATTGAATAGGACATCTGGAAGTCAGGTTATGTGCAAATTTAACCCCAAATTCCACAGTTTCAGGCACTCGAAAAACGGCTAAGCGAGGAAAAAAATGGCCGCCGAAAAAAATGAATACGAGGCTCCACGGCCCCGGACCCCACAGCCACGTACAACTTGCCCAAGAAGAGATCCGAGATAAGCTCGGAAACCCGTATTAAACCCACATTAACCCTCGCAGTGGGTGTGGACCCCTGCTGCAATCAAAATTCAAAATTCCCACCTTGCGGGTCCTTAAGGGACGGTAAAGGTCCTTAAAGGGCCCGTAATAAAATAAAAAAATAACCCTATCACTCATGGGGAACTATACAGAGCCACATCAAACCCTAAATAACCCTGTCACTTATGGGGGTCAATTCAGACCCCCATAAACCCTTAATTAACCCTGTCACTCATGGGGATCAATACAGACCCCCATAAGCCCTTCATTAACCCTGTCAATCATGGGGGTCAATACAGACCCCCATAAGCACTTATTTAACCCGGTAACTCTTGGGGGTCAGTCCAGACCCCTATAAACCCTTAATTAACCCTGTCACTCATGGGAGTCAATACAGACCGCCATAAGCAAGTAATTAACCCTGTCATGCATGGGGGTCAATACAGACCCCCATAAGCACTTAATTAACCCTGTCATGCATGGGGGTCAATACAGACCCCCATAAGCACTTAATTAGCCCTGTCACTCATAGGGGTCAATACCGACCCCCATAAGCACTTAATTAACCCCATCACTCATGGGGGTCAATATAGACCCCAATAAGCACTTAATTAACTCTGTCACGCATGGGGGTCAATACAGACCCCCCATAAGCACTTAATTAACCCTGTTACTCATGGAGGTCAATACAGACCCCCATATGCAATTAATTAACCCTGTTAATCATGGGGGTCAATACAGACCCCATAGGCCCCTAATTAACCCTGCACTCATGGGGGTCAATACAGACCCCCATAAACCCCTAATTTACCCTGTCATTCATGGGGGTCAATACAAACCCCCATAAGCACTTAATTAACCCTGTCACTCATGAGGGTCAATACAGACCCCCATAAACCCATAATTAACCCTGTCACTCATGGGGGTCAATACAGACCCCCATAATACATTAATTAACTCTGTCACTCATGGGGGTCAATACAGACCCCCATAAGCACTTAATTAACCCCGTCACTCATGAGGGTCAATACAGACCCCCATAAACCCCTAATTAACCCTGTCACTCATGGGGGTCAATACAGACCTCCATAATACATTAATTAACTCTGTCACTCATGGGGGTCAATACAGACCCCATAGGCCCCTAATAAACCCTGCACTCATGGGGGTCAATACAGATCCCCATAAACCCATAATTAACCCTGTCACTCATGGGGATCAATACAGACCCCCATAATACATTAATTAACTCTGTCACTCATGGGGGTCAATACAGACCCCCATAAACCCTTAATTAACCCTGTCACTCATGGGGGTCAATACAGACCCCCATAAGCACTTAATTAACCCCGTCACTCGTGGGGGTCAATACAGACCCTTATAAGCCTCTATTTAACCCCATCAGTACCATAAGGGTATATTATGACCATTATGGGGCAATTTCAACCCTAACATTAACCACATAAGTGCCATGACGGTCCTCAAGGACCCTCATGATACTAAGTTCAAACACTACACTGCACTATACCACCCAATAAACCATTAAATCTAAACTAACCACCCTCTACACTAACCTATTAACACCTACACTACCTACAGACACTACCAACCTACCCCCTAATAAACCCCATCACCACTCTTATTACAGAAAATAGAAAAACCTAAGTCACAAAAAATAAAAAAATTACATTACAGAAAATAAAAAAACCTAAGTCACAAAAAATAAAAAAAGGAACATTACAGACATTTTTTAAAAATACATTACAACCCCCCACTACAGAATAAAAACACTCACCTGAAAAGGAAATACATACAGAATACATACAAAACAATACAAATACAAATACAATACAATACCCCCAATCTATCTAACATACAATAAATACTATATAATATACAATAAATACTATCTATCTAAAATACATACCCCTATCTAACATACAATAAATACTATATAATATACAATAAATCCTAACTATCTAAAATACATACCCCTATCTAACATACAATACATACTATCTATCAAAAATACATACCCCTATCTAACATACAATAAATACTATATAATATACAATAAATCCTAACTATCTAAAATACATACCCCTATCTAACATACAATAAATACTATGGGCCTCATTCTATTATTGTCCGTAGGAGATGCGGGGCCGCAAGGACCGGCCGCAAGCTATTCGTCTATTCTATTCCCCTCCGGCCGGGGATTCCGGCAGGCTTGCGGCCGGCGCCTTGCTATCCCTTGCGGCCGCTCGCGCCGGAGGAAAGCCTTTGATCTAAAACGGCCGCAATAGTTTCGGCTGCAATAAAATCCCTGTTGCTATTCAATTGCTCCGGGAACCCTCTCTGCAAGGCTAAAACCGAGCCGCACCTTACTTGCAGAAAAAAGGTCCCGCTAGCACCAATTAAGCACATTATAAAGCCGAAATAAAGCCATCCTGCACTCTGAGGAGACTATAAAGTGATTGTAGGTGTTAGCAAAAATAGCACAGCATTCCCCTACACTCAAATCCGTAAATAAATTATTTTTTAATTTATGTCACATATCCATGTAAAAAGTCCCGAGGGCTTGGAGCTCCTCAGACCCGCCCACGCTGCGGCCGGAAAATAAACAGTTAATGTAAACTCGGATTTGGGCTGATGTGCAAGCTGGAGAGGGGGTTGCTATTAATCCTCATGTCCCCCAATATGATCCCTAGCATTTACAGAGCTGTACAGTGCAGGCTTGAATTTATTTTTGCGTTTAAAGATTCCTGAGCTTACGGCCGGTTGCAAGATATACGGCCGGCCGTAAGGGGAGATCCTCGCAGCCTTGCCGCCGTTTTACGGCCGATAATAGAATGAGGCCCTATCTATCTAAAATACATACCCCTATCTAGCATACAATAAATACTATATAATATACAATAAATCCTAACTATCTAAAATACATACCCCTATCTAACATACAATAAATGCTATCTATCTAAAATACATACCCCTATCTAACATACAATAAATACTATATAATATACAATAAATCTTATCTAAAATACATACCCCTATCTAACATACAATAAATACTATATAATATACAATAAATCCTAACTATCTAAAATACATACCCCTATCTAACATACAATAAATACTATCTATCTAAAATACATACCCCTATCTAACATACAATAAATACTATATAATATACAATAAATCCTATCTAAAATACATACCCCTATCTAACATACAATAAATACTATATAATATACAATAAATCCTATCTAAAATACATACCCCTATCTAACATACAATAAATACTATCTATCTAAAATACATACCCCTATCTAACATACAATAAATACTATCTATCTAAAATACATACCCCTATCTAACATACAATAAATACTATATAATATACAATAAATCCTATCTAAAATACATACCCCTATCTAACATACAATAAATACTATATAATTTACAATAAATCCTAACTATCTAAAATACATACCCCTATCTAACATACAATAAATACTATCTATCTAAAATACATACCCCTATCTAACATACAATAAATACTATCTATCTAAAATACATACCCCTATCTAACATACAATAAATACTATATAATATACAATAAATCCTATCTAAAATACATACCCATATCTAACATACAATAAATGCTATCTACATACACAAACCTTAATTCTAACCTAAAATAAAATAATTAAGACCACTTACCTTTGCAGATGTCCCTTCAGATCACCAACCTAGGGGGACATTTTTTTTAGTACAACACATTTACATACAATAAATATACATTATAAACATTCTAAATATTCTACTCACCTTTCCAGCATGTCCCCGTCCTTCTTCTTTTCTACATTATAACTAGACTAGCGAATTGCCCGTCAAAAAATGACGGCAATGAAATTGTAAGGTAGCTAATGCTGTTTGGTGTCTAATAATGAAATATGTAATACATTACTAAATGAATATACTGTACCTATTTTGAAGCATTGTGATGAAGAGCTGGCAATCTGTGTTGATGTTGCTGCAGCATTAGTGGTGTGGAGCTGCTGTGTAAGCATGCTGAATGTGTGCACTGTGTGGTATGAATATCCGTAGGTGGTTTGTGGCGTTTTGCGAGTTTCTTGTGGTGTTTTGCGAGTTTGTTGTGGTGTTTTGCGAGTTTAGAGTGCTGTAGCCTCGTTTTCGTTTTGTTCGGCGGCCATTTTTTCTGTTGCTTAGATTTTTTTTTAGTCTCAAAACTCTTTTATTTCGAGTAAAATCGAGGTCTAAGTTGCATTTTTGAGGTCCTGGGTGCTCCCTCTTGGTGTAGGTAAGGTTTTTATGTATGTGCTGTGTGTATGTATTGTGTTTTAAATGTTTGTATGTCGGCGTGTTGCGTCCGATGTTTGCGAGGTCGTAATGTGTGGTAACGTGTTTCGTAGGTTGTTTGCGTTCCTCGTAAAATTTAGCGAGTGTCGTAATTTGTGTGTCGTGTTTTTTGAGTAGCGACGTGAAGTTTGCGAGGGTTTGAGGCCCTTGCCCTGTGACCTCGCCAGCAACTGAGGCCCTTGCTTCGCGAGGGGCCTCAGTTGCTGGCATGGAGCGCCTTCGGCGCTCCATGCCAGCAACTGAGGCCCGTGCCCAGTGACCTCGCCAGCAACTGAGGCCCTCGCTTCGCGAGGGGCCTCAGTTGCTGGCATGGAGCGCCTTCGGCGCTCCATGCCAGCAACTGAGGCCCTTGCCCAGTGACCTCGCTACGCAAGCGTGAGCAACGACCCGTACGCTCACAACTATATATGTCATACTACACCAAAGGTCAGCAATACCTTCATGTCCATGTGTTTAGGCCTCAGATCACATCACGGCATGGCTTCTGCTCAGCTGGGCACTCCTCTGGATGACTCTTCTGGACACCTTTTCATGGACACACACACACTCCTAGACTTCGAGACCTAGACTTCCAGACTTAGACTGACTAAACTCTCTGGGCTTTTGTATATCTTTCTTGGACACTCCCCCTTGATATGTGACTGACCATCTCACTGAAATCATCTCACCTTCCCCCAAACTCCTTAAAAACTCTATAGATGGGAATCTCACACACACAGATGTCCCCTCATGACACAAAGTGTAAGCACTACACTATATGTGAAAAATGTAAATTATTAATTAATATTAATAAAGGTTATTGATATTAATAATATCACCATATAAATTACCAAAACCCACAACATATTATTATGGAAGCAGGTGCTTGAGATTTTATATCTGATATATTATATTAAGAGTTAAATTGTTATTATATGTACTAGAATTATGCTTAGTGGAATTTAATTGAAATAAAATCATTGGTATATATATATATTTTTTTTGCTTAAATTTCCAAGATGGCTGACGCAGCCAAGCCTAATCATAGCCTACTGACTGATGTGATTTTATCTAATCTGCAATTAATCTGATACATTGTTTTTTATATAAATATATTAGAATCATTGATATTTGTTATTATCAATAAATATTATTTTATAGAGAGGAATATGTGTTTATACATTGATTCTGAACTCGAAATGTATTATTCTAAGTTTTTAGAAAATATAGGTTGTTATAAATCACGACAACTCCACATGGAGTCTAGCAGCAGCTTGGTGGCTGGCACCTGAGAACAATAGGGCTACCTTCTAATACACATCCTCAGAGATGTACTTAGCTTATCTGGCAAACAATGGTATAAGGCAGATTACAATACAATGGAGTGGCTGGAGCCAAGCAGTCTGTCTTTTAATGGGATAAGATCCAGGAACTGGAAAAGGGGTCAGTGACCTGATGTGTGAGGGAGGAGAGGTTTTGTTGGGACTACCCAAGAGTTCGTGCATTGCATTGTCAAGATTTGCATTTTGAGGACAAGATAATCTCTACTGAAAGATCTACCCCCCCCCCCCCCCCCGCACCCACCCATCACCATTCCAGTCCCTGCTATTTCCATCACCAGAGACAGAAAGTTTTTAAAATGGTTTGTCCATCTTGATAACAACCTGTCTGATGGGATTATCTAGCTGTGGACAGGAATTTCAAATAGTAGACATGAGTTAACTAGTTTAGAAGAGACATTTTAATGTGCTTACGTTTGTGAAGTAATTATCAGTTCACCCTGTGATGGTATTAACCCCTGCATCCCCAAATTGGCCAGTGAGGTATTACAGGGGCTGACTGCGATAACTGGATAAGGGCAGGTAATATAATCATGTTTATGGGTTAAACCAAAGTTGTATTGTCCTGTTTGCCTAAAAAAGGTTCTAACTATTCCCAATAAAGACTCTTCTAGGAAACATAATCCTGCTAGTCTCTCTTTAATTTAGAGGTTATAACCCCTGTTTGGTATTTGTAACCCCTTGATTCCTGTTCTGCATCCTGATGGTTCAGGAATAGGAGCCGGTCACAGAGAAGCCCATCCACTCCACGGTCCAAGGAAGGATTCCTGTAACCAAAGCAGGAGGATTCTGGAGCTGAGTTGAACCCCCTCCCCTGCTTCGTAAAACGTATGTGTGAGGACAGGCATTCAAACTATTTGTCTATTCATTGGGTTAGTCACTTAGGAACAGCAGTATCCCACCAACAAGATTATGACCCCATTCTATTGGTCACAAGATAAAATGTAATATATCCTTAACCATATATATATATATATATATATATATATATATATATATATATATATATATATAATAGCACATTTGTGTTCACATTTGAATGTCTAAAACAAGAATTCTGAGGAATACAGTTATTACACTGCATTCTAGGAGCATGGGCAGAGACATGCAAATGTGCCCACAAAGGCTTCGCCCTTGTAACCCATAACCATTTTAAACATGGCTTCCTTTAAAGGCATATTTAGGATTCCTAGTGTATGCAAACTTTTTTTGCATGAATAAATGCCAAAATAAACATTTATAATCTTACCCTGATGTTTGCTAAATCTTTTCAATTTGCAACCTGATGCTTTTATCAGTTGACTCCCCTGAAAATCCCTGCTAAGATTAGCAAAATTCGTTTTGGCTAAACAGGAGAAAGCAGATACATTAGTATCATACTCTGGGGTTGCTGTGTTGCAAAGCAGCCTGGGATATGTAGTCTCTTACTCTATATATCCTGTGATCTGATTCAGTTGTAAACACAGACCCCACCCAACCATGTGAAGCAATCCAGCACCAAGTACTTCATTTTAATGGTCAAACTCCATACCTAGATACATTTCCTCTGCATACTTTGTAATGTCAGCTTCCTCTAGGTGTGCAAAGCTGGAATTTACTCTCCTGCCTATAAATTTGTAAGTAGACTGAACTTATCTATAGAACACATATTTTTCTGATAATCACTGCCTGTTTCTTACCAAACATTTTAAACCCAAGAAACTTATATATACAGTGGATATAAACAGTCTATACACCCCTGTTAAAATGTCAGGTTTCTGTGCTGTAAAAAAATGAGACAAAGATAAATCATTTCAGAACTTTTTCCACCTTTAATGTGACCTATAAACTGTACAACTCAATTGAAAAACAAACTGAAATCTTTTAGGTAGAGGGAAGAAAAAATATAAAAATAAAATATTATGGTTGCATAAGTATGCACACCCTTAAACTAATACTTTGTTGAAGCCCCTTGTGATCAGTCTTTTTGGGTATGAGTCTATCAGCATGGCACATTTTGACTTGGCAAGATTTGCCCACTCTTCTTTGCTCTGTCAGATTGCGAGGGCATCTCCTGGGCACAGCCCTCTTCAGATCACCCTACAGATTTTCAATCGGATTCAGGTCTGGGCTCTGGCTGGGCCATTCCAGAACTTTAATCTTCTTCTTCTGGTGAAGCCATTCCTTTGTTGATTTGGATGTGTGCTTTGGGTCGATGTCATGCTGAAAGATGAAGTTCCTCTTCATGTTCAGCTTTCTAGCAGAAGCCTGAAGGTTTTGTGCCAACATTGACTGGTATTTGGAACTGTTCATAATTCCCTCTATCTTAACTAAGGCCCCAGTTCCAGCTGAAGAAAAACAGCCCCAAAGCATGATGCTTCCACCACCATGCGTCACTGTGGGTATGGTGTTCTTTTGGTGATGTGCAGTGTTGTTTTTGCGCCAAACACATCTTTTGGAATTATGGCCAAAAAGTTCAACCTTGGTTTCATCAGACCATAACACCTTTTCCCACATGCTTTTGGGAGACTTCAGATGTGTTTTTGCAAAATGTAGCCTGGCTTGGATGTTTTTCTTCGTAAGAAAAGGCTTTCGTCTTGCCACTCTACCCCATAGCCCAGACATATGAAGAATACGGGAGATTGTTGCCACATGTATCACACAGCCAGTACTTGCCAGATATTCCTGCAGCTCCTTTAATGTTGCTGTAGGCCTCTTGGTAGCCTCCCAGACCAGATTTCTTCTCGTCTTTTCATCAATTTTGGAGGGAGCTCCAGTTCTTGGTAATGTCACTGTTGTGCCATATTTTCTCCACTTGATGATGACTGTCTTCACTGTGTTCCATGGTATATCTAATGCTTTGGAAATTCTTTTGTACCCTTCTCCTGACGGATACCTTTTAACAATGAGATCCCCTTTTGCTGTGGGATGCGACTAAGAAAATTTCAGGAAAGACCAACTAGAGCAGCTGAACTTTACTTGGGGTTAATCAGAGGCACTTTAAATGATGGCAGGTGTATGCTGACTCCTATTTAACACAATTTGGAATGTGATTGCTTAATTCTGAACACAGCTACATCCCCAGTTATAAGAAGGTGTGCAGACTTATGCAACCACATTATTTTTCTTTCTTTTTTTTCTCCCCTCCACCTAAGAGATTTCAGTTTGTTTTTCAATTGAGTTGTACAGTTTATAGGTCATTAAAGGTGGAAAAAGTTCTGAAATTATTTATATTTGTCTCATTTTTTTACAGCACAGAAACCTGACATTTTAACAGGGGTGTGTAGACTTTTTATATCCACTGTACCTGGAAGCATACACCTGCTATATTAAACAGCTTTTTTGAAAAGCTCAGGATGGATTACTGTAAACATTGTTATTACCTATGTAATTTCTTGTAAGGAGACTGATTTAGTAGCTATAGAGACAATAACTAAAAATAATCAATTTAAAAATGTTAAGCAATGTTTCCACATGATTTCCACCCTCTATCTGACAATGCAGAGCACATAAGGTGATTCCAATGTCCCTTTAAAATAAAGTTTATATTGTGTTATAGTTATATGAACTGGAGTAAAGACATTCTGAATTTATTTAAAATATAATAAACTGTATAGATGCAGGTTAATGGAATTTAACACCACAGTCATGATTACAGTAATTAACTTTAATTAATCTCCACCTCACACTTTATTTCAAAGACTTTTATTTGGCCTCTCCGAGGAGATACAGTAAGCACTTTCATGAAATGAGTTCCTCTGTCTCAGTTTCCCAATAAATATTAATATATTCATAGCACTGCTTTATGGCCTCAATTTGAAGTCACATGGATATATCATATCACCACATTGGTATTGATTAAAACATGTTCATAAAAATGAAGTTTTAATGATTTATTTTCCACTAATTAGAAGCTGATGAGACATTTCATGGTGACGAGAGGACAGAGAATTTATTTGAATGTTAATTTTTTTTTGCTCTTGAATTAAATCTTCTTGTTTAAACTTCTTAACTGCTTCATTTACTTGCAAATTATCGAGGGGAACTAATTGAACTTAAATATGTAGGCTGTGGTTCCAATATCATTGCTCAACATATTGCAAGTCAATTAGATTTACTGTGATTGGGGAAATAGTTACTGAGTGAGATGATTAAAACTTGACCAAACCAATTAGATTTCGTTAGGAAAGGGAACATTACATAAACATCTATTGTAATCAGAGTAATTGATGTTTCATGATAATTTTGTTGCAAAGTTAACTGTGAACGGCTGAGAAATGAAAAAATATCAAATGATAGATGAGGAAAATTATCCAGAGGAAAAATATGAAAAATCTTAATAAACAAGATACATAACTTTCAAATCCTCCAAAAAGGATGTTAGAAGTATTATCCCAGAAGATGCATCTTGATTATAAAAGGAGAATCTTTCATAGTCCCGGGTACAAACTTTTTGTGGAAATGTTGAAATCCTAAAATTTTCTTCTCACTGGATGAGGATTCAAGATGTATCACCTCAATCCACCTTAAGTGAAAACTTGATGGGTCTACCTTAAAGTTCTGTTGTAATACTTCCTATGTATTATAGTATAACAGGATGTTATGGTGAACAGTAAGGTAGGTAATTTTTAAAATGTTCTGTTTAAAAAAAAAAAAATATTGTGGAATCTTCTTTGTAAAATTACACTCCATCTTAAGTGAAAATTTGATGGCTCTATCTTAAAGTGTTGCTGTAATGCATTCTATCTATAATGATATAACTGTAAGTTATGGTGAACATTATGCTAAGTAGTTCTACATTAATTCTAGTTTTTAAAAGTCTTATTTTTGTAGTAGAACCTTCCTTGTAACACTTGCAATCCACCTTAAGCAAAACAGTGGTCATTTCAATAAACATTAATGCAAGTCTCAAAACAGCATGATACAAAATTAAACCAATATTAAATGAACATGGAATACAATTATGTTTTTATGTACAGGTGTACCCCACTGAACGCTCCCCCTTATTGCACTGATGGGCCATATCACTCTTTTGCTTGTAATTCCCCGCTTCGCACTTTATCCCTCCTATAGCGATGTTTGTGGGAGGCCATCCCTAGCACGTGCCCCACTATAATACTATATTTTCCTAGCTGACCCACATTTAACTCTCAGAACCGAGCCACAGATTTAAAAGTAAGAAAGCAGCAGACGGGGAAAGACGGAGAAAAAAAGTGCCAGCTGGGATGAGCAGAAAGCCCTAGAAAGAGACCCATTCCTACCTCCTCCATTCAGAGACAAGGTATTACAGAAAATGATTGAGCGCAAAGAAGCTCAGCCCAAATTGAAGAGCCAAAACATTTCTCTACATGTGAAGATGATAATCCTGGGCTTCTTGGAAATTGGACATTAGAGCGGATTTAAACTTGCCAACCTCGACAATCCGACCATCCTAAAAAATAAGGAGAACATCAAGTCTTCGACCACCACCAGCACTACATCTGCTGTCAAGAAGATTACCCGATCCAGATGCTACGTCTTGGAGGAAATGGAGAAGCGACTTTCTATCTGAATCGATGATTAAACAGAGCTCACCAAGCCACTCAGCCAAGACATCATCATGGAGAAGGCCAGACGGTCATATTCAAAGCCAAACACCAGATGTGACGAAAGTTTTTCAGCCAACAGAGGTTGGTTCCACTGCATCAAGAAAAGAAGCAATCTGTATAACATCGAAATCACCGGAGAAGCAGTGAGCGCTGACACTGATATTCAACATTGACAAGAGTGGACTGTGGAAGCGCATGCCAAGGCACACCTTCATGTCGGACAAGCAGAAGCGAGCACAGGGGTTCAAAGCAGCCAAAGACCATCTAACCCTTCTTCTGGGTGGGAACGCCAGTGGCGATTTCAAGATCAAACCATTGGTGGTGTACTATTCCAAAACACCTAGAACCATGAAGGGCATTCCAAAATCTGCTTTGCCGGTCATTTGACAATTCAACCGTAAAGCTTGGATCACCATGGACATCTTAAAAATGAGTTCAGCAAACATTTCTGTCCATCCATGCAATGCTTCTGCAGGCATAAACTAATTGAGGCCAAATCGGTCTTGTGAATTGACAACTCTCCAAACCACCCTACTGTCTGAGGGCAACTGCTGCATCCCAGTTGAAGTAGTTTTCCTGCCACCCAACCCCACTTCACTAATCCATCCAATGGGGGGTGGGGGGGTTATTGCAACCTTAAAGGCCCTTTATCGTCGCCGCACATTCAGCCAGCTCATTGACACATTAGACAGCAAGGACAAAATAGTCCATGAAAGATTTTTGGGAAAAGCATACCATCATGCAAGCCATAACTAACGTCCATTTGTCCTGGAAAGAAGTTACACAGCAATGTCTGAAAGGAGTTTTGTTGTAGATATGGCCAGAGCTGTGTGCGGATATGGACCCAGAACAGCCCATCATTATGTCGATGGCAAACCTGATCAATACAGCTGGACTATGAGATGCCAATGACCAGGACATTGGGGAGTTGCTGTAAGCTTCAGGCAAGAGAGAGTTCTTATCATCGGTCATATCTATATTTCTCTATCACACAATTCTGAATTTCCCCCTGGAGACCTCCCAACATGCTCTGAAGGATAGTAGGTGCGAGGGAGGCCAACATAACATTGGAAGTAACAAAAAAGAGTAAGTTAGAATAAATGCGTACTATTCAGTATAACTGGGCTTGTCTGTTTTTTATGGATTGTTTTGCTTATATAGTGTCATTTTATTGTACTATTTTACCAATAGTTTAACAGAAAAAGCCCCCCATATTTTCCTACTACACAAAGGAATTACACATTTTATACAGGGAGAGGTTTCATTTATTTCACATATTCCCAAGTAAGATCCAGCTCTTTGTGTGATCTCCTGGGCCCTTTTGTAGAGACATCAGTGAGAAATACACAATATATTCTGAAGGTCAAGATGCCAAGAGCCAAATCAGAGCTCCGTCCTGCGAGAGATTGGAAGGAAACAGAGAAATCCGGCGCTCGAGGTCCCTCCAGGCCAATTTGCAGATCTGCTCTCTTTATAGACACAAGTTCTTATGGATGTGGATCTTTAGAGAGATTGGGGCTACAAACAGGAGACGACTACATTATGTTTGGTGATATACATTGTACGGGTCAGTATTTCTGATTCACTATAGGGTGTGTATTAGAGATGAAACTGGAAAAAGTTACGTTTGTTTCAAGTCAGGTCATAAAAAAATATTTTGTTATAGCACATACCACTAGTAGATAATTAGTAGATTATATTGCTAAAAACATATAGTATAATGAACATTGTAATTTCTATACAAATGCAGTTTTGCAAATGTTAGGAGCTCCGTCAGGAAAATCTCATTAGAACGTGTAAAATGCCCCCAAATGTTTCCTCTATAGGGCTCAATAATCACCTATTTTATATTCTTAGATTAAAGGTATCTGGAAGTCTCCTGGATTCTGAAAGCGTCAGACAGAGGAGAATCCATAGGGGACGAACAAACCCGCAAATAAACGTTGATAAACTTACCTTAAAAATCATTTAATTATGGTGGGCAAAAGAGCCTCCACCGCACATTAGTACCGTAAATAAATTGTAAATTTGTGTTCACATTTGAATGTCTAAAATAAGTTAAACAACTTGTTTCCTGCTCAGAATTCCGAGAAATACAGTTATTACACTGCATTCTGGGAACCTGGGCAGGGACATGCAAATGTGCCCGCAAAAGCTTCTCTCTTGTAATGTCATATAAGTTAAATGATTGTTGTGGTAAGCTACCGCCTCACAAAATCTACTACACAAACTAGGAACCGCCCCCACACTTATGAGTGGCAGTGTCCTTGAAACAGCTGTCTGTGGTTAGGTTCTCTGGATGTAAGGGTGGTTAAATTGTGGAATTCTCTTCCAAAGGAAGTGGAAAATAAAAAGGAAATTCAGGGTTATCCTGGATAATTAGAAAGGGGGTATTGATCCAGGGAGGAGTCCGATCGCCAGTATCTGAGGTCAGGAAGGAATTTAATTAGTTTCCCCTTTTGAGTCAATTGGCAAAGTTTGTTTTGCCTCCTCTGGATCAATTAACAATTAATCTGCATATTACAAAGGTCAGAGGAGTTCTATGAAAGTTGAACTCAATGGACTAAAAGTATTTTTTCAATCTTGATTGTATCTAAAAATGTGCAACACTAACAAAAAATAGATAGCACACTGTTATCCGGCAGACTCTGCAACTATAACTCTTACCATTTTATTATGGACATCAATTAAATAATAAAAAGAATTGTGGCTTTCCTTAGTACAATTTACTAACATCTCGGAGCATTTGCAATAGAAACTGTGTCTCCTAATAAATGCCATAAAATTCAGTTTCATAAACTATAAGAAAACAAATTATAAGCTAAAGGGGAAAAATATGAGTGCTCCAGATTTATTGCAGTTTCGAGTCTCGTCGCCGGATCGCAGCTGCCTATTTAGTTCTTATTCTCATAGCAGCAAAAGTACATTGTGATTAAATTATTTTTCATATAACTTTTTATTATCTTGGAATAGAGTCATATAGGATATTTTTCTTCTCAGTTTCCAGGCCAGAATTTAAGTAGAAAGGAAGATAAAAGACCAGGGCTTGGCTCCCGTAGGAAATCTTACAAAATGTCATATAAGCCCTGACGTAACAAAATACAAGGAAACGATAGAAAATAAAATAGAACCTTTAATTGTTAATTTAAAATTCTATACACATACTGAGCGACGCATAAAAACAATGGTAATGTAGTTTATGTCCCTAACGGAGCTATTACATGCTGCCAGCATCAAGCCCTTAAGTAAAATATCTTATCGCTAATTGGGAACGGTTCCCTGCTGCCTTAGGACTTGATTCCATGGCTCCCATAAGGAAAGAACAGAAGCCTCCAGTCCATGGCTCCCATAAGGAAAGGACCAAAGCCTCCATTCCATGGCTCCCATAAGGAAAGAACAGAAGCCTCCAGTCCATAGCTCCCATAAGGAAAGGACCAAAGCCTCCATTCCATGGCTCCCATAAGGAAAGAACAGAAGCCTCCAGTCCATGGCTCCCATAAGGAAAGGACTAAAGCCTCCATTCCATGGCTCCCATAAGGAAAGGACTAAAGCCTCCATTCCATGGCTCGCATAAGGAAAGAACAGAAGCCTCCAGTCCATGGCTCCCATAAGAAAAGAACAGAAGCCTCCATTCCATGGCTCCCATAAGGAAAGAACAGAAGCCTCCAGTCCATGGCTCCCATAAGGAAAGGACCAAAGCCTCCATTCCATGGCTCCCATAAGGAAAGAACAGAAGCCTCCAGTCCATGACTCCCATAAGGAAAGGACTAAAGCCTCCATTCCATGGCTCCCATAAGGAAAGAACAGAAGCCTCCAGTCCATGACTCCCATAAGGAAAGGACTAAAGCCTCCATTCCATGGCTCCCATAAGGAAAGAACAGAAGCCTCCAGTCCATGACTCCCATAAGGAAAGGACTAAAGCCTCCATTCCATGGCTCCCATAAGGAAAGAACAGAAGCCTCCAGTCCATGGCTCCCATAAGGAAAGGACCAAAGCCTCCATTCCATGGCTCCCATAAGGAAAGAACAGTAGCCTCCAGTCCATGGCTCCCATAAGAAAAGGACCAAGGACTTTATTCCATGGCTCCCATAAGAAAAAAACTGAAACCTCCATTCCATGGCTCCCATAAGAAAAATAACCAAGGCCTCCATTCCATGGCTCCCAAAAGAAAAGAACTGAAGCCTCCATTGCATGGCTTCCCCTAATAAAAGAACCAAGGCCTCCATTTTATGGCTCATATAAGAAAAGAACCAAGTCCTCCATTCCATGGCTTCTGTAAGAAAAGATCTGAGGCCTCCATTCCATGGCTCCCATAAGAAAACAACTGGAGGCCTCCATTTCATGGCTCCCATAAGAAAAGATCTGAGGCCTCCATTCCATGGCTCCCATAAGAAAAGAACAAAGATAACCATTCCATGGCTCCCATAAGGTAATAACTGGATGCCTCCATTTCATGGCTCCCATAAGAAATCCCTGGATGCCTCCATTGCATGGCTCCCATAAGAAAAGAAGCAAGGCCTCCAGTTCATGGCTCCCATAAGAAAAGGACCAAAGCCTCCATTCCATAGCTCCCATAACAAAAGAACCAAGGCCTCCAGTCCATGGCTCCCATAAGAAAAGGACCAAAGCCTCCATTCCATGGCTCACATAAGAAATCCCTGGAGGCCTCCATTTCATGGCTCCCATTCCATGGTTCTACACAGGAAACATGTAGTGTTATAGACTACATGTTGCAATATTTACTAACATTTTGTAACTTGACTGAAGTTCCTAATAACCAATGAGGGGTGAGCATGTATGCGGGGGTGCAGGAAGAGGGTGGGTGGTCTATCAGAGCTGATGTCTATGCAGAGGTCACTTGCGATACCTTCTCAAAGCCTGAGTTATCTGCCCATCTACAAACAGAATATTGATATTTTCTGTTTTTGAAGTTTACAGTGTACGATATCAGTCCCTTTATCCATAAGACTTCACTAAAGCATCAACAATGACCATATATAGCTAATAAGACAAAGAATGGCGATAAAATCTTTTTTTTAATAATTGAAACCCTTAAACATGATTGGAAAATTGTCATATCTTCTCTCTGATCTCATAATATTGCTAATTACAAACGTGGACATGCAATACATTCTCATCTTACGATCCTGTTCTTAGTGGGCATCTGGTAACATAATTACAAGTTAATGTACAAGTGTATGATCAAACACTCAGATCTCTCCAGGGATTTCTGGAGTCTTTTGAAGTTCATTAATAACTAGGAGGCAAAGTTGGAGGCTTGTAAGTGGCACCGCAGATTTGTTGATAACATCTTGTTCATCAAAAATACATTTTATATGTATGTGAATGTCACTATAACTGCTTAACAATATGTATTAGAAAGTACTGTATTGTCTATATCACTATATAAATAACATGATAACCAAGAAGAGCATGACCGGTTGTTTAAATCAGCAAAATCTCAGCTGTGTTAAAGCTTCTGTCATTATTATTTATGTCAAGTGGAAATATTCTCACACTTATTGCCCCCAACACCATCAGATTCAATTGCTAACGGAAAAAGGAAACAATTTCATAACCCTTTATGCTTAAATATCTAACATTAAAACTTATTTATCTATCACTTCTACTTATTTTTGTTTATAATGACCAATTGTTGTTGTTGTTTAGTTGTCCAGTCATGTTTGACTCTCTGTGACCCTATGGACCACAGCATGACAGGCACATCTATCAGCCACTGCCCCTCTGAGCTCCATCAAGTTCATGTTTATTGCTTCAGTGACCTCATCTATCCATCCCCTCCTCTGCCATCCCTTCTCTGTGTGCCTTCAATTGTCCCCAGCATCAGAGTCTTCTCTAGGGAATCCTTTCTTCTCATGATATGGACAAAATATTTGATCTTCAGCCTCATGATCAAACCTTCCAGTGAACAGTTTGGCTTAATCTCCTGTAGTACTGATTGCTTGGATCTTCCTGTAGTCCAAGGGACTCTAAGCAGTTTTTGCCAACACCACAATTCAAAGGCATCAATTCTCCAGCGCTCAGACTTCTTATCCGTATGTTACTACTTGGAATGCCAGAGTTAAAACTTTGTGGATCTTTGTTGTTAGTGTAATATATTTACTTTTTAATATCTTGTCCAGACTTGCCTTAGCTTTCTTTCTCAGAAAAAAACAACTTTTATTGTATTGGATAATGACCTAAAGTATTTTTTAACTAATATATGTACTTTTTATTCTGCAGTAGCTGGGACCTTGTTCTGCCCTTTTAACTCTAAATTGACACAAAAGATCACTAATTTTATCTGTCAACTACAAAAGAATGATATTATAAAGTTTTCGTGGCCTTAGACATTACTTGTCGCTCAGCGCTATCAGCTTCCGACACCTCTGGGCGAGCCTACATGACTGTCCTATCTCTATATAAGCAGGTCCTGCAGCTCATTCCACCTGACGCACTGCTCTGCAGGTAAGTCATATTTCGGTATTTTATGGTAGATAAGAGTAATTCAGAATTTATTAATCTCCTGGTAAAATTGAACATCTCACTGCCCTGCTAAGATCCATTACAGTCCTTATCTAGGATAGAAACTTCATAATCATTTCAAATAGCCATCAATTCACTTTAATATACATCAGGCCAATTTATATAAACGTAACCCACTTTAGTTAATCATAAGATATGTCACTTTGTGCCACGTATCTGCTGTATTTTATCTGTATATGTTCCCTAACTTTTTATTATTAATAGCCTGCTTGATGGGAACTAATGAGCTGTAAGAAATTTACATACTTACGAATCCTTATCATTTATTCATGAAGACGCCACTGAGAATGAAGGGATTGGCATTAATGTGCAATGCGCTAAACTCAGAAAGCTCGCGATCCCTTTGCTCTGTCTGCTTGAAGATTTCAATGCCTCAATTCTCACTTTTAAAAAATCTAGGTCTGTTCCATTAAAATACTTCACATAATATGCTACTTAAGAGATAAATAGTCTGGAAGGATCGTTGACAGAAATCTTCAAATTAGTTTTTTTTAGGTCAGTGAGAAGTTTGAAGATGTTGGATGCAGAAAAACTATAGAAAATTGTATCTAATATCTGTACAGATTAAAAGGTCACTAAATGTGTATGGAGTATGTAACACGCTAACAATAATAGTATGGAACACGCTAATGATAAATGTTTATAACAAAGTAACAATATTTGTATGTAACACGCTAACGATAATATTATGTAACATGCTAATGATAATAGTATATAACAAAGTAACAATATTTGTATGTAACATGCTAACACTAATAGTATGTAACATGCTAACAATAATAGTATGGAACACGCTAACGATAAAAGTTTATAACAAAGTAACAATATTTGTATGTAACATGCTAATGATAATAGTATGTAACACGCTAACGATAATAGTATATAACAAAGTAACAATATTTTTATGTAACACGCTAACAATTATAGTAGGTAACATGCTAACAATAATAGTATATAAAAAGTAACACTATTTGTACGTAACATGCTAACAATATTTGTATGTAACACGCTAATGATAATAGTATGTAACACGCTAACGATAATAGTATATAAAAAGTAACACTATTTGTATGTAACATGCTAACAATATTTGTATGTAACACGCTAATGATAATAGTATGTAACACGCTAACGATAATAGTATGGAACACGCTAATGATAATAGTATATAACAAAGTAACAATATTTGAAAGTAACACGCTAACAATTATAGTAGGTTACATGCTAACAATAATAGTATGTAACAAACTAACAATATTTGTATGTATCACACTAACAATAATAGTATGTAACACACTAATGATAATAGTATATAACAAAATAACAATATTTGCATGTAACACGCTAACAATAATAGTAGGTAACATTCTAACAATAATAGTATGTAACAAACTAACAAACTAATAATATTAGTATGTAACACGCTAACAATAAAAGTATGTAACAAACTAACAAACTAATAATATTAGTATGTAACACGCTAACAATAAAAGTATGTAACAAAGTAACAATATTTGTATGTAACATGCTAACAATAATTATATGTAACACGCTAACAATAATAGTATGGAACACGCTAACGATAATAGTATATAAAAAGTAACACTATTTGTATGTAACATGCTAACAATATTTGTATGTAACATGCTAATGATAATAGTATGTAACACGCTAACGATAATAGTATATAACAAAGTAACAATATTTGTATGTAACACGCTAACAATTATAGTAGGTAACATGCTAACAATAATAGTATGTAACAAACTAACAATATTTGTATGTAACACGCTAACAATAATAGTATGTAACATGCTAACAATAATAGTATGTACCAAACTAACAAACTAATAATATTAGTATGTAACACGCTAACAATAATAGTATGTAACAAAGTAACAATATTTGTATGTAACACGCTAACAATAATAGTAGGTAACATGCTAACAATAATAGTATGTAACAAACTAACAAACTAATAATATTAGTATGTAACAAGCTAACAATAATAGTATGTAACAAACTAACAAACTAATTATATTAGTATGTAACACGCTAACAATAATAGTATGTAACAAAGTAACAATATTTGTATGTAACACGCTAACAATAATAGTATGTAACACGCTAACAAACTAATAATATTAGTATGTAACATGCTAACAATAATTATATGTAACACGCTAACCATCAGCCTTATTAAATTGCGATTCTGTAAATTTAAAAGGGCTCTATTTAAGCACACAGCATATTTTTTTACAGAAGTTTTTAGTTAGTGAAGACCTTGCTTTTGGATAGAAGATCACTAACTAAAAACTTCTGAAAAAAAATATGCTATGTGCTTATATAGAGCCCTTTTAAATTTACAGAATCGCAATTTAATAAGGCTGATAGTGTGTATGTAACAAACTAAACATATTAATATGTAACAAGCTAACAATCTAGTAAAAATAGTATGTAACAAACTAACAAAGTAACAATAGTTGTAAGTAACAAACTATAAACAAACAGTGTTACAATGTAACAACTGACTTAATAAAATTATTAGTATGTAACAGAGTAACAAAGTAACAATATTAGTAGCAGTGAATATAAATACATTTTTTGTGAAAATCAGAATTTATGAATAGAGGATTCTATCTTTTCTTCGCTTCATCACGTCCTGATAGCTGTGTGAAGCTGTGAAATAAATGTTTTTATTCTATTGGCTGCTTGCAAATGACTTGAACTCAAAACAAAACATTTGTTTTTTTAGTTTTTTATAAATGTTTATATGCATTCTATTGACTTAAGAATTAATTCGTGAGTAATATTTGCCGAATATGTAGTAATCTTATTTATGAGTTTGGATCTTATTCTGATTAAATCTAATTAGTATGTGTCCTAAATGTACCAGCTGAGTTATACATCAGCCACACTTTTATCTCTTTTTTTGTAATGCTACAAATTGCTCTTTTTTAAGAGATATTTATAACATAGACACAAACCAATAAAATTAAATATACATTGGGACTGCTCAAGCCCCAGACTAGATCACCAAATCTAAGCTCCCAGCCTTCCCAATGTCTATAATCATTTCCTTCAGGGCTTCAGTTCCATAGTGAAGCCCCCCAACTCCAGAGTCCATGGCAATGAACTACACTGAGAAGCAGCCACAAACCCCCATAACCCCACCATTGGGACTAGAAATCTGCCACTTCCCTATGTCAAAATAACCCGATACCTACTACCCACAATGGGAATAACCTGACTTGTTCTTCGGTAGTGGGATGCCCATCCTCCATATCTTGGATCTTTCCGTACAACACCAGCCACAGGAAAGATGAGCTTGAAAAGCCTGGAAATAAGGGCAATAACCGTCCAGTAGCATCTGATCAGTTGTGTCATTTTGATACAATACAGAAAATCCTGCCATTATTTAATTCCCTGATCAGACCACAATTGGAATATGGGGAGCAACTTTGGGCATCACTTCAAAAAAGGACATTGTACAGCCAGAAAAAGGAGGGCAACACATTTGATGACTTGATGGAGGGACTATGCTGTGACGGAAGAATAATGACATCGGACTTATGTCCTCCAGACAATAGTACTTAAGAGGGGATATGATTACTTATATAAATATATCAGGGATCAGTACAAGGCTTGTCCCCACATTACATTCCAAGCCCTGTGTAACAGAATCATACAATGGGTGTATGTAAGTAGCAGACTTACCAGAGCCCTTTTCCCCCTCAGAAGTGAAAGAGTTAAGCCTACTACAACAGTCTTATTAAGCCCAGCTGCGTTCTGCCTTAAAAGGACTACTGAGCACTCAGCAGGTTGGGTTCAGTCTGGACTGAGAGCCAGGAGAGACCGCGCTGCATGCTGAAGCAAACCCACAGACTTTTGGAGCAGAAAAACTTACAGGCCAGTATATATGAACGCTTTATTTTGCATTAGTTTATGGTAGTGAGGAAACTGCTATTTCTGTTTAGTTAGTGCTTCAAGGAAGCTAGGCTTTGTTTTGCATTACTTTTATTTGTACCTGCTGACCAAGTTTTTAGTAAAGCTCCTAAAAGCTATAACACCTCCTGAGCTACTTCATTACAGAGACGGTCAACAGGGCATTGACCCCGGAAGTGGCAGCCAGTCTGTCACATTTTGGTGGCAGTGGTGGGATATACATTGTCTGCGCTTAAGAAGACAGCCCACAGTACAAAATGGAGGAGCTAGTGAAAGCCTTAATACAGATCACTAGCCATCAGCAGGAGACTAGGCAACAGTTCCTAAGGCAACAGGCCCAGGCGATACAAGCACTGGCGGAACAACAAGCTAGAGCCACCCAGGTCCTACCAGAACAACAGGCCCAAGCCATGGAAGAACTGAAGCTGCAGCAGGAGACAAACCAAATACTGTTGGCCAAGCAACCGCAAATGACACCGCTCTCACCTGCCGTGTCACCAGAGACCTGTATGAGGGGCAAGCCAAATCAGTTTCTACAAAAAATGAGTCCTGAAGACGATGTGGAAACTTATCTATTGAGCTTCGAAAGAACTGCTGTCAGAGAAGCTTGGCCCAAGGGCACTGGGCCAGCATAGTCGCACAATATTTGTGTGGGGAAGCCCAAAAAGCATACCTCGACCTGGACAGTGAACAAGCCCTGAATTATACAACCTTGAAAGCAGAGATCCTGGCCAGATCCAGAGTTACCCACAGTGTCAGAGCACAAAGATTCCATTCATGGAGGTTTGGGGAGAATACGCCCCCTCGCCCTCAGATGTTTGAGCTGCTGCACTTAGCCAAAGGTGGCTACAGCCTGACAGCAATGGACCAGGGAGAATTATAGAATTGCTGATCATGGACTGCTACTTGAGAAGCTTACCACCAGGCTTAAGGGAATGGGTGGGGCAAAACGAGCCAGAGACCCCAGTCGAGTTTATCTCACTAACAGAAAGATATCTCGCCATGAAGGAACTAACCCGTTTCTCAAAAGAGGAGACTTCCTGTGTTCAAAGGCGGCCTAACAATCCTAAGGTTCAAACTCCTAACTGGATGAGAACCAGACCAAGACTCATGAAGCCGGAAGTTGGAAGACACTCGCTACAAGGGAACCCAGAAAGGTTAGTTCCTGAAGAAAATAAGCACAGAGGGACGCCAGTAAGCAAGATTAAATGCTTTTACTGTGGGACACATAGCTGCCTATTGCCTAAATAAGAAGGAACCCATGCAGTGCAACCTGGGGGAACATACGTACCACTGAAATATGATCAACCTGGTAGGAGTGGCCGGAAAACTACATCAGTTCATCAAAGCCATAAAAGTTAATGGAAAGGAAACCATAGTTTTAATGGACTCTGGGAGTGCGGTGACCCTCTTTTCGGCCAAAATTATAAAATCTAACAAAATACAAAACTCAAACAAGGTGGGCATCACATGTGTACATGGGACAGTGAACCTGTACCCTACTGGTACCGCAGCACAGGAGGTTCAGGGGAAAAAGATGTTGCTCACCGCTCCTGTAGTAGCCAATCTACCCTAAGCTGTTGTACTAGGCAAGGATTTTCCCCAACTTGAAGATCTCCTCCGAACAGGAAAAGGTGAAAACCAAAGGCAATCCGAACAGAGTGCCTCAGAGTCCAAGGCCACTCCCACAGTTTTTGGACCAGGATCTATACTCTGGATCAGGGAAAACCAGCAAAATGAAGTGGGAAAGGAAGAAAGCTAATTGGTTAGGCACAGAGATAAGGAGGAAAGCCGTTGAGGAGGCTTCAGCAGCCTGCCAGACAGAAGAAAGGAGGGAGACAGTCCAGAAGGGTCCCACGGCTCAACCTGATGAAGAGATGGCCCAAACGAGAGAACATGTAGAAGAGGAACTTACTCAACTGCAGTGGTTCCCTGACAAGAATGGCTTTGCACGTGATCAAGCTGATCCTATAGAACATATGTCGTCAGCTTGTGGAAGTGAACGGGACTCCGGTCCCCGGAAGAGAAAGGGGGCCCTTATTTCATACTACGGAATACCTTGCTGTACAGGGTCGTTTCTTCAGGAAGAAACACTGGAGCAGCTCTTAGTTCCCAGAGCACAAAGGAAAAAAGTCCTTGATCTGGCTCACCGAAACCTCCTTGGAGGCCACCTTGGAAAGGATAAAACCCTGGGAAAGATATTGAAATGTTTTTTCTGGCATGGCATATTTGCTGAAGTAGCCCAGTACTGTGCGTCTTGCCCTGAATGCCAGTTGACAGCTCCCCACTCTGATCTAAGAGCTCCACTGGTGTCTTTACCCACAACTGAGGAGCCGTTTTCAAGAATAACAAGGGATCTGGTGGGTCCACTAGAAAAATTAGCCCGAGGACACCAATACATCCTCGTAATAATGGACTATTCCACCAGATACCCGGAGGCCATTCCCTTACGCACCGCCACCTCGAAAAATATAGCAAAAGAGCTAATTCAACTATACTCAAGGGTGGGGATACCCAAAGAAATCCTAACGGACCAAGGGACCCCCTTTTTCAAAGCTGATGAGAGACATGTGCCAGCTTTTACAGGTGAAATCCCTCAGGACCTCGGTTTACCATCCGCAAACAGACAGACTAGTAGAACGGTTCAATAAAACTTTGGAAAGTATGCTAAGAAAAGTTGTGGCAAGACATAAAAAAAATTGGGACTTACTCCTACCCTATTTGCTTTTCACAACCAGAGAAGTCCCCCAAGCTTCCACGGGATTTTCTCCTTTCCAACTCCTCTACGGCCGCCATCCCAGAGTAATTCTGGACATATTAGGGAAGAATGGGAAGAGCAAATAGTGCCGGGCGAAAATATTGTGGATTATGTAAGGAACATGAGGGAAAGAATTGTCAAAGTTATCCCTCTGGTGCGAGACCATATGGAATGAGCTCAAAGTAACCAGCAAACCTATTACAACCACACAGCCCAGGTGAGGAAGTTTCAACCCGGAGACAGGGTTCTAGTGTTAGTGCCAACAACCGAAAGCAAATTACTGGGCCGATGGCAAGGCCCCTACGAAATTATTGGAGCTATCGGTGAGGTGGATTATAAAGTCAGTACACCTGAACGTCGCAAGAAAGAACAAATATATCATATAAACCTTCTAAAACCCTGAAAAGAGCAAGAAAAAGTGATGGATGTCACTTGTCTGGCTGAGGAGACAGAAGATGCCAGTGAGTCCAAAATCTGCATTGAAGCTCCGAAAGCCTATGTATGACAAGAGTTGCCCCCTGCACAAACAGAGGAAACCTACAAAATGCTGAAGCGGAACACGGATATATTTTCCACCAACCCAGGTCGCACCACTGCCATTTACCATAATATCGTCACTAAACCAGGTGTGAGAATAAGGATTAAACCTTACCGCATACCTGAAGTGAAGAGAACCGAAATAAGGACTGAGGTGAACAAAATGTTAGAGCTTGGAGTAATCGGAGTCTCAAAGCGAATGGTGCAGCCCCATTGTCCTGGTTCCAAAACCTGATGAAACCTGGTTTTGCACTCTGCAATTTATCAGCCTTTACTTGTAAGGTAAATCCACTTGTAAACAGGCCCCAAACCAGGTCACAAACCTTTTATACAAGTTAAACAGTCAAGCCACACCCCTCTCACCTGGGCACAATTAGTGCACTCTGCAGTTTATCAGCCTTTACTTGTAAGGTAAATCCACTTGTAAACCAAACTCTTATGGCCTCCACTGGTCCTCAATGGTACTTGCGTGTCGTCTGTGCCCCCTCTGATCCGCGGATCCCCTGTGGCCCCAGTGGCTCCTCCTTCCCCCCCCCCCCACAGGACCCCTGTGGCCCCTGCCTTTTTTTTGTGGCCCCCAGTGGTCCTTGTTGCTCCACAACCCATTATGGCACCAACTGACCTCTTGTGGGTCCCCTGTTGCACGATATGGCCCACTGCAGCCCCCCACAGCCCCACTGCAGCCCCTGGGTTCCCCCTCAGCCTCCTGTGCCCCTCATGGACCTCTGTTGCCTTTGTCAGCCCCCTGTGTAACCCCTCAACCTCCTGTGGCCCCTTCAGCCCCCTGCATCCTCCGTCTGCCTTTTGTGGCCCCCAGTGGTCCTTGTGGCCCCCACAACCCATTATGGCCCCAAAGGACCTCTTGTGGGTCCTCTGTTGCACGTTATGGCCCACTGCAGGCCCGACAGCCCCAATGCATCCCCTGGGTTCCCCCTCAGCCTCCTGTGCCCCCTCATGGACCTCTGTTGCCTTCCTCAGCCTTCTGTGTGACCCCTCAACCTCCTGTGGCCCCTTCAGCCCCCTGCATCCTCCCTCTGCCTTTTGTGGCCCCCTCGCTCCTTGCAGGACCCCCCACTTATCTTTTCAGCCCCCCTAAGACCTCTGGGGCCCCCCCTCATCCCTCTGGCCTGCCGTGGCCCCTCCTCACACCATCGAAGTGGAGTGCAACATCGGGCAGGTAAGAAAGGGTTTATATAGGTGTATATATATATATCACATATATAGTTGTGAGCGTACGGGCCGTTGCTCACGCGAGGGCTGCGGGCTCTCGCGTAGCGAGGGCCATGGCCGAGGTCCTGGGCCCCGGCTCGCAAAGCGAGCCTCGGTTGCTGGCGGCGCTCTATGACAGCAACTGAGGCCCTCGCAAAACTAACGTTAATATTGGGCACTTTGGCAATGAGCGCCGCAGGCGAGACGTTAAACCGCAGCCCAAAAATACGTCCGCAACTCGCGAAGCCGTTAAACCGCAGCCAAAAAACACGGCTGCAACTCGCGAACATGAAAAAAAAATAAAACACAATAAATACACACAACACATACATAAAAAGCTTACCGACAGCGAGGGGGAGCATCCACAACCTCAAAAAAACAACTTACAGCTTAATTTACCTCAAAATAAAAGAGTTTACACACTAAAAAATTGTCAAAGCGAGAGAAAAAATGGCGGCCGAACAAAACGAAAACAAGGCTACAGCACTATAACCATACCACACATTACGACATCGCAATAATCGGACGCAAGCCGCGTACAGGAAAAAAGCAAAAACACAATAAATACACACAACACATACATAAAAAGGTTACCTAGAGCAACACGAAGCATTCAGCACCTCAAAAAAAATACTTACAGCTTCACTTAACTAAAAATAAAAGAGTTTAGACGCTAAAAAATACTCTAAGCGAGAGAAAAAATGGTGGCCAAACAAAACGAAAACGAGGCTACAGCACTATAACCACGGAAAACACTTACGGATAATCCGAGAACACGCATACCACACATTACACGCGATTTTACGCTAATGCGGAAGTACACAACTACGCTAACGGTTTTGGCTCGCGCACGCACACTATTACACTGCACGAGTTCATCACGCTCACACAGCACCTGCACACCACTAATGCTGCAGCAACATCAAACAAGGCTCACAGATCTTAAACCCATTGCTTCAAAATATGTCAAGTATATTCATTTATTAATTATTATTATATATTTCAGTAGTACACACAAAACAACATTAGCTACCTTACAATTCCATATGTATATTAATAACTAAACAACTTTCCAAACATACACAACTCATTGCCGTCATTTTTTGACGGGCAAGTCGCTAGTATATATATATATGTGTGTGTGTGTGTGTACACTTGGATAAGTGCTGAAGTAAGACAGTCAGGGAGACACTGACATGTGAGTAAGGATTGCCTGGAGAGTACAGCCAGCATCAGAATAAGAGACACTGAGGATTTCTGCATGATCTGGCAGAGACAGAGCTCCTGAACAGGACCTGGTGGGACTTACAGAGTGGGAGCAGCACGGGAAGCTGCCCTTAAGAGGATCAGTCTGTGTGACTGCCACCAGAATTTACTAGAGAGACTATTTGCCCTAAGAGGAGAGGACCTGCAGAGGATCCATTGCCGCTGAGAGAGAGACTGGACTTAAAGGTACCACCCCTCTGTGTAAAAAGGTATTGTTTTACCTGCAGACCGAGAAGCGTTCTTAAGGCTAGTTAGGGTGTTCCTGAAAATAAGCAAATGTTTGTTTGGAGGTTTCGTTTAAGGTGAAGTTAAGCTATTGTTTATTTTGTAAGATTTTATTAAAGCAAAGATAAAAGTATATCAGGACTCAATGGTTTATGGAAAAATCACAGGAGCAACCGGTAGCCAAAGGACGGCCCTGTCACAATATATATATATATATATATATATATATATATATATATATATAAAACACAGACCTATATATATATATATATATATTTTTTTTTTTTTTATATATATATATTTATTTATGCAATTATTTTTATATATGTTATATATATTTTATATATGTACTGTGTGAGTTGATGTTGGAGGGGGTTAGGAAAGTGCAAAAAAAAAATGTGTCTGCTCCCTCCTGGGGTGGGGCCCAAATTTACTTTTTGCACCGGGGCCACCCATGCACTAGCTCTGCCACTGAATACAACATTCTGGTTATGCAAGATTACTGTAAGAGTAATACAACCATAATTTAAAATGTGCTTTTTGAGATAAGTTGATATTAAAAAATCTTCTGTGCCAAGCAAAGCCACTGCAGTCCTTGGGTAATTGGTAGCTGCAGCTCTCGGTGCTCGCCATAATTCCAGAGGAAATTATGCTGCAACTTGAAGCCATTGGCATTGACATTAGCAAGGAGCCACTAGTAACAATCACTGTAGTGGTATCTCTACACGTTTCACTCACTATGAGGCTTCCTCTGGTATTTGTTAATACATTTTAGGTTTCAAGATTTCAGTTACTTTTTTATAGAAAACAAAAATATATAACATTTAAAAGTTATTTTTTCCTTTTAAACCTGTTTTCCCTGTATCTCTAAAATAAAATCTAGTCTTGATAATTTATCAAATTGTTCATTCCAGGCACGTCGGCATTGCAGATATGTTTTATGTATTTTATATTTCGTTTGTATTTCTCTTTTATTTTCTCAAATATAACTTTTCAGAATTATATTCACGTAGCTAAAATGTTGCCATGGAGAGGAGAATTCAACAGGTAATTTATACCAGAGGGTGTTGTTGCATCTTGTTTTAACTCTTTGTGCACCAGTAATCCATCTGTCAGCTATCCTTTAACAGGTTAAGAACCCGGGAAAATCCAAACTCTCCTCCCCCCAAATTGTTTTATTGCATGTTGTCTAAATTTATTTATTGTGCATTAAAAAAAGTAAAATACTCCTTAATTATTATCTTTTATGTGCAAAAACAGAGCAATGCCACAAACTAGTAGGATTTTTCTTTAACCCAATTGGTTGCACCAGCCACACCCACATGTGAATATTACGCTTGATGGTGATGGGGCGGTCCTAAGATTTTCAAAAGCTGCAATTGTACAGGAAATAAAAGTAAGTTTTCAAGACTAAAGGTCCCTCATGTCAAATGATCCCTGTGGTCAAATGTATATAATGGTGGCTAAAATATTATACAAGTTTTCAGAATGTAAACTAATATTTTACTTTCATTTTATTACCTGCTGAGGAATCTACAATTTTTTGTTTCTGCAGATCAACTTCCATAGATTCTTGGCTTTTTATATCAGATTTTGGCATTTGTCCCACCCTCTCTATATATCATACATGGTAATAAGTTGGATTTAGACAGTTCCACCAGTTGTCAGCTGTTTAAAAATATACACTTTATTTATACACCTCCCTAAGACTTGCTGTTTTTTTCTGTAAATACCTTCTATGATTCTCTGAGTTATTTTGAGTGAGGCTTCCCGTACCGGTTGCCATTTCCCCCAGACAGACTTGATTTTACCTAATTCCAGTTACACACATATATAAAATATAAATGAAAATAAATATTTGTGGGAATAATACCAAAAGACAGGATGTATAATGTGTTGATACAAACACACTATTGTAATGACCAATTATTAACACTAGAGTTGTATATAGTGATGTCGCGAACGGGCGAACCCGGCGAACCGCCATAGACTTCAATGGGCAGGCGAATTTCAAAACCCACAGGGACTCTTTCTGGCCATAATAGTGATGGGAAAGTTGTTTCAAGGGGACTAACACCTGGACTGTGGCATGCCGGAGGGGGATCCATGGCAAAACTCCCACGGAAAATTACATACTGTAATTGATGCAGAGTCTGGTTTTAAGCCATAAAGGGCATAAATCACCTAACATTCCTAAATTGTTTAGAATAACATGCTTTAAAACATCAGGTATGATGTTGTATCGATCAGGTAGTGTAAGGGTTAGGCCCGCTTCACAGTAAAAGACCAATCTCCCCGTTTAATGCACCGCAAACAGTCCCTTTGCACAACCGCAAACTCCCATTTGCACAAAGTTGGATACCAAGCTAGCCATGTCCTGTTCCTTGTCCTCACTGATGTCATTGAAGATCTCTTCCTCCACCCAGCCACCAAGGGTCCCCGAAAGGTGACAACAAGCCCCCTGGGACGCCTGCTGTGTTTGGTCTTCCACCTCCTCAAAGCCACCTTCCTCCTCTGACTCCTCTTCTTCAGACTCCCAGAGTCTGGGGGCTTCCTCTGCCCAGCATGGAAGATTATACACAGGTCAGAGTCTGGGGGCTTCCACTGCCCAGCATGGAAGATTATACACAGGTCAGAGTCTGGGGGCTTCCACTGCACAGCATGGAAGATTATACACAGGTCAGAGTCTGGGGGCTTCCACTGCACAGCATGGAACATTATACACAGGTCAGAGTCTGGGGGCTTCCACTGCACAGCATGGAAGATTATACACAGGTCAGAGTCTGGGGGGTTCCACTGCCCAGCATGGAAGATTATACACAGGTCAGAGTCTGGGGGCTTCCACTGCACAGCATGGAAGATTATACACAGGTCAGAGTCTGGGGGCCTCCACTGCACAGCATGGAAGATTATACGCGTTGCCTCTGTCTGCGTTATTATAAGGTGTGTACTGTTAAGTAGTACTATTCCTATCGGTTTAATCCCTGTTACGTCCACTATCAGGGGACGTGTATATGGCATGGATTTTTGGAAGCGGGAGATGGAAAAAGATGCTTGGTCGGTCCTCCCACTTCAAATTTGGGGCACTGCGCATGCAATCTAAGGTGCCACCAGATATGAGTGTCACTGTGCACTGGCAAAAGTTGGCAAAGTAGATGCAATAGGCTTCACACACACGCCTGTAGGCAGGCAATTGCTATTCAATCTATTACAGTCAAAAAAGTGTTGTTTTATGTCACTGAGCACAATATAAGCTGTGAGCCTGACACAGGCAGGCAACTGAAATTAGATTACAGGAAAAAAATGGTTGTTTTCAATGTATGTTACAGCACCAGGTATGAGTAGTGAAAATAAGCACAATATAAGCTGTTAGGTGTTAGCCTGTCACACACACACGCTGGCAGGCAGGCATAGATTACACACAAAATATTATAAAATAAAATAAATGATGTTCAAAGTTTCCTCAATCATAAAGTATAGGGGGCGAACCGAAAAGCGCAGGTGTTCGACGTTCACAGCGGACGCGAACATGGGAAAATCGCCGTGAATAGTTCTCCGGCGAACTGTTCGGGACATCACTAGTTGTATATAATAAGTTATATTTATAAAATACACAATTAAGTCATGTTAAAAGTTGCCTGTATATAAGCTGAATTTTACAGTCCCCACCTAGAGAGCAAACTAATTTGCAAAAAAATAAAAATAAAGAGCACTCTCAAATGATACAAATATTTATGTCTTATTGTGTGTAGGCCCACCATGTGTATGATATTTCAGGACAGGAATGATCTGATAACAACCAATAATTTCTACTAAATTTAGGGTTCTGCGAGGCAAATTTGGACTAATTATGTAAGCTTTTTATCATATTCATTTATATTCCTTTGGCCAATGTGCGCTTCATCCCGTCACCCTCCCATAACTACTGTACCTTCATTCACAAGCCACATGTCTGTTTACACCACAATACCAATTTATTGCATATGTGCCACTTTCCACTATTTTGTTCTGCATCCACATGTCAGTATTTCCACCTATGTCCCATGCTCTGACCCATATTGGATCTTATTGAGAGCTTCATGTTATACGTAGCTAGCTTGCTTAAGGCTTATGCTGTCTTTAGTACTGTGTATTGCGTGTATTGAAGAAACCACACTTTATTGTTAGCACCTGTAGAAAAAGTGTGTAGGTGATTGTAGCACCTTATTAGGTACTTTAGTGAAAACATTAAATGTGACTCGGTATTCACTCAGGAAATGGAAGATGTGTGTGATAAACTGGGATCTCTCTGTAGCTTCAGGAAATTGTAAGCCCCAAAACTACACGTAAAGCATGTAGCGGGATCTCAATGTTATCAGCAAGGTTGTACATCTCACTTGTGTCTCAATACCTCCATATTACTTCCTGGCTTTCTATAACAAGAGATACAAGCTAATAAAAATAATAAATTATAATAATACAACATTCCCAACCATTCCTAAATTAGGGTGATCTAATTTCTAATATAGTATTTATCCGTAACAGAGATAAACAATTAAAACAAGAACTAAAGTGATAAAAACAAATGACTGACCAATGGGGTATTATACTAAATGTATTACTTGCAGTACTGAAATAGTATTAATAACAGTAGTATATTTACATATATATTCACGTAGCTATAGCTATATGTATATCTGGTGAGGTTCCTTCAGAAAATCAAAAATAGTAAAAAAAAATCCAGATCGAATGATTCCTTTTTAATTTAAAACTCTCGGTATTTTCATGAACACTTAAAAAAAAAAAAAAAGGCCAAAAAAAAAAAAACAATCTTAATGAGGCTTTAAAACAAAAATAAGAGTGTGTAACTGCTTCACAAAAAGTACAGTTAAAATGCTCACGTACATTTCCAGTCCTCATTGTGGTAACAGTTTATATAAAAAAAATAATAAAACAAATAAAGTAAAATTTACTTAGCAAAAATGTTACCTGACAGTGTAGGTGTTTTAGTGTCTGTAAATAAAATAAAACCCAAACACTATCATTTAGAATTTGTCCCACCCACACTGTATTAAAAAAAATATAGAGGCTTGTCCTTAAAAATACAAATAATATAAAAGTGAAGGTCCTCTATTATATATTAGGAAACCCTGTAAAAGATTAAAACAAGTTATTTACTGGATCTCCTTCCCCTCCATGTTTGTTTGCTCATTTCTGTTTCTCTGTAACAATAAAACGTAATAATTAGTTTAGGACAGATTGACGAGCAGATCATTTTCTGTACTATAGTTTGATTCAGTTCTAATCTTAGAGCTTCTAAATCTTTTCTGAACACATCTTTTTCCTGTTTAAGTTTCAAATTCTGAGCCCAATTCATTTTGGGATTTCAGAACATGATAAGGAGCATTTGTATTTATTCTGGTTCTATCACGTGTTCCTCACCATTCTGGCTATTTTCAGTCTTCTGTGCCCATCTGGTATTATTAGGCCTTTTGTTTGTATTAGGGGTGAAATTTATCATGTTTTCATAGTTTTTGAAAACAAGACCTAATTGTCCACAAGAATAGCAAGAAATACTATTTTCATTAGAAACCAAATTTGTCTGGTTTAGGGTGGTCCTAACTACACAAATTCTGCCATTGTTTCTATTTCTCTCTAGACCCTTTGCTCTTTTTAGGTAGTGTAAGATTTTTAAGAACTGGTTGTTGGCAGATACTGATAACCCAACAATATTTGTAATATCAGGCAGACATCTTTTTAGTAAGACCTTCTCATAAATGTGGCCATTGTGATTAGCCTCAGTATCAGAAGGCAGTGTGAGTTTATACAATATGAATAATCTATCACTATACTCTTGTACAGACTCTCCCATCTTCTGAGTACAATTACCAAACACAGAATGGTGATCCAATTCATCTATACCCAGGATATTTAAAATCTCTTTAACCAAATGCTCTGTAGACCCAGGCTCTGCAAAAACATCAGAAGGCAAACTAGATCTCAGAGATTGATCTAAAGAAGCCATAATCACAGCAAAAGTATCATGATTTCAACAGGATCATCATGGAAACCTATACAACCAAGCGATTTGCTCAGGGCCTGAGTTTCACTAATAGAAAGAGACCAAGTCACAGTAGTTTCTGAAATGACCTGCCCATGTGCTCCTCTCTTCAGCTCAGTTGAGACAGGCGCCATTTTAAAACAATCACCTTCACTTTTCTTTAAAATATTGCAGTCCACTTTCTGGAACCGTACCTCTTTACATTCTGCTCTACAGTGATTATAATCAGTGTCCTTTTTACTACAATCTAAACATCTTATTTCTGCATCTATCAACCTATCCACAAGTTCCTTATTATACTCCCGCCGCCAGGACTTTTCTTGTGCTTCCCGTAGTCTCTGGAACTCCTTGCCTCGCTCCACCAGATTATCCTCTTGCCTCAAAACATTTAAAACCTCACTTAAAACGCATCTCTATAAGGAAGCGCAACACCTTCCACCCTAACACACTTATCACCTCTCTCTCTCCTTCTTACCACTCACTATACCTTAGATTGTAAGTCTGCGAGTTTCTATCCTAAGTACTTTGGGAATTCACCATGGACATTGGATTCCGAGCTCAAAGACAGGGTCGTCCTTCCTTTGTTAAATGTTAATCTGTATTTATCATTATCTGAACCTAATTTATGTACAGCGCTACGGAATATGTCTGCGCTTTATAAATAAACTATAATAATAATAATTACTAGGTAGCTGCTCATTTTCTTGCAATGTCTTCTGATTATCTAAACCCAAAGCAGATGCTGTAGTGGCCGTGACCTTAAGAGTTTCAATAGCAGTAGTTAAGTCATAACTTTAGTCTCTAAAGCTTGCTTCTGTAAAATTAAATGTTTATATTGTTCTGCAATCCACTGGGCAGCAAATATTAAAAAAATGTCCCTTTTTGATTTAGACAACTTATTCTCATTAAGCCCTCCATTGTTGGGTAACAAAACGTTATAATTTTAAAATGCAGAAAAACAAACAACTAAGGCACTTAATAACAATAATTTAACTAGTGAAACTATTAACACAAAGCTTGCTTTGGAATCCCGTATCTACCACAGCTTAATGTGCAACACAAAATGTTTCTACAACTTGCTAACATTACAGCACACAACAGAAAAATAGTAAACTAATTTTGGCAACATTTTATAATTATTAATATGCTTGATTATTACACCAATTTCCTCCCAGGCAAAGGCTTGTCATCATGTAAGAAATGATATATAATTTCCATAAATCATAAGTTCTTTTGGAAAGGTCAATAAATGAGCAGACCCATAAAGTATGATAAAAAAAAGACATATTTGACATAAATCAAGATACGGTTACACAATGGAGGCTCCTTCAACCTGTGCCAGCGCAATCTCATCCATAGATTCTTGGCTTTTAATATCAGATTTGGGGATTTGTCCCACCCTCTCTATACGTCATACATGGTAATAAGTTGGCTTTAGATAGTTCCACCAGTACAAAATCTAAAAATGTACACATGTCATTTGCATGGTGGCAAGTCTTTCGCACCGTTATCATGGCGCCGGGAACTGATCTCTGATGACGCTCTGCGCTCCAGCCTGCATCCCATCTGCCCCTTCCCATATTTACTGCACCTGCATGCTGGAGGCTGCCAAGGTAAGGGGCTGACCGTGTGCCATGTGGGACTGGCATGTGTCAATAGGAGCATATTGTATGTAATGTCACTTGTATGTAATGTCACGGTGTGCATGTGTCACTAGGAGCATATTGTATGTAATGTCACTTGTATGTAATGTCACGGTGTGCATGTGTCACTAGGAGCATGTTACATTACATACAAGGGACATTACATACAATATGCTCCTAGTGACACATGCACACAATGACAGTGACATTACATACAATATGCTCCTAGTGACACATGCCAGTCCCACATGGCACACGGTCAGCCCCTTACCTTGGCAGCCTCCAGCAAGCAGGTGCAGTAAATATGAGATGGGGCAGATGGGATGCAGGCTGGAGCGCAGAGCGTCATCAGAGATCAATTCTCGGCGCCACGATGACGGCACGCTGTTCTGCAGCGCTCGAAGGTCGGCATGCCCATTTATACACCTACCTAAGACTTGCTGTTTTTACTGTAAATAAGACATTTTGTGATTTTCTGAGTTATTTTAAGTGAGGCTTCCCACATCTGTTGCCATTTCCCACAAACAAGACTTAGTTTAATTCCAGTAATACACATAAATAAAATCTAAATGAATATATATTTGTGGGAATAATTCCAAAAAGAGAGGAGGTATAACGTCTAGATACAAACATACAATAACACTAGAGTTGTATATAAGTTATATTTATAAAATACACATTGAAGTCATAAAAATTGCATGCATATTGTACACCGTTGACATAGAGGAAGCTTCTATCTGCATAATGTAAAAGTCTTAAAACTGCCTTTGAATAGGTATAATGGAAAGCTTATTCAGTTATAAGGACACAGCCAAAATAAAATAAAACCCTGCAGTAAAACATATTTGCCAATACAAGTAGAAATGTAAAGGTCGTGCTTATTTGTTTCCCAGTAAAGACCCCATGAGTGGTACTGAAACGTAGGCACGATCCTCTTTATTACACACAAAGAACATTACAAGTTCTGTCCCTTTAAAAACTTTTTGTCATGTTTTGAATCTCACTCCGATATCTCAAGCAGAGCTGATTCATGTCTGTGCTTAGCAATGAGACCAAATGATTAATTACTTTACATCTCAATCGTTTTATCTGCACGGCGTATATACCCTGAGTGTTAGACCTGACACCGGCGTCTGACTTGTGGAACATATAGGTTGTGCATAATTATTATATATTATAATATTATAGGTTGTCCATAATTATTATATATTATAATATTATAGATTGTCCATAATTATTATATATTATAATATTATAGGTTGTGCATAATTATTATATATTATAATATTATAGGTTGTCCATAATTATTATATATTATAATATTATAGGTTGTCCATAATTATTATATATTATAATATTATAGGTTGTCCATAATTATTATATATTATAATATTATAGGTTGTCCATAATTATTATATATTATAATATTATAGGTTGTCCATAATTATTATATATTATAATATTATAGGTTGTCCATAATTATTATATATTATAATATTATAGGTTGTCCATAATTATTATATATTATAATATTATAGATTGTCCATAATTATTATATGCTAATGATTGATACTTGTTGTATGTGCTAGAAATTTACACATATATCATACATCCGTGTTCTGTTTTATTTATATGTTTAAAGGGACACTTTAATACTGCAGCCATTATGAATTTAAAGCATCACTTTGACACTTGACAATAATAAATAAATAAATATATATATATATATATAAATATTTTCTTTGGGAATTGATTATTTATAAAATTCATATTTAGTGTGGCAAAAAGCAATATTAAATATTAAACTTACTTTCAAAAACCTGCATTCTGTTCACTTTAAACTTAATAAGAGAAGTTGCTTTGGCTGAAAGGCAGTACTAAATTGTCAGACACAAGATTGAATTTACACAAGGCTCCTCATTAGTTGAAATCTGGCGATAGAGTGAACCTTTCCGGATCTTCACACAGCAGGGGAGGGGAATTCCTAGTGATGTCACGGGGCAGTATGAGGCAGGGGAAGGATACCCAACCTCTGAGCAATGGGACCCGGGACAGGGGCTGAAAGGCACAAGTATGAGGGGGGGAGGGATGAATATGGCTGCTGACGGCCTGGGGGGGGGGGGGTGAATGGGGCAGCAAGGGGCCCTGTTTTTTTTTTGGGGGGGGGGTGAATGGTGCTCCTGAGGGGGGCCTGGGGTGTTTTACAAGAAAGTTTAGTTTAGTTTATTATATAAGTTGTGAGCATACGAGTTGTTGCTAATGCTTGCGGGCTCGCAACTGCAACTGCGACCCTCGCAAACTTTACGTCGGAACGCAAACAACATACGACACACGGCGCCGAAGGCACCCCATGCCAGCAACTGCGACCCTCACAAACTTTATATCGGAACGCAAACAACATACGAGACACGTTACCACACATTACGACCTCGCAAAAATCGTCTGCAACCCGCAAACATGAAAAAATGAAAAACACAATAAATACACACAACACATACATAAAAAGGTTACCTACAGCAAGAGGGGGCATCCAGGACCTCAAAAAATGAAGTTACACCTCAAAAGAGTTTAGACACTTAAAAATTCTCTAAGCAAGAGAAAAAATGGCTGCCGAACAAAACGAAAACAAAGCTACAGCACTGTAAACACCCAAAACACCACAAGAAACACGCAAAACACCACAAAACACCTACGGATATTCCGCAAAGAGGTATACCACACATTACCCGCCATATTACAACAATGCGGAAGTACACAACTGCGCTAACGGTTTGGTCTCGCACACACACACTATTACACTGCGCACATTCATCACGCTTACACAGCAGCTCCACACCACTAATGCTGCAGCAACATCAAAACAGATTGTCAGCTCTTCAACACAATGCTTCCTGCATATATTACTTAAAAATAGGTAAAGTATATTAATTTTTTTAATGTATTATTATACACCAGACAGCAATAGCTCATTTAAAATTTCATTGCCGTCATTTTTTGACGGGCAATTCACTAGTCATATATATATAGATGAATAATTACTAAAGTACTATATATATATAAGTGTATATATACTGTATCCCCCCAGATTTTTTCGGTTCCTACGCCCTTGGTTCGCTTACAATATTATTTCCATTTGTGCGCTTATGAATAATGCGTTTCAGCCTTTTGATTTATAGGGAAATAATTTAAGCAATAAAAGCAGAAATCCAGATAAATTGCTGGGATTAGCATTTCAAACCAATTTATTTTTATTATTTCCTTACAAATTTTATCGTATTTTCTTTTTCATTAATTTCTGGGCTTGTGAAAAATAAAATTAGCATTTTACTGAGAGTGATTTTCTGTGGGGTGTCATAGGCAGAAATAGAGATATTTATGCTAATTGTGAACTAAATGGGAACAAATACAGCAGAATCATTATATTCAGGTTCACTTTTGTGCTTTAATACAGTATTGTGTGTAAAATAAAGACAGTAAATATTTGCCCATCTATTTTAATACTTGCATTGATACCCTGTACGGGGTCTCTATTTTGCCTCTCTCTATATATGTGTAAGTGCAGCGGTTGGGCAGCAAGCTGTGAAGCTTGAGGTTGCATCTTTAGATGCACTGCAGCCCAACTCAGAGTGTTTAAATACATATTGCAACAGTAGCGATCATTTTGCTGCAGGGCATCTGTCGCAATTGGCTGCGACATCGTACAATGATAAAAAAAGTTTGATTAAGAGTAAAATTATTCAGGAAAAAAGTTATTAGAAAAAAATAAAGAGTGCTGCGTCTGGAGGACCCTGGAGGAATCCATGACAATATATTTTTGGAGAGCTGTAGTTGCATTACCTGAAGCAAGGCGTCTGTGTCCTTAAAGGGGAAGGGGTGTGGTGTAAATTCTGATCATATCCAATGATCAAAGAAAGACTCTGGGTTTACACCTGTTCCTCCCCACCTCTCCCTTCACTAATAACTAAACACCCATCATCCAACTCTCAGGATGTGATGTTACAAACACAAAATGGATTCCTGTACTCATAAACGGGATCTTCAACAATTCAGATATTCCCAAATTGTTTTTATGCCCATGACTTGTTTTGTGTCATTCAGTCGTGTCTGACTCTCCTTGACCTCATGGACCATGACACACCATGCTGATCCACTTGGTATCCATAGCAGAGATATTGGAGTGGGTTGCCAGTTCCTTCTCCACTGGACCACAGCATATAACTGCTGGTATTCCTAGGTGGTCTCCCATCCAAGTACTGACCAGGCCCAACTCTGCTTAGCTTTAGGGTGGTGTGATCTCTTAATTCCCTGATTTGGAATTGAACCCAGGTCACAGTGATGAAAGCACTGAATCCTAACCACTGGGTTACCAGGAACCGATTACCCGTCAGCTAATACCAGCGGCGGAGGTCAAAGTGCAAAATTATTTAGGGGCCACTTGCAGTTTTTCTCAAATATATGTAATTGGTGGGACCACCCGTAGTTTGACCAGATCACATTTGTAAGTAATAAGTTAAATGTTTCCCTTTGCTGTTG